>JAHTLZ010000379.1:63777960-63823495 GCA_023846285.1 Phrynocephalus versicolor | reverse complement strand
ATGATGATGATGATGATGATGATGATGATGATGATGATGATGATGATAAATGCAGAAATATTGAACACTATATATATATGACAAGGTCTGCGGCTCCATCTAGTGTCCATTTCTGGTAAACCTACCCTGGATTTACATATAAATATGTCTGTGAAGATTCTCAGTCATCCAGGTGAGGTTATCTGGAAGTTGAGTCATGGCATCTGGACCTCTTTCCTTGTGAGACTGAAAGGTTTCCCTACTAATCCAAGCAGCTTCATCAGTTTGAGGAAAGTTAGTGGCGACGCCTCCGATTTATAACTCACCTGGATTCAGCCTATTCAGACCAGGGTGATGTGAAATCATTTCATTTATTTATTTATTTGCATTAGCCAAGGCCTTAGCAAAAAAGGATAACGTTTACATAAATATAAAATTGGAATACTAAAATCAAGATAATAAATACATATACATGCAATATACCTATATCAGATTTGGACAAGTAATCCATAAATGATTATTATTTTAAAATCATAGTTGGCCTCATTTTAATTGCTGCTGCTAAACATTTAGCTGTCTGTAGCGTCACCTGTTTGTCTCAGTCTCTGAGAAGTAAAGATACGTATAAATCAGATGAACGACCTGGCTTCTTTACTAACATGGGGAAAAGTAATTCTTGCCGCACCTCTCAATAAAAGGAGCATAACAGTAGCACATGGGCAAATGTTTCAACACCTTCTACACATGGGCATGTGTGGTTTTGTAGAGAAATTCCTTTAAAACGGCCCTCAAGTATAGCTGAAGGCATGACATTAAATCGTGCACATGAAAAGGCCCTTCTGTACTTTGGAACTGTTAGCACTAGGGTTGAGCAGGAAATGAAAAAGGAAATGCTGTTTCATCATTTCGTTATGCAACGAAACGAGGAAGCAGTATTTCGTTATAGACTAAACAAAATGGTCGTTTTTTTCCATTGAAACAAACCATTTTGTTCCATCATTTGGGCTACTGTCAAGCTATCAATGGCTGGAGCCCTTTAAACCTGGCCCAGTGGGTACCGGGGGAACCTCTGGAACCGACTGGGCCAGGTTTAAAGGGCTCCAGCCAATGACAGCTCAGCAGAAGCCCTCAGAAAATGGTTGGGTAGGGAGCGCGATCCCACGGAACTGCCTACCCAACCATTTTCAGAGGGCTCCTGCCCAGCTGTCAGTGGCTGAAGCCCTTTAAACCTGGTCCAGTCAGTCCATGGGGATCACCTGGTGCTGGACAGGGCCAGATTTAAAGGGCTCCAGCCATTGACAGCTGGCAGGAGCCCTTTAAAATGGCTCCCAGAGTCCCATGCACCAAATCTGGTGCCTCTAGGACACAGGGGAGCCATTTTGTTTTGTTTCGTTTCATTTCGTACGAAATTTTTCAAAATTTTTTCATAAGAAACAAAACGAAACAAAATGGGGGTGAGCACGAAACGAAACATTATTTTTCTGTTTCGTGCCCATCCTTAGTTAGCATGTTTAAATATTGTGTCATTGTTTTGGGATGACTTATTTTATTTATTTTTATTTATTTATTTTATTTATTCAACTTATATGCCTCCCACTACCCAAACTTATCACTGAATAGTCATATCAGGGACATAGTTTCATTGGTGACAGACAGATTGTTTTGATGTTCAATATCATATATGCACTGCTCTTATAGGTATCTCACCTTACTATACCCAGTGGTCCATGGGAGATCGGGTGACAGTCCCAAAGTGTACACTTTGGTTTTGGTATCTTTCATCCATCTACTCTCATGAGAATCCTTCATAACAAGGGGGAGCAGACCAGAGGGAGTAAGATTCGGCCTTAACCAGTAATTTAGTGTCCTGAGACAAGCCTGTTTATGCACTGAGGGGAGGCCTTAAGGAGGGATTTGGGACAGAGCCAGGTATAGCAAATATTTTTCTAAGAAATTTAGACTGCAATTTCTAATGATTTTAGATTTCTATTGGCTGATATTGGAATCCCATACAGCATCTGGGCTAGTGGCTTGGCTCTGTACAATTCCAGCACTGCTGGTAAGAGATTGTGACCTTTGGTAAAGAAAAACTGTTTCAAGATTTGTATAGGTCGTGAGGCTTTTTCTACCACATGTTCTTATTGAGCTGTCCAGGTTCCTGATGACTGAAAAATTATGCCTAGGTATTAAAAAACTTTAAACTGTTCAACTGGTTGCCCGTTCAAGGACCACTTACAAAATCTGAAGTGTTTTGAGAATACCATTATTTTGTCTTACTGTAATTCACCTCTAAATGTTCCTTCTGACAATAGTTGGAGAATGCCCTTAGTTGTCTTTTCAGACCCACTTTAGTTTGAGATAGCAGTACTGCATCGTCTGCATGTAGTAGGACTGAAATGAGTTTAGTTGCTAATTTAGGAGCATGGAATGTTGGGGATGATAAATGGTCAACAATATCATTCACATATAAATTAAACAGGGTTGGAGCTAAAATGCACTTGCTTTACCCCTTTTCTTGGATAGCATTGGCTCTGTTAGATGCCCATCTGTGGTGCAGGATGCCCTTCACCAGGTAATAAAGGCATTTGATCAGAAAAAGAAGTCTTTTATCTATAGTTGTAGAGGCTACCTTCCCTCGCAAACCTACAATGTTCCCAGAAAAATGTGTCAATGCAAGGTCTTGCTGATGAATTAAGAGTCATCCAGAGGTAGATGGATCTGAGATATTTTCTTTTCTGCAGCAGAATTGAGGGGGTATCACTTCCTAAGAAAGCTGCTTGGTTTATAAGTGTAGGGCAAACCTGCTGGAAAGTTGAAAGAGCTGTCCCCTCAAATAGCAGCATCTGAAAAATGGACTACTGCCCTCTCAATGGATGGAACTCTGCTTCTTTCTGGGATGCACTCTTCCCCACTAGCTGGCTCACCAGAGACTATATCTTTCTCCGCAGGTTCAATCAGCTCCACTGATGGGTTCCATGCACTTACGTTGGATACCACAAAAAGGCAGAGTAAATCAGGCAGCTTGCCTTCTTAGTGACTTTCTCACCAAGGGGAACTGATTTCTTCTTCCCCCAGTTCTCTCATCTGGGTCCGGTAGATGGAAGTCACAGTTTTTGGTTTTGAGGTAGGGGTCAAATCACAAGTATCTCCCTTTAGAGCAAACTTATTCAGTAAGGGATTTATTTCCACTGAGAACTGGGGTTGTGCAGTAGGCACCTTCCTGTTCTGAAGTGCTAAATTCCTTTTAGAGGTGCCTATTTCTCCTGCACCCAAATCCTTTGTTTGTGACCAGATATGATCAGTTGTTACTAGTTTTAAGATAGGGGTCCCATCATTGAAAGTATTCTCCAGGATAGTCTTGCTTGGTGGAAGACTAACCTGGTGCCTGCCATTGCAAAGTATGTGTCTCTCCATTCTGGAGGTTTTTGATTCAGCAGCATCCTTCCTTCCTCTTATTTTTATCAGTTGGTCCTTTAGAAGCTCAAATCTGTCAATTATCTCATTTTGTTCCTGTATCCATCCCATTGGCTGCCGTGAAACATCCTCTAGCAACTCTGTAGCACTTGGGTTTTTTCCTGACGTAAATTCCCCCTGAGGCTGACAGTAGTATCCAAATCAACAAGATTAGTGCTATAATTTTCTTTTACTAGGGAGCTTTTAGCATAATCTGAGGTAAAAGGCCCCAGTGGCAGAGGTGGTGCACAGTTCTTACCACAGATATGCCCCTTTTGAACAATGCATCTTTAGATTTATATGCCCATCCAGCTGAGCTCCTTTTTGTGAATGGGACCACTGCACAAGCATTGCAAGCATAGGAATGTAACGCCTCCACAGACAACAGGTCAGCTAGGGTAAAAACTCATGGAAAAGCCATTTCTAAAGTTCTTAATAAGTGCAGTTTGTGTTTATATTGTGGTATAAACAGCACTGGCTTGGGAAAATTTAGCAAGGCTAACTTTTGTCTGTTCAATACTAGTTTCCAGCCATGGTCTTGTGTGATCCTGTCCTTTGAGGGTCTAAGTTTCTATACGACTTGAGGCTGTGAGTTCCTAATGGTGTCTTTCTGTGCTGGAATTGATTTTGATACAGGAATTTGGGCCAAAGATCCCTCTTTATAGAATGAGAGGTGAACATGATCTTCTGGATTTGCTGCTTTATTTAATATGTTTGGTGTTTTCATGTAGTGAGATGCTTTCCAGTAATTTAAAGAGTTTCTTGAGCTGCATCTTTTTTTTATCGAGTCAGTTTAGCATTTTTCACATTTTTTGCTTTTTTTCTTACCATTGATGACCCTCCTTTTAGTAACCCTTGAGTTACTAATAATAATAGTATCACACACACACACACACACACACACACACACACCGGTTTTTTATGTTTGCTTCTACACCTAATTCAGAATGCTGGTGGTAAGAAGCCAATAAACCAGTGATGGGCTGTTTCTACAGATGCCACAAGAGGGCAGCAAAAATACGGTCAACCTGGACCACAGGAATGCCTGCAAATGGGACTCGGAGTGCATTTGCCATCGGATTGCAATGCTCGGCATCAATGGGGGAGGGGGGAGGCAGTGAAACAACACCCAGAAAATCAAGGGCTGCTCCCCTACACCAGAACAAAGCAGAATTGCTGGGCTGCCTCGACAGCAAGGTGGGTTCTGCTTGTCCAGCATGGTTTGAGCGTTGTGAAGGGCAGCCTGTGGCTGGATACTCTCAAACTGGACCTCCCCATCATCTACCCCGGCTAAGGATGAAAGCAGCTGTAGTCCAGCAACATCTGCGAGAGCTGCATCTTCCCTGTCCCTGGCATCAAGTCTCGCCCGCATGAAAGCTTAACAGGAGTTGAATTTAACCGAGGAGATCCAAATAGCAGCGATGTTCACCTCTTTATCCGTTAGCTTTCACTTTGAAAAGAGACTCAAGCTGCTCCGATCCTTGTACTTCAAATAACCCCCACTGAATTCTACAGACACTGAAACAGTTGCTGGAGGCTGTTGCAGGGGCAGTGCAAAATATTTAGGGGGTTAGGTTAGGGTTAGGGTTAGGGTTAGGGTTTCTCCTGGCATATACGGATGAAATTAGACTCCTTTGCTCAGTGTTGCATTACAGCTTTTTCCTTTAGCTGCTGCCCTATGCAACACTTTGTGTCGGCTTAACACAGGCATGCCCAAACTTCGGCCCTCCAGATGTTTTAGACCGCAACTCCCACAGTCCTTTGCCATTTGCCACCTAAGCTTAGAATTCTGGGAGTTGTGGTCCAAAACATCTGGAGGGCCGAAGTTTGAGCATGCCTGGCTTAACGATATCTCACATTTGGAGATAAGTAGTATGCTCAAAGTGGATGGGCGTTGGCTCCAAGTTTGTGGTTCATCAAGGGAGCTGGACCGAGATCTCTTTATGCCATCTCTCTATACTGTACCACATGACTCTCTGAGTTGTGCAAAATGCCACATGCTTGATCCCCAAGATCCTGTCATGGCTGGAAATTGGAAATCAAAATTTCCAGGCTTTGTCCTATTTTTAAAGACATTTAGCAACATTAGAATCATGGAATTGGAAGGAGCTTAGAAGGCCATCCAGTCCAATCACCTGCTCAAGGCAGGAACCCAAATCAAAGCAGATCCAACAGATGTCTGTCCAATTTTCTTTTGAATGCCCCCAGCATTGGAAGGTTCACTGTCTTCCAAAGCCATTGGGTTCCATTGTTGTACTGCTCTAACAGTTATGAGGTTTTGGCTTTCTGTCGATTGAGACCATTATTATGTACTCTGCATTCTGGGATGACCAATAACAAATAGATCCTGTCCCTTCTCTGCATGACAGTGTTTAAATTATTTCAAAAGTTCAATCATATATCCCCTCTTTCTTCTTTTCTCAAGGCTAAACATGCCCAGTTCATTCAGTATTTCACTAGACTGAAAACACTGGAAGACATGCAACTCCAATTCCTCTTGCCGTACTCTTTGGAGCTGTAGTGCAAAATTCTTTTCCCATCTCTGAGCTACCGTATTTAATGTAATTTCAGGTGAGCTGAGCTCACTAAAAAAGGGTGTACGCTCAGGTTTTTATCATGAAAAGGAGCCCCGTGGCGCAGTAGTTAAATGCCTGTACTGCAGCTAAAACTGTGCTCACGACTTGGGGTTCAATCCCAGATAGCAGGCTCATGGTTGACTCAGCTTGCTGGGGGTGGGGGAGGGAGGGCTCAAATTGGTGCCTGCATAATTAAAATTGTAAACTGCCCAGAGAGTGCTTGAAGTGCTATGGGCAGTATATAAGCAGAACACTTTAGCCAGGCTATGAATCTTTCTGAAGCACAGGAAGGCAACTTTTTTCCCCTGGAAAAAAAAAAAAAACACCGCCTGGATTGCAGACACTGCCATGATGTTGTCCTGCACCTTACTGGGTCAGCCTGTTTGGGTGGGTCACCCTGGGCAGGCCGAAGTTGCCAGGAAGTTGACAAAAAGGACAACATGGAGATGCCAGCCCTTTTCTCCTGCCCCCTCCCCCCTCTTTTCTCAGTCCCTGAATGCCCCAGGCTTACAACCACCAGCTGCTTTGGACTAGTGAACTCCCTTCTGGGGGCACTGCTGATGCAGCGCCATGGCAACGGCATGCAAAGAAAGAAGACCTCAAAGGATGCAAGTCTCTTGGGATGCAGTTTCTATAGGAACTGAGAGCATGCAGAAAAGGCAAGGCACCTATAGAAAATCCCCAAGGAGGCCACATCAGGCGCTTGGCCTGTTGCTGTGGCAGCAGAACAAGCATCAGTACTACGGAAACAATAAGCCAGGCAACCCACCTCACGTGGTCTGCTGTTTTGACGTTTCCAGATTTTGAATCATTTTTGCCACTCATGGAGAAAGTAATCAGCTTCAAAGGTTTTCAAAACGAGACAAGCCACACAGGATCAAATCTCACCCAAACCTCGAACGATAGGAATATTTGCTTTTTTTCTCTCTCTCTTTTAATTCAGAAATTTACCTTAATTACATTATGTAACATCACAGTCTATTTTACAAGTTTAAGGGACAGAGGGGTTGGGGATTGAAGTTTGGACCAGTCATACAGAAATAACAGACTGAATTAAATAAAAAGAAAAGAGGCAGGAAGAAGACGGAAAACTTAAAAAAAAAAAGTTAACTTAGAAACAAACAGAAGCTATGAAGAACTGAGATGATATACCACTTACCAAGAAGGGTTACTAGGATACAGAGACAAAGGGTTTATTTGTTAAAAAAAAAACACAAAATACTAATTTACAGTCTTGATCCTTCATGCCCTTTTGGAAAATTTATTTTTGCCCCCGTGGGTCTCTAACAGCACCGTCATCCCTCCCCCTGCCCCCTCTTTTTTTGGAGCGGAGGGTGACACGTGTCCAGAGGAGGAAAACAGAGAAGACACAGGCCGTGTTCACAACTTGTGCTGAGCTGCAGCCGCCTAAAGGAAGAGAGGACGACGCGTGTCTTCCACGGGGCTTGGTTTGGGTGGGTGGAGGATTCGCCACCAGGAAGCGGATTTGGTCGGAGGTAGGAAGGGGGGGGTTAGAAACTAAGCCAGGTCCATGCCCTGCCCAAGGGCCTTCTCTCAAACGTAGAACAGTCTTACTCTGGAGGTGCTTACGAGGAGATTGTCGTCGAAAAACTTCGTTTCTATGATGACGTTCCCGCTGCAGAGGAAGGAAAGGGAGACGAGGGTCAGGTGGAAGCAACCAAGGCTCAACGGGATGGCTACGAAATGCCCCAATTGCTGAAAGACACGGGACAAAATGCCCTGCTAAGACCACAGCGGCTGAGGGCCTTTGCCAGCACTAGGGAAAATAACCCACTAAGAACTTAACAGAGATCATCTAAAGGGATGCCTGTCTTGCTAAGAACCCGCCCGGATGTCAAAATCACACTTTCCTGGGGAGGCCCAGATGGGAGTGCACGAGGAGACCTACCTACCTACCTACCTACCTACCTACCTTCCCTTCCCTTCCCTTCCTTCCTTTTCCCACTCCTGTTGCTTCTGGGGAGGGAGCTCCATTGGCCTTACAGTGGACCCTTGTATAACAAACAGCTTGTATAACATAAAATCTGTACAACATAAAAAATTCCGGAGAGAGGGGAAATCTGCTTAACAGAATCGCCTATGGGGCGAATCTGTACAACATAAAAATGGGATCACTCCATTTTCAATGCATTCCTATGGGAATTTGTATAAAGAAAAATTTGCTTAACATAATTTCATTTGGAACGAATCAATTCCTTTATACAAGGTACCACTATATTTGCTTTCAGGGACATTGCTAGAAGTCATGGCTACTGGAGTAGATGCTCTGACCACCCGGCCGCCACCATCCAATGGGACGCAGGAAGCTACCAGATATCAGTTCAGCCCTCTTGGTTTGGACTTTTACCATAGATGGAAATGAAATGCCAGATGTTCTAGAAAAAGGGATACCTGAGATTCATAGAATCCTAGAGTTGGAACAGACCTCAAGGGCCATCTAGTCCAACCTCCTGCCATGCAGGAACCCCCATCACAATATTTCCGACACATGGCCATCCAGCCTCTGCTTAAAAACCTCCAAAGAAGGAAACTCCACCACCCTCCTTTGGGGCAGCATATTATTCCACTGCCAAATAGCTATAACTGCCACGAAGTTCTTCCTAATGTTCAAATGGAATCTCTTTTCCTGTAGTTTGAAACTATTGCCTCGAGTCCTAGTCTCTGAAGCCATGGAAAACAATTAATGAACACCGGCTACTGGAGCATATAAAATTAATTACAGAAGACAGTCTGTCTACACTTTATAGCAGGAGTGGGGAACCTTCAGCCTTCCAGATGTTTTGGACCACAACTTCCATAGTCCTTGATCAATGGCAATATAGGCTCGGAATTCTGGGAGTTGCGGTCCAAAACATCAGGAGGGTCAAAGGTTCCGTATCCCTGCTTTACAGATTACAGTACAGCCTTTGTATTGATTATGAAAAATGATCAGTTATTCTCAGAGACGACCTTCATCCCGATCAGGAAACTAGACTATGGAAATGAGGACCCGCAGAATATGAAGAGTCCAATTTTGAACTGGCAAAGGTATCAGATGAGAGAATATTTTATCTTCCTCTCTGTTCAATTTGTATGTGGAGCACATCATCAAGACTTGGAAGAAGCAGGAGTTAAAGGAAAGAAACATCACTAATTTATGTAGATGATGCCATTTTACTGGAAATAAACAGTACTAACTCAAAGCAACTACTGAGAAAAGTTAACGAAGGAAGTGCCAAAGTAAGCTGACAAAAATCATGACTACAGAAGAATTACATAATTTTCATGCCAACAAGGAAAAAATGACTGATTGCACCCAAAGGGTGATCATAAATGTCTTCTCTTCCGCTTGGAGGGTTCTGTTCTGGGTCCCGTGCTATTCAATATCTCTATTAATGACTTGGAGGAAGAAATAGAGAATATGTAGATTAAATTTGCAGATGACACTAAATTAGGAGGGGTTGCTAATTCCCTAGAGCAGTGGTTCTCAACTTGTGGGTGCCCAGGTGTTCCTGGACTGCAACTCCCAGAAGCCTCTATCATTCGCTGTGCTTGGAAGGGGTTTCTGGGAGTTCTAGTCCAGAAACATCTGGGGACCCACAGGTTGAGAACCACTGCCACTAGAGGGTAAAATGAAAATCCAAAATGACCTTGACAGATTAGAGTACTGGACCAAAGCTAACAGAATAGGTTTTAACAAAGAGAAATGTAGGGTGCTACATCTAGGTTAAAAAAAAAGAGAATTGCACAGATATAGAATGGGAGACACCTGGCAGGAAAATAGTACCTGTGAAAGGGATCTGGGAGTCTGGGTGGACCACAAATTGAACATGTCAGCAGTGTCATGTGGTGGCCAGGAAAGCCAATGGGATTCTTGGTTGCATCAACAAACCCATAGTGTCTAGATCAAGGGAAGTTATAGTACCACTCTATTCTGCTCTGGTCAGACCCCGACTGGAGTACTTTGTCCAGTTCTGTGCACCTCAATTTAAAAAGGATGTTGACAACCTTGAGCAGGTACAGAGGAGGGCGACCAGGATGGTTGAAGGTCCAGAAAAAATGTCTCATGAGGAGCAGCTTAGGGATCTGGGAATGCTTAGCCTTACAAAAAGAAGGCCGAGGGGGGATATGATAGCTATGTTTAAATATTTGAAAGGATGTCACATTGAAGAGGGGACTGGTTTGTTTTCCATGGCTTCAGATACTAGGATTCAGGGCAATGGTTTCAAATTGCAGGAAAAGAGATTAACATTAGGAAGAACTTCCTCGTGGTTAGAGCTGTTTGGCAGTGGTATAATATGCTGCCACAAAGGAGGGTGGTGGAGTCTCCTTCTTTGGAGGTTTTTAAGCAGAGGCTGGATGGATACCTGTCGGAAAATACTGTGATGGGGGTTCCTGCATGGCAGGGGGTTGGACTGGATGGCCCTTGAGGTCTCTTCCAACTCCATGATTCTATGATCCTACGAAATCAAAACAGTTACGGATCCTCTGTTCCTTGGTTCAACCACTGATGAAAATAGAGAAATCAGAAGACTGAGATGTGGAAAAGTAGATATGAAAAAACTAGAAAAGATTCTTCAGTGCCACTGGAGACCGAGAACATTATTCATTATTCTTGTTTACTATTATATACGTGTGAAAGCCAGACAGTAACAAAAATTGACAGGGGAAAAAATCTCAAATTTGGTGTCGGAGGAAATAAATAAATGGGTCTTCGAACAAACTAAGCTTGAACTCCTTCTAGAACTAAAAACAATTCAAATTAAGTCTTCTGCACTCTGGATATATCACAAGAAGACACATTCACTGGAAAGTCTGTGAAGATTCTCAGTCATCCAGGTGAGTTTATCTGGAAGTTGAGTCATGGCTACTGGACTTCTTTTTTGAGAGATAGAAACGTTTCGCTGTTCATCCAAACAGCTTCATTGGACCGATGAAGCTGTTTGGATGAACAGCGAAACGTTTGGATGAACAGCGAAACGTTTCTATCTCTCAAAAAACAAAAGTCCAGTAGCCATGACTCAACTTCCAGATTCACTGGAAAGATACAACAATGCTTGGAAAAGTAGAAGGCAGAAGGTCAACTCTAGCCTGTGGGTTCCGTTGGGAAGTCAATCCATCCCATGGTTGGTCTGCCTCCTTCTCTTGCTGCCTTCGCTTTCTTTCCCAACGTTACTGTCTTTTCCAGGAACTCCTGTCTTCCTGTGACATGCCCAAAACTAGGACAGTGTGGATGTAATCATTTTCAACTCCAGACATAGTTCTGGTTTTGATCTTGGATCCATTTATTTGTCCTTCTGACAGTCTGGAGTATCTCCTCCGGCACCACATTTCAAAGAAATCAAGTTTTCGCACCCCCCCCCTCTTTAATCTGGGGATTTTTCCTGTCCAGCTTTCACAGCCATACATGGTGACAGGAAGTACAAGACTGTGGATGATCCTGGCTTTGGTCTCTAGGGACATGTCCATACTCTTGACGGTGATGTCCCTTCACTGCAGTCCTTTCAAGTCTTCTTCTGATTTCTTGGCTGTCGTCTTGCTTTGGATTGACAACCCAACCAAGGCGTGTCAAATCTCTTAACAATGTCAATTTTTCCACTGTTAAAAGTTAAAGCTGTACGATTTGCAGTCATGGTTTCTATCCTCTTTTGCAGACTGGCATTTGTAGCCCTGCTTTGGCATTTTCTTCTAAATCTGAAGTACTTGATGGCACTTAGAAACTGCGGATTCTAGGCTGAAACAGGAGACCAAGTGCTCTGAAGTGCAAAAGCAAAGCCTGGAGAGAAAACTCTCAGATTATCAGGTGCATGTATATGAGAGAGAAAGAGAGAGACACCGGGCACAAAATAAGTAGACCTGGATGTGACATTCCCCTCTCCCCCTGTCCGCCTGCGACAGCCCCCCCCCCGGTGTCCGCCTGCGGCAGCCCTTGGGTGCAGGCGACGCAGGGCTCTGCCCCCACCCCCCAGCCACTCACGTTAGAATGTTAGCAGGCATCATCTGTGACTCGGGCGCAGCTTCTATCAAGGACTGCCAGGTGTTTGTGGAATTGGGGATCACAAAGCCAAACTCAAAGAACCATTCTGCCAAGAGAGAAAAGGGAGATGATGCCTTTGTGACGCTGCCTGATGCCATTTCCCAAGCCCCGCCTTGTAGGGTCAAGAGACCATCTTGACAATGGACAAACCATCCATTCCCTTGATCGCAGAGGGTAGGCGACATGGTGACCAGCTCTTAGGATCTCGGGCCAACTGGTCTCACCCAAGCAATCAAGGCACACCAAAGGCATTCAATGAACCAAGGGCCTGCCTCCTAAAAAAACCATCTATGGGTATTTGCACACGACCCCTAAACTCCGCCGCAAATGGCTCCCAGCTCCGGAGCTTAAAATTGTTCCCCCACCAGCTCCGGAGTTTACAGATAATTAAGTGCGACCACGCCCACCTAAGAAGCGCGTCCCAGCGCACTTTTCAGGTACCTGCTCTCCGGAGGTGAAAATTCCTGATGCGGATATAACGTAGTGACTGCCGGGCTCTCCTTGCTTCTGTTTGTTCTTTTTTTGCCCCCCGCCCCTTTAAGAAATCTGAATGCAGTGCCGGGATGGCAGAACGGAGGTGAGCGGCATTCTTTTCTTCCCTTTTTTCTCCCTCCCCTCACACAGTCAGCAGCCAGGAGTGCGGAGGGGGTGGGAACGCAGGAACAGCGACAAATCCCTAAGATCTCGGGTCCGAATTAAAGTGACCAGCGGATCTTAGGGGTCGTGTAAAAGCGCCCTATGAGACTCTTGTGTTTGGCGGGAATGAATATCCTGAAACTGGTGTGAACGAGGCCGCTCGGATTCCAGCACTGGCAGCCAGAGGGTGATAGAGACTGATTAGCAACACTCCCCAGACTCGTTGATACAGATAGCCTGCTTAGTGGCTGCCTGATCATCACCTGGCCAGGAACAGCGAGCAGAAGGACAGAAACCAAGTCTTCAGAGGAAAGATTGGAAGAACTGGGCATGTTTAGCCTTGAGAAGTGGAGACGGCGGGAGGAGACAGAGCACTTTTCAAAGTCAGGCAAGTCCAAACTTCGGCCCTCCAGATGTTTTGGACCACAACTCCCACAGTCCTTTGTCAATGGCAATCTAAGCTTAGAATTCTGGGAGTTGTGGTCCAAAAACATCAGGAGGGCCGAAGTTTGGACTTGCCTGCTTGAAAGGGTATCGCGCAGAGGACTGGCAGGATCTGTTCTCCATCAACCCAGAGAGCAAGACATGCAACAATCGGCTCCTATTAAGAGAACCCAGCTTTCAGCTTAATATTAGGAAAAACTTCTTGTTAGATCAGTATGATAGTGCGACCAGTGACCTCAAGAGGTGGTGAGGGCTCCAACACTTGCGGCATTCAAGGGAAACTGAGACCACCAGCTGGCAGAACGCTTACGATTTCCATTCCTGCCTTGAGGGGGGAGGGATTGGACTCAATGGCCTTGTAGGCCGCTTCTAACTTCACTATTCTAAGAGAGGCAGGTTTGAATTCACAGAGGGACTGTACATCAGCAGCGCCTCACCTTGGACAGCTACCACTCTGCCTCTGCTCTTCCCACGGCCATCATCACCCCTCTGGGGGCAAGAGGGGTGCATCAAGGCCAGCATCCTATACAGCTTCAAGGGGGGCAGAAAGGACAGGGCCGCTTGGGCAAGTCTGGCCACTGGACCCAAGGAGGGCAGGCGTTCTTCACAAAGAACACCCACTTGGTTTTGGTTCCCCCACCTCTCCCTTTCCCCCCCCTCCTCACCCGGCCAACTTCTGCAAGACTTTGGCCTACAAAGAGACCTATAAGGGCCGTGAAGGTTTCCCACTGTTTCTGTTAGTGGCATTCCCCCCCCCATTTCCCCCCCGCCCCCCCCCCTTGGGTGTGTCCGGTTGGGCTGGCCTGACTGAAGTATTGCCCCAATATGGAATATGGAATTTGAAAGGCAGGTCATTAAGTCTCCTCCCTTGAGGAATGTTTTCCAATTTTACCGTTGCCCGGTTTCAATAAACCTCTGGCCTCATCAAATCTTACATGAGGCTTTTTGCCCTTTGAATGGGAACACGGTGATTCTCTGCTGTACAAGCAGCCCTCCTGTCGCTGAGACAAGGAGGGGCAAAATGACCAGACAAGTTACCAAGTGAGAGAGGAAAGTATGGTCAATGGGTGTGATTCCAGAGAGACAGGAGAACACTCAGAAGCCATTTAGGTTGAAAATAATAATTTAATGCGCTTTTAACATAAAGGACAGGGATTTGCTTGTTTGTGTCTTACTTTGAAGATTAGGAAGAGTTGGGGAAACAGCTGTGGAATGAGAGGTTCCTTGTGAAATTATGTGGCAGAACTGGGGATGTTTTTTTTTTAAATTAAATGTTCTGGGGGATTATAGAAGCTCCTCAAAACATATATGGTGTGGTGGTACATGTGGCCTGCTACTCGCCTCTGATCTAACTGACATCAGGGAGGAGACCACTGAAATCACATACATGCAAAAAATGTGTGTTTATCCCCCGCCATGGTGACCGGGGGGGGGGGCTCATAGAGCTTGCAATCTGATACCTCCAAGCCTTGCGGGGGGGGGGCCCTGGTGTAGGAAGGCAAGTGGCCTGAGTTTGACTCATCTGCACCAATGCCAGTAATGACCTATTAAGAGAACAGTGTGAGTTGCCCCCCTCCTCCCCCCCCTCCTGCCCGCCTCTCCCCTTCCTCCTTCCTGTCACCTACAGAGCCGAGACATACCTTCTAGACACTGTCCTTTGAAGTAGACTTTCTGTTCCAGGCGGAATTTCTCCATCTGTTCTGTTGAGGAAAAGTTTAGCTCCCGAGAGACAGCCTTGCATTTCAAAATTTTCTTTGGAACACGAGCTGGTGGAGAACAGGAAAAAAATGAAGTCATCAGTCAGAGCAGGAAGAGGCGGCTTGCGGTGGCTCAAAGGCCATGGGGGGAGGAGGAGGAGGAAGGCTCCCCCCCCGCCCCACAAGCCAAGGATGGGTTGGGCATGTATCAGATCTCTTTCAACAGGTAGAAAAAACCCTGCCGAGAGATGACAGAAGGTGGGCATCTGGAAAGGCAGCTTTTTGCTGTGCTCCTGGGTGTGTCCCTGGCAACTTCTACTTCTCTGCTGGAACTCAGAATCAGGATATCTGTGAAGATGCTCAGTCATACAGATGAGGTTATCTGAAAGTTCAGTCATGACAAGTGGACTTTTCTTGTGAGATGGAAACGTTTGACTACTCATCCAAAGTTGCTTTCCTCAGACTGACAAAGGGCACTTTTACACAGCCCCTAAGACCCGCTGGCCACTTAAATTTGGACCAGAGATCTTGGGGGTTTGTCGCTCTTCCTGTGTTCCTACCATCCTTGCTCCTGTCTGCGTGAGGGGAGGGAGGAAAAAAGGGAGAAAAAATGCAGGCTCATCTCCGCTCTGCCATGAAGCTGCTCCGGGAACCATTCCAGTCCCTTTCAGTCTCTTAAAGGGACGGGGGCAAACAAACAAACAAACACAAGGCGAGGAGAGCCTGGCACTCACTGCTTTACATCCGCATCAGTAATTTTTCACCTTCGGAGACCAGGTACTTTGAAAATGCACTGGGACGCGCTTAAGTAGGCGTGGTTGTACTTTATTTTGTTTAAAGTCCGGAGCTGGTGGGAAAACAATTTTAAGCTCCGCATCTGGGAGCCCTTTGCCTCGGATTTTAAGGGTCATGTAAAAGAGCCCGAAGCTGCTGGGATGAGCAGCGAACCTTTCTGAACTCACAAGAAAAGAAGTCCAGTTGCCACTACTCGACTTCCAGATATCAGAATGAGGATGCAACCCCTTTGACTCAAGCGACTGCACTGAATAAAGTGTGAAACTCAGGGCAGGTGCCACTAGAGGATGTCTGGCACAGATAAGGAGCCCCGTGGCGCAGTGGTTAAATGCCTGTCCTGCAGGTAAAACTGTGCCCACAACCTGGGGTTCAATACCAGGTAGCAGGCTCATGGCTGACTCAGCCTTCCGTCCTTCCAAGGTCAGTAAAATGAGTACCCAGCTTGCAAGGCGTGGGGGTGGGCAATGTGTAGCTTGCATACTGTAATTAAACTGAAAACCGCCCAGAGAGTACTTAAAGTGGTATGGGGCGGTATATAAGAAGAACACTTTGCTTTGGTTTTGGTTTTGCTTCTGCGGGTTTCTTTGGAGTAACTCTGACGTTCCATGCAAGATTTCAAGAAACAAATCTGCCATGAGGGACACACAGCCCTGAGCTGCAGCTGGCCTCACGCTATCGATCAATTCACTAAATGCTCTTCCACCTGCCGGGCCTCCCAAATCTAGGTGTAAGATACAAAACAGATCGAAACATACATTTTAAATATATATATTTCCGAGGGTTAATTTCAAAACTGTTTCCAAACACCAAAGGGGGATGTAGTCAGGCCTGAGACCTGATTACCTGGCGGAGTGGATCTCTTACAGGTCCACTTTGTCTTGACCGACCAGAACCTCGCTCTCCCTTTCACTGCAGGTGGCCACTCCGAGAGAGGCCCGAAGGCTTTCTACCGGAATCAGGCCTTCTCCGTGGCTGTCCCGGCACCTTGGAACACTCTACCACCAGAGATAAGACTGGCGTGGTCTCTGCTGGCCTTTAGGAGAGCTCCAAAGACCTGGCATGATGATATTTTTAGTTTAGTTGGTTTTGTCTATCCCAGCCTTTTTCTTGCTGGAGTTTTGTTTGCTTGTACGTATGCTGTAGTTATATTTTTATCTTTTTTTTAAAATTTATTTTGTTTGTGGGTTGTTGGTTTTTTTTGGGGGGGGTCTAGTTGTTTTGTTTTGTAATTTGTTGTACACCACCCAGAGTTCCTGAGAGAAGTTGGGCGGTTAATAAGTACAAATATAAATAAATAAATATAAATAAAATGTAGATCAGTTTTGCCTTGACCCTTTTCTGGAAGCTCAACATGAGTGCTGCCAGCTTGACAGCTCCAGGGAGGGGGTCCCACAACTGAGGGGCTGCTATTAAGGAAACCTACCCTTTTGTACTCACCCAACTTAGCCTCTCAAGATGGTGGGGCCATAAAACAGGGCCTCTGCTGAGAATCTCAAATTTCAGGCCAACTCATGGGGGTGCGGGGAGGAATCAGTCTTTTAGATACCCTGATCTCGTTGCTCTCATGAGTATCAGCATATCTTCTCCAGATTAATAGCAAATTGGGGCCGTTCTGGTCCCACAAAGTAACTTTTCTAAGCTCTGGTGTGTGGGTGCGCTGACTGTATTCTACAAGAGAGGTGGGTAGAAGGCAGTTCAGAATCTGCAGGTAGATGGGGGGGTGATTTTTCAGGCCATGGGTCAAGGCTTCTGGTTCTCGATTGTTTAAGAAGGGCAACGGAAAGAAAGAAAGCAGGGCATGAGTAAAGTGGATAGAGGGACACTCTTCTCTCACACACAAAATACCAGAACTAGGGGACATCCACTCAAATTGAGGGCTGGGAGAGTGAGAACAGACAAAAGAAAATATTTTTTCACCCAGCGCGTTGTTAGTCTGTGGAACGCCCTGCCACAGGATGTGGTGATGGCAGCTGGCCTGAATGCCTTCAAAGGGGGATTGGACAGATTCCTGGAGGAAAAGTCCATCACAGGTTACAAAACATGATGGAGATGTGTCATCTCCAGGCTTAAAACCAGGGTACTTCAAGGGCCAGATGCAGGGGAGTGCTATCAGGAGTCAGAGATCTAGTCTTGTGCGCTCCCAGATGCATTAGGTGGGGCCACTGTGAGATACAGGAAGCTGGACTAGATGGGCCTTTGGCCTGATCCAGCATGGCTCTTCTTATGTTCTTATGTTATATGGTAAACTAGATTATAACTAGATTATAAATTTACCAACCATCCAGTACAACTAGATAATTAGAATCTCTGATCTGCAAGAACTCCAGTGCAGATGTCTGCTTGGTTTTATGGATCAATCTGGAGTACACAGATGCTCCTGCCATCCCACCCACCCCAATTAGTCCTGGTCTCTCCACCCCTGCAGGCTGCTTCTCTGCATTTGGGGGCTAGCTGGGACCCTTCAGGATCTTAAGTACTTGACAAAACAGATCCTGCAAACCTAAGGGGCTGCTCACACTCTGTTCCAGGGGCCTCTCCGCTCAGGTGACGCAATAGCAAGTGCTGAATATTCCTCCGCCATAAAAAGTAAAAATCCTGCATGCATTACATTCCCCCCCCCCTTCCAAACCTTCTGGAGACCATTCAGAATGGACAGCGAAAGCCTCTGATGGGAAGAAGACAGAAAGAAGATCAGGGGCTCCTCTCGGGGGCTCCGAAGCACGAGCGCATCTTGGGAGGAGAAAGGACGAGAAGTTTGCCTGAATTTGAAAAAGTCCCCTTCCTGGACTCCAGCTCCCCAGTTCCCCCGTCCATCCTGACCCTAGCTAGGGGGCTCTGGGAGGTGTCGTCCCTGAAGGAAACACAACCGAGCTCTGACATCCCTGCAGAATGAGGGCGCCCTCAGCCCTGGGGAGCTGCAGCTCATCCGAACGTCTGGCACCCGTGTGGAGAAGAGCCCAGAGCCTTCGGAGAACAGTTTCTGAGAAAGGAACCCACCAGCGGCTGCTGCCGCTGCCCAAGCACCAAAGGCACCGGGTCGGGACCTATCGGGATCACAGCCCATTTAGCTCACGTCAGTGAGCATCACATCAGGCAGGAGAAGAACAGGGGAAACATGGGAGGGGGAGGGAGGAACAAGGGAGAAGAATCTGCTCTTCAGGGCAGAGCTCAGAAACAGGCAGGGAACCCAGAAACCCAAAAGGACAGGACCAAATGTGTCTGTGGGACCTTTTGAGAAGGTAAGGAGATTGCGTGTGCGCGTGTGCGCATGTACATTACAGTAGGACCCCCATATCCACTGATTCATTATCCACTGATTCAGTTATCCACTGTCGGCAGAGGAAAAAAATAAATAATTCAGCAGCCGCAAAGCAAGCTATTGTCACAAAGAGCAGCTGTAAAGCAAGCTACTGTTGCAAAACAGCAGCTGTAAAGCAAGTTACTATCACAAAACAGCAGTTCTGGGGACATGTTGGTGCTCTCTCTTATCCACAGTTTTCATTATCCACTGGAAGGCTTGAAACCAATCCCCAGCTGATACTGGGGTCCTACTGTACTATAAAGCTACCTAGATGCCCTAAGCACATCCGATCTCTCCTGATTTCGGAAGCTAAGCAGGGTCAGCCCTGGTTAGTACAGTACTTGGATGGGAGACCACCAGGGAATACCAGGTGCTGTAGGCGCCTGGAGTAGGAACTGGCAAACCACTCCAGTATTCCTGCCAAGAAAACTCCATGGACATGGGGTCACGGAGAGTCGGTCATGACTGTAACGATGCAACACACACACACACTGTACTATAAGAAATAGTTGTACACTCCCCTTGCTTTCTTTCCCTCTCCAGGCACCCTTAGGGAGAACCATCTGACATGCAAGGGCCCCTTTTCAGAGCAGGCAAAAGGTTATCCCTGAGCCATCTTCATTATGGAAGCCATCCCTAAGCGTTTAACCATGCCTTTAGCTTTTTAGCTAAAGGCATAATTTAGAAGGAATCTGACCCATGTGCATTATTAAGAAGATTAGCGCACAGAGATTCTCTAACCCCCCCCCAAAAAAAACCCAACAACTACAAAAATGCACTGTGTATTAAAAACAAAAAAAGGCAGAAGGACCTGGAAGCTCAAGTGGATTTTGGACAAAAAGCCAAAAGCCAGATTAAGGGCTTGTTGCAGGCAAGGCCTCCATCTGGCTTCCCATTTCCAAAGAGATCCGTGCATGCTCTTACTCAGGCCTAAAGGGCCGCTTGTGCTACATAAGGGATGGGGATGCTTGCTGGAAAGTGCCAGCGGAAAAAAAACAAACAGCTCTTCTCCTTGTACTGGAGGGGAGAAGTGGGCTGGCTTAATCCTTCGAGGGCTGGGCCTTTTGCCCCTTTAAAAAAATGGTTAGATGTTCTCTTATCTGCCAACGGGTACAAAGTCTGCAAGGCAAGCTACCCCGTTACCCTTTCTCTCTCTTTCATTAGATCTCTTTACGGAGGAAGCTTACGATACAAGTTCCTGCCTACACAGCCTTACTTGAACTGTACAGGTTGGGACCCTTGACAAAGAAACTAGTTTTATTGGGCAGATTTCAAAGATGTGTGTGTGTGTTATGTCGTTACAGTCGTGACCCCATGTCCATGGAGTTTTCTTGGCAGGAATACTGGAGTGGCTTGCCAGTTCCTACTACAGGCGCCTACCCATCCAAGTACTAACCCACACACACACACACACACACACACACACACACACACACAGCAATTGTGAGGGATTTATAGCCTCCCTCAGCCGGCTAGAGCGCTGAAACTGTCAGCTGCAAAGTCAGCAGCTTGGCAGTTCAAATCCTGGGTACCACGCAGCAGAGTGAACTCCCGCTATTCACCCCAACTCCTGCCAACCTAGAAGTCTGAAAGCATGTAAATGCAAGTAGATAAATAGGTGCCACCATAAAAAGCTGTAAGGTAAACAGTGTTACATGTGCAGAAATGTGTTCAGCTATACCGGCCACAGACTTGCACAACACTGACTCTTTGGCTTGAAAACGGAGATGAGCACTGCCTTTAGAGTAGGACACAACCAGCATACAAGTGCAGGGGGAACCTTTACTTTTACTTTTAAACAAGTGAATTTATCCCGTCACTCTAAAGCTAGCCAAGCTAGCAGCCCTCATGACATTTCCACAGCTTATCCTTGTCTCGTGTAAGGAAATGCTTCTGTTTATTTGTCCTGGATCTTCCACTCTTTGGCTGTAAGGAACAGCACTGTTTCTTTGTTTGCATTTCTATTGTGTTCTCATATTAAGAGAGCTGAATAAAAGCTTCCTATTTATTTCCTTCACACCACCCAGAATTTTGCACCTCTCAGTCACTGCCTACTCCCTTGCTCATATGCCCCCTAAGCTAAACAGCTCCAAACCTTATGATTTTTCCTCACAGGGGGCTGGGTGCTTTTTTTCCTTCCGGCCTTGTCTACTTCAGAGATTTCTGGCAGGAGTCAAGTGAATTAGACTCAAGTTATGCCACCCACAATGATTCCATCTATCTTGGACAATCTGTGAAGTCCCCAGAGGACTGTGGGAATGGAAGATTTGGGCCCTCCCTTGTGCGTACCCTCCTATCACAGTAATTCAACTGCAGTTACCACAGTTAAGGCTCTGCTTATGACCCAAGTTCAATCCTGGCTCAAGTAGATGGATTGAGGTTGACTCAACCTTCCGTTTTCCCAAGATTAGTAAATTGAGCAACCAGCTAAAAGTGTTCGGCTTATATACCACCCCATAGTGCTTAAAGCACTCTTTGGGCAGTTTACAATTTATTTATGCAGGCTACACATTGCTCCCCCACGCCAAGCAAGCTTGGTACTCATTTTACTGACATCAGATGGATAGAAGGCTGAGTCAACCATGAGCCAGCTACCTGGGATTGAACCCCAGGTTATCAGCACAGTTTTGGGGTGCCCGATGCAAAGGGCTCCCAGATCTGGAGCTAAAAATTGTTTTTCCACCAGCTGTGGACTTTAAAAAAATTAAGTAAGACCACGCCCACCCAAGCGCGGCCCAGCACACTTTATAAGTACCTGGTCTCCAGAGGTAAAAAAAATCTTCCAATGCAGATTGTAAAGCTGTGGATGCGGGTTCCCCTCGCCTTCTGTTTGGTTTTTTTTTTGTCCCCGCTGCCCCTTTAAGAGACAGGAACCCCTACGGGACTGCTTGGGGCTGTTGGGAAGGCAGAGGAGGTGAGTGGAGGTGATCCTGCATTCTTTTCTCCCTCCCCTCACCGCAGACAGGAACAATGGAGTGCGGAGGGGTGGGAACACAGGAAGAGGGACAAACCCCCACGATTTCTGGTCCAAATTTACGTTGCCAGCGGATTTTAGAGGTCGTGTAAAAGCACCCTTAGTTGCAACACAGCAGTTGAACCATTGTGCCTTGAAGCTCCTTGGGAGGGGGAATGTATACCTCATATATTTAAAATGTAAACTGCCCAGAGAAAGCTTTAAGTACTATGGGATGCTATATCAGCGGCATACTTTAAGAATATGTGCCATTTTAATTCTGCAGATGGGGAGGACTGCATTCTGCTGATCCCATGAAGGCTCTCTGTTAATGAAGAAGTGTTGCTCAAGAACCCGCTTACTTTTAAACAATCAATTAACCAAACAATTAAATGCAAATAAACAGGTGTACTGACATAGCCTCAATGCAGATGAAGACTGAAGGAAGCAGGAGGGAATTTAGAGTTTAATACGCAAACGCAGCCCTTCATCATGACTGAGGCACAATGGATTTTCCACCCTCCCTAGATGGGAGGATGTCACTTCACTAACCCTGCTTGCTTTATTTCCTCAACAAATTTCACCTCCCTTTGTTTAAATTCAGCAGACAACTCTAACAAGAGTTTGTCAAGGTGGCTTGTTCAGCGACTTCAGATAGCAGTGTACGACATTCTGGATTAGATCTGGGAGATTTTTTAGAACTGTGGGTGGTCTAGAAAAAAAAGGGGGGCTCCCCACTTATCTTCCATCACCATCAAGTGGGGTTAAGAGACAGGGGCCCTTCCACTGACACCAACCATTGGAGTAACTAACACAGAGACACACACACCCTGGCTTAAGCTCAGAAAACAAGGGTGTCCTTGACTTACAGCCCTGTTGGTTAACTTTGTCTGCGGATCCACTGATATGCTTGGTAAAACTGGGAATAGCGGATGAGAGAGTTATGGGGGCTCCTGTTTGCCTTTGCGCAGGACTTTCCAAGCCAGGTCTAAATCCCTGTCAAGCTGAGGGTCAAGCACAGAATGGATGCAAGGGGCTGGATCAACGAGAGGCCACAGCAGCCGGAGCTGCCAGATGGGCGGTATAAAAATCCAAAAAATAAATAATAAACAAAGAAGCCAAATGGAGTGAGAAGGCAGGTGAGAGCAGTCTGGAATGAGGCACAGTGTCAAGAAAGATGGGAGGGAGAAGTCTTGGGTCTTTCCCCTCCTATATCTAGAAACCAGTGATGCTGATGGGTGGGATATTTTAGGAAACTGGAAGGAAGTTCTTTGGACAACACAAAATTAAATTATGGAATAGTTTCCCACAGTCTTTAGCAATGGCCACTCATGTGGGTGGGAAAGCCATAAAGATTATTAGGCCTATCCATGGCTGTCAGCCGTGACAGGGATGTATTGTTTGCTTCCACTGGAGTGGCTTTTGCTGCCAGTTGCTTTCCTGCACTGGTGCGTGTGTGTGGGGGATATCCAGTGGCATTTGATTATGTGCTTTGAAGAAGTGGATGCTGGATTAAAAGGGTCATTGGCCTGATCAACCACAGCTCTTCATAAATTCTTCTGACGATAAAAATGAGGCCCTGGATGGTCAAGAGCAGATAACAGGCATGCCTCCATTCCCAGTCCCATATGCTGCTTAATTTTGGAGGTGTAACAGCAGCCAAGAAGCAAGGAGGGAAGGCAGGCCGGCCGGTCTGCTGTTTCCTTAAAACTGCTGCAGTATGACTGATACACACATACATCAGAGCCAGCCCTTTAACTTTAAAACCAAGTGAACAGAGAATGCCCGTTTTGTTTTGAAGCAAAATGGCATTCTACAGCGGTGATTAAGCATCTATACAAACTGCTGTGGCCATGCTGTGATTGTGTTTCTCCCCCAGTGGGTCAAGGTGGCCACGGAACCCATCCAGCACTGGGACTTGGCAAGGCCCTGCTCAGTGGCACACCCACCCCATACGACCTCCGGAGCGAAACATGTCTCCATCCCTTCTGCAAGCCACACACTAGGAAGGCGCTGTCGCTCAGGCTGTAACAACTCATAACTTATTTTGGCCTTTTATTTTCTTAGTTATTGGCCACAGACACCGAGAGCCATCCCTTGTTCACTAATCACAGAGATGAGCTGTGTTTTTGAGGACTGAGGAGCACATTCTGTCCGGGGAAGAGGCAGGCAGCCAAAACAAGGGGGAACACCCCCTTTCTCCTCCAGCCAGCATACAATCACATTTTCCCATTCCTTCATTAATCTCAACAACAACCATGCACCTGCAAACGCCCAATTTGGCTACCTTTTTTTTAGGAAGGTAAAAAAAAAGTGACAGTTTCCAATGCCCTCTTCTCCTGTCTTTCCCATTCGTAGAATCTCCAGGTAGCCTCAAGGAAGGGGCAGAGAATGCCCGAGCCCTCCACTAACCCCTTGCCACCTTCACCATTCTCAGGATGGCTGTCTGGTCCTCTCTATACACAGCCTTGTATGGTGTTAGATCAGGAGTGTGAAGAGTGAGGCCTCCCAAACATTACTGGCCTGCAACTCCCAATATTCTGCACTGGTGATGGGCATATAAACCATGGAAGGCTAAGTCAACCATGAGCCGGCTACCTGGGATTGAACCCCAGGTCGTGAGCCGTTTTAGCTGCAGTACAGGCATTTAACCACTGCGCCACGAGGCTCGTCTCAAAGGCTGCACTCTGCCTACCCTTGAGTTCAATGAACACCAGTGAAACCAGTTAGCACTGCAGGATCCCTCCCTCCACCCCACAAAGTTAGGCCCAACCATACCTTCATGCTCGACTCCAGGGACGGAAAGGTCTTCGGTTCCTTGCCAGAGAATTTTCCCGGTTTCAGCATCCCGGAGATTCATCCAGTTTCTGTTTGTGCAGCAGTTAAGGGAAAAAAAGGAACCATGTATCTCAAATCTACCCAGCAAACCCACCCCCGATCCCCAAAATGCAGTGCTCCTCCGTGCTCTAGGGCAGTGTTGGCGAACCTATGGCACGGGTGCCAAAGGTGGCACTCGGAGCCCTTTCTGTAGGCACCTGATATAGCCCATTCACAGCCACCTGTAGTCAGGTTAAATGGCTGTACTGGCACTTTGCAAAAAATTAGTGGGTTTTGAATCAGTTTGGGCACTCGGTCTCTAAAAGGTTCGCCCTCACTGCTCTAGGGAGAAGCACACCACATCAGAGCCACAGTGCCTGGCTGCACCCTGCTCTCAGGAACCATGGACACTGGGCAGATGATTTGTAACAGGTACCATCTGCCTGGCACTGATTCTCTCTACTGATTCACCTCAAATATATCTTGTGTCTAAAGTCCAGGTGAAGAATATTTGTTAGAAAGATCCAGAACTGTTGTCCAGTCATTTCTATTTGCTTTTTTACAAACTTGTGGTGGTTGCAAAGAGAAAGGAGCAACATGGAACTAGTAGTGTAATGGGTCCACCTGGCCCAGCCATGACACTCAGGAGGGAAAAACAGAAATCCTGGAAGGGAGTGGAGACCCTTGTCAGACAGGGCAGCTCTCACTGAGTAGATTAGTTAGTGGCTTATGTAGCTGGGAAGAAGGTCAGGTACTAAAACATGTCACACAACACATAAATTAGACATCCTGAACCAGATACACACGAGTGGTTATCCCCTAATGTGTTTAATTGGTTTAGCAAGTCTTTCAGCTGGGCAGGAGAAAGAGTGCTGTTAAAAATAGAAAGATCCTGATCAGCAGAAGAGCAGGAAGGAGTGGCAGGAGGAATCCAAAAGGCATTAAGAAACACAAAGTGAGCCGTGACCACTGGAAGTCGCAGAGAAGCCTGGATGGGGATAGAAGTCCCACTTGTGGAAGCCGCAAAGAGATTCTATTAGAACGTTAGGAAAAACTTCCGGATGGTTAGAGCTGTTCGGCAGTGGAGGGTGTGATGAAGGGTGGTGAAGTCTCCTTCTTTGGAGGTTTATAAGCAGAGGCTGGATGGCCATCTGTCAGGAATACTTTGATGGGAGGGTTCCAGCATGGCAGGGTGTGGTTGGACTGGATGGCCCTTGAGGTCTCTTCCAACTCTAGGATTCCACAATTCTATGATTCTAACCACGAATCAGAAGCACCCTCTGGCAGAGAAAAGGTGTCAATCTATAGATGTCAAACGTCACATCACCTCCAGTGACTAAAATTCAGCCAGCAGTGAGCTGCACGGAATCTTCTTATGACCAAAGGCTGCAAAGTTTAACGGCAATACTGACATGCACATGGGATCCATGAGCAAGTTCAACACTACACGGACGCATGCCTGTCATTTATTTAAGGAGTCATCCACCTCTCCATTCCAGGACTCTTAAATTTGCAGGATTGAAGAAACACGGAAGATATGAAGCAGAAACAAATGCAAACCATCAGTTCTGTGGTAGCAACAAACATAAAATCTCATTAGAACTCCAAGAAATAAATAGCTTTTGCCACTTTCTGGGAATATTGAGCAGATAGGCACAGGGGAGCTGAAGGGGCAAGGCACCCTGCCTGCTGTTTTTCTACCCACCTCACTTTGGAAGGTGGGCCACCAGAAGAAGTGTGGGCCTTGCAGGCGCCATTAGCCTGATAGGTTTGTATGGCAGCACACAAACCTTTACAACTGCCTAAGTATCACTCAGCGGAAGAGGCCAGAGAGAAACCCAGGGACCTTCATCAATGCAAAGCACATGCTCTAGAAATGTACTGAAACATAGTTTTAGCTTTTGTCTAAACCAGAGAAAAATAAACAAAACCAACCATCTCCACCCTCCCTGGGGTAACGTCAATTCAAGTTTTTCCATCCTCATTCAAATCTTGTCAAAACTGCACAAAACATCTTGCAAGCAGCAAAATGATAAGGGAGTAACACAGTTGTGTTTGTGATGGTGAACTCCCGAGGAGGAAATGGAATGAAGCACTTTGAGAAAGTTATGATGGGGAGTGGCACAGAGATGAAACAACTACACAGAAGCTCTTTTTTATGGATAGGTCCTTTATCATTGGTTGTTGTTATGTGCTATCAACTCAACTCCGACTGATAGCAACTCTAAGCAATCCCCAAAATGTCCCGTCCTCAAGGAGCTTTGCTCAGTTCCCAGAAGCTCAAGGCAGTGGGCTTCCTTGAGTCGGTTGGTCTTCCTCTTTTCCTGCTGCATCCCACCTTTCCCAGGATTATGATGTAGTTGTTGTTCAGTCGTTGAGTCGTGTCCAATTCTTCATGACTCCACAGACCAGAGCTCGCCATGCCTTCCTATCTTCCACTGCCACCCGGAGTTTGGTCAAATCCATGTTGGTTGCATCGAGGACATGGTCCAACCATCTCATTCTCTGCCATCCCCTTTTCCTTTTGCCTTCCATCTTTCCCAACATCAGGGACTTTTCCAAGGAGTCCTATCTCCTCATGAGGTGGCCAAATTACTGGAGCCTCAGCTTCAAAATCTGTCCTTCCAGTGAACATTTCGGGCTAATTTCTTTCAGGATGGATAGGTTTGATCTCCTTGCAGTCCAGGGGACTCTCAAGACCCTCCTCCAGCACCGCAGCTCAAAAGCATCGATTCTGCGGCGATCAGCCTTCGTTATAGTCCAGCTCTCACTTCCATACATCACTACTGGAAAAACCATAGCTTTGACTATCCTGACCTTAGTTGGCAAAGTGATGTCTCTGCTCTTTAGGATGCTATCTAGGTTACTACCTAGGTTACAGGATTATGATATTTTCCATGGAATCTTGCCTCCTCAGGATGAGTTAGTCTCAGCCTCAGCAAGATTGCCTCCAGAGAGAATTTAGGCTGGCTTTGATCTTAAAATGAAACCTGAGCTATATCCAAGATCATTCCTTGGTTCACCCTTAAAAGTTATTTTATGATATTCCAGAGATGAAAGTTACCCATAGACATCAATGAACAAAGGCAAGGTTTTACCACGACTGGGATTCCACCAAGTTTCATCAGGAATCATCAGGTCACTGCAATGATGTAACTAACACATTTTTAAGTCCCTAAGATGCCACCATGTATGAGACGACCCCCAGTTTTCCGACCCAAAATTACAGTTTCACAGCCATGCAGTTCTTACCTCTGCTTACTTCTGTGTATAAGACGACCCTCAATAAGAACATAAGAAGAGCCCTGCTGGGTCAGGCCAATGGCCCATCTAGTCCAGCTTCCTGTATTTCACAGTGGCCCCACCAGATGCGTTTGTTTACTCTAACAATTTTAGACAAAAATATGGTCTTAAATACAGAAAAATACCGTACAACGATGCCACAGAGATGAAGAATGGGCAGAAATTGTGGTTCCGGAAGGCCTTCTGTGAGATGCCACACAAAAATTAGCATAATTTGACAACAAAACAAGGAGAATCCTGATTGAAGTCACCAGGGAATGTGATTGTATGATTCTCCTATCAATCAACCTCCTTCTCGCACCTTATTTATTTCAGAAGCAGCCATCTCAGAAAACATCCAGCTTCACAAAAAAGGGACTTGCATAGTCTGACCAAGGCATAGAGGCAGACTCCACTTTCCCATTCCGCAAGAAGCCTACCTGAATAAATTATGCCAACAGAGCAAACTTTACAAGCCCAATTTAGCCAGCGCTGCTTTTATTTTCTGTAACATTTTGCATAACATACTGCAATTTACTCGTCGGTAGTCAAGATATGGGAGTAGTGTTGGGGGGGGGGGCTAAGCCGCCCACTGAAGGCCTATCAGTCAGATCCGCTCTTGCTGCAGAGTACTGCCCATAGGACCCGATCATAGGACCCGATCATCTCAGGCTGGACATTTTGAGGGTGCCGTCACTGAAGGAGGCCAGTAAGTCGTTGACGAACATTCGGGCTTCCTCAGTGGTGGCCCCTCGTCTTTGGAACCAACTTCCCCCTGAGATTTGTTTGGCCCCTTCGCTTCCTGCCTTCAAGAAACATCGTAAGACATAGCTTCACAAAAAGCCTTTCCCTGGGTGTTATTAGCTCATTCTATCTATTCGCTGTGATCTTTTCTTGCTTCGTCTTTAGGCTATCTTGCCCTCTGTTTTGATCTCATTTGATCAGGCATGTGATTATGTTTTATTATGTTATATTGTATACTCATTGTATCACTTATTATTCATGACTTGTATTTTGATATTTCTCTGCAGCTTGTAAACCGCCCAGAGCAGCCATGTTGCTAGATGGTGTGGTATATAAATAAATAAATGAATGAATATCTCCAAACGACAGATCTCCCCTGCAGCCTTTGAGCGTTGGAACTCGTGCTACTCATAGCTTTATGATTCTTTCTTTCTGTTTCAAAGCCCAAATCAGCCTCCAAGGAGTCTCCTTGACCCCTTTCGCATTCAAAATTTCTCTCCACCCCCACTCACCCTGCTACTTGTTTTCTCAATTCTGGGGGGGGGGGGAGGCGGAATGGGGATTTCTCCTTTCCTTCCTTGGATGATATTAAGGTAGGAAAAACAGCAGGGGAAAAGAGTGCCTTTTACACAGAGAACCGACTGCACTGCCTATTTTAAAAGGGGGATGAAGGAATCATAGACGTCTGCACAGGATGAGGCCAAGAACACCGGCCATGCAATAAATATGTATATGTACCCCTTCCCCAGTTAGCTGCACCAGCCAAGAGCGCAGGATACTGCCTTGAGCCTTTCTTTCTCATTGCAAGGGCTAGCAAATAATTGAACAAGGAGAGAAGGTGCAGATTTTCTGGAAACTAGGGCCTGGCCCTTTGCCATCACAGCAAACATAAAAGGCTCAAGGCGCACTACCCGGGGCTGACTTTTGCGGAAAGTCAGAAGCCATCAGCACGCCTGTGAAAGGCCTTGTTGGCTCTTCACCTTGAAATGGGAAGCCAACATTATCCAGGAAGCTCCAGGTGGGGAGAGGGTTGGCAAAGGGTATTTGTACACGACCCCTAAACTCCGCCGCAAATGGCTCCCAGCTCTGGAGCTTAAAATTGTTTCCCCACCAGCTCCGGAGTTTACAGATAATTAAGTGCGACCACGCCCACCTAAGCGCGTCCCAGCACACTTTTCAAGTACCTGCTCTCCGGAGGTGAAAATTCCTGATGCGGATATAACGTAGTGACTGCCGGGCTCTCCTTGCTTCTGTTTGTTCTTTTTTTGCCCCCCGCCCCTTTAAGAGATCTGAATGCAGTGCCGGGAGGGCAGAATGGAGGTGAGCGGCATTCTTTTCTTCCTTTTTTTCTCCCTCCCCTCACGCAGCCAGCAGCCAGCAGTGCGGAGGGGGTGGGAACGCAGGAACAGCAACAAACCCCTAAGATCTCTGGTCCGAATTTAAGTGGCCAGCGGATCTTAGGGGTCGTGTGAAAAGGCTCAAAAAGGAGAGGGAAGATGCTGCAGGTCTTGCGATCGGCTGGTCCCCAGTTCCCACCCTTATTAATCTACAGAAGGATGAGGCTGCAAGAGGGTGTTGAGCTGCACAGCAATAACAAGTGCTCTAACGTTCGGATTTCAGCAGGGAATCCTATTGTGTAAATTGCTTGTTTTGTTCCATTTCCCGCTCTCACAAGGGGAGGGCACGACAGAGAATACACCCCCTGTGGATGCTGCCGCCAGAGATGCTCGCTTGAGATGGACACTTCCCAAATATTGATTCCTAAATCTGGGGGCAAGGCATATATTTGACAGCACTGCTCTTACAAAGCAGGTCCCATGCAGTGCCGCTGTTTCAAGTGTCAGACTGAGACCCAGTTTCTATTTCTAAGCCTCGGCCATGATGCTCGCTGGAGAGCCTCGACCTACTCATTCTCTTTCTGTCTAACTCACCTCACAGAGTCGCTGTGAGAAGGCAGCGTGGGGGAGAGATGGGAGACACATGAAACTGATAATTAATTGGGCACAATAAGCCCCAAAACTACAAGAAGTACTCACAAAATACCAGAACTAGGAGACATACACTCAAATTGAGGGCTGGGAGAGTGAGAACAGACAAAAGAAAATATTTTTTTTTACCCAGCATGTTGTTGGTCTGTGGAACTCCCTGCCACAGGAGGTGGTGAAGGCATCTGGCCTGGATGTCTTCAAAAGGTCAGATTCCTGGAGGAAAAGTCCATCACAGGTAACAAACTATGATGGAGATGTGGAATCTCCAGGCTTAAAACCAGGGTACTTCAAGGACCAGATGCAGGGGAGTGGTATCAGGAGACAGATATCTAGTCTCATGCGCTCCCGGGCGCATCTGGTGGAGCCACTGTGAGATACAGGAAGCTGGACTAGACGGGCCTTTGGCCTGATCCAGCAGGGCTCTTCCTATGTTCTTATGCTGAGTCAGATCTCTTTCAAACATGTACAATTTAAGAACAATCTAGCTATTTAACAGCAACTGGGACCCCTTTCTGGGAAAAGCGCTGCAGTTGACTCTCATCCATCTGTCCACCTATGCTAGCTTGGCTGGCTGGACAGCTCAGTGGTTTAAGGGATCTGGCTGGGGAGACAGAGGTTGAGAGTTCAATTCCCCACTGGGCCACCTGGGAGAGAAGCCAGCCTGGGTAGCTTTGGGCAAGCAACACAGTCCCAGGACAAGGGAAGGGAAACCTGCGTTCCGAGTACCACATATACTTGAATATAAGTCGAGTTTTTCAACCCTTATTTTTGGCTGGGAAAAAAATGCCCTTGATTTATATTTGGGTAATACAGTAGTTGGCTTGGGGAAGGCAGCAGAGGGCTAGTCCTGCCCATTCCATGGCCCGCCGAGGGTTCATGGTTCACCCTGCGGTGGGTGCCGAGAGGCCTCCCCATAGCCTTGGAAGCTCCTTCTGCCGTCTCCTGAGTGCTCATCCGGGAGGCTCAGGCCGTGCTGCGCCCGCTGGAGCTTGCCTTGGTGGTGAGGTGAGTACACCCTGCGACCCCAGCCCACCCACTGGGTCGCCAACCATGCAAGCCCAGTGTCAGGCAAGGAATATAAGCCGACCCGAATATAACCCCTCAACTTATACTGGAGTCAATACGTTTTACTAGTTTTTTTGTGTTAAAAAATGCCCTCAACTTATATTTGGGTCAATTTATACTCAAGTATATACGGTATTCTCTCCCTGGGAAACTCCCAAAAGAGTCACCATGGGTCAGCACGGACTTGATGCTTACTATTAGAGATGGGCACGAATCAAAAAAATGGCGTTTCGCTTGTCGTTTAGGGGGTCCGTTTCGTTTCGTTTCCGTTTTTCGTGAATTTTTGCAAAAATTCGTTTTCATTTTCATTCATTTCGTTACCATTTGTTTCAAATTTTTGAGATTTTTTTTTAGCATTTAAAGCAGTTCACTTGTATTGCCGTAATGAAAACGAAACGCACGACAAAATTTCCGGTGTTTCTGTTCGTTTCGTTTCATTTTAGAGACAAAATTCGTTTGTCCTTTCGTTGCGTAACGAAACGAAAAAACGGAAACGGAAAATTGTTCGTTTCGTCCCCATCTCTACTTACTATTATATAATAACTTAGGTTTCCAAGGAAGGAAGAGGGTTCCTCCTTTTTTTCTTACAGGCCTCTGGAGCTGCTGAGGCGGAGAGAACAGCCCGAAGGGCCTGATGAACCTTCATGGCTGAGCAAACTCTCAATCATTCCTTCTTGGGGAATTACTGTTTCCAGAAACCCCCAGCCAGTTCCCGGGTGCTGTAACTGTAAGAATACAAATACCTGATCACAACACAAGTCTAGTTTATTTATCAATGGAGCTTTGCCCCTAACTCCTCTCTGTAATGCATCTTCTGCTGGAATCCTCACAAGTCCAGATTTGCCATGTGGGACCTTTGGAGACCAAGGATCTCCCAACCCCCAAGCCCCATGCTTTGATCAAGCAACTGGCAGCTATAGAAAACTGTTTTTCAGAAGCAGTGTTTTGTTTAGGATAAGAGCATAGCATCACAGAATTTGAAGTTCTAAGGGCTCCACAAGGACATCCAGTCCACACACACACACAATACAGAAATACAGTATAAATCAAAGGATATCTGCCAGGTGGTCATCCAGAAGAGTTTTTTTAAAAGCTTATCTCTCCCATAAGACCAGAATTGCTGGTTTCTCAGCCCTCTGCATCCCACCCACCATCCCCAAATGTGCATTTCATACTCAGCCAAACAGAAGCACCAGCCTCCAGTGCCATTCTCCCCACCCCCACCCCCGCAACCAGGCACTCTGAGGTCAGACAACTAATCCTCTCACAACCCAAAGAGATGTATGAGTATCAGCGTAGATTGGGGGGGGGGGGAAACAATTCACATTCGCAAGACCCCAGCTAACTGGATGCCTTTTCCCGCTGTGCACATGGGTTGTGTAATGTACAGAGTTTTCCCTAGTCCTGAGGCACCAGCCCCACTTTCCCGAGAGCCTGCATAAGAGTTGGAGACACGGCCCCTATAGAGAGAGCACGCAGTGATGCCCTCCAGTTCCCAGGTGCCAGTCTTTGCTTTCCAGGGGCTGAGTCACTAGGTTTGGTCATGTATTAAGAGGCAGAAATGCCTATTTATTCCCTTGCTAAGGGCTCCTAGGAGCTGCCTAGATGCCCTGAACACATCTGATCTCATCTGATGTCAGAAGCTAAGCAGAGTCAGCCCTGGTTAGTACTTGGATGGGAGAACACCAGGGAATACCAGGTGCTGTAGGCGCCTGGAGTAGGAACCTGCAAGCCACTCCAGTATTCCTGCCAAGAAAACTCCACGGGCATGGGGTCAAGAAGAGTTGGTCATCACTGTAACGACACAGCAGCAGCAGCAGCAGCAGCAGCAGCAACAACAACAACAACAACAACAACAACAACAACAACAACAACAAGGGTTCCTAAAGCCTTTCCCTAATTAGCAGAATCCTTTTACCACGGCCCAATCTGGCAATGCCCACAGACTCCCTGCAGTCCCGTTCTGAAGCAAAAGGAAAAACAAGGCAGCCCGCTTTACATGATTACATGGAAATTTTACTCTCTTTAACTGCTTGCGTTCTCTTGTAGCTTTAATGTTGCCTTTTTCAGCTGTACGATGCCCCTCAATTCCCTGTTCTCAAACTTGAATATGTCTTAATTGTACTGGACTGTATATTGTCCTTCATTACTGGAAGCCACCATTATTGTAAGGTGGGGTAAAAATACTCTCAATAAAATAAATATATTTGTTCTCCAGGCTGCTCGAGGTGTCCAGCGTCTCTTTTCTGCCGTGCCAGAGTTCTTCTAAGTTTGTCGTTTCAAAATTTGTGCATTCTTGGCACGAAAGAGCAAACTCAGAGAAGGAGGACCCCAAGGAGAGCTTCCTCTGAAGCTGGCTGCAGTCAGGAACAGTTTGCTGAAGCCACCCTGGCTGCTCCTCACCTGCAGAGTACAAAGCCTACCGCTATGCCAGCAACAGGCGGTTTGTTGCCTTGAGTGCAACTAATTTAAGAGCACTGCTAAGGAATTGTGTGTACAGACAGAGCCTAGAAGGTTAATTTTTCAAAATTCCAAGCAAAGCCAGCTTTTGAGTCCCCAAATCTCTTCTCCACGTGTAGACGTTCCCAGCGCTGGTGGTCTGATGAAGGTCCAAACATCTAAAAGCATCAATGCCTGAAGAAGGTACCGGGAGGCCTTAACTCAACTCAGGTTTTTGTTTTCATATGTTGATCACATGACTCCCTCAATTGAAAGAAAAATTACAGGACTCATCCCATTGTTCTCTAATTTGAAACAGCTGGGTTAGCATTATAGTTGGTGTCTCTAAAAAACAAAACACCTTACTGCCTTGTTCCACTGCAACTACAAGCACACAAGAAAAATAGTGCCTGATCCCTCTAATGGCGAGAATTGATAGTGCAACTTGAAAATACAAGAATATGAAAATACAGTAATTGGAAAGAAACATTACAGTCGTTCCCCTGCCATTTCACATTTCATATATTGCGATCCCAGTATATTGCGGGACTGCAATGTATGAAACAAAGGGCTCCTGGGGTAAGCTGCTTCGGCCCGTTTGAGGCCTCCTGCACTTAACCTGGCCTGATGCTATCCCAAACTGGCCTTCAACAGGCTTCCTGGACCTGTCAGAGGACTTAGAAGTACTGTAGTTTCCGGCAAACCGGAAGTCACTTCCGGAAACCATTCAGGGCAGTACCAGGCCTCAGATGAGTGTAGGAGGGCCCAGGTAGCCCCCCCCCCGTCCCGACCTGATCCAGCACTTGCATACCATGGATTTTCCTTTATCGCAGGTTGTGTCGGGTCCCTAACCCCCACGATAGGTGGGAGATTACAGTACCTTCACCGCCACTTAGGATGGCCTGCAAATGAATGGCATAAAACATTAACAGTTCCTGACAAATCAAAAAAACTTCACGCCTTCACCACCAAGGCTGTAGCTAATGACCCATACGTTATGGGTTTCAGCACTTTAGACCATCTAACTAACTTTTTTTCAGACTGATAAAGCTGTTTGGATCAGCAGTGAAACGTTTCAATCTCTCAAGAAAAAGAAGTCAAGTTGCCATGACTCATCTTCCAGATAAACTCGCCTGGATGACTGAGAATCTTCACAGACACATTGCTATGCAATTTGGGGCAGGTGTCCTGAAATTGGTGCGAGAATATGAAAGAAAAGTAATACAATGCTTAAAACACTTTGAGAAGGATCACACAACTGACAGGGTGACTTACCACTGGTTATACCCTAGAGATGGTACCCTGCATTTGTGGACTTCCCAAGATCCAAAACCAAGGAATCCCCCCTCAAATCCATTGTCAGTAGTATAAATTCAGTCCCTTACAACATTGCACAATACCTGGCAACTACCCTAGCCCCACTGGTTGGACTCACAGACCACCACATGCACAATTCAGAGAAGTTTGTTTCTAAAGTCAGGGAGCTGAAACAGACGAAACCATGGTATCCTTTGATGATACATCTTTCATTACCAGCATCTCCACCACTGATGCCCTAACAACTGTAAAGAGAAGACTAAGAGAAAACAGCACCCTCACCTCCAGAAGTAGCCTCAACCCAGACCAGATATGCCACCTCCTGGACCTGTGTTTGAACACCACATATTTCATGTACAGAGGGGACTTCTGCAGACAGAAGCATGGTTGTGCCGTGGGTTCCCCAGTGTCACCAACTGTTGTGAAACTAAACATGGAAGAAGTGGAGAAGAAGGTACTCAAAACCTTCCCAGGGACAACTCCATCCTACTGGTTCAGGTATGTAGATGATACCTGGGTGAAAATCAAGATTTAGGAAGTACAGGCCTTTACAGACCATATCAATGCAGTGGATCCTAATATTAAGTTCATTAGGGAAGACACCCAAGACCACAGGCTGGCTTTCCTGGATTGTGCAGTCATCATCAGACCTGACCGTGGCCTGGGAGTAGAAGTTTACAGGAAACCCACCCACACAGATCAGTACTTACTGTTTGACTCCCACCATCCATTTACAGCACAAATTAGGAGTCATCAGGACCCTAAGCCACAGAGCAGAGAGCATCCCCACCTCCACAGATGCCAAGAAGAAGGAAGACCGGCACCTGAAGACAGCACTTAAGGCCTGTAGATATCCAAAGTGGGCCTTCAACAAAGCAGTATGCCGACCCAGAAGAACAAGGGATCGGCCTGAGACCCAGACCCGACGGAAGAAACTGGTCATTCCCTACATGGCTGGAATGTCTGAGAAACTTAAAAAGGATATTTGGCAAACACGACATCCCTGTTTATTTCAAACCCACAAACACACTAAGGCAGAGACTCATCCACCCAAAGGACCAGATACCTAGACAGATCAAAAATACTTCCCACCTTCACCACCAAGGCTATAGCTAATGACCCATACTTTATGGGTTTCAGCACTTCAGGCCATTGTTTACCTTAAGGCTATGGATACTGTTCTCTACCTAACGAGCCTATTCAGGCCACTGTTCATCTTATGAGCCTATTTCAGATCAGGGTGACAAGAGGTCAAAACGAGCTATAAAATGGAGGACTTGCAACTAGCTTTTTTTTTTCAGACAGATGAAGCTGTTTGGATCAGCAGTGAAATGTTTCAATCTCTGGAGAAAAAGAAGTCACGATGCCATGACTCATCTTCCAGATTCCTGTCAAATAGTTTCTAAAATGCCTTTAAATGCCTTTTGAAACTAACTTTTAAAGGAAACGAGAAAATATTGTCAAACCAAAAGAATGCAGTTACTGACTATTGTACATTGGTTTTAACCAGAAAAAGTACAGTTCATGTCAACTATGTGGCTGGCAACTAGCCACTACCGGAAAGAGTATATGATGATGCTTGCAGGGACTTTTCACCTGGATGAAAAGGACATCTAGCACACAGGGGTACTTTTGCTCCACTAGGATTATTAGAAAGGGACCATTCATGGCAGTGAAGTACCTTCATTTTATAAAACAGACTCCCTCAGACAGCTTGGTCAGTGTCCCAGCAAAACAAACAAAATGCCGATTCTTTCAAGTTCTGAATTTTAGCTTAGTAGAGTGTTGGCCACCAGAGATACGCCTCTGAAGTACTAGAACACTCCTTTCTGTTTTCAGAAAATATCCAGAGCTTGCCAAAGTCACCAGAGCTAGAGATGGGCACAAACCATCGAACTGGCAGTTCGTGGGCAGTTGTTTATTGGCTGGAGAGGTGCTTAGCCGTTCCCAGCCCCGCCTCCCCCAGGCACTGTTCAGCCAATTAAAAAATGGAAATTGGGTGGGTGGGGACAGTTTTTTTCCTTTTCTTTCCTTGAAGCCTTTTTGGTTTATTTCCAAAAAATTGGAAAAATTGAAAAAAGAAAAAAAATGATTATGGATTTTTTTTTAATATGATAAATAAAATATTTCAAGACAGGGTGTTCAAATATTTTGCAAATCATTTCTAAAAATATCATTGAAACTAAGTCCCACTCCCTTCTATACATTCCCCCCTCTTTAATTCTTTTTATTTTAATTCTTTTTATTTAATACTGTGGAGAGGAAAATGTAGAATTGTTCTGGATTTTTAAACATTTTTGTACAGTTTTTTTGTTCGACATAAACTAGTAAACAGTTCAGGAGATTTGTTATTCCAATTGTTACTTGCAATTACAAACAAATACTATTTAAAAAGTAAATTTGGTTTGTAATGATGTAATTGTTTAATTGCAATATTTCGGACACATAATGCACAGTAAGAAATACCATCTGCTGCATGTTATCCTTCAAGGAAAAATAAATGGAAAGTGTGGTTTGGGGCACAGAAGAACATTCTAACTTAAGAACTTAAGCCAATGGTCTGCAATGAGCATAGCTACTCTACTTAGAATAGCTTTAGATAGAAACCAGTTCAAGCTACTGATCACCGATGTTCTACGAGGACATGGCACTTGAAGAAGAATTGTTTCAATACACTATATTTTAATAGTATGCTAGTTGTGATTTTTTATGCCAGGTGAAATTGTCCATAGTCATGTTTTATGTTCCTCAAGTACCAGAATGACTTCAGGCTGTAAAGGGAGGGAGTGCAAATAAAGCATTAGTTTTTCAATTTTTTCAATAAATTCCATTTTTTCCAGGGAGGGGAGGGGGAGGGTTTTTTTCCCGAGCTTCAAAATTTCCAGAAATTTTACAACTCTAACACTGACTCTGCTCCTGAACCTCGAAGCAAGGAGGACCCTCCTGCCACAGGTAGCGCATTCATTTTGCTCCAGAGAGCATGCAACCCCACAAAGCCAGTCCTGCTAAGAAGGTGCTGCTTGTATCATTGAAGGGAGTGAGCATGGTTAACCTGGGACTGAGGGGCCCAGGGAGGAAAATGCTGCATTGTTGGAAGCAAAATATCTATCTGGGGGCACTTTTACAAACCCCTAAGATCTGCTGGCCAGAGATCTTGGGGGTTTGTCACTCTTCCTGTGTTCCCACCCCTTCGCACTCCCATGCTCCTGTCTGCATGAGGGGAGGGAGAAAAAAAGGGAGAAAAAATGCAGGCCCGCCTCCGTCTGCCCGTCGCAGCCCCAGAAGCAAGCATTCCAGTCTCTTAAAGTCTCTTAAAGGGGCGGGGCAGAAAAAAAACACAAGGCGAGGAGAGCCTGGCACTCACTGCTTTACATCCGCATCAGAAATTTTTCACCTTCGGAGACCAGGTACTTGAAAAGTGCACTGGGACGTGCTTAGGTGGGCGTGGTCATACTTAATTTTTTTTTTAAGTCCGGAGCTGGTGGGAAAACAATTTTAAGCTCCACATCTGGGAGCCCTTTGCCTCGGATTTTAGGGGTCGTGTAAAAGTGCCCTTAGTGAGCACTGCTTAAAAACTGGTAGTAAGCAAGTTTCCAATCAACTGTGAGGACTGTCAGTTGTAACCGCTTTTCTCCTTGGAAAAGCTGGGAAAGTCTTCCGGGAGTGCTTCAAATGAGCTGGGATGCTGCCAGCGCAGCAGCGGTGCTAATGAGTCCGCAAGGGGAAGAATGTGCAAGCAGGACAGAATCTGGGCAATAGCAGCAGGTGATCACACTTCCTCCCACTACCCCCCCTTTGACGTCTCTTCTCTTTCCCACACCCCCAGAGAGTGGGACCCAGGCTCTCTGCTGCATCTTGATTCTTTGTGATCTTTGTTTTATTTTTATTTTTATATATTGCTATATATTTTTCTTTCTTTCTGTAATTGTTGGAAACTGCCTGGAGTTCCTTTGGAAGACAGGCAGTATAGAAACGTATAAATAAATAAATAAATAAATAAATAAATAAATAAATAAATAAATAAATAAATAAATGCTAAGCCTGTCTCTCAAAAAGATCGTTCCAGGAGGGTGAAGCACACAGGCATTTGCCATGCTCTTTCTTTCAATCATATCCCCACCCCAAGTTCTGCCTCTGGGCAAGCTCGGAGGATGCAGATGTGTGTGTGTGTGTGTGTGTGTGTGTGTGTGTGTGTGTGTGTGTGCATGCGCGTCTCATTACCAATTTAATCCTGTTGAAAATTCATAGCAGGCTGAGTTGCAGCATCTAATGAGCAAAATAAAAATTCCGATCAGCCTGAGGACTGACTGAGGCGAGTGCTCCCTTGCCAACCAAGGAACTGGAACGGTCTTCTGTTTGCTGACGAAGCACTAAAGCCTAGACAATTTGCCTTGGTCAGCGTTTGCCATACATTTTTTCCCTCAGGAAAACATCTGTGTGGACAGCGTGGCAAGAATCTACGTGCTTTGCCTTTAGGAAATCAATGAAATTTATAGGGAAATAGCTCACACTGCAGCCTGCACCAGGTTATTCAAAACTGCACAGGTCTCTTTATTCTGCACTCCTGTTTTGGCTACGGCTCCCCTGAGAGTGTGGAACAGGGCTATCAGGTCCCAAACAATGTCCACTAAAAATGCCATCCAGCCCTTCTGAGATGCACTGAATTCTTAGGAATAGTTGTCCTACATTGCCACAAGTGCTGGGAAAACTAATTTTTCCCCCTAAGCTGCACCACCTAGAATCCCGCAGCTAGCACGGCAACAGAAGTAAAGGATTGTGAGTTCCCAAAAATAACTTTTCTAGGATCCGACCACTGCTTTCACTTTGCCAGCTGGTGACATTAGTTGTGACCCTAACCATATACTATCTTCCCTGCAACAGCCTTTTTCAAGCAGTCGTTCTCCTGAGTTCATATAGATATCACAAAATGAGGTATCTGGAATTTGTATTTTTAGAGGAGCTCTGTGTTTGCTCGTGGAACACTTCTCCCTAAAGCAGTGGTTCTCAACCTGGGGGTCAGGACCCCTTTGGGGGTCGAATGACTATTCCACAGGGGTCGCCATAAGCCAGTGAAGAAAAAGGCACAGACGGGTCTGGAGGAGGGGGGGAGGAAGGGGGGGGAGAGTGAGTTACAGCTTGACAGGTTGGAGGCGATGTCAGTCAATGGCACCGGAGGTTGTGATTGGCTGAGGGTATCTGTAGAGGGAAGTTCTCTATGGCACCTGGGGCAGTGGGCTGCCAAAGAGGGCTTGTGGCCTCTTCCAAGCAGGGCAACGGGGTCACCACCACATGAGGCACTGTATTAAAGGGTCATGGATTTGGGAAGTTTGGGAACCACTGCCCTCAAGCTTCCGGTGACGAAGGGCAATCCAAAGAGAGGCATCCCAGCGCACAGGGAACTGGCAGTCAAAGCCGTGCCACATAAGACGCTTGAATGGATCTGTCCTACTCTGAAAGCAGAACTGACTCGAAAGCAAATCCCAAAGAAAGAGCTGAAGGGGGTCAAGGAGTTACCAGACAACATCAAGTGCCTCCCCTCAGAAGACAAGGGCACACACAAGCCATTCCACAAGAGCAGTGGTTGCCAACCTTGTGCCCATAGGTGTCCTTGGACTACAATTCCCAGAAGCCTTCACCGCTAGATATACTTCCCAGGACGTCTGGGAGCTGTAGTCCAAGAACACGTACTCGGGGACCCAAGGTTGGGGACCACTACGACAGAGGTTCCACCAGCTGTGAGCAGAGAATGCAGCAAAACCTTTCAATAGGCTTCAAGAATGTGCACCATGCTATGTAATCTTGGGATTTTTTCCATATACCGTGGACCACCAGAAGGGCAACTACAGGAAGTAGTTTCTGAATCAAATCAAGGTGGAATTGTCTCTAAATGCTTATTTATTTCCGGATTCCAGCTGAAACCCCACGCCAAGTGCTGATGTACAAGGCACAGTGGAAGGAGAAATTAGAGGGAATATTTTTTCTGGCAGAGCATAAGACAAGAATCACCAGAAAAGATAGTAATGCTTGGTTGGGGCAGCTGAAAAGAAAACCAAATAAGAGGTGGGTTGATTTGATACTGCAGTCTGGACAGAACCAACTGAAGAATGAAAACACAGGGTGAAGGGAATGATCTTTAGTGCAGGCCCCAACTGGTTGGTCAAAGTCTAGAAAATACCACTTCTGGGGATGGGGGGAGCCGTTTCCACCACTACCCTGTCTTGCATATGATCCAAGCCATTTAGGAGAAGAGTGTGGATGGAAAGGCAGGAATCTCCTGCCTCACCCTACCAACATGACACACTCCTCACTAGGTATCCTTGCAAGACTCACCTCCTTCCAACAAGGCTGCTAGGGAAGCTTCTACAAACCAGGAGCACAGCTGGAGAGCAAAACCAACTTTGAAAGTACCTGCAGCCTATCACTGATAAAGAAAAGAAAGAAGCCAAACACGGGGAAAGTGGAAGGAAAATGAGCAAAGAGACCAGCGCCGGAGCCCTCCTCTCCTTTCGATCATCACCAGTGGACCATTCGCTAAATCCCCACACACCCATGGTGGACTACTAAGGGCTACAAAGTGGTCTGGGAAAACGTAAGGCAGGAGGAGCAGGCATTCTGGTTGGGAACCAGGAGAAGGAAGAGCAATACCTGGAAGGCGAGACCATAGCAGAATGGCCAGAGCTGAACTTAAAGAGGGAGGAAGTCAGTTTTTTTCTGGATCAGAGGGCTGGTCTCAGGCTTGGAAGGAAGCACCCCTTCCTTGTGCACCCTGCAAGCAAACCACCCCCTGCTCCTCCAAGATCCAGGGGGAAACCCCCTCTTCCCCCCCCCAAAGTGGTCATAATAGTGACCCAGGTGCCAAGGAGAAGCTTTGACAAGGGGGCCTTACCAGCCTCACACTACTGACCTTCGCTGTCAGATTCAGTGCTGAGAGGTTGACCCCAACTTGGACGGTGGACAGCAAAACATGGTCTATTTTTCAGGTCACCCTGCCCCAGGAAGAATACTTGGGGGGGGGGCAGAGGGAGAAGCAGAGCATCTCCTATGGCCAAAAAGGCACTTGCTTGCTTGTTCTAAGCCTTGGTGAATCTCACTGTTTTATGGACGACAGCCATACACTCAACGGCACGGGTGGTGGACAACAGGTGAGACCCTGCAAAGGGCTCTGCTGGTTGGCCTTCACTCCACCATCTCCCAGACCTTACTTGAAAGAGCACCAAAACAGCAAGTGCAGTCAGGGGTGCCAGCTCGCTTCTATTTATCACCCCAACCACCGAGACTTGTCCTGATGGGGTACTTTTTCGCCTGTAACCTTCAGCCACGATCTCAGACTCTCTCCCCGCCTCATGAGGCACATTTTGCTCACTAAGCACTCAAGCAACGAGAAGGCCCCTATTCTAAAGTGCACCAGGATAAAAATTCTTTACAAATTTACTTCACCATCAAGTTTGATTCAAGCCCATGTCCGTCTTTAGGGCTTACAGATGCTTTTGACACTTGCCTGCCCTTCCGTGGCCCATTCCTCCCGGTAACCCCCAGTCCCTTGGGGAAGGCAACAAACTGCTCAAGGCAGTTCTCTCCTCTATGCCAGAGCCAGGGTGTTTTCCTCTAGCCACGGGGTCCAACATTGTTATTCAGAGGGCGGGTGCCTTGAGTTGCAGGTCCCTCCACACAGCATGTCTGCAGAAGGAGCCAATGAGGTTTCACGTTGGGGTGGGGTGGGGAGAAAGATCCTTTCACCATTGTGAGCCCAGTGGGTCACGATAAGAGGCATGAAACCATCAAGAGCAGCCTGCCAGGGTGTAACGAGAAACACAGGTTGGGGACCTCCAGCTCCTTGGCTAGAGAACCACCTAGCATGGCTTGGGCGGAGAAATGGGGCATTCTTCCAGTAACCTACTCCCACAGCCAGAAAACTCCTCCTTAGAGCCAAGACCCATGCCTGCAGGCGGCCTACGGTCTTCCCCTAGACTAGAGCATGTTCTCTGCCTGGCTTCACATTTTCACTTTCACAGAATAACCCAGATGAGCCGTGTGTGTATGTTTGCCCTTGAGACCTAGGACTCGGCAGAATCTGCTTAATCCTCCCCCCCCCCCCAACACACACAGCCTCTAATATTTTGGGAAACAGCATTATCTGATTTTTTTTTACCCAGATGACGCTCATAGCTATCATCAGAAGCATTTCAGCTGGACATTTTAGTGAACAACTAGTATCAGTAAAGGCTCAGCTTCCTGGCGTTTGGTCTGGGTTTGCCTTGGACTCAACTGCAAGGTGGATCCTCTGCTTTCAACAGAAAACTGGCGATTTCATTTACAGGGCACAATGCTGTGGGGCCCTTGCACCCTGGGAGGAAAAAACAAAATAATAGCCACTCTGGAACCCCCATTATTTTGCACTATACAGGAAGGGTCACCAGGAACAAGCGACTCTCCTGTGTGCTCCACCTAAGATGCCCTGCATTTGTAAAATTTTCTCACAAGCGCTATGACATAGGAAACCTGAAGCAGCTACTTGCAGGGCAGCAGCAAATATACATTTGAAATGGGAACCTTTACACAGAGGTTAAGTCCCATCAGGTCCAATGGAAATTACTCCCAGGGGGTTAAGAGAGACTGCAGCCTCAGTGTAGCTTTTCACCTTGGGCTAAAGGAGATAAGGAATCACCAGGGCTCAGCAGCCATGCTGGCCACAGAAACTCAGGGAGGTAGTGTCCAAAATGTAACATTTCCACACACTAGGAAGAACTTACATTTGGCATGCACAGGACAGATATTCCAGTTTTCTAAGGACAGTGGGTCGAATTCCCAGGTGGCCCCATGGAGGTGATGGTGAAACTAGCAAAACCACTCCTTAAATATCTCACTTGTTATGAGAGCCCTATTAAGGTCACCATTCATTGGTTCCATCTTGATGGGACGTAACAAAACGTAGGCCTCTTCCCAGACCTTGCGTAATGTTTCAGACCAACAGCAGAGAGTGCCAATCCCAGGCAAATTTTGCTCCCGAAAACTCAAGCACATCCTGGCAAATGACGAAAGTCAGCTAAACATAACTGCAAACATTCACATGGGAAGCTCTCGTGGAATTTGAGGTGATCTGACGGTGGCGAACCTTCGGCACGCCAGATGTTTCAGACCACAACTCCCACAGTCCTTTGTCATTGGCAATACAGGCTTAGAATTCTGGGAGTTGTGGTCCAAAACATCTGGAGTGCCGAAGGTTCGACATCACTGGAAAAGCAAGCCAAACAGGGCAGCACCACAATGTTAACATGAAAGGTGTGTCTAACAGGAGGGCTTGTAAAATGATTAGACTGTGAACTTTCCTCCTCCCCAAATCTTGGAAGGATATCCCAAGGTTAGACTGTGAACTTTCCTCCTCCCCAAATCTTGGAAGGATATCCCAAGGTTCCCCGCAGAAGTCAGAAGCTAAGCACATGGCTGTATCCGAGGCTAAATATATGCATAAGTCTTTGCCTGCCTGAGGCGCCTAGCTGAGGAATGCATTTTTAGGAATCGATTCAACTGTCAGCCCTGCTTTACATCTGTACCACACAACTTAAGGCCAGGCTTCAAAGCGGAACAGGATTCCTATTAGCAGCAAAATAAAAGCATTCAGGATCAAGCATCGTCAAAGTGGCTACAGGTGAGCCTTTGACATTTTATGCAATGCTTCCAGGATGCTATGGCCAATGACCTCGGGAGGTGATGAGTGCTCCAAAGCTGGACGGAGGTATTCAAGAGAAAAAAAGCAGACAATCATCTGTCATATATAAATTTGATTTGGATTCCTGCCTTGAATAAGGGGTTGGACTCAACGGCCTAACAGGTCACTTCCAACTCAATTATTCTATGATCCTATAACAAACTGTGGTGCAGGACATTGCTCAAAACACGCCTCCCTTGCCATCGTCAGCTGGGCAGTAAATTAGCATATTCAAATCTCCCTGCAACAAAATGCCGCCAGATTAAACCCAAAGTCCATAAAAATAAATACTGTTATATCAAATAG
>JAHTLZ010000379.1:63747154-63777950 GCA_023846285.1 Phrynocephalus versicolor | reverse complement strand
CCCCTTTAAACATAGTTTCTAGACTTCTTCACGGTGAAGAAAATGGGGAAGTAATTTCTGCTAAAAACTGAGGGTGGCCTTCCAGATTTAGCAGACAGAACTAACAAGTAACATTTCCTAGTTTATCTACACACATATAAAAGCTCTGCTATTCGACATCTCTAAAACACAAGATCCTTTTCTGACAAGCTCTCCTGTTTGTTCATCTGGGAGTACGGTGATCTATACTCACCAGAAGTGATAAGGTGTGTTGCCTATTCAACAATTCAGTTGCTGAACCTTCCTTGTTCAAACATCACATCAATATGCTGCTGAGTTAAAAAAAAAAAAAAACTCAAGACACTGCAAAAAAAAAAAAAAAAGAGCAGACACTTCCCAGAGGTTGGGGACCTTTTAAGATCATTTTGCAACACCAAGTGGAGCTGCTCCCATTCCTTCAAAGAGATAGAAGTACTGAGAACTCCCACTGGGGTCTGGAGAGAAGGGCTTGTTTAGATTTCTCAGAAAATTTCTTTGCCTGGCACTGCTGTGCGAGCCACTCCCTAAGGACTCCCTCTCTTCCCTGGCGCGACAGAAGAGCTATTCCTCTACTTCAAACCTTCTATTTCCAGTCCGAAACAACAACAACCCCACACACAAAAACAACAACACCAGCCTCTTGTGCAAAGCATACAAATTAAGTCAACAGCCTGTTCCAGGATTTCTCAAACTGGGCCATGGCAGGCTTTGCCTCAGCAAGACGACTAACATTTAAACCCTCCCACGATTTAAGAAGATAATTTGGGCCCATTTGGCACGTACACAACACAACCGTCCCAAAGCTGCCTAATGTGCAGGGTTCGTACTGAAAAAAAGAAATCAGGCACCACAGAACCTATTTCCCGTGTTCCCAGCAGCAAGGACTCCACAACCTCCTTTTCTCCAGCAGAGATCCAGAATCTCCTGTACTAGCTGGACTATCAGTATTTTATCTGCTGCTTCTCACCCTACCCCCAGCTGGCAGAATATAACACCATGTTATAAATGCCTGCTTTCTACATTTCTGTCTTGCAGAGGTAAGACATGGACCAAGTAAGAGGAGTGTTCTTGATAACTGGCAGACTTGTGTATCTTTACTTCCTCAGGAGGAGCGATCTGGGCCTAGGTCTGGCTCCTAAATAGCTTTGCCCAGAATGGCAGTCTTAGGCCATTACCAATGCATCTGTCCAATTAGGAAAGTGGCCCTCTTCTCTAAACCAGGTTAGGTAGTGGCCTTCGGGCTGAGGGTCACATTGGTAGCATCTTGCCCCAAGTTCAGGAGAAGCGAGAGCTAGGTCTTAGGAGGAGTGGCCAACTTTCTCCTGCTCTCTAGTTTGAATCGGTTCAAACTAAAGCCTTGCAGACCTGCCAAAGCTGTTAAGTCGAGGCCAATATGCTTGCCTGTCTGAGGACAGACACAAAAAGGGGGGGCTCATTTTCAGTAGGGGACACCCTACAAGACTTATATTACCCTATGTGGAACAAATGGGGCAGGCTGAAAGGAGGCATGGTCCAGATACAGACTGTGCCAAACAGCTCAACTGCCCTCTCTCTCCCCTTACTCCCGGGACCAAAGATGGCTACTTCTACTTGCCTTACATCCCACACAAGAAATATTATAGCCCAGTGGTGGCCAAACGTCGTCCCTCCAGCTGTTTTGGACAACTCCCAGAATTCCAAGCCTGTATTGCCAATGACAAAGGACTGTGGGAGTTGTGGTCGAAAACATCTGGAGGGCCAAAGTTTGGCCACCACTGTCATAGCCTAAACCAGGCATGTCCAAACTTCATCCCTCCTGATGTTTTGGACCACAGCTCCCAGAATTCTAAGGTTAGATTGCCAATGACAAAAGGACTGTGGGAGTTGTGGTCCAAAACATCTGGAGCGCTGAATTGTGGACATGCCTGGCCTAAACCCAAGAGACCCACTGAATGAGTGGGATTCACACAACTGTGGACTTGTTGTTGTTATTATTATCCACCCAGAGTGGCCTATGTTGCCAGATGGTGCAGTAAGTCAAATAAATAAATAAATAAATAAATAAAGTGTGGTCGACTCACTTCCAACTCATGGTGACCCTATGAATTAGCCTCCTGCAAAAGGTCCCGCTAATGTCTTCTTGCAAATTCTAAGCAGTGGCTACCTTTATTGAGTGAGTCCATCTCAAGGTATGGGTCTTCCTCTGTTCCCGAACGTATTGCTGGCCACTTGATTCAAAGGGTCTCTTCTCTCTGGGACTAGCAGTTGAAGCTGGTCCTTTAATCCCACTGAAGGATCCTATGTCCATCCTTTAAGGCAGGGGTGTCCAAACTTCAGCCCTCCAGATGTTTCGGACCACAACTCCCAGAATTCCAAGCCTAGGCTGCCAATGACAAAGGATTGTGGGAGTTTGTGGTCCGAAACCTCTGGAGGGCCAAAGTTTGGATGCCACTGCAGCTTAAAAGTCTACTCCTGCCTCTCACAAAGGCACTATCTCTATTTCTATTGAAAACCCTTCCAATTGAGGATTTTTAACTCCTAATTCCCCAAACCTTCGAAGCTAGGAACAGAGACCGGACACAGAAAAGAATGTAAATCTGAGACGAGACGAGACTCAAACACAACTTTGGGGGGGGGGCGCTACAATTCCAAAGACCCCTTAGCCAGCTCCGCTACGCAGGGGCTTCTGGGAAATGTAGTCCTGGCGCGGTCTAAGAATACCGTATTTGCCCAAACAAGCACGACCTCTCCCGCTACTAGCTCCTCTCCTGGCTACCGTATTTCCCCCCCACCCGTTACCGTATTATCTCGCGCTCCCTCCGCCAAGGAGCGCGTCCCCCCCCGTATTACCGTATTTCCCCTTCTACTCCCGCACCCCGTTCTCCCCGATACCGTATTTCTCTCTCCCGCGCGCCCCCCCAAAAGTGCCGCCCTCTCCTCGCTCGCTCTCAATCCCGGGCCAGGCCGTCCGGATACAGCTTGAATCCCCTCAGGATCTCCTTGGCCCGCTGCTGCTGCGGCTGCGGCTCTTCCTCCTCCTCCCCGGAGCCCGACATGGCCCCGCTCCGTCCGTGCCTCGCGTCGGGTCTGGGCGGCGGCGAGTCGGCGGCAAAAGAGAGAGTGTGACTGAGGGGGAAAGGGGTCGAGCGAGAGCCCGGTCGGAGCCCACTGAGCCCGCCGCCGCCGTCGCCGCTCTCCAGCAGAACCCACCCCCTCGCGGAGGTCCCGGCCAATCGGAGCCTCCGCTCCCTCAGCGGTCTGTCCGATTGGCAGGGCGGGCGACCAATGGGGAGATTGGGGGGGGAAGGCCGAAGCGGCGTCGCCCAGCTGGTCGCTAAGGGAGGGATGCCCCCCTCTGAAAGCCACCTCAGGCAGCGGCGGCGGCGATTGGAGAACGGGAGGCGTTGCGGGACAATCTTGAGCGGAAGGCGATAACGCACGAGCAGGCGAAGGGGGAGCAGGGGCAAAGGGAGGGGGACGAAACCCCCTCGCTTAAAAAAAAAGAAAAAAAAGCGGTCCAATCGCCTTTAGCGGAGGGCGCCCCCTAGCGACCCGAGAGTAGAAGGCCGGTGCAGGCGCCTCGGGTTTCTAAACCATGACTGGTGGGGAAAGATAGCGCAGCCTTGGACACGCGGGACACGCGTTCAGACGTGACAACCTAGCAGCAGGTTTCTGGCCGGACGGCGTGGCGTCACGTGGGTTTGTGAAAGGATGTGGTATCAGTTCTGATGGTAGAGGCGTTGGCAAGTTTTAAGTCTCCTACTATAAATTATACTTGATTAATCATGACTATTCTCAATTTTTTTTCTAATTTTATTAATTTTATTTAAAAGTTAACATACATCAAAACAAATCTAAAGAAAAATAACACAGCAAGCTCTATTTTCCTTCCCTTTAAGAAGCACTTTTCTTCCCCCAGAAATACACGGATTCCTGTGGAGGGAGGTGCACAGGCCTTCCTTCCCCTTATATTTTATGAAATACATTCTCCCCATCTATCTCTAAACGTATTCTTATTTGCCATTCCGTTTCTTACTTTCTTACATGTTAATTAATTGGATATATTCCACACTTCTTATCATTCCTTGAACTGAAGATAACTTTCCAGTTCCTTGATTTCTTTGATTTTTACCTGAAATTCTTGAAAAGACTTAACACGGCTACCCTCTCTGCAACTTCTAGAGAATCCTGTGAATTATAGTGCAAAAAAGAAAACTCCAGTCCTGTGTGATATATACAAATACGGTTGCAGGCTGAGGTTAGAATAGGCAGAGCAATGATTACATCATTTGTATTGTGTTTCAGAATTCCTTGAAACTACATTGCTGATAACGGAAACAACCTGGCGTTAGAAAAGACACTAATGCAGGTCCCTTGATAAGAATCTGCTCTCCTAATTTTTTTGGCCGTAAATAGGGCTTGCCTAAGGAATTATAGCTCAGCAGTTTCTCAACCTTTCACTCGCTTCTTCATAACAACTACTGTACTGTACTTTCAAGCTGACGATAGGAAAGAGGAGTGGAAATGGACTCTTTTTTGAATGTTACCTCTTAAATGTCAGGTTTGGGTCCATTTATTTTGCATAATTGGCCGGCTAGCTATATTTTGAACATAGAGTGACATTGCTGACCACGGATGTCACTTTGTAAAATGGGCACAGGCATCAAACACTGATGCTGTGAGTGACTTGAATTAGATGCGCAGGCATCGGTGCTAGTGGCACAGTTTGCTCCTTCTGGTTGTATTCCTGTGTGGCCTATTATTATTGATTGAGAGTTGCCTTGTCAAGTTGCAGGAGTCTGTAAGCAAGCATAAGCCGTCTCCCCACCCACCCCAGGACCAAGAGAGGTTTATTCCTGGAGGAAAAGTCTATCACAGGTTACAAACTATGATGGAGATGTGTGATCTCCAGGCTGAAAACCAGGGTATTTCAAGGGCCAGATGCATGGGAGTGGTATCAGGAGACAGAGATCTAGTCTCGTGCGCTCCCAGGCGTATTTGGCGGGGCCACTGTGAGATACAGGAAGCTGGACTAGATGGGCCTTTGGCCTGATCCAGCATGGCTCTCTTATGTTCTTATGCAGGATAGGCTGTAGATCAGACACACAGGTACCCATGGCAGTGCTGTGCACCTCAGGTTATACCCACGAACACAAAATACCTTATATTGAGTCAGAACAATGGTCCATGTAGGCCAGGATAATTAACAAGGACTTGCATAAGAACGTAAGTAGAGCCCTGCTGGATCAGTCCAAGGGCCCATCTAGTCCAGTTTCCTGTGTGGCCCCACCAGAGATGCCTCTGGGAACCCACAAGACTAGATATCTAGAAGTTGAGTCATGGCAACTGGACTTCTTTTCTTGAGAGATGGAAACGTTTAGCTGCTCATCCAAACAGCTTTGTCAGTCTGAGAAAAGCTAGTTGCGAGTCCTCCATTTTATAGTTCACTTTGAGCTAGTGTCCCTGGTCTGAAATAGGCTCATAAGATCGACAATGGCCTGAATAGGCTCGTTAGGTAGGCAACAGTCTCAAGAGTCCCATTAGGTGAAAAATGGCCTGAGATGCATGAAAGCCCCACCTTTAACCTTCCCAGTGCCTTTAACCTTCCCAACAGACTGATGAAGCTTCTTGGATGAGCAGTGAAACGTTTTGATCTCTCAAGAAAAAGAAGTCCAGTTGCCATGACTCAACTTTCGGATAAACTCACCTGGTGGACTGAGAATCTTCACAGACACGAGCCTAGATCTCTGTCTCCTGATAGCACTCCCCTGCATCTGGTCTTTGAAGTACCCTGTTTTTTAAACCTGGAGATGACACATCCCCATCATTTATTTATTGATTTATTTTTATTTTTATTTATAGACCACCCAACTTTCCAAAAGAACTCTGGACGGTTCACAACACAGAACACAAACAAACCAGGGACATTTTCATAGAATCCTAGAGTTGGAAGAGACCTCAAGGGCCATCCAGTCCAACCCCCTGCCATGCAGGAACCCCATCACAATACCTCTGACAGATGGCCATCCTCTGACAGATGGCCATAAATGCATTTTGTTGCATTTATGTTTGATTTTGACCTTTGGTTTTCACATGCTTTGTTTTATGTAAACCGCCCAGAGTTCCCTTTGGGGAAATTGGTGCGGTATACAAATATAAAAATATAATAATAAATAAATAATAAATAAACCATAGGTCCATAATACAAAAAAAATATAAAACAACATTAAAAATCTCACCATTAAAACCCCAATAAGAAATCAGGTCAAAATATAAGATGGCTTGCCACCTGTCATGGACTGGCTTCGGGCATGACCGGCTTCCTCCTGGGTCCCCCTGGGAGATGCCTCTTCCTAAGCCGACCCTCCCACCCTCTTCTCTGGAAGTTGAGTCATGGCTACTGGACTTCTTTTTGAGAGATAAACGTTTCACTGCTCATCCAAACAGCTTCATCAGTCTGAATTCAGACTGATGAAGCTATTTGGATGGGCAGTGAAACGTTTCTCTCTCTCAAGAAAAAGAAGTCCAGTACCCATGACTCAACTTCCAGATAAACTCACCTGGATGACTGAGAATCTTCACAGACTCCCCCCTCCCCCCCCTTTAACAGGGCCCAAGGGGAGAGGGCGGACCAATCCTGCCTCGGAACCTTTGTGTTCGTGCGAGGGGGGGGGAAAACGGTTTCCGGCCGGACCGAAAAAGGCTTAGCACTTGCGCGGCTCTTGCCGGGGGGGGCCGATTAGCGACGCACCGCGTCCTGCTCCCCCCCTCCCCCCCTCCCCTTTCGATGTCATGGCGGCCTGAGGTGCGGCGCGAGCCGAGGAGGGAGGAAAGGCAGGCGAGACGAAGGAAGGAAGGAAGGAAGGAGGGCGGCGGCGGCGGCGGCCCCCGGCAGGTCAGGGGCGGTGGCCCACCGAGCAGAGCGGGGGGCCCTCGCCTGGGGTGGGGTGGGAGAGAGGGGAGACCCGGGTTATGTATTTATTTCATTATTATTTACTGCTATTTTGAATATTTTCACTCCACCGGGTCCAGGGTGGCTTCCCTCAGACGGAGCCCGGGTAGGGGGGGGAAGGAGAGACCGGGGTTATGTATTTATTTTATTATTTACTGCTATTTTGAATATTGTTATTTTGAATATTTTCACTCCACCGATTTAGGGAGGGAGGTAGGGAGGGATGCTGTAGTGTAGGGTCCAGGGTGGCTTCCCTCAGACAGAGACGGGCGGGGGGAGAGAAGAAACCCAGGTTATTTATTTCATTTTATTATTATTTATTGTTAGTTTGAATATTTTCACTCCACCGGGTTAGGGTTGGAAGGAGGGATGCTCTAGTAGGGCCCAGGGTGGCTTCCCTCAGACGGAGCCCGGGGTGGTGGTGGGGGGGAGGAGAGATCTGAGTTATTTATTTCATTTTAATATTATTTATTGTTATTTTGAATATTTTCACTCCACCGATTTAGGGAGGGAGGGAGGGATGCTCTAGTTGGGTCAAGTGTGGCTTCCCTCAGACAGAGACCCGGGGAGGGGGAGAGAGAGAGAGAGAGAAGAAACCCAGGTTATTTATTTCATTTTATTATTATTTATTGTTATTTTGAATATTGTTACTCCACCGGTTTAGGGAGAGAGAGAGGGATACTGTAGGGTCAAGGGTGGCTTCCCTCAGACGGAGCCCGGGGTGGCGGGGGGGAGGAGAGACGAGAGGAGAGCTCTGGATTATTTATTTCATTTTATAATTATGTATTGTTATTTTGAATATTGTTAGTCCACCGGGTTAGGGAGTGAGGGAGGGATGCTGTAGGATCAAGGGTGGCCTCCCTCACATGGAGTGTGTGGGGGGGGGTGGAGAGGAGAGACCCGGGTTATTTATTTCATTTTATTATTTATTATTATTATTTTGAATATTTTTACCCCACCTTTCTCCTTAGAAAAGGACCCAAGGGGGCTCACGGTAATGAGTGGCAATATACAGTCCGGCGTATTTAAGGCATATTCAAGTTAAGAACAGGGAATTAGGAGAGGTATCTTGCAACATGAGGGAGGGAGGGATGCTGTAATACAGTCAAGGGGGGCTTCCCTCAGACAGAGCAGGGTTCTTAAATTTGGGCATTATAGAGCTGGGAACTGCTGCCCCTCCCTAACTATGCAGGGACCAGCATGAAGAAGACTCCTGCACGGACTCAAGAGGCTCACTTTTTTTGGTTATTTTAGTGGTCTAGTAAAGAGAGTACCCACCTTCACATTTGGATTTTCGACAACAACTGCAGGTGTGTCTGCATGTGACCCCCTACTTGATTGTCATATATCCTGGAAGCAATTTAGTGGACTGAGAACATCCACAATGTAGAGAGCGTTTTTTGCTGTTGGAAAATATTCATGATTTCTGTGACCACAGCTGACTGGATAGCTCAGTTGTTTAGGTGTCTGGATGCAGAGCCAGAGTTTCAGAGGTTGATGAACTAATTTGCCTCCTAGTAGAAAAGCCATCTTGTATAACAAGCTGCCAGTTTTAGAGTGCTATTAGAGGAAAGAAATGGTTCTTTTAAATGCTGTATAAGCCACCTTGGATCCTCCAGGCGAAAAGCATATGTAGCAATCCTATGCACACTTGATACTAATCTGAGGATGCTCCCAGGACACAGCCATCCATATATTCCTGGACTGAGTCTTAATAGGGCTTGGAATCTCAACTGTTTAAGATATTTATACAAATATCTCTCTCTCTCTCTCTGTGTGTGTGTGTGTGTGTGTGTGTGTAAGAGAGAGTGAGAGTGGGAGTTAGTGACTGAGTGAGTGAGTGTGAGTGTGTGTGTGAGAGAAGGAGAGATGAAAATGGTTGTTGAATCCCCTTAGCTTTTCTGTAAACGTCATTGAAACAGCTGTATCTTTTTTACCTAATGCAAGGGGGAAAACTAGCCAAGGCCATGACATTATTTAAAATATTACAACTGTATGAACATCATTTTAAAAATATCCCAATGAGACAGTTCCAAAAGGCAAAACCAAAGCATAAAAGCGATCGACCACGTCTAAGAGAAGCCTGTTGAATAAAAACAATGTCCAGTGAGGAATACTGAGAGGGTGGGTATCACCGCTTATGATGACACCTGAAGTCCCGCTGCCACCAGAAAACAGGGTTCGAGGCTTCAACGTGGAAGTTAGTTCAGTTTCTGACAGTGGGGCAGCTATATTTCATTAAGCAAAATGTTCCATGATTTGAATCCCCCCATGAGGGAGACCTTCCCCTTGACAAAATCACTCATGATTACACTTTGGATGGAACATGGATGGGCCTTTTCTACTCTTCCTAGACTGCAGGCGGAATGATATTGAAGGGAGATGATATCCTTCACATAAGGCTATGCCATTTAGGACTTTAAATTATTTATAGTTGGAGTTGTACTTGGATAGCTCGCTGGTAATGAGGGCAGTTGCTGGAGGATTTGTAGATCATGATATCATTGCGAAAATGCCCTCCCACTTCCTTGCAGGTGCCTCCTGGCCTAAATTATGAAACCAGAATCTTGAAAAGTAAACTCTTAAGAACATAACATAAGAACATAAGAAGAGCCATGCTGGATCAGGCCAAAGGCCCATCTAGTCCAGCTTCCTGTATCTCACAGCGGCCCCACCAGATGCATTTGGGAGCTCATGAGACTAGATATCTCTCTCCTGATACCACTCCCCTGCATCTGGCCCTTGAAGTACCCTGGTTTCTCCATCATGGTTTGTAACCTGTGATGGACTTTTCCTCCAGGAATCTGTCCAATCCCATTTTGAAGGCATCCAGGCCAGATGCCATCACCACATCCTGTGGCAGGGAGTTCCATAGACTTGCAACGCGCTGGGTGAAAAAATATTTTCTTTTGTCAGTTCTTACTCTCCAAAAGAAAACTCTTGTAGGATGTGTGACTGTTTTCCAGCTTGGATTTAACAAATGGATCTGTTAGGAACATCTTTAAGAATGGTCACAGTCAGTGCATTGGTGTGAGCCAGCCAAAGGTATCACTGGTCACAGCCGTTGTGTATGCTCATAAGGATGTAAAGCCCATCTAAAATGCCCCTGTATTGCTAACCTGATACTTTAGGAAATGCGCTATTCTGTCTGAAATAGATTAAATTCCAGAGTCTGCCTTCTTTCCAGCCAAGAGCCTCTTTGTCCCAGTTGAGTTAATTCATTTTGCTACTTCCTGCCCAGGACTAACATACAGTGGCCCCTTGTATAACAAACAGCTTGTATAACATCAAATTTGTACAACATAAAAAATTCCGGAGATAGGGGAAATTTGCTTAACAGAATCGCCTATGGGGAGAATCCGTACCACATAAAAATGGGACCACTCCGTTTTCAATGCATTCCTATGGGAATTTGTATAAAGGAAAATTTGCTTAATGTAATTTCATTTGGAATGAATTAATTCCTTTATACAAGGTACCACTGTAATATAATTCTCTTCCAACATTCCACTTTCACTCCACCTCCACCATTTATGGCTCACGGGCTATGTAATCCCATCTCAGTGGTTAAATGCCTGTACTGCAGGTAAAACTGTGCTCACGACCTGGGGTTCAAATCCCGGTAGCAGGCTCAAGGTTCACTCAGCCTTCCATCCTTCCGAGGTCGGTAAAATGAGTACCCAGCTTGCTGGGGGGGCAATGTGTAGCCTGCACACTGTAATTAAAATTGTAAACCGCCCAGAGACTACTTTAAAGTGGTATGGGGCGGTATATAAGCAGAACACTTTATCTCAGCACATTAAATCGGCCTTTGAAATGTTAATTGAAAGGAAAACGGATGCGTAGGATCAAACCTGCTCCCCAGAATTTAGAGTGAATTGGATTGCTTAAATACAATGTTTTGCAGTCTTCCCCCAACTCAGTTTTCTAAAGCCCTGCGAGCTGAATTGTTGTATGTCAAGACTGTGCTGTTCTCTGTACCAGCAGGTGTCTAATGGTTCTTGGACTGTACTTGTCTGAAAAGGAGAGGTCTAAGACCTTCGTGCTTGCCCGCTTGCGATGCTTCCATATGGCTCCTGAGCAGCAAGTTCTGTAGCAGCTACTCATTCTTTCTCTTTTAATAGGTTGCAGGATCTAGAATGGCAGGGGAACAGAAGCCATCCAGTAATCTCCTTGAGCAGTTTATTTTATTAGCCAAAGGCACCAGTGGATCAGCTCTCACTGCCCTTATCAACCAAGTGCTGGAGGCCCCCGGGGTTTATGTCTTTGGAGAGCTGCTGGAATTAGCCAACATACAAGAGGTAACTATGTTGGAGTGTCTGAATTATTTCTTTTCTCACGTTTTTCCTTTGTGCCAGAGTTTTGCAGAGACACAGTAAACCAGGATCAAGGCAGTATACTTCTCAATTATTCACCCTATCATTCTTGTTTTAGTGGGTCAGTTGTTGGGGTTTTTTGTTTGTTTGTTTTGGGTCTTGTAGGTGGCGACTTACATGGGCCATTGAGAAGAATTGTGCTGTACTTTAAACACATGCAGTGTTTTTCCTGGTATAAGACTATGTTTTTGTCTACAGCTGTTGGGTTTAAAACTGAGGCTCTTATACACGGAAGTAAGCCGAGGAGAGATCCGTGCAATTGCAAGACTGTCATTTTGGGTTGGAAAAGTGGGGGTTCATTTTATACATGGGGGCATCTTATAGATGGAAACATTCAGTATACAGTGGTACCTCGAAAGACGAATGACCCATAAGACGAAAACCTTGTAAGACGAATGAGATTTCCGGGAATAGGCATGTTTTGTAAGACAATTTCCCCCCTATGGGTTAAATTCGTCTTACGAGGTACCATTGCAGATTGGGTACTGCAGACCAAGCAGTGTGCAATACCCGAGCGCCGGCATCAGGGGGCGCTTTCTGAGGGAAGCGGTGGCGGCAGGGCTGGGCGAGCACCACGGTGTCCCTTGCTTCGCCTACCAATGTAGGGACCCAGTGATCCTCTCCCAGCCCTGCTGCTGCCACTTCCTTCAGCTCGCCTCCATTGCCAGGGCGGTTTGTGAGGGAAGCAGCGACAGACCACCACCACTGCCACTTACCTTGTAAACAGCCTTTTTCCCTGCCTTAACACAGCAAAGAAGAGGAAATGCTTCCCCGTTTTGCTGGGTTCACTGGTAGCGGAAGGTTGCGCTCCCACACAGCCGACAGGCAGCTTGGAGCGGTTAAAATCAGCTGTCCGTGGGCTGCAGGGGGAACCGCCTTCTGCTGCCCTGTGATTAAGGCGGTTTGGGAGAGCCTTCCCAGAGGAATGCGTTGGAAACCTATTCATTTGTTTCCTCCGGAATGGATTAATTCGTTGTCAGTGCATTCCTATGGGAAACCGCATTTTGCAGGACGATTTTTTTTTGTAAGACGAATTGCTCCATAGAGCGAATTAAATTCGTCTTATAAGGTACCATTGTACTGTAAAAACACAACAGTACCGCAATGAAAAGCAGTATAATGGATAACTTAAAATACAACAGTAGTAGAGTAACATTGCTGTAAAGCGTTTTGTAAGGAGCAAAATTAAAACAGTCCAAAAGCTTGTTGAAATCAGGATGTCTTGACCGTTGGACTAAGGCTCAAAGATGAGACCAGCTGAATTCCTGGAGGGAGGGAGCATTCCATGGCTCTCTTGTCCCCGTTGAGAAGTCTGCATCCTCCCCAGGCATGAAAGGGACACACAAAGCAAACCTTTCAGTGATGATTGTACAAGTTTTGGAAAGAGGAGGATTAGGATGTGGTATGATGAGCCATCTTCAAATATTTGAACATCTGTCACAAGACAGCAGAACATAGAAGTGTTCTGATTCCCCAGTAGGTCAGAGGACCCAATCCAGCATGTTTAAATTACAAGAAAGATAATTTTTGAACTTCCTGATACAGTAAAACCTTGGATTGCGAGTACTTTGTTCTGCGACTGTTCCCACAAGACAAGCAAACATTTCTTATAAATGTTAAGTTGATAAACGAGCAGTTTCTTGCAATATGAATAGTACGTGAGGGTGTACAGCACCTGATCACAACTGAGCCCATGGTTCTTCTCTCTCTCTCTCTCTCTCTCTCTCTCTCTCTCTCTCTCTCTCTCTCTCTGTTTCTCTCTGTCTGTGGGATCGTGGGTGGTCATCTCCCATCCTCTGTCTCAGTCCTCAGTGTTTGGCAGAAATCAGTGATTTTTCAGAATGTTGGAAGGTTCCCACAACTGGCACAAGTGTATTTTTTGTCACTTCAGATCACCTATGGACAGTATTTTTTTTGTTTTTCCACACAAGTGTAAGCTTAGGAGTGCTTTGCTTCATTCTATTGTCAGGCTGCCTGCAGATCTGGGCCCTTTCCTCTGCTGCCTTATTGCCAGTTTTGTTACATTAAATACAAAATATGACAAAAGTTTATTAATATAGTGGTACCCCAGGTTATGTAATGAATCAGTTTCCCAGGACGCTTTGTAACCCGAAAATTATTTAACACGAATCCGAATGGGGCACAATGCACCCTGGGAATGGAAGTCTTCCGAATATTTTTTGTAACCTGGGGTGTTCCATAGAAGAAAATTGTAACGCAGGGTTTCACGGAAAGTTTTTTGGCTGACTTCCAGATGGGCTTCATTATGTAACCCAAAAATTACTTATCCCAGGTGATTTGTAACTCAGAGTACCACAGTATGTTGTTTTATATTTTGTATTTTCTTTATTATTTTGTACTGTATTACTGAACAGTATTGTAATCATTTTATATGAATATTTTTGGAAAGCAAAATGAATAATTTTAGTTTCTATTATTTCTTATGGGGAAAGTCGCTTTGATGTAAAAGTGCTTCGGATTACGAGCATGTTTCTGGAATGAATTATGCTTGCAAACCGATGTTTTACTGTACTTTGAGCTGTTTGAGAGTCTTCTTTTGAAGGCAAGTGGGCTTCCTTCATTGGAATTTTAAGAGTCTTCAGCAGAATCTGAAGGGCCACTGTTCAGGGATACCCAAACAGTGGATTACCTGCATTGGAAAGGGTATTTGGCACTCCTTCCAGCTTTGTGATCCTATAAGAAAACCCGAGCTCATTCTAAGCTGAACCCCAGTCCTTCATACTTCCAAAGAATGCAAGAAGAATCCAGCTAGTTCAGAACAAAGGACCACCATTAGAAGTTGACATTGGTAAAATGGACAGTAGTACATAACTATCCCTTTGCATTTTGAGATCAGGCCAAAATAGAGGTTAGTTCTGTGTAATACAAGGGAGTTTTGTAAAAGTAATCAGGCTCTTCGGGATAAAGCCCTACAGAGGGTAACGGGGTAACATTTAATGACCTCTGGCTGCAATTTATGAGCTGCTCCTGAGGACTTCTTTACTGGCTTGATGTGAGCAGTGAGAAGTGACTCATGTTAGCCTTTTAACTTTCCGCATGCATCACCCAGGAACAGGCTTTCAGCCAACAGGCTTTTAACTCTTACGTTTTACAAGCCATCTTTGCAGCCGTGTATTCTCTGACATAGTATATGGGTAAACAATGCTCCTAGGGTTGGTCTCCAGATATACCCAAAATTTATTATTGCAAGTGCTGATCTTTTCGGAATATGGACCAGCTCATTCAGCAGCCTGGTAGAAAACCAGATACGACTTGCCTGTTCTTGGCTCTTGACATTGTACAGTAATCCCCCGCTTATCGCAGGGGTTAAGGACATGACCTGACCCACACTAAAAGGAAAATCCACGATATGCAGATGCTGGGTCGGGTTGGGACTGGGGGAGGGGTTCCTGTCTGGGGCTTCCTACACTTACTTTAGGCCTGGCGCTGCCCCAGACGGGCTTCCTGGGCCTGTTGCAGGGCCCAGAGGTAATTCCGGGTGATCCGGAAGGCACTTCCGTTTTTTCAGAAGCCACTTCCCGGTCAGCAGAAACCACTTCTGGGGCCTCCCGACAGGCCTGGGAAGCCCGTTGGAGGTCTGCTTGGGGCAGCGCCAGGCCTGGGGTAAGTGCAGGAGGCCCAAGACAGGTCCACACAGCTTGCTCCAGGAGCCCTTGCCTTCATATGCTGCAGTCCCACGATATACTGGGACCGCAGTATATGAACCACGAAAAGGCAGGGGACAACTGTATTTCATTTGGACACCAGATTTAAAGCTTTTGGAGTAAACGTACTCTTCTTAGCTTTGCACTGGAGTGCTCTCCCTTCCTCCCTGATCAGGTGAGGATGGGCACACCAAGAAAAGAAAGGGAACACGTGATCCTCATGCAATTAATAGCAGATCTCCCTGTGGAGCAAATTCAGAGGTAGTCGCTTTCGTGCATTGGGCGCTGCTCAAGGGGTTGGGTGGGGCTTCTGCAGACTCAGGTGTATTATTCAGAGGTCCACTAGAGTTAGGTCTTTGAATTATTTTGGAATGCAATTTCCAGAATCCCCCAGGAATCCCTGCAGGCAGAATGCTGGGAATGGCAATCCAAAAAAGTAGTTAAAGGAGAAGCCTTTCTCACCTCCGTGTGAACTTCTGTTGCCATTTTACTGACATTTAAAGAAGGAGGGAATGGCTGGAAATGGGGATCTTGGGGATGTAAGTGACACATAATCTCTCTGCCCATTATAGAGGGAGGGGTCTCAAAAACGTACCTGTCTCGTTCTCCCTTGAGGCTCCCATGGATCCTTGCAAGACTCCCAGGCACTGCTGGGTAGAGACGTAAAATGGAAACGTAGAGGGGAAAGGAGGAACATACATAAGAAGAGCCCTGCCGGATCAGGCCAAACGCCAATCTAGTCCAGCTTCCTGTATCTCACAGCAGTCCCACCAGATAAGGAGAACATAAGAACATAAGAAGAGCCCTGCTGGATCAGGCCAAAGGCCCATCTAGTCCAGCTTCCTGTATCTCACAGTGGCCCCACCAGATGCCTCTGGGAGCGCATGAGACTAGATCTCTGTCTCCTGATACCACTCCCCTGCATCTGGCCCTCGAAGTACCCTGGTTTTAAGCCTGGAGATTACACATCTCCATCATGTTTTGTAATTTGTGATGGACTTTTCCTCCAGGAATCTGTCCAATCCCCTTTTGAAGGCATCCAGGCCAGATGCCACCACCACCTCCTGTGGCAGGGAGTTCCACAGACTCACAACATGCTGGGTAAAAAAACAACAACAGGAAAGCCCCTGTTATTGGACTGCAACTCCCATCTCTGGGAGCTGTTTCCTGCATCTTGAAATGACAATATTGCATTTGCCTTCCATATGTACAGTTTATCCTGCAAACGATTGCAGGAGGAGATATCTCATTCAGGTAGACCTTGATTCTCATTTGATGAAGGCAAGGGTTTAACCAGTTTAGAGGTTGCTGAATTCATGGCGTTGAAAGAGACTCTCAAGAAGGAAGTTAGGCCTTGTTGTGGTTTCTGGCAGTTGCCTTCATAATGCCCAGAATGGCTTGGGATTCGAGTGGTTATTAATGATGTCTCTGTGTGTGTAGATCCTTGTCAGAATCATCACAAATCTCCTCCCCAGTCCCCGGTGTTTCCTCGGTGTAGCTTAAGCCGCTTGTCAGGACTTCTAGTTTTCCAGCATCTATAAAGCATGAAGTTTTGACAGGTGTCATAATGTAGTGACTAAGAGTGGAAGCAATTAATCGGGAAGTCTTCAGTTCAGACTCCTCTGAGCCATGAAATTCTTTGATAGCCTTAGGCAGGTCTTAACTCGTCTGCCATAAAAAATGATGATTATACTGGCTTACTGTACAGGGATGTTGGAAGGCTGACAGCTAGGTCATCCAATGTCAAACTGGCACTCTTCCCCCTGTGTTGGACTACAAGGCTGGTAATTCCTGATTATTGGCCATATTGGTTAGGGCGGGTGGATCTTGTGGTCCAAAACATCTGGACAGCACCAGATTGTGAAAGCCTGAGATTTGGGAATGTCCTTAAAAATACTTGGGAATGCCTGATTGAGTGTTGACAAAGTTTTCAGGACCATGGGCGTGTTTTTTTTTTTTTTAGGAAGAAAAGCCGGGGAAAGAGGACATAAAATTCTGATGTGCCTACCCACCCAAAGCTCTGATTCCTAATCTATGTCTGCTTCTCTTGGCCAGGATAAGATTGATTGATTGTTTATTTACGGTTATTAACCAAATACAAAAATTGTAATACAATAAAAACATAACATGATAAAACAATATAAAATAATATGATAAAACAGTATAAAATGTATTACTGGAAAATACAGAGCTTGTAAAAATGACAATTTATGGGTAAAACACTATATATAATTAGGAGAGCTCAAACCTCTATCAGTTATACATCTACGTTTGATCATAGCAGCGTAGCAAAACCTGGCAACACAATTTGTGATCTGAGGGGACCTATCTGAGAGGAGTAGCTTAGCGTAGTAGTTGGTAGGTCTCTCAGGATGTTTGCAAATAATAGGATGTATAAGCTCCTTGCGTAGTTCTTGATAAAAGGAGCAGCATAAAAGAACATGGGTCACAGACTCAATTTGGCTATTACTGCAAGGACATAGCCTCTGTGGGTAAGGGATATTTTGAAATTTCCCATCCAAAAGTTTGGAAGGGAGCACATTCAGTCTGGCTAAGGAGAAGGCCCGGATTATTTTTGTAGACATAGAGCTAGAGAGGTAAAAAGACATCTTGAATGCATTGGCCAGGAGAAGAGGGAACGGTAGCATCACAAACCTGCCTTTATTAAATTGCGAAGTACAGTATGTTTGCAGCTGGGAGGTGGAAGAGTTTAACTAGGTTTTCCTATAAGTGTTGGCTTTTTCATGAGTTTGGACTTCAGGTCCCTTGTTATTCTTGACTCTTCTTGACCAGGGGTGTAGAGTTCACAACTGTCTGAGGCCCAAAACCCCAGAAGGCCTTTGGTTGAGGAGGCTGGTTTTGCTTCTGCACTGCCAGATCAGTTTCAAAATTAACATCCCTATTGGGTGGATAAAAACCACACACTTATTCTTTGCCAGTCCCACAGCAGCCTGGAGAACTGGCAACATCTCTTGGCCAGAAGAATACATCATGTAACGCCACGTGGCACGCCTGTTCTCCGTGCACAAGGCTTTACATTAAAATTGGAATACGGGAAGCTGTGCTATTGGGTGGCTACACTTGTGAAAGGTCCTTGTTTTAAGTATGTAGTGTTCGGATTTGGTGATTAGTCTTGGAACAGTCTAGTACCTGATTAGCTAGTGATGATTAGTCTTCTGATGTCTCTCTTCCTTTATTTGCAGCTCGCCGAAGGACCCAACGCTGCTTATTTTCAGTTGCTAAATCTCTTTGCCTATGGAACCTACCCGGATTACGTAGGTAAGAAGAACCCGCCGGAATCCTAGGCCAAGTGTTTAATTTGGATGGTGAAAAAAATATTCTTGTGTCTTTGTTATGTTATCTGCCGGTTTATTTTTGCCTTCTCTCGTCATTTCCTGAAAGATGGCACTCTCCCAGGTAGTTTCCGCAGGTGAAATTCCACTCGTTTGGGGATGGAATTAATCTTTAAAACAGGGGTTAGTTTAGCGAAGCTTGTCCACAGCAAGTGTTGTCTTGACTTTTAGAATGTCAGAAGGATTCCCCCCAATGTGCATTGCCTAAAGTGCATTAAGATTGCTTCTACTTCTCTTTGGTGTAAAACGTTTACAGATGTGCATGGACCCGCTTCCCTTCCCCCACCTCATCCCATCCGCTCCCCCACTCACCAGCCAGTGAGCGCTGCTCTTTCTCCTCTTCCGCCTCCTCTGGCAGCCACCCATTCAAAGGCAGTGCTGGAGGAATCACTGTCCCGCCCTGCCTGTCTGAGCAGTTACCTGCTGGAGAAAGGAGAGGAGGGAAGCGGGCACTCCTGCCATTACTGGATGAAAGCCCGAAGAGGAGGGAAAGAGCAACACACTCTGGCTGGCGAGTGGAGGAGCCAACCAGGGGCTTTCGGGGGGGGGGGAGGAAGAGTGTGCGGCATCTGTGGTGCCTCACCAACGAACCTGCAAACCGAATGTGTGCCCATCTCTAATAACATGGCATGGGGTACCAAGTCGCCCACACCCGGTTTCCTAAAGTGTCTGTAGTTTGTATGACTTGGATTGCCTCCTGTCCCGCCTTGCTCCCTTCTTTTTGATGTTTAGCAGTTGCGTCCTCGGCGTCCTGGCTGTGCTTGCCTGCCCTTCTCCAGTCCCCAAAAGACTGCTGATAGTTTCCTGCCCAAGGGCAGAGGGAGCAGCCGCAGCAACTGCATCGGGGCATTTGAATATGCGACCCTCTCTCTGTTACTATTCTTTTCAGCCTCTTGATTGTATTGCCACATGCCAATTTTCCTTTCCGTCCTGTTTTTATTGCCGTCTTTCTTTCTTTATTTCTTTATTTCTTTCTTTCTTGCTTGCTTGCTTGCTTGCTTGCTTGCTTGCTTATTTATTTATTTATTTATTTAATGTATATACCACTCCATCTAGCTCAGGCATGTCCAAACTTCGGCCCTCCTGATGTTTTGGGCCACAACTCCCAGAATTCTAAGCTTAGATTGCCAATGGCAAAGGGCTGTGGGAGTTGCGGTCCAAAACATCTGGAGGGCCGAAGTTTGGGCATGCCTGATCTAGCTACATGGCTACAGTAGGCACTTTTTTCTATGCATTGAGGCCAAGTCACCTGCAATTAATTTTGCTTCTCCCTGCCTTTTCATGGTTGGATCAGAATGCACTAAATTTTTCAAGCAGTTTACAAGAAGTCTAATGTTCCTTCTCTTCTGTCCTCTCCATGATTAAAATTAAAGAAACAATCATAATTTTAGGTTAGGGTTTAGATTGGGTGGGGGTAACCATTCGGCTCGTTATTGATTAAGAGGGTAACGTTTAACTCAGCTGAGTTGATGTGTGTCCTAAGCTTTTTGACTCCCCAGTATATTCAGAATTTCAGTTTGAGAACAAAGTGCTAATAGTCAGTTTGGGAAATTTCCTGTTGTAAAATGTGCCTGATTAATAGCTGGCTCCTAAACTTGGTTCTCATCCAGAACTTACTGTATTAAGCTTGTCAAGTCTGCCTGAGTATTTTAAAGAACCAGCTCTTGCGAAGTCGTATTCAAGTGCCGTTGCCACCTGCTTAAACTAGTCTCAGACTGTTCTATTCGGTAGAGTGGAGCACTTCATTCTCTATGACCCTTTATTACAGTACCTCTCAGATCAGCGTAGATCACTTGTTTTGCTATTCAATTCACGCCACAGTGGATGTCATCCTACACTGAACTGCTGGATAACCATGATGAAGGAAACTTTGACTCAACCCTGTTCATGCCTCCTTGTCTGAAAAGCTGGAAAGCTGGAGATGTCAGCAACATCAGGCAGTTTTCAGAAATCAAGCACTTCCTCTCTCTGTTCAGCCACTCCAGAGCTCCCTTGTAACCCCTTTCGTCATTTGGAAGCCTTGGGATCCATGGGATGGGAGGAGGAAGTCTCTAATTACTGAAAATCATTACTGCCAGTATCAGCACTACCAGCTCTGGCAAAATTTAGAACTCAAAGGACTTTTCTCTCACCTGAGAGCTCCTGCAGCTTCTGAGCAATGAAATAGATTACAGATGAACTGTGGGATATAAGTAAGAAGTGTTTGATTTCTAATGATTGTCCCCTGCTGGTGATGTTGTCAGCCTTCCACAGGGATAGTTGCACAAACAAAGATTTGTACCACTGATAAGAAAGGAACAAAAACAGTTCTCAGATCTTCTAGAGTGCATCTCCAGTGTACGATTGCCCTAACTCTGCCTGCCTGCTTTCTGCAGGAATTCCACTGCTCGCTTCCAGAGTGGTACTGAAAAGTATTTTGCAGTGTTGTGAAATAATTCTGGCTAGGAGGGTGGATCTTGGAAACCAATTACTAGCCCACATAGGTTTTCCCAGGCTTTGTAGCCTAAGGGTAGTCTCAGCCTCTCCACGCCCCCCCTTCCCTTTTGAGTTACAGAAACACAACAGCCGGTCCACTGGCCGCGCCTGGTTTTTACTCCAGAGGTTGGGCATTCTATTAATGGTGCCATGTTTTCCCATGTTTGGCCAACGCCCGCAGGGAAACGGGGAGAGACCTTTGGCTTGGCAGACGAGGCCACTTGTAAATGAGTAGGGCGAACGGCGTTGGGCAGTTCAGTGTAAGGCTCTCGTTTAATGGTGATGTTGAATTCTTTCTTTTGGGACAGCAAACAAGAATAACCTGCCAGAGTTAACAGGAGCCCAGAAGAACAAGCTGAAGCATTTAACTATTGTCAGCTTAGCTTCCAGAATGAAGGTACGGTATGGGCGCCTATCACAAAGTCTGACTGTATCTGTGAGGAGCCTCCTTGTAGGGTACTACGTGTACCACGCGGTGCCCCTTCCTGTCCTCCTGAGAGCCCGAAACAGTCCCACGGCTTGGGACCTGAATACCTGGCAGAGCGAATTTCCCAAAGATCAACTGAGGCCCGACTTACTAGAATGTCGCGGGCGCTCTCACTTCGGGGTGGCCACGCCCAGGGAGGCTCGGAAAACGGTGACACGTAACCGAGCCTTCTCTGTGGCTGGCCCTGTGCTTTGGAACCATTTCCCGAGTGAGTTGCACCTTGCACAGTCCCTGCCCGCCTTCAGAAAAGCCTTAAAGACCTGGCTTTTTTTGTGAGGCATTTGGCGACCGTTAATTTAATTTTTTTCCCCTCTCTCCTTGCCCCGCCGTCATGCCAATTATTCCCTTCCTCGCAGCCTCATATTGATGTTTTTATGATGTATTCCTTAGTTTATTATTATTGTTACTGTTTTTTTTCTTATTGTTTTAACATTCAGAAAGCAAAAGAACACCTTTAGCAAAATGGAACATACTTCCCTGAACTATTTTAGCTCCTTGGATCTGGACTAAGCAAACCTCTTGATGGTTTCTCCATCCTTTCTCCCATACTCTTTTTAAGCCTGAGCTTACTAAGCAACGCCTGCTGCTTCTATACCGCACCATGGCGCTTAAAGCACTCTGTGGATGGTCTACAACTTTAATTATGTGGCTTACATCATCGAAAGACGATATTTACCGCTGAAAACAAGAAGTATACGGCAGTGGTTTCCACCATTAAAAGACAATATTTAGAGCTGAAAACTAAGAGAAATGTCTTTATTTATTTAAAAAATATTTTTACCCCATCTTTCTCCTTAAAAGGACCGAATGTGGCTCACAACATTAAACATTGTTTAAAAGCTAAGAATAGTAAAGATAGAAATATTTTAAAAGAATTAAACATGTATCATATTAAAGTGGCAAATAAAATCGATGCTACAAACACATTTAAAAGCAGCAAAACACCATGGTTCAATTTGAAAATATATAAAGAGCCATCTTAGTTCATCATAAGACAGTATTAATGTGTAGCCTGCATACTGTAATTAAACTGTAAACCACCCAAAGACCACTTGAAGTACTATGGGGCAGTATATAATCAGAACACTTTGCTTTTTAATGCTAAAACAATAAGTAGGTAAAGGTAAAGGTTCCCCCTGACAATTAAGTCCAGTTGCTTCCAGTTCCAAGGGCTGGTGCTTATCTCTGTTTATATGCCAAGAAACCTGTCTCTATAGAAATATTTCTGGGGTCAGGTGGTCAGCATGACTAAACACACAAGTGCAGCTTCCCACCAAATTGGTACTTATTTATCTACAGTGGTACCTTGTATAACATAATTAATTCGTTCCAAATCAAATTACGTTATACAAGTTTTTCGTTGTACGAATTGTAATTTCCCATAGGAATGCATTGAAACTGGATTTAATCCGTTTCAATGCATTCCTATGGGGGTGTTTTTTGGGCGATGGGGGGTGGTTTTTTTGGGCGAGGGGGGGCGGGCGGGCGGTGGACCCCGTGCAGGTCCCAGGTAAGGGTGCCCCTCCCCGGCTCAACCCCCTCCATATCTGCCATCCCTCCTCTCCCCTCCCTCCTTCCCTCCTTCCCCGGCCGGCCGCAGGTGGTCGGACGGAGGTGGCCGCGGGGGTGGGGGGAGGGAGTGGGGTGGGCCACTTGGCCTGGGGCGGGGGGGCTTGGGGGACCGCGCCGGGAATCCCCCCCTCACCTGTTGCCGGAGCCCCCAAGGGGGACTTTGTTCCGAGGGGGGGAGGGTGGCGGATTTCCCACCCACACACACACACCCGCTGGCTCGGCGCGCACGCACACGCACACGCACACACGCACGCACGCACGCACACACACGGGCAGTGGCGGCGCTCCCAAAGACCCCGGTCTGCCTTCCCGCCCCGGGCAGGGGGGAGGAGGGGGCTCAGCCAACCACCCGCCTGTTCCCACCTCTCTCTCTCTCTCTCTCTCTCACACACACACACACCGTGGTGGCGGCGGCGGCGCTTCCAAAGCCCCCGCCAGCCACCGGCCCGTTCCCGCCTCTCTCTCTCTCTCTCTCTCTCTCTCTCACTCTCTCACACACACACACACACGCACACCTACCTCCGGAGGAGGCGCCCCGGCCCCGGGAGGAGGAGAAGACGCGGGGGCCGAGCGGGGGCCAGGGGAGTCCGGCGGCGAGAAGGGGCGCCCTCCTCCTCCTCCTCCTCGGCGGGGCGGCTCCGATGGGGGGCTGCCGGGCACCGGCCACGCCGAGGGGGACCCCATGCGCCTCCCGGCCCCGGGGCTGCTGCAGCCGCCTCCTTCTCCTGCGGCCCGGGGGCGGGTGGGGGTGGTGGAGGGAAGGGAAGGTGGGGGTGGAGGGAGAAAGCCAAGTCAGGCCAACCATGCCTGGGGAGGGGGGGAGGGGAGGGGGAGGGAGAACACGGGGCGCCCCTTCCCCCACCAGATGCACACGCACACGCCCACTCAGCCCCGTTGGGCAGGGAAGGGGGAAGGAGGGGGGGCAATTTTTTTTTTCGTTGTACGGATTTTTCGTTATGCAAGTCCTCCGTTGTACGAGGTATGACTGTACTCATATAGCTGCCTAGATGCCCCTAAACACTTCTGATCTCACCTGATTTCAGAAGCTAAGCAGGGTCGGCCCTGGTTAGTACTTGGATGGGAGGCCACCAGGGAATGCCAGGTGCTGTAGGCGCATGGAGTAGGAACTGGCAAGCCACTCCTGTATTCCTGCCAAGAAAACTCCATGGACATGGAGTCATGAAGAGTCAGTCACGACTGTAACGACACAACACACACATTCTTACATGCCTTTGAACTGCTAGGTCAGCAGGAGCTGTGACAAGCAACGGGGAGATCACCCCATTGTGCAGATTCCAACTTGCCGACAATTTGATCGACAAGCCCAGGTGCTGAGCGGTTTTATTCATTTATTTGATTGATTGATTGATTGATTGATTGATTGATTGATTGATTGATTGATTGATATGCCACACCATCTGTCCTAAGGTCGCTTTGGGCGGTTTAACCTGCAACGTCACCCACGCCCATTGAAAAACAATAAGTATGGCAATATTAAATAGGAACAAACGTGCAGTGGAGTCAGTAATTGTCATTTCTGATATCCTGAAGACGGCATGATGGTTAACCTGTGTTAAAGGTTTTTTTTTAAAGTTTTGACTTGGGACCTAAACTTGTAAAACTTTTTGTAGATCTTTACAGTCTGTTGGCTGATATTGGTCTCTGTGTGTGTTGTGTCGTTACAGTCATGAACAACTCTTCGTGATCCCATGTCCATGGAGTTTTCTTGGCAGGAATACTGGAGTGGCTTGACAGTTCCTACTCCGGGCGCCTACAGCACCTGGTATTCCCTGCTGGTCTCCCATCCAAGTACAGTAGGACCCCAGTATCCACTGGGGATTGGTTCCAGGCCTTCCCGTGGATATTGAAAACCATGGGTAAGAGAGAATGCCTGCCCACCCACCCCCAAACTGCTGTTTCATGACAGTAGCTTGCTTTATGGCCACTGTTTGTGACGGTAGCTTGCTTTACAGATGCTATTTGTGACAATAGCTTGCTTTACGGCTTGCTTTGTGGCTGCGGAATTATTTAATTTTTTTCCTCTGCCAACTGTGGATAATGAATCAGTGGATACGGGGTCCTACTGTACTAAGCAGGGCTGACCCTACTTAGTTTCTGAAATCAAGCAAGATCGGATGTGCTTAGGACATCTAGGCAGCTCGATGTTGGTCTAGCTCTGTTTAAAATTTAAGGAACAAACAAATACCATTTGGAGAAGAGGGTAAACTGAAGTAGTAGCCGAGACCCAGTCAGAGCACTAATTCTATAACAGTCCATCTCAAAATCACCCTCAGGTAGCCAGTCACCGAGAGAAAAATTGCCTGAAGACACCCAGGCTCTGCTTCTTTAGAAGAAGAAGAATCTTTATTTACGGTTGTTAATCAAGACAAGAAATACCAAATATCAATTGCCACAATAAAACGATTTGCCAGAATAAAACATTAAATTTTCCAGAATAAAACACCTTAAAACACTTTAAAAACATTGTAAAACTTTGATAAAATCCACTAAATAGAAACAGGACTGTTATAAAAATAGTCAATATCAGAAGGGTAGGTAATGTAATATATCTAAGATCAGGCCAACATCAAACCCCAAAGTGGAGACCACACTCCATAAGGTGATCAGGAGCTAGAATTACTGGCAGTCATAAGCCTACGTACAACTACTGCAGCAGTGCAAAATCTGGCAACACAATTTGAAATCTGCTGGGACCTGTCAGAGAGAAGTAACTTTGCATAGAATTCGGCAGGTCTCCCAGGAAATTTGTCGATAACAGGTTGAATAAGTTCCTTACGTCTTTGAAATCGAATGGGGTCTTTTGGCTGAAGGAGGTGTCCCGCCCTCCGTCCCCGTTAGAAACGAAAGAGGACTGGATGTCCTGCCACGGAGCGAGCCGTCCCCCCCTGGCTGCCTCCTCCCTACAAGAGCCACGAAGCGGGGGGCGGGGGTCTGTGCTGCAGCGTCTCACCTGGGCCTCCCTCCCTCCCTCCCTCCCTCCCTTTCTCCAGTGCATCCCTTACTCCGTATTACTGAAAGACCTGGACATGCGGAACCTGCGGGAATTGGAGGACCTGATCATCGAAGCGGTTTACACGGACATCATCCAGGGGAAGCTGGACCAGCGGAACCAGGTGCTGGAAGTGGACTTCTGCATCGGCCGGGACATCCAGAGGAAGGACATCAACAGCATCCTTAAGACGTTGCATGAATGGTAAGCCTCACACACACACACATACACACACACACACACCCGTGTGGGAGGCAGAGTTCACCAAAGATTGTGACAGCACTCAAGTTGTTTCAGGTGGGAGTCGCCTCCTCTACAGAGAGAGACTTCCTGCCTTTTTATTCAGGGAGGGTGGTGGTGGTGGTAAATCAACGACAGAAGTTACAGAAGGCCAGCAGCTTCTCCCGTACATGCCGGAGATGTCCTCTCTTTCCGGGAGCATTGTCATGTTGGCAGACCCCTTGTCTCGGCCTGCACGCCTTGCCGAAGGCTCAGCTCTGCTTATTGGGTGTGGGGGGGGGAGTAAGATAGGGATCTATGAGATTCCCGTTCACTCTCAGCTTCTAAACATTAGGAAGAACTTCCTGACGGTTAGAGCTGTTCGGCAGTGGAAGATGCTGCCACGAAGGAGGGTGGTGGAGTCTCCTTCTTGGGAGGTTTCTAAGCAGAGGCTGGATGGGCATCTGACGGAAATGCAGTGGTACCTTGTATAAAGGAATTAATTCGTTCCAAATGAAATTATGTGAAGCAAATTTTCCTTTATACAAATTTCCCATAGGAATGCATTGAAAAATGAGTAATCTCATTTTTATGTTGTATGGATTCGCCCCATAGGCGATTATGTTAAGCAAATTTCCCCTATCTCCGGATTTTTTTTTATGTTGGACAGATGTTATGTTATACAAACTGTTTGTTATACAAGGGTTGGACTGGCTGACCTTTGAGGTCTCTTCCAACTCTATGATTCTATGATTTCTGCCCGAGGGTCGCTGCCTCTTGGACCAGGGTGTGCCCAATCAGTCACATGGTGACGGCCCTGGCATGCCGAGTTATGCCTGAGAGTGGTTTCCCAGTCTCCCAAGTAGGAAATTCCCTACAGCCCTTCCTCCAGACTTCTGCTCACTCTCTCTCAGGCGGTTGACCGTGCAAGTCTTGTGCTTCCAGGTGCGATGGGTGTGAATCCGTCCTGCTAGGAATCGAGCAGCAGGTGCTCCGAGCCAACCAGTACAAGGAAAACCACCACCGAACCCAGCAGCAGGTGGAGACCGAGGTGGGTATTCCATCATTCTGTGCATTTCCAGCGAGAGGTGAGTGGCTGCCCTGGCTGAGGAAAAGGTCTGATGTTTCCCTTCCCTCCACCCCCACCCCATTGCTGTCCCCTCGCTCTGAGATGCTGTCAGCTATCCTTTCGGAAAGGCTGCTGGAGGGGTTTCTTGTGCACTTGCCGGCCTCTAGGGGGCAGCCGAAGCTTGATGTTGTAACTCTGGCTGATTTGCCTGGGAGATAAAGGAGGCATTTGGCGACCTTTAGTTTCCCCCCACCCCGCCCCCCAACTCTGTAAGCCTAGATGCCCTGAGCACATCCAATCTCGCCCGATTTCGGAAGCTAAGCAGGGTCGGGCCTGGTAAGTACTTGGATGGGAGACCTCCAAGGAATACCAGGTGCTGTAGGCGCCTGGAGTAGGAACTGGTTCTTCTTATGTTCTTATGTTAATGTTTCCTTTATAAGCTCCTAAATATGGCATTTGTTGGCATCAATGCTCTGATTTGCTGTCAAGGTGGGTTCCAAGATTTGTCATCCAAAGGATTGATTTTTGCCCGCCCCCCCCCCCGAAAAGGAAGGGGGGGGAAGGCTAGGTCCACTGCATTTCAAGGTCACCACCTGCCCTAAGCACATCCGATTTCACGTGATTTTGGAAGCTAAGCAGGGTTGGTCCTGGTTAGTACTTGGATGGGAGACCACCAGGGAATACCAGGTGCTGTAGGCGCCTGGAGTAGGAACTGGCAAGCCACTCCAGTATTCCTGCCAAGAAAACGTCATGGATGTGGAGTCACAAAGAGTCGGTCACGACTGTAACGACACAACGCAACTCTGTGCTGCCATTTTGCCGGTTATTGTTGATTATTTTTCTTTTTCTTTTTATCTTATTTTATTTTCCCTCTGTTATGTTGTGTGTGTTTTTATTTGTTCTTGTTTATTGCCATTGTTAGTTGCCCAGGGTTCCTCTGGGAAGATGGGCAGTAAATAAATAAATAAATAAATAAATAAATAAATAAATAAATAAATCAGCAAGCCCCAACTGCTGGACAAGAACAAGGGTCCTTCAATATCTTAAGGCACTCTCTGGGCAGTTTAAAACTAATTGTGCTGCCTACACATTGCCCCCCCCCCCCCAGCAAGCGGGGTAATCGTCTTACCAACCTGGGAAGGGGAGAGGGTGAATGAAACTTGAGCCAGATACCTGGGACTGAACCCAAGGTCATGAGCGGAGCTACAGCTGCAGTACAGCAACTTTAACCCCTGAGCCACGAGGCTTTTCAATTGCTTTCTTTTTATTCGTGCACTCTGTTTTGGAATATTAGGGATATTTGCAGCAGAGGGGAGGCAGTTTGAGGAAATTCTGCTCTCCTCCTCTGTTCCATAGGCTCCCCTCCCGTGTCAGCTTTTCCTCCAGAATGATTTATAAAATAACCTCCGGGTCTGGTCACGTGGCATTTGTAAATAACACACAGTTAACTTTTCATCTCTCTTGGTAAAAAGATTTCTTCCTTCCCTTTGTGGCTAGAGGGGTCTTTCCAGTGAGAGAAGAAATGTAGCTGAAGGCCAAGGCGTGAAGGTAGAGATGTCCGCTTTCCCTCTGTGTAATGCAGTGGTTCCCAACCTGGGGGTCAGGAACCTTTTGGGGGTCGAACGGCCATTTCACAGGGGGTCGCCATGAGCCAGTGAAGAAAAAGGCACAAACGGCTTGGGTCTGGAGGAGGAGGGGGGAAAGAGTGAGTTACAGCTTGATAGGTTGGAGGGGATGTCAGTCAATGGCACCGGAGGCTGTGATTGGATAAGGGTGCCTATATAGAGGGCAGTTCTCTATGGCACCTGGGGCAGTGCCCTGCCAAAGGGGGCTTGTGGCCTCTTCCAAGCAGGGCAAGGGGGTCACCACAGCATGAAGAACTGTATTAAAGGGTCGCAGTATTAGGAAGGTTGAGAACCACTGTCGTAATGGACCTGTTTTCCCAATAGCGAACAGGGCTCCCTTACCTGTTTGAGTCCCACCGGCCGAGCCGGCGACCGAACACCATTGGGGGCCCGGGGGGGCTTGCCCATTGGTCCCCCACCAACCCCATCCTCTTCCCCTTTCCCGCAGGTGACCAATATAAAGAAGACGCTCAAAGCTACCGCCTCGTCTTCCGCCCAGGAGATGGAGCAGCAGCTGGCGGAGCGCGAGTGCCCCCCGCACGCGGAGCAGAGGCAGCCCACCAAGAAGATGTCCAAGGTCAAAGGGCTGGTCTCCAGTCGGCACTAATGCCCGGGGCGGCGGCAGGAGGAAGAGGAGGAGGACGAGGCCGCACGGGGAGGGGGGGTCCCGGAGTGACTCTGGAAGGAAGGGCCGTCGCAGCCCACCCTCCCCGTGCCTCTTTTTTTCTGCAGCTTCCGGGCCAGCCTGGCTTCTCCAGGCCGTTGGATTCCCTTCGCCCAGCGGGATCGAGCTTTAACCAGCAAGGGACACTGCCAACTTCCTTGACACCTGTTTGTTGGGGGAGGTCGGCCTTTGACCACCAGAGCTTTCCGTGAAGAGCCAGAGGGGGGAATGGTTTGCTCCTTGTCGAGGAACAGGGGATGGAAGCAAGGCACTACCCCCGTGAGGTGCTCCCAACGTACCGGGGCCTCCTTCCCAGACATCAGGAAGCCGGTGGCCGTGCTTGTGTGCACGCCCTGTCTGCCTAGTTCCCCCCCCCCCACACACACACACACACACTGCGTGACTGGGCCTCAGCCAGGGAGGGAGCCCGGGGTGAGGAGAGGAATCCCTGAAACTCACTGCAAACCCGGCCACATACCAAAGGGAAAGCAGTGAGTGCCCCAGGCGTGCGGCAGGCATGGCCTCTTTTTGCTCTTATTTCTCCTGCTCCTCCAAGGTTTCTTCTCGGGCACAAATGTCTACCTCACGCTGGCAAGGGGGAGGGCATCAGGGAGGGCATCAGGGCTGTGTTTCCTGGCCACCTCCTTTGCTGCCCAGGTGCCCCAGGGCTTGTGTCTCCTTGACAGCTACAGAGAGGAGGAAGCCAGGCAAGGAGGGGTGGGATGGGGGGGGTCAGACGTGCTCTCCTCCCATCTCCTCCTGCTTCCGTCTTTTTTTCCTCTCTTCCTGTTCCGAAAGGGAGATGGGGGTTTCCGAAGCACAGCAGCCCTCTGCGTGCATTCCGTGGCGGTCATTTCCCCCCCTCCTGAAATCCTTGAAGTGTAAACGTGTTAAAAACAAATCTTCCTTGGCTGTGTGTGTGTGTGTGTGCTACGAAAGCGCTCTTGGCCTGCGGACCTGGAGCCTCCGAGAGGCAGGAGGAGTGTTCTGTTGGGTTTTCAGAACTTGAAATACCTTTCCGTTTTGTGTTTGGCCCTCCCTTTCTTCTCCTTCTTCTTTTTTTAAAAAAAATCCTTTTTTTTTTGTACACTTGGGAGGCTTGAGCATTTCAGAGGTTTTGTTTTTTTATTTGCTGTTTGTTACACACGAATTGAAGGTAAACGTGGTAAGAAAGATTGTTTTCTCTTTTTTAATAAAAACAAAATTCACAGCGTCACAGAGAACCTGCGTTTCAGTTAAATATCAGTGCCATACAATATATATGTCTGTAGGGTGGTGGTGGTGGTAATAATAATAATAATAATAATAATAATAATAATAATAATAATAATA
>JAHTLZ010000379.1:63733020-63744507 GCA_023846285.1 Phrynocephalus versicolor | reverse complement strand
CACACACACACACACACACACACACACACACACACACACACACACCTTTTTTCTCCTTTCCTCCAAGGGTACCGTTCTATTGGGATTTTACTCCAAAGTAAATATCGACTTGCCACGGTGAACTGCACTAATTAACAAACTCCTAGTCTAATGCTTGGTCACCTGCCTGTTCACAGGCCACTTTCACGACCAGGCACACGACTGGCACTTCATCAGCTGCACTGACTTGAGCAGTTTTGTTACTCCTGAGTAAAATCCCAATAAGATAGGTGGTTTGAGAGAGGAGTGAGGGAAGCCATTCATGTGAGCATTGAAAACCCCTCCCTCAACAGAGGTGGCGGCCTCAGGCATAGTCTATCTGCTACTTATCAGGATGTGCTTTCCAAAGTACCCAGACAAATCAAAAAGCCTTCACCACCAAGGCCATAACGACCCATTCTTGATAGGTTTCAGCACCTTAGGCCGTTGTTCACCTTAAGGCTAAGGATACTATTGTCTCCCTAACGAGCCTATTTAGGCCATTGTTCATCTTATGAGCCTAATTCAGACCAGGGTGACAAGAGGTCAAAGCTGACTGATTATAAGATGGAGGATTTGCACTAGCTGTATTCAGACCGATGAAGCTGTTTGGATGAGCAGCGAAACGTTTCTATCTCTCAAAAAGAAGTCCAGTAGCCATGACTCAACTTCCAGATAAACTCACCTGGATGACTGAGAATCTTCATAGACATATCCCGATAAGATGATGGCCAATCAACCAAGCAGGTGCTTGCGGATTTGGAAGTCATGGAGAACCTGCAAACAGCCACCCACTGGCAAAGGGGCCTCTTTCCAACCTAGCTTCTGTTTGCTTGAAATAATTATTTCTACTGGACACGTGCTCTGACAGCTACAGTGTGTTTCGTCTCTGTTTGTGCATCACAACGGAGGACGCAGACGTCAGAGACTAGGAACACTTCTTTCTTTGAATTATGGATCCCAATTATGGATCCCATAATCTGTGAGCTAGCATGGATGCTGAGTAGAGATGGGCACGGACTGCCGGTTTGGAAGTTCGTGCTAGTTCGTTGATCAGCCAATCAGGTGTTTGGCACTTCAAAGCCCCTCCTTCTCCAGGCATCCACACAAAGGCAGAGCCCGGAGGAGGTGGGGCTGGGAAGACAGGCTACTGCCTCTGAGTGGACAAGTAAGGGCCAGAGGAGGCGGGGCTTTGAAGCGCCAAGCACCTGATTGGCTGATAACTGAACCAGCACAGACAGCCACATTCGAAGGTTCGTGCCCAGCTATGCTGCTAAGTCTGGAAGTATTGTTCAAAAGAGGTCAAGTTCCCAACTTCTACGATATCTAGTTCTGGATTCGCACATCGTCTTCTTAAAGCTCTTGTTCCTTGTTTGGTTATTAGTGGTCCCAGCCATGGCAGGACAGGCCTCCTGTGCAGAAGGATGCCATTTCTGGTGCCTCCGAAGAGGTGGGTTTTGCACAGCCGAAGTCTGAGATGGTGCAAAGGAGAAGACATTATCTCAGCAACTTTCTGCAGCCACACATTTTTTTTGTTGCATGTTACTTGTGGAGGAGGCAAGATGAATAGGAAAGGAGGTCTTTGTGGGAGAACAGGAGTTAATGGGTTAACGGTTTCATAAGCTAGCTTGCAGCTACCATTATCAGCAAGGCTTGCCATGCCAAGGTGCCATACCAAGGTGGTTATGTCAGGATTTACTCTTGTGCATGCTCTAGGCATAAACAAGTGCTATTGTTTCACTTTATCTCTGGCTTAGCCAATGATATCAGATAGATGTGGCTTCATGCATACGTATTGTGACCTACTTTTGTATACAATAAAATGATTGCCGTGGGGGGCACACAGCAGAAGGAACGTTCTCTTATCTTTTGCCCAGACAGACTTCATTCTTTCTGACCGCACCCTTTAAGGGCTGGTTTTCCCTTCAGGTCTTTTCTCTGCCACCACCTTGTAATGTCAACACCAACCTGTTTGGAGAAAGGCATTGACTCGTGCTTCTTCGCTACTTTAAAAGACACAATTTTTTTTTCAAAGAGTTGTCAGGATATTTGGAGCCAGGCCACTTTCCTCCATGTTATGGCTCAAAAACGCTAGCACCAGCATTATGGATTTGGGGAAGTTCCAATGAAGCTGACCCATTCAGGAGGTGCAGATAACAGCCCGGGCTCTGGCAAGAGAACCTTTAGGCCTGGAGCTAAGGGATCTAACTGATCAGCGCAGTCACAAGGACTGTGGATCAGCCGAAACCTGGAGCAGGTGGATCCCTTCGGCATGCGGGGAGCGTGTCATCCTGTCCTGGGATGCCGTTCCAGATTTAGGTGGTGATGGTTCCTTACAAAAAGGATTTAACTGAGGCTCCTCAAGTGTGGACATTGTGTGAGACGGCAAGATTAGAAAAAGTTATTCTAGGAGATGGGGAAGGTAACACAGTAGGAGAAGAGGCAGCCGTTGACATGGACTAACTCACTAAAGGAAGCCCTGGAATGGATTTTGCAGAGCAGAGCCTGTGAAGGACAAGACGTTCCAGATCTCATTAAATCATATTCCTCATTACTGTAAGCCGCCTTGGGTCCTTTTCCAAGGAGAAAGGCGGGGTAAAAATACTATTAAATAAATAAAAAAATAGATATTAGTTTGACTTGACCAACTGAGATCAACACCACAGTGACTGTGATGCATCCCTCTGTTGGGAATGGTAAAAAAAAAAAAAAAGCCAGGCAAAAATCATTTAAACACTCCTCACCACCAAAACAGTTGGTGAAGCAGCTCTCAGAGATACTTCCACATTGTGAGGAGAACGTCAACCAAGAAATATAACCTGTTTGGGCCTTTTGCTGCACATTTGCAGGTGTTTTCATGAGGGCCTCATGGGCACAGAAGTTAAATGGCAATACTGCAGTGAAGACTCTGCTCACAGCCTGAGTTTGATCCTGGTAGATACAAGGTTGACTCAGCTTTCCATCCTTCTGAGGTCATTAAATTGATCACCCAACCCACTGGGGCATAGGAGCAATGTGTAGCAAAACAAAAGCAAAGTGATCTGTTTATATACTGTACCATACCACTTCTAGTAGTCTCTGGGCAGTTTAGTTTTTAATTACAGTCTGCAGGCTACACACATTGCCCCACCACCCCCAGCAAGCTGGGTACTCATTTTACCAACCTCGGAAGGATGGAAAGCTGAGTGAACCTTGAGCCTGCTACCTGGGATTGAACCCCCTGCATAATTAAATTGTAAACAGCCCAGAGAGAGCTTTAAGCACTATGGGATACCATATAAGCAGCACATCTTTCTGTTCGCTTTTATGCTTTAATAATGGCTTACAAATTAAGCAGCTACCTGGTGCTCGTTAGTTTTTGGGTAACGAGGAGGGAACAAAGTTACTCCTTAAAAATGAAGTAACAAGTGGGAATTGTATCCCTTGGCCAGAGTAACAAGCAATATGTTTTAGTTACTTTATAAACATATTTTAAAGGGAACTTGAGAGGCTCCCCCCCATGAGAATGTTTAAAAACCCTTCACTTCAATTCTAACTCTTCTATACACCAAGAAAACAGTAGCAAAAATCAACCAGCCATGCAACAAATTACTTTTAAAATCATGTTAATTAGTAGCAACAAGGACTCAAGGGTGGCAAATTCCTGCTTCAAGCTTTATAACAAATTATGGGCACAATTTACTTTTGAAGAGTAACTTTCCAAGGCCTGTATCTTTATAAATACAAAAGGAGTTTGTTCAGCTGAGTTTGTGAATTTCCTTCAAAATCTCCAGGTCAGGACAGGGCTTGTTGAAGCAAATAAATCTCTCTCTCCAATGTATAAAAGTTACTTTTTTTTTGGGGGGGAGCATCTCCCATTCACCAGAGGCCAACATGTCTCCATCAGTCCAACGTTCCTCACCGGTTTCCTTTTTTACTGCTGGAAGAAAACATTGTGTAGAAACCATTGGAGACAAAATATAAACATAACAAATAAAAAGCTGAAAGGTGAAATGTCAAGGGCAATGTACCTGAAGTTACCAGAAGCAAGGATCATATATGTGAGTGAATTGGCAAGGACAAAAGCTTTGACAAATGAATGGAGACAGTTCAGCCTAATTCATGGAAAATATTGAAATGATCAGTAATGGAGATGAGTGAACATCGGCAGATTGTCATGAACCATTTTTGCGCCTTGGAGTAAATTAGATATTTTAATTAAAACATCCTTGCCACCCCTCCCACCTTAGTTGCAATAGCTCTCTCTGTGTGTGTGTGTTGTGTCATTACAGTCGTGATTGACTCTTCGTGACCCCATGTCCATGGAGTTTTCTTGGCAGGAAGACTGGAGTGGATTGCCAGTTCCTACTCCAGGCGCCTACAGCACCTGGTATTCCCTGGTGGTCGCCCATCCAAGTACTGACCAGGGCCGACCCTGCTTAGCTTCCAAAATCAGGCGAGATCGGATGTGCTTAGGGCATCTAGGCAGCTAGTTGCAATAGCTAAGACCTTTCAAAAAACAAAAAACAAAAACACAAGGACCCTAAGCTTGAAGGGATATCTCCAATTTTTTTAAAAAAACGACAGCTTACAAGTTGTACATGGCATGGTGAATATCTTTTCCTTTTTTTTTTCTTCCAACATGTTTCAAATACTGAAGATTGGAGGGGAGTTACAATGCTAGACTCCATTTCCTTTAGTTACATAAATAAAATTTTTATAAATATCTCTTTATAAACATATAAATAGCTTTACAACATAAATACATTTATGCATGACATGAATGTACAAACAGCAACTGTGTGGCGAAAACGACAACAAAACAGCAACAGCTGGCTTCCCCGGTCTTTTGGCACGGAAGGGTCCCTTGTCATTGGGGGTAGGGGGTAGGGTATTTGTGTCCTCTGTGTGTGTGTGTGTGTGTGTCTTTATACATAGGTAAATATATATATACTGTATATGCATATATTGGGTATGATAGAAAGAGCTTTTGGCTTTCAAACAAAGTAACAAACCCAAGCCTGCCTGCCTTCCCTCAAATCGCTGGTTTTTCCTTATAGCAAACGGATAAGCCCAGACAGGCTGTGATGGTGGGTCCATCAATTGTGATTCTCGATGACCTTGGGGAAATATGTCCAGTAATGTCCACAGACCAGGGTGACAGGGTGCAGGAGAGCTGTCATTTCACAGACCTGCAAGGAACAGAAACCAGTGATAAATTAATGGGCATGCCAATATGTCTGTGAAGATTCTCAGTCATCCAGGTGAGTTTATCTGGAAGTTGAGTCATGGCTACTGGACTTCTTTTTTGAGAGATAGAAACGTTTCGCTGCCCATCCAAATAGCTTCATCAGTCTGAATTCAGACTGATGAAGCTGTTTGGATGAGCAGCGAAACGTTTATCTCTCAAAAAGTCCAGTAGCCATGACTCAACTTCCAGATAATGGGCATATCACACAATTTTATTTACAGTGGTACCTCAACTTACAAATTTAATCCGTTCTAAATGCATGCTTTTAAGTCGAACTACTCTTAAGTCGGGGTACCTATCTAAAAAATTGAAAAAATAAGTTAAAAAATAAATAAATTGTAAGTCAAGCAGATCATATCTAAAATTTGTAAGGCGGCAGTTAAAACACCAACAGTTTTCCGCTCTTAAGTTGAATTTCTCCTATGTCAAGGGGTACCACTGCATTTATTTTATGTAGAATATTTTTACCCCACCTTTCTCCTTGGAAAAGGATCCAAGGTGGCTTACAATATTGTAGGGCCATCTACAACCCAGAACGTTAAGACAGATTCAAGTTTTACATACAGTGAATTTGAAGAAGCACCGTACAACATTAAAAGGCAAGTATTGAAGCTAAAAACAGCACATGGACAATTAAAAGGGGGGGATCCATTCTGAGAGACAGAAACTAACATGGAAAATACAGGTGTTATTTATCTATTTATTATTATTATATTTATTGGACTCATAGACTGCACCATCTAGCAACAAGGCTATTCTGGGTGGTGTTACAGTATTATGAATTCAGTCTAAGCAATAATGCCTAGCAATTCATCTAAAAGTCACATAATAGGTAGTCCTGTCATCCAGGGCAAGCTTGCCTGAAGAAAAAGGTATTTGCCTACTTGCAGAAGGACAGCAGAGATGGGGCCAGTCTGGCCTCCAGTGGGAGGGAATTCCAAAGCCACGGAGAAAGCACTTTCATCTGTTCTTGTGAAATGCACCTGTGAAGGTGGCGAGATGAGAGACAGGCCTCTCCTGATGCACAGGTGCATTCTTATTTAATGCCTATGCTACTATTATCATTAAAAATCCCCACAGCCTAACCAATCTTACGGTGCCCCCCCCCAAATGCCCATGGGAGCACATGAGACTAGATCTCTGTCTCCTGCTACCCCTCCTCTGCAACTGGCCCTTGAAGTACCCTGGTTTTAAGCCTGGAGATGACACCTCTCCATCATGGCCACATGCCTCAACCTGTGCTCTCTTGGTCCTTTCATTGTCCTTGCAATGAGTGGCCGGAACCTACTCCGGCTGTCATCCTGCCTTGGTCCCTCACTCCACCTGGATGACAGAGTTTGCCCTAAACCTTCTCCTCTTCGCCTTCAGGAAGCCCGTCATTACTCCTTCTCGGGAGGGGATAACTTGGACGCTTGCACTATTTGCAAAACCTTGCCAGTAGGACAGCCGAAAAGATTTGGCTGCCTAAAGCGAAGGAGCAAATATCACTGCCCGCCGAGCCCGGCCAAGACGCTGAATATTCCAAGTTGGTCAAGTTGTTTTGACCCCGAGGCAGAAAAACATACAACGAGGCTGATGCAATAGCTAAGAAGGTCCTGCTTGTTTATTCACTTTTAGACCTTCTGCTCGAGAGAGACTGTTGAATGGTGGAGCCACTTCTGATGTGGCGGAAGGCACAGGTGTGTGGCCATCTGGCGGCCACAGATGTGACCAAAACACGCAACGCTGCTTCCCTCCCTTGTCTTGGCTCTTTTCTAAGAGGTTGGATTAATGGGGGAAATGTTATGCTAGATTGCATGATCCAGCCATTGGCTTTTGGCATGTAAAGTCCGAAGCAGCTGAGATGTGGATTGATGTACAAACTAGATTTTTTTTTTAATGGTAGCAGTTGTTGGCTATTTCGCTCACAGATGCCAGCCAAGCAAGACCAGCAATTCTGCTTCTATTTTTCCGCTGAAGATTTAATGGTTTTGTAAATCTTCCCTCTCCTCATCCCCTCCGAGATTGGGAAAGTTCCCCTTTGGACTACACCCCCCCCAAATCCCCAGCCAGCATGGGAGTTGTAGTACGCTGAGCATTCTCTACCTCCCCACGCCATAAAAGCTTTCTACTTAACAAGCCCCGTGGCGCAGTGGTTAAATGCCTGTACTGCAGTTAAAACTGCTCACGACCTGAGGTTCAATCCCAGGTAGCAGGCTCAAGGTCGACTCAGCCTTCCATCCTTTCGAGGTCGGTAAAATGAGTACCCAGGTGGGGGGAGGAATGTATAGCCTGCATACTGTAATTAAAAATTAAATTAAAAACTGTAAACTGCCCAGAGACTACTTGAAGCGGTATGGAGCAGTTTATAAGCAGAACACTTTTGCTTTGTGTTACTGACAGACTGAGGAAGGAAGCAATTACATGTATTTTGAAAGCCATGTGAGGACTATTTAAACCAGCACAATCTTGCAGGTGAGCCCTTGTTGGAAGCTCCAGGCGCGGCTTAGGGCACCACTAATCCCTGTTCCAAATCTCTGCCTGGCTTAAACCGCTGTACACACACAGTCATGCACATGGGCACTCAGGGTGTAATTGGATGGTGAGAAAAGTGAGCATCTAATTCCACCAGAAAGGGTCATTTTAACAGAAGTGAGCTCTCCTACGGGGGCCCTTCTGGCTGCCCAGAAATTCCGCCCCCCAGCCTAGCCCCCCAAAAAGAGGAAGCTGTTCCTGGATGGGGAAAAAAGTCCATCTTGAGCACAGATTAGCCTCAGGCTTCAGCCTTACTGTGCCTACGTCCTAGGATTGCTCAGAAACTCTGGCACTGGGCTATCTTCACCAGTCCCAGTGTGACTGTACCCTCAGGCCTAGCAGGGTAAGGAAGGAAAGTTTTTAAAATGAAGGGGAAGACCAAACTGAAGCAATGACCTGTAGAGTCCCCCAGGGATTGAATCATAGAATCATAGAGTTGGAAGAGACCTCAAGGGCCATCCGGTCCAACCCCCTGCCATGCAGGACCCCCCATCACAATATTTCTGACTGATGGCCATCCAGCCTCTGCTTAAAAACCTCCAAAGAAGGAGACACCACCACCCTCCTTTGTGGCAACATATTATTCCACTGCTGAACAGCTCTAACTGTCATGGAGCTCTTCCTAATGTTCAAATGGAATCTCTTTTCCTGTAGTTTGAAACCATTGCTCCGTGTCCTAGTCTCTGAAGCCATGGAAAACAAACCAGTCCCTTCTTCAATGTGACATCCTTTCAATATTTAAACATAGCTATCATATCCCCCCTCAGCCTTCTTTTAGAGAGGCTAAACCTTCTTTCTGTAAGGCTAGACATTCCCAGCTCTCTAAGCCGCTCTTCGTGAGACATTTCCTCCAGACCCTCAATCATCCTGGTCGCCCTCCTCTGCACCCGCTCAAGGTTGTCAACATCCTTTTTAAGCTGAGGCGCACAGAACTGGACACAGGACTCCAGGTGGGGTCTGACCAGAGCAGAATAGAGTGGTAGTATCATTTCCCTTGCTCTAGACACTATGGTACTGTTCTGTTTCCTATGTTATTTAACATCTAGATGAAACCACTAGGAGAGATTATCAGGACTTTGGGGGGCAGGTGCCACCAATATGCCGATGATACCCAGCTCTACCTCTCGTTACTTTCGGACCTTAAGGGAGCTACTATCTCAACTTTACAGGAATATTTACCTACAGTAATGAACTGGATGAGGATGAACAAAATGAAACTAAACCCAGACAAGACAGAGGTGCTCCTGGTCAGTCGAAAGGGAGAACAAGGGGTAGGGATGCAACCTGTACTGGATGGGGTCACCCTCCAATTGGAAAAAGAGGTGCACAGCTTCAGGGTGCTCTTGGACTCATCCTTGAGCCTGGATGCCCAGGTCACGGCTGTGGTCAGGCGCACATTTGCACAATTAAGGCTAGTACACAAGTTACGCCCATTTCTTGAGAAACCTGCTCTGGCCACGGTGACACATGCCATAGTGACGTCCCAGCTGGACTACTGTAATGCACTCTATGTGGGACTACCGACAAAATGTCTGGTGAAACTCCAACGGGTCCAAAATGCAGCAGCCAGATGGAAACAGGCAAAGGCCACTCTCTTCAGGCAAGCTTTCCCCGAATGATGGTCCACCTATTATGTGTCTCTTATATGAATCTACAGGATCACATAGACTTTGTGATCCTGTAGATTCTTTTTATAAGTAGTTATAAACACAAACTACTTATAAACTTATGGGTTTACATTGCCACTATGTTTTCAATGTAGTTTCCATCACTCATAACTTTACATGGAACTTTACTCCCCTTTGACTGCTCGCGTTCTCTTGTAGCTTTAATTTCATGTTGTCTATTAATGCTGTAAGATGTCCCTCAATTCCCTGTTCTCAATACTTGAACATGTCTTAATTGTACTGGACTGTATATTATCCCCCATTACTGTAACCCGCCTTGGGTCCTTTTTCCAAGGAGAAAGGCAGGGTAAAAATACTCTAAAATAAATAAAATAAATAAAATAAGTGTGAAGGCCCTTGCTTCCCCCTGCAACTAAAAATAAGAGGTGGGTTGAGGCTGTTGCTGGGATATTCCGCATGAATGTTTTTGCTAGAAAAAAATGGCAATAATCAAATGAAAGGGAATGTTTGCCAATTTCCAGCTGGTGGGATCCCACAAGGATGCCATTAACTGCCTGCTTGTGAGGCATAATCAGAGCACAGGGAATACACAGTACCCTCTGATCTGCCAGTCTCTCTGTAAGAGGGTTGCATTGTCTTGTTCGGTTTACTGTGTGATAATAATCGAAACCATTAACAAGATCTACAATGAAAGTGAGCAGGGGACCACATCCAACCCAGGTTAAGCAGGTGTAAAAGCCTAAGACTTTCATGCGAGTGAGAGGCAATTGCTCCCACCTCTCCCACTGGAACAAACTGGGAAGTGCAGTACTCTGGCTGGATCGGGACCTTTGCACGCAGGCTATGAACCACCAGCGTGATCTGGGGGGGGGGTTCCCTTTCTGCTCTCCCGAATCTACTCACTGCCCCAGATCACCTCCTTTTCATCATCATCATCATCATCATCATCATCATCATCATCATCATCATCATCATCATCATTGTCATCGGCCAAGTGGGGGGATCAAACTCTGAACCTCAGGCTCACCAGCTAAATGTCTGAACCACGGTTCTACCCAGCAGTTCTCTGCCGTTTGCTTCCTCTCCCTTCCTCTCTGTTGGTCCTCCCTTTCGTTGCAACTCCAATTGCAAATGATCTGGGCCCAAAGGGGATCCTCCCCATCACTCCTTCCAATTACCCAACACCTTGCTGGTTTCCATTATGAGGTCCACTAGCAGCTGCCTTAGTGTGTTCCCAGTGGCTGTTTTGATGCACACACTCCAGAGGTGTGTGTGTGTGTGTGTGTGTGTGGAGTATTGCAAAAACACAAGGGTATCTTTAAGGGGAAAATGTCTTATTATGGGGACTTCAAAGCTGTCCATTGAGGACTACAGATGAGGCATGGAAGGATTCCTGGGAAAAAGTAAATTGTACTGCAACCTTTCCTTTGCCTTCTGCTCCCACCTGCAGCAAACAAAGGTGGCCTGCAAAAGAGGGAGCAACCCAGACCTCTGTAGAAACTAAGTTAATATTGTGTTAATTTATTTATTATTTATTATTTATTATTATATTTATTACTACATTTATATACCGCTCCATCTTCCAAGATGGAACTCTGGGCGGTGTACACTAATTCAGTTACACAGGAATGTGTTTGGCGTTGGTTATTTATTTAGGAAAGGAGACCCTTGCCATCATAGGAACAGGGAGGCAACGTGTGGTTTAAAGCCTCCAACCCTGTGGAGTCGATAACTTGGAGAAGTTACTTTGGTGGCATACAGCTCCCCAATAAGCAGAGCCCACAGGCGAGGGATTCTGGGAGTTGTAGTCCATGGAAACCACTAATCCAGAGTTTTCTGCACCCCTGCTTCCCGCCAGCTTAAATGTTCCAGAGCAGAGGAACGAAAGCTCACCACCAGGGTCCTGCACTAGAGCCCAGAAGCTGGTGGAGAAGGGGGAGACCAGGCTGGCAAGATCAGTCTTGAGAGAGTTCCACAGGGAGTTCCATAAACTAACAACGCGCTGGGTAAATAGATAGATAGATAGATAGATAGATAGATAGATAGATAGATAGATAGATAGATAGATAGATAGATAGATAGATAGATAGATAGATA
>JAHTLZ010000379.1:63699811-63718474 GCA_023846285.1 Phrynocephalus versicolor | reverse complement strand
AAAAGTCATTTTAAACATTGTTTTAAAATGACGTTTTAAAAAGTCATTTTAAACATGGGGGGGGGTCAGGAGAAGTGGCGCACAATGTTTAAAATGACTTTTAGCCACCGACCCAAGCAGTTGCCTCAGTGGCTAAAAGTATTGACCCAAATATAAGCCGAGGACCCCTTTTTTTCAGCCCAAAATTAGGGCTGAAAAACTAGGCTTATACTCGAGCATATACAGTATATAAAATGGAGAACTTGCAACTCACTTGCCTCAGACTGACGAAGCCGGTTGCCATGACTCAACTTCCAGATAAACTCTTCTGTTCTATGTCTGAAGAAGTGGATGTGTCCACAAAATGTTACATTAAAATATGCAAGGTGCCACATATTTTGTGTCTTATATTTTGTTTTGTTTTTGTTTGATTTCTGCCTGCAATACCTGGACGACTGAGAATCTTCACAGACATTAAGGACACAAATTGCTCTTCTGCTCTCTGCTTAGACGAATGTGGGTTAAATGACCCACCAAGTGTCAGTTCTGTGGGGAGCATGTTGCGGCATTTTGGGGGGTTGGGGTGGGATAGGGGGTGCTCAGCCATTGCAGATTTTACATAAAGCTGTAATTTGGCACGTTATTGCTAAAAGTCCTTGAAATTATTAATCCTGCTTAATTTACAGTAATACCTTGGTTTAAGAGTAACTTGGTTTAAGAGCATTTTGCAAGATGAGCAAACATTTCTTCTAAATCTCGCCTTGATCAGCAAGCAGTGACTTGCAATAGGAACACTGGAGCAGGTTTCATGATCAAAAGTGAACCAATGGTAGCTCTCTCTCTTTCCCCCTGCTGGATTGTGGGTGATTATCTGGAATGTTCCATCTTAGGCAGCCTCCAAAGCAAAGGGAGGAGAGAGGAATAGAGGTCTCCCTTGTACAAGTCAGGAAATTTTTCAGAGGGGAGTGCAGGTTAGGGGTTTGTTTTATTTTTCTTTATATTTTTCTTTAATTTGTTTTCAACGTCCTTTCTTATTTCTCAAACCATTTCAAGTCATGGAGCAGTTAGTCAAGTTTGTATATTGCTATAAATTGCACTTTATTATTGTCACATTAAAACACAGAGTCAAATCCAGTTGTTAGTCCCCAGCAGAGCAGATTCCGTAGCCAGGTCCCTCAACCGTGGATTGGACGTGGAGTTCTGGCCAACTTCTTTTGTGAGTTTTAGCATTTTGTGTGCACAGTATGTGGTCCATGGGACCCCAGAATGAGTCCTCTGAGTTTCCATTATTTCTTTTGGGGAAATTGGCTTTGCTATATGAGTGTTTTAGTTTACAAGCATGTTTCCGGAACGAGTTATGCTTTTTTTTTTTTTAACCCGCCATCAATAGTTAGATAGGTTGATTAAATGTTAGCCTTCAGGCTCACCGGCTTTGGCGATGATAGGGTGTGCCTGTTTTAATTGTTTATTTTGTATTATTATTGACTTCTTTGCTGTCTCTTATTGTATATTCGTTCCTTGTTGTTAGCCGCCTAGAGTTCGCCCCGAAGATAGGCGGGATATAAATGCAATAATAAAATAAATAAATAAATAAAATATTTCTGAACTTCCGATTATCTAGCTGTGCGATGGGCCTGAAGCTACCTTCTGCCTTATAAGATCACACAGGTTGCTGGCTTGAGACAACAGAAGAGAGATGAAGGCATTGTTGTTTTTAGAACATAAGAACATAAGAACATAAGAAGAGCCCTGCTGGATCAGACCAAAGGCCCATCTAGTCCAGCTTCCTGGATCTCACAGTGGCCCCACCAGATGCGTTTGGGAGTGCATGAGACTAGATCTCTGTCTCCTGATACCACTCCCCTGCATCTGGTCCTTGAAGTACCCCGGTTTTCAGCCTGGAGATTACACATCTCCATCATGGTTTGTAACCTGTGATGGACTTTTCCTCCAGGAATCTGTCCAATCCCCTTTTGAAGGCATCCAGGCCAGATGCCATCACCACATCCTGTGGCAGGGAGTTCCATAGACTAACAACGCGCTGGGTGAAAAAATATTTTCTTTTGTGTGTTCTTACTCTCCCAGCCCTCAATTTGAGTGCATGTCCCCTAGTTCTGGTATTTTGTGAGAGGGAGAAGAGCTTCCCTCTATCCACCTTACTCATGCCCTGCATTATTTTGTACGTCTCAATCATATTCCCCCTCAGGCGCCTTTTTCCAGACTAAAGAGGCCCAAATGTTTTAGCCTTTCCTCGTAAGGGAGGTGCCCCAGCCCAGTAATCATTTTAGTCGCTCTCTTCTGCACCTTTTCCAGTTCTACTATTTCTTTTCCTCTAACAACTCTCATGTACAGCTGTCTTTTCCAAGTTTTCGGCTTCTTAGGACTGGAGCCTCTCAGGACATTACAGGTGGAAACAAGCATATCCCTGTGTCGTTGTTCTCTAATCACCATATATCATTACCTGCCTTCCTCCTCTCCCCTTCAGTGAAATGCTCTTAGCAATTAGCTCTGGGTTTGCTGATCCTGCATTAGTTTCTGGTGCAGGCAAGTCAGTAAATTGATGGCAACGTTTTCCTTGCAATTTATTTTTAATTTGCCTTCAAGTTTTACGCTCAGCATTTTGCCCCTTAAGGGCTTCTACATTTTTTCAGACACACCTAGAAATCCTTAATAGGCTTTTCCAAGAACAGTATCATTGTCCTTATTAGAACTCAGATTTGTTCAGCCATAGTTACTACGCGGGAGGGTGGATTTTATTTAACTGAAATTGATTTGATGGTGCAGGTAGTGCTCGCTAATACAGTAGGACCCCCGTATCCACTGATTCATTATCCACTGATTCAGTTATCCACGGTTGGCAGAGGAAAATAAATAAATAAATAATTCAGCAGCTTTAAAACAAGCTACGGTCGTAAAACAGCAGCCATAAAACAAGCTTCGGTCGTAAAACAGCTGCCGCAAAGCAAGCTACTGTTGCAAAACAGCAGCTGTTAAGCAGACTACTGTTGCAAAACAGGTTTTTTTTGCATTCTCTCTTATCCACAGTTTTCATTACCCAGGGGAAGGCTTGGAACCAATCCTCAGCGGATACCAGGGTCTTACTGTACGTATGTCGTTCACTCCGGGTACAGAAATTTTAAAAGCAACGCATTGTCTTCAGGAGGACGCAGAATATGGCCAGGAAGTAGGGAATAAGTCTGGTCAACGGTAGCGGTTAATGTGTGCAAACCTCCTTCAGGTTTGCATCATCCTGGCTAGCAGTGACTCCTAAGAGGCCCAGTGTGATTTGCTTTCTAGTGTGAAACACAAACGGCTAGATACGTCACGTTTACCTGAGCCTTGTGGAGTTTCGGGTCTGCGGATTCCACTTCGGCCCTGTTTTACTTGTGAAGCACTGGGGCATGGAGTAACAAAAATTAAACATAGGCGTAGGATGGACTTGGTGATGAGGTGTTGGGGGCCCACTTGTTTGGAAGCTAGGAGGTTTGGGGTGGAGAACACTTGAGCGCTGGGAAGCAAGCATGTGAAATTTGACAAGGCACCTAATATTATGAAGAGGAGAGCTCTCGGTGTCTTCCAGTCAGGAAGGATTAAAAAAAAACCTGTGAATGGGAAATAAAAGAAGTGGTGGTGGTGGACAAATTCTAATCCTGCAGAAAGGATGAGCTAGAGGGTCTTAAAGTCTGATTCAGTTCTTCCAAAAACTTCTGGTGCATGAATGGGGGATATAGTACTTCTGCACCAACGATTCAAAAAGTCAGGAAATGGCCCAATATTGCTGCAGTACAGTAACCCCCCGCCGATCGCGGGGGTTAGGGACCCACCCCACCCGCGATCCACGAACATCCACGATATACGGAAGCGGGTGGGGGGCCTGGGGGCGGGGGGGGCAACCTCGCGCCTTTCCCAAAAGCCTCGGAGGAGCGTGAGGGCGGCGGCGCGGAGTGATCCGATTGCCCCCTGCCGCCCCCCGCGCGGCTCCGAGGCACTCCGGAGGCACCCCGGAGGGCTGCGGAGAGGGACACCAGCCCTCCCTGCAGCCCTTCCGCAGGGCGGTGCCCGGGGGGGCAACGGAGAGTGACGCTATTGCCCCTGTCCCCCGCCTCCCAGGCTTCTCGGAGGTGCAGGGGGAGTGCACGGAGTGACCATATCCCCCCCCCCGTGCAGGTACCGCGATCCCACAATGTAGCAGGACCACGGTACCTGAACCGCGAAATGGCGGGGGTGACTGTATATTGTTCCCTGTGTTGCCAGCAGGGAAAAGGATGCCAGGCTTTACATAGTAATGGGCAGCCTGAATGTTGACAACGTCAATGGCAGCAGTCAAGATGCTCTACAGGATACCCTCTTATGCTCAGTACTAGAGATGGGCATGAAACGAAAAACGAAATGCTGTTTTGTTACATAGCAAATCGTTATGAAACAAAAAGGTAGGATGCATTTTGTTATGAAACAAAACCCCATTTTTCCCTCTAGAAATGAAATGATTCATCCTAGAGGTGGGTAGCTTCTTTGGGCTCTTTCCTTTAAGCTCTCTGAATTTGGAGGTTTGGGGTTCACGGGGCTGAGTTATTAAACTCCAGAGGGGATCCCTCAGGAGAATTAAGGAAAGTGATTAAACACTTCCCTTAATAATTACACACCTCATGAGGTGTGTGAGTAGAGGACTCTTTGGAAAAGTCCCTGTTGTTGGGAAAGATTGAAGGCAAAAGGAAAAGGGGACGACAGAGAATGAGATGGTTGGATGGTGTCATTGATGCAACCAACATAGATTTGACCAAACTCCTGGTGGCAATGGAAGACAGGAAGGCCTGGCAAGCTCTGGTCTATGGGGCCACGAAGAGTCAGACACAACTCAATGACTGAACAACAACAATAATTACAAATGATTTTCTCATGGGGACCCCCTTTGGAGTTTAGTAACTCAGTCCCCTGAACCCCAAACCTCTCCAAATTTAGGGGGCTTCAAGGGAAGAGTCCAAAGAGCTACCCACCAAATTTGGTGTCTCTAGGTCCCAGGGGAGCCATTATATAGCATAGTAAATCATTTTGTTTCATTCTGAAAATTCTTTTAAAAATCCATTAGTAACTAAATGAAAGGAGAAATGAAATGAAACACTATATTTTCGTTTTGTGCGCCCATCTCTACTCAGTACCCTTCACACTTGTTGAAAAACACCCCTGACATTTGCTTTGTGTTTGGGTGAGAAGTGTCCATCTGAGAAGGAGGGGTAGATTCACTTGTCATGCTTTGGCGGAATGGTGCTCTGCTCACTTTGCTACCAGCTGTTGCGTTTGGGAGGTTTGTGGCACTGAGTCTTCAAGGAAGTGGTTTTGCTTTAACATCCTTGAATGTATACAGAGAAAGTCAAACCGAAAACCTATCTCATCTTTAAGCAGATAAAATTCTCCAGCGAAAATACGTACGTCTGTGGGCTTAGTGGCCATATGTTTTCAATTTGTGCTCCTGGGCAGCATAAAGTCTATATGCAATAGTGAATTGATATGTTTCCATAGTTATTATGGCGACCAATTCATAGGCATGCGTCTTCAGCAAATCTATGGCGTTTTCCTGCCCTGGTGAGGGGTTGGGTTTGATGACTGTTTGGCTTCCTTCCCTCTCGGCAGTTTTATGAATGTGTAAACCAGGAGGCTGAACACCTTAATTTACAGCAGTGATTACATGCATCTGTCTGTCTCTCCCTCCCTCTCTGATGATTAGACATAGTGGAACTAGAAAAGGTGCAGAAGAGAGCGACTAAAATGATTACTGGGCTGGGGAACCTCCCTTATGAGGAAAGGCTAAAACATTTGGGGCTCTTTAGTCTGGAAAAAAGGCGCCTGAGGGGGGATATGATTGAGACGTACAAAATAATGCAGGGCATGAGTCAAGTGGATAGAGGGACGCTCTTCTCCCTCTCACAAAATACCAGAACTAGGGGACATCCACTCAAATTGAGGGCTGGGAGAGTAAGAACTGACAAAAGAAAATATTTTTTCACCCAGCGCGTTGTAAGTCTATGGAACTCCCTGCCACAGGATGTGGTGATGGCATCTGGCTTGGATGCCTTCAAAGGGGGATTGGACAGATTCCTGGAAGAAAAGTCCATCATAGGTTACAAACCATGATGGAGAAACCAGGGTACTTCAAGGGCCAGATGCAGGGGAGTGGTATCAGGAGACAGATATCTAGTCTCATGCGCTCCCAAACGCATCTGGTGGGGCCACTGTGAGATCCAGGAAGCTGGACTAGATGGGCCTTTGGCCTGATCCAGCATGGCTCTTCTTATGTTCTTATGTTCTTATGATTAAATTGGAGCTTTGGAGCAGCTTACGCTCTTAGTCAATCCACCCTGTTAATACCTCGTCTGTTCGTGTGACTAGATGTGAATTCGGTGTTTGTGGGGTGGCACTGTAGCTAATGCTAATGCTGAAGTCTTATTTTCTGCAGGTGGCCCAGCCACGAGTAAGGTAAGGGGACAGTCACCTGTTGTCTCTGCATTTCAGTGTGGCTTTCAGTCAGGGTGTGCGTGTGGCAGTGCTCCCAGCTGTGGTTTGTGGCAGAGAAATCTACTCACCACCAAACGCAGTTTCCCTCGCATTACAGCAGCACCCCTCTGATCCACCAGCGTGAGACACATATTAGTTTCAGCAGAGCCTGATAGCGTTACTGTCAAGGCCAGGTACGCAGATCCTATGCAATGGCAAACCTAGGTAGCATCCTAAAGAGCAGAGACATCATATTGCCAACTAAGGTCAGGATAGTCACTCACAGCTATGGTTTTTCCAGTAGTGATGTATGGAAGTGAGAGCCGGACTATAAAGAATGCTGATCACCGCAGAATTGACATTTTTGAGCTGTGGTGCTGGAGGAGGGTCTTGAGAGTCCCCTGGACTGCAAGGAGATCAAACCTATACATCCTGAAAGAAATCAACCGCGAATGTTCACTGGAAGGACAGATTTTGAAGCTGAGGCTCCAGTACTTTGGCCACCTCATGAGGAGAGAGGAGTCCTTGGAAAAGTCCCTGATGTTGGGAAAGATTGAAGGCAAAAGGAAAAGAGGACGGCAAAGAATGAGACTAAACTCTGGGAGGCAGTGGAAGATAGGAAGGCCTGGCGAGCTCTGGTCCATGGGGTCACGAAGAGTCGGACACGACTGAACGACTGAACAACAACAAATGAGCTCAAGAGTGATAAAGAGTTGTGTGTGAAATGTTGACTCAAGGATTGTGCAAAATGCCATCAGCAGATCTGGATTTTATTGAACCAGTAGTTTGCAAATTATGACTCCTGGCGTTTTTAAAAACAACCCTTTGGCGGGAGAGACTACAAGTTAAATTCATGTGTGTCTGCCCTGCACGGTTATTCATTCTGATTGCCAAGCAACTGGAAGGACTTGGGAAAGCAATCCCATTGAATTTTTGTTGTGGTCATCCTGGTAAGTCAGTCGGGGTTGCTAAATACTTTATTATAGGCTGTTTTGCAACCCGGACAAGACTGTTGGCATCTCAGCAGGCATCTTGCCTACCAGACACCCCTTGGTCCTGCTTGGCCTGTGAGCTCTCTGCAACAAACTAGGAAAGGGACCTTGGTGCCCTGGTGGATAGCTCAATGAAGGTGTCAACCCAGTGTGCCACAGCAGTGAAAAAGGAAATCTAAATGATAGGGATCATTACGAAGGGTATAGAAAATCAATTAGCAAGTGTCATTTTGCCTCTTTATAAATCTATGGTGAGGCCCCATCTGGAGTACTGTGTACAGTTCTGGTCACCATACCTCCAGAAGGATATTATGGAAATGGAAAAAGTGCAGAGGAGGGCAACCAGAATGATTAGGGGACTGGAACACCTTCCTTACCATCTGAGGCTGCAACGGCTGGGCCTCTTCACTCTTGAATGACGGCACCTAAGAGGTGACCTGATTGAAGTTTATAAAATCATACACAGTGTGGACAAAGTAGATAAGGAAAAGCTGTTTTCCCTGTTGCACAGCACTAGAACTAGGGGGCATTCCATGAAACTTTTGGGTGCTAGATCTCAAACTAATAAAGAGAAAGTACTTTTTCACCCAGAGGATCACTGGTCTGTGGAACTCCCTGCCAGAAGAAGTGGTGGCAGCTGTCAGCCTTGACAGTTTTAAGAAAGGATTGGACAAGTTCATGGAGAACAAGGGTATCCATGGTTATCATGATGGATGCCTAAGGACAACCTCCGGGTTGGAGAGATAGGCAGGATATCTCTCAATGCCATTTGCGGGGAATCCTAAGCAGGCGAAGACATCTGCTTAAGAATGCCCTGAAGCAAATGGTGAGCTGCTGTGTGAGACAGGATGCTGGACTGGATGGGCTGTGGCCTGTTCCGGCAAGGCTTTTCTTATGTTCTTATGACTTCATGGATGTTTGCAGAGCTGTAGCCATGTTAGTCTGGGCAAGCATATCCAACAAAAGCAAAATAAATTTAAAAAAGAAAGAAAAAAGCATTGTGACACCTTAAAGTCTTTTTTTAAAAAAATAAGGTGTTTTTTGTTGAGTTTTTTGGTCTGATATCCTTTTAGAAAGTCTTGGTGAGTAGAGTTATGTGGTGCTGGAATGAAGCCTGGCAGTAGGGCATGAGCTGCCATCACAGGGCAGAGCTATATGGGAGAGGTGGAAGGACAGGCAGTGGATCAGGTCAAAAACCACACAAGGAAACTCCTTGCTTCTGCTTGTGTGAAAAAGTGTCTCCGTCCTTTCTGGTTGAAGCCGGGATTCTTTTTCAGGATTGATCCTAGTTGCTTTGGATTGCATGATGCCACACTGCTTTCAAGAAGGATACCCAGTCTCTCCTCCCTGTTACATCCATCCCTGGAAGATAAGAATGAGGGACGCAAAAGATTCTAGCTGTTGCTGCTGCAGCAGCTGATTCCCCTCCCCCTCAATTCTGGCTATCAGGAATGGTGGGATTTGTCCACCTGTTTGAAAAAAATCTCAGCTGGTCACAAAGAGACCTCTTGGTAGTGGTGCTGAATTCAAAATGTGTTTTAGGCTGAGACTTCAGCAAGGCTAATCCCGCTGAGTTTTTCTGGAACCCGAAGACCCAATAACGAATCCAGCAGGAGAGAGATCCAGGAAAGTACTGCGTTTATAATTGTTTCTTTATAATAAAGAAACAGTAGGCGAACACCAGCCGAGACAGAGCTAAGATGTTCAGCCCCGAAGACAAAAGGAATCACATTTTTATTAGTTCCCTCTTCTCTCCCTCCAGGTGGCGCCTCCCGGGGGTGGGCGAGGGGACGGTCTTCCGAAATGTCCAATCAGTATAGTCCAGGGACTGGTCCGAGGGAGGTCCGGGGCGGTTCGGGGGTGTCCCTGGTCACTGGAACCAGATACCTGCCCAGGTGTGCTCAAGCCAAATCTGTCCTTTAATTGGACCATCAAGGTGTGACAATGGAAGGGAAAACCAATGTATTGTTCTTGGGACCTGGTAAACTTGGGTAGATTGAAAAGGCAACAGGGGGCCGGAGAGAGTCAATATGAAAGTCAATGGGGTGCTGGACGGTTGATGAGATAAGCCCTGAAAGTGTACCAGCTTTTTCTCACAAAAACACAACAACAACGTGTTTGGTGAAGATTTAGGCTTTTTCAGATGCCTTCCCAAGCCATTGGGGTGGAAACTACCTGGAGAAGTCTGCCCAAACAATCTCCCAAGATTTCTGCACTTCTTCCTTCTCTTTCCGTTGCGCAGCATCCTCAAACCCGTCTACCTGTGTCAAGTTGCTGTCCAGGAACCTTTGTTTTAGAGTTTCCACTGTGAGAGAAAAAAGGGGAATCTCTGAGAATTTTCTGTGGGGGTGGGAAGCGAACACACTCTCAAGAGCTCTGAGGTGTCAGTGATGGGTAGGAAGGCTTGTTATAAACTTGGAGCCTTCTGATGGTGGTGGGGCTTGCATGAAACATTGCATACAAGTCCATACAGTTGCAAGGGAGGGAGGGAGTGAAGGAAGATTAGTATTTGATGTGTCACCAGAATGCTTTGGAATCTACTTTTTGCAGTTTGGTTGTTGTGCTCATGGGGTAAGTTTGAAGGTTTTCCAGGCGATTGTCATTGGATGAAAGTCACTCCTGGTTGTTCTGTTTGTTACTGGGTTAACTAGAGAAACAAACATACAAACAAGCCTGAGTAAACTCTGCAGTGGAGTTTTCCAAAGGGGCGGCTGTCTTAATTGATCTCAGCCATGTTGGCAGACGCAAATGGTGAGGAAAGGGGGTTGGGGAGAAAAACAAAGCAACGTATTGTGGCATTTTAAAGAGGGCTGTGGGTTTCTGTAAATAATTTTGTAAAAAAATCCTGTTCCTCAGACCTACAGCGAGGAAGCGTTGAACAAATCTTTTCGCTTTTAAATTGCTTCTTTTTCTTGATTTGTCCTTCCTCCTCATTTAGTTTTGGTAATCTGTTTTGAAGACCCTCTCTTCCCGTATTAAAAGTGTGGATTTGTTTACTGGCCTTAAAATCTGGTTATGAAATTGCCTTGAGCCTTGTCAAATGCCAAATGGCCTTCCCAAAGTTTTCTTCGGAATGGGCCGTTATTTCCTTCACAGAAATTCCCACCATTCTCAAATTGTGTTAATTTTTAGCCTAATATCCTTTCAGTTTATCTCTTATGAATTTCTGCCTCTTTCTTATGGACACCTTCCTGCCAGATCTGTTGAAAGCTTGTGAACCTCCTGCGGTCTAGCCAAGTCCTGGGATCTTCCATTTAGTGCAAAACACAACTGCCAATTGGTTTTGACATTTTAAAGGCCAAGCAGTTTTTACCCACGAAATGCAGCTTATTCTGCAGATCATTTCAATCAGGGAAGATGGAATTAGGGCATGGTACTGCTAAAGGGCTTTTTTAAGTCAGTTGATTTCAAAATGTCTTTGCAAAGTTCTGTTCTGTTTCCTTGAACCTTGTGCAATTTAAAGTAATTCTGCTTTTGGCTCGCATCAAGAACAGTATGGACGTAATAGCTCTGTCAAGAGATTAAATCCAGCTCTTGTACAGACCCACTGGCTTGTAAATTCCGAATGGGCAAGCAACTGCAGCTCTCTCAAATTCAGGGCGGTGGAGATAAATAGGTTTCCAGTTTCTCTGATCGCCAGCATGTTTTGGACAAACACATTCTAGTTTTCTTAATTGCACATTTGTTAGGTTAAAGAATTTAGATTTTTGTTTTAGATTATAGTTCCAGTAGTGCTTATCAAAGCGTATAGAAAGAAGGACCTAATCGTTGTTGTTTATACAGTACTCCTGAGCCTGTTTAGATGTCAAGAGAACAGTGTACTCAGAACGCTGATGAGTAGAGCTCCTCAGGTGCATGTTTTTGAACTAGAGTTCCCAGAATTCCCCAGACAAAACTGCCGTCTTCTATTAATGAGCACCACAGTTACATGGAGGTTACATCCTAGTCCAGGCATGTCCAAACTTCGGCCCTCCTTATGTTTTGGACCACAACTCCCAGAATTCTAAGCATAGATTGCCAATGGCAAAGCACTGTGGGAGTTGCGGTCCAAAACATCTGGAGGATCCAAGTTTGGACATGCCTGTCCTAGTCCTTGATGCATCCGTTGTTTTTATCATGATCTGCAAAAGGCTTATCACTGTGGTGGATGGGATGTGTGCCTGTCAGTGCAGCCTTGAGAAACTTATTTACATGGAAGCATAGTTTCACCACCTCATGGTTCCTCACGTTCACCAGGGCTGCCACATGGTGGGGCCAGGTGTGTTTTGTCCAGAGATGGGGGCCTCAAGTTAAGGGACTCGACGTCAAGTTGGATTTGAGTTGCTTTAGACTAGTAGTGACGCGATTCTGACTCGACTCAAATTTTTGTCACCTGTAGGGTTGCCCCATGCATTGTTTCAGAGCATGCTTGATGCAACCCTGGGCCTGTCAACCATAAGCCAGAGAAGGAGAGATACTGCATTAGGGAGAAGCAGAAAGGTATAGTTTTGTGTGTTTGAACTGCACCTGGCTGTGGAATTCCGAGGCTGCCGTTAAGAAACTACACTATTTATTTATTTATTTATTTACCACCAGATTTTCCCAGATGGGAACTCAGGGCGGTTAACAAGGTATAGCATTCAACAATTCCAGAAAAAATAAATAATCGGTTCCACACTATGACATTAAAAAAAAAACCAAACTAACAACAATCAGTAGAACCGGGATTTAAAAAGGTAAAAATACAAAACAATACTAAGGCAAGATGGCGAAAAACAGGCAGACAAGCAAACTCATGACACCGAATAAATCAACCTCCTTGATCTCAGAACGCCACCATGTAGATCCAGGTTTTTAACAGCTTCTTAAATGCTGGGAGGGAGGGACTCCGCAGTCCTGACAATTGCCAACTAGGACCTTGCTTTTTTTTTTTTTAAGTGTAGACTGAGGAGTGAGTTAGAGTTGGCTTTATGCTGTGAAAGCAGAACTGACTTATAGGAAAGGGCCTTTAAGTCAAGTACAGTGGACCCTTGTATAACAAACAGTTTGTATAACATAAAATTTGTACAACATAAAAAATTCCGGAGATAGGGGAAATTTGCTTAACATAATCGCCTATGCGGAAAATCCGTACAACATAAAAATGGGATCACTCCATTTTCAATGCATTCCTATGGGAATTTGTATAAAGGAAAATTTGCTTAACATAATTTCATTTGGAACGAATTAATTCCTTTATACAAGGTACCACTGTATTTATGGATTGGCTTGACCACTTCAGTACTCCCCAGAGACTCCATGGTGAAGGAGGGATTCGAACCCTGGTCTTCTGAACCCTAATCTGTCACAATATCCACTTTGCTGCCTTGGGCACCTAGTTTCAGAAGTGCCATGATGATATGTTTCATCATTTGAGGCTTCTTTTTGCCTTTCTCCCAAGTGCTTTTTAAAGAACTGCCTCGAGTCTTTCTTTTCTCTTGCGCGTCCAAAGGAAACACAGCCGTAACTCCCACGCTGTTTTCCGTTTTCTTTTCTGGATCCTCTTGTTTCTTTTGCTGGTGTCTATTATGAAGCATCTCTGAAGCTTTTTATAGTGCCGCGCAGGCCTTCCTTTGGCTGAAGGGGGAGAAAGGGGGACATTTTGGGTGGCGTCCGAGGGCAAGTGAGGGTGTAGAAAAGTGTAACAGTTGGAAACCAAGCTGCTCTTTGGAGGAGCCCAGAGAGCTGACTCCGACCGAGGGGTGGCCTCGGGGTCACAACCGGGGTGGAGCAAGTTCACGGAGAGTCCTGACAAACCATTGCCGCGCCGCAGCTCCTCCCTGACGATGCAGATGTTGCCATTGCGCTCAGCTGGAGCGCGGGAACTGTTTTGATAAACTTTTGGCCCCCTGCTACTAAATGGCTTTCGTGGCCAAGGCCGAACCCGGCCGCCAGAATAATGTGCATTTCTTGGGCCTCGCATGAGGCGCTGATGCCTGGGGAGGCACAGATCTTCTTGGCGGGCTCGCCGTTTTGCGTTTGGTCCGATGGCCGAGTTGTGCTGCTGTCTTCCAGCTCCGTCTTCCAGCTCACGTGCCCGGATGCTTCCAGGGTCTGCACTTGGCGTCCACTCTGTCCCGCTGCAGATGCTGGGGGGGGTGAACCTTGAACCTTCTGCGCATGGAGGCATGCCTCCTGGGTGTACTTTCCATGCAGGTCATCGTCTGCTGTGTCGAGCAGATCAGGTTTTGCCCAAACACGGCCTGCTCATTTCTGCAGCTTGCCGACTTCTCTGCCAGCTGCGTAGGCGATGCTTGACTTTTTGAGGATCCTTGGGTTCTAGGTGGTACAAAGTGCAATGCCTTCGGGACCATCTGTCAGAAATATTGTGATGGGGGTTCCTGCATGGCAGGGGGTTGGACTAGATGGCCCTTGAGGTCTCTTCCAACTGTATGATTCTATGATTCTATGATTTTTGTAGCAGCCTGTACAGTATATTGTTGGAGAGCAGCAATTCAGAAATCGGCCTCCTTCATACTGGACCAAACTTCTGGAGGACTGCCTGGTCTCTGGACATATCTTTTCATCTTGGTCTTTCCCGATTCCACATGATAACAAAGCAATAACTATTGCTTAGTTTTTGAAGTGAAACATTTTTGAAATACTTCTGTGTGTTTGGGGCTTAAAATATTTCACATTGGTTTTTTTGTTGCTGATGATTATGGTTGTTAGATTTTGTCTCAAATTTTGTGTGGGGCTGGCGAGTTGTGCAGCAAGCAGACAGTGTGTTATCAGATTGAATGGCTTTTTAGTGGGATGGTGTTGGGGGGGAGGGGGGAGCTCAACCAATTTCATTGTACACTGGTTCTACAATGACAATAAAGGTTATTATATATATGTTATAAATCATTTTGAGAGATTCTTTGAAAATGGCAAGCAAATGATAAATAAAATCTCTCTCTCTCTCTCTCTCTCTCTCTCTCTCTCACACACACACACACACACACACACACACACACACACACACACACACACACACACACAGGTGATGTAAAGGTGTGGTTTGCAGCTGCATTTACACCATTTGATGTAATGCCCAGTAAGGTGAGCCCAATGCAATAACACATTGGAAAAAGCAACTTTTCTCTTCTATAGCTGTACAGGCATTTAACCACTGCGCCACGAGGCATTTTTCGAAGCAGGCTGAGAAGAAGACATAGTTCAGCAACTTAGGCACCTGCCTCCAGAGCCAGAGGTTTGGAGATAGAGTTAGCCTGTGTGGCCTTGGGCAAGCGGCACCGTCCCAAGGTTCCCCCAGATGAAGGGAAGGGGAACATAAGAACAGCCTTGCTAGAACAGGCCACAGCCCACCCAGTCCAGCACTCTGTCTCACACAGTGTGGCTCATTATTGGCTTCAGGGTATTCCCAAGTAGATGTCTTCACTTGCTTACGATTCCGGAGGTTGTCCTTAGGCATCCCTCATGATAGCCATTGATACCCTTGTTCTCCATGAACTTGTCCAATCCTTTCTTAAAGCTGTCAAGGCTGACAGCTGTCACCACTTCTTCTGTCAGGGAGTTCCACAGACCAGTGATCTTCTGGGTGATAAAGGACTTTTTCTTATTTGTTTGAGATCTAGCACCCCAAAGTTTCATGGAGTGCCCCCTGGTTCTAGTGTTATGTGAGTCATCCTGGTCTATGGAAACCACTCCTGAGTCCTCGCTACCTAGAAAACCCTGAAAAAGGCTCATCATACGTCACAATTGATTTGATGTCACTTGATGATGATGGTAAGAAGACCTTGCATGCTGAATAATACATCTCCCTATGCAACTGATAATGTTTGCAGTGATTTCTTAACTCAGGGGTAGGCTCTTTGCACTGTGCCGGTGTACCTATATAAAGGATTTGAGCAAATATTTTTCAGCTGTACAGTGGTACCTTGTATAAAGGAATTAATTAGTTCCAGATGAAATTCTGTTAAGCAAATTTTCCTTTATACAAATTTCCCATAGGAAATTTGACCATTTTTATGTTGTGCGGATTCGCCCCATAGGCGATTCGGTTAAGCACATTTCTCCTATCTCCGGAATTTTTTATGTAGTACAGATTTTATGTTATACAAACCGTTTGTTATACGAGGGTCCACTGTATTTGTTTATGTATTCAACCATCAGAAGAATTCAGTCTGCCTTGTAGATATAGGCTAGATTGAGGCTGCAGCAGCAAATGTAACTCAGGGTGAAAGCCTAGATCAGATCAGGTTTTGCTCTTCAGAATTCCCCCTCCGCCCAAATAATTTGTCTGATCCATATGTGGGGAGGCAGCCCTTACAGCTGGGATAGAATCATAGAATCCTGGAGTTGGAAGAGACCTCGAGGGCCATCCAGTCCAACACCCTGCCATGCAGGAACCCCCATCACAGGACTCCCCAACAGATGACCATCCAGCCTCTGCTTAAAAACTTCCAAAGAAGGAGACTCCACCACCCTCCTTTGGGGCAGCATCTCCCACTGGCAAACTGTCGTGAAGTTCTTCCTAAGGTTCAAATGGAATCTCTTTTCCTGTTGTTTGAAACCATTGCCCCAAGTCCTAGTCTCTGAAGCCATGGAAAACAAACCTGTTCCCTCCTCAATAGGACATCCTTTCAAATATTTAAACATAGCTATATCAGGCCTGCCCAACAGGTAGATCGCGGGCTACTGGTAGCCCGTGAAGGGTTCAAAAGTAGCCCGCCGGCCATCAATAAAAAAGTGAGGGGATAAATTCTCCACCCCTCCCTCCCCCATCCCAAGGACCACCACTGTCCCAGCAAAGTTCTGGGTCTGCCAGCCCACTGTCTCAGCTGAGCGGGGCAGTTCAAGGGCCATGGCGCATTGAAATCTGTTCCCTCCAGAACAGATTAATTGGCTTTCAATGCATTCCTAAACCGCTGCTCTCCTTACAAAAGTTTTTGCTTATGAGCATGTGCTTGGAACAGATAAAATTCGTAAGTAGAAGTTTTAATGTAGTAGCCCTCAGGCACTTTGGGCCGGAAAAAGTAGACCTTGGCCTGTTCAACGTTGAACATCCCTGAGCTATATAATCGAGAAGTGGTCGATTCATGAGGTCAACAACAAGCAAGCCATGAAGCCAGTGGGATGGGACCTGCCTGCCCCAGCCTCCTTTCATACAGCCAGTGTCTCCTTCAAAGATCTTAAGAGGACCTGAAGCTGAACACTCCTCAACCCATCTTTCCAAGAAACAGACTGGGACTAACTTTATAAGCGATGGAATTTGGTTATTCCATCCTCAAGAACACAATAGCTACTTCATCGAATAATCTTCAAACTGCAGATGGAGACCGATTTCTTGGGAATATTGCACCTGTGCCTCTGAATTTGCTTTGCTTTGCCTGGGAGACCTTTGACCCCAGTTCCCGCCAGCGTTTCCTCTTAAAACAATCCCACGAACAGCTGGCTTTGTTTTCTTATGAAGGCTAAAATAAAAACAAAAGAAAATAAACCAACAACACTTGGAACATTTGATCTCTGAAATTATTTTGATAAAAGAAGTTAGTTACTTTTGATCTCTCCAGAAGACTTGGTTTGATTCACTGTCCGGATTTATGGCACCTGCGTTGGCTGTTTTGCCTGGCTTATACAATTTGCCCTTGCTGTTTCCAGCAAGAATAGTAATTAAACGTTGTATGTGATTTTGGGTTTGGCACCTTGTCCTTCTTATATAATTTGGCATATGATGGAGCAGTGAGTTGGGTGGAAGAGCTCAACACTTTGTGTAGCTTGTCCGGTTTGTTTCAGCTGCCTTTCAGGGGTCTTGTTTTGAACCAGAACTTTGGGGAAATTGTATTTTTTTTTTTTGTGGGGGAGGCTGTAGCTCTTTCCCAGCCACCACTGTTTGAGGGATTCTGGGAACTCTGCAACTTAGGGTCAGAGTCCTATTATGGAAACAAACGGTTGGCAAAAGCAAAAAGTGTTCTGCTTATATACTGCCCCATACCACTTCAAGTTGTCTCTGGGCAGTTTACAGTTTTTTTTAATACAGTATGCAGGCTACACATTGCTCCCCCCACCTCCAGCAAGCTGGGTCAACCATGAGTCTGCTACCTTGAATTCAACCCCAGGTCATAAGTACATTTTTCATTGCAGTACAGGCATTTAACCACTGCGCCACGAAGCTGCTTATGAAGACTTAAAAAAAAAACACCACCCAACAACACTCAGAATCTTTGACCTTGGCACCCCCATGTACCCAGATGCATGAACGGGCATGGGAAAAGGAGCCTTTTGGGTTCTGGTACTTGTAGCCCTTAATTGCCCTACCCGGCAATTAAGATCTAGCCGGAGGGCCCTCCTGGAAGAGCCATCCCTTAAGGAGGTGAAAGAGATGACTTGTAGGAACAGGGCCTTTTCGGCAGTTGCCCCCGGATTATGGAATGCCCTCCCAAGCGAGATCCGCCTGGCGCCAACATTGATGTCATTTCGGCGCCAGGTAAAAACATTCCTCTTCAAGAAGTCTTTTTAACTGATTATTGTGGGTCCTGATAGTGATTTTAGTGCAGTGTTTTAATATATTGTATTTATTGTATTTAAATGTTTTATTGTTTTAATTTTATTGCAATATGATGTTTTAATTGTCTGAATTGTTGACTTTGATTGTGAGCCACCCAGAGACCTTTGGGTAGTGGGCGGCATACAAGCTAAATAAAATAAATAAATAAATAAATAAAAGTAAGCTTTTCAGGCTCAGCTCTATTGACAGCTTTTTACTATGCCTTCCTCATGGTGATTTGCCTTGCTAATACCTTCAACCCAGGCCTCCTAAAAGCTCCTTGCTTATTTTAGGCCAGCATCACCCTCTGAACCAGTATCCTCACGAATTGAAGGGAGGGTGCCTGCTTTTTTATTTGGGGGATGGAAGATGCCTCAAGTGGGAACGTCATGGAGTCCCACGTGCTGCTGAGGGAGAAGACCCATTGTTCAACCATCCTTGACTGATAGCTATCCAGCCTCTGTTTAAAAACTTTTCCAGGATGTTGTCCTGAGTTACAGAAGATTTATGTGCATACATTGCTGCCTGCCTGCAGAACTCATTCTCGCAAAGCCCCACCAAACAGATCTTTGTCAAAGGTTGGGGAGCTATTTGGTGGGATAGACTTCGCCACCCTTGCTTCTGTTCCATGGAACGGGTTTACAACAGCTTTCTTTTTCTTTCTTTCTTTCTTTCTTTCTTTCTTTCTTTCTT
>JAHTLZ010000379.1:63656076-63679309 GCA_023846285.1 Phrynocephalus versicolor | reverse complement strand
TCAATCAATCAATCAATCAATCAATCAATCAATCAATCAATCAATCAGAGTGGGAAGAGACACTGAAAAACACAGCATCTCCCCTGCCCTAAAAGAATGCAGGTCTGGGTGGTGTCAAAGTGCATCCATATTTGTTGAGGGGCATTTTTACATTAAAAGTATGACAGCATTGACAGGGAACTCTGGAATCTGGACAGGAGTGTGGTCCTGACACCTGCCCACCCACCCACCTTTAAGGAAACACCCTTTGGATGAAGAATGCTAGGTGGCAAAGCAATTGCATCTGAAATAATACAGCTGAATATGAGGGGAGTATTTGGGATTGAAACAATAAGGGAGCCTCCTTTCTCAGCCATGCATTAAATAACCTTGTGTAAAAAAATACATTATTGGAATATTGAGGAACAGAATCTGCCGTCACAGCAGGAGTTGTGTGCTAAGAGTGAGCAATCCCCTTCTGCGTCCTCTCTGCAATGCCCGTTTTATGGATCCCGGGAGTCTACGTGGATGGAACTAATTTTAAGGAAAGAGTAGTTTTATTGCCCTCAAGGGAAAACATGGCAGTTCTGCTGATGTGTTGCAACAGTGAGCGGAAAATTAAAGCAGTAGTTGAGCTTGCTTTGCAAACAGAGGGAAGCCATAGATCTAGCCTCTAATACCAGTTGATTTGTACATAAACGCCTGCCTAGAGTCTTTTGAACAGTTCCCGTCACTTGGCACTTTTAAAGCCCAATGGGACTCGTTCTTAGTTCCAGAATTCGGAGTGTGTCTTGAGCATCATTGCCATTGTGGCAAATAACTTGTCTGTGCTGCCTTGAACATAAGAACTTAAGAAGAGCCATGCTAGATCAGGGCAAAGGCCCATTTAATCCAGCTTCCTGTATCTCACAGTAGCCCCACCAAATGCCTCTGGGAGTCCAAGAGACTGGATCTCTGTCTCCTGATCCAACTCCCCTGCCTCTGGCCCTTGAAGTACCCTGGTTTTAAGCCTGGAGATCACACATATCTCCATCATGGTTTGCAACCTGTGATGGAGTTTTCCTCCAGGAATCTGTCCAATCCCCTTTTGAAGGCATCCAGGCCAGGTGCCATCACCACCTCCTGTGGCAGGGAGTTCCACAGGCTAACAACACGCTGGCTAAAAAAAATATCTTTTGTCTGTTCTCATTCTCCCATCCCTCAATTTGAGTGGATGTCCCCTAATTCTGTTATTTTGTGAGAGGGAGAAGAGCGTCCCTCTCTCCACTTGACTCATGCCCTGTATTATTTTGTACATCTCAATCATATCCCCCCATCAGGATCAGAGAAGAGAGCGAGAGCTGATGTTGAACTATGAGCATGGCTGGTTAACAGAAGTGCCTGTTTCAGGTGGTTGGTTCAGGGCACGTTTCTGCAAAGACCTCCAAGGGGGTCTCTCTTGGAGCAGTAGTTCTGAACCTCTGGCTCTCCATATCTTCTAGAATTCTACTTCTGGAGTCCTTGACTGTTGCCACACTGAGCAGCGTTTCTGGTGTTGAAATGCAGAACATTAAGAGGACCAGAGGTTCAGAACCACTGGAGAAGAAGCAGGGAAACAAAGTGAGTGGGAGATGATGGATGGGAGAAGGACTGATGATGGGTTTTTTTTTTTAATGTGGTTGGGTCTCTTTAAATGCCAGGGAGACTGAATGTGGAAATGTGTTTCCAAGGTTTCTCAGTCTTGAAGGCCATCTCAGGGAATAGGCCAGCCCCTTGTGACAAATGCCATTGTTTCTTAGAGCTCTCGTGAGACCCATCAGAACAGAATGGAGAAGGCTTCTTGATTCAAGCATCCCTGTGAAACAAACAGAGAGGGGCCCCAAAGGGAACCCATTCTCCTGGAAAAGAGATGGAGGGTTTTCTTTGGTTCCAAGTGGCTGCCTCTGATGCCACCCTCTTCTGTTCTTCTAGGATTCAAAGGTGCAGAATGCTGTGAAGTAAAAGCCATTCCAGAGGTGGCAGCAGATGTGCTGATGTGGGGGGGGACTCCTCTTTGGTATAAGAATTAGCTTTTAGACTTGGTTCACAGTGCCCTGTGTTCCGTTGGGAATAATTAGCAACCTGTTTCTTGCTTAGATCCCTTAATAACAATTCTCTAAGCTTCAACAGACGCCAGCATCTTCCATAGAAAAGTTGCCTTCTAAACTTCAGCCTTTGAGATACATCAGAAAGAGACATGCTAAGTGATGGACTTCTTTCCCCAAATATGTGAGGACAGATAAATGGCAAACTGGATGTTCCACTGTGGGAATCTACCTGTGATGTCCATGCTTGGTCAGTCTAGCTATGCATGAGCTCAGACAAACAGCATGGGTCTTACGTCACACTTAGAACACACTCTTATTGGAGAACAGAGCTGACCAACCAGAGCTGAGAATAGCTCTATTCTAGAGATGGCGCTGAAGTACGGGGGAGACCAGTTCGAAAGAATGTCAGGCATTCATGGTCTCTACTGAGCATGTGCAAGAAGACGCAAGCTTCTTGTTATTGGGTCAATGTGTGCTGATGATTGTATGACGTGTAAAAGTTATAAAGTGTTGGGCTGAGGGGAGAGGTGGAGTTTTTACCATCAGAGCTCCGGCTGAGCAGAGAGGAGAAGCCTGTCTGCTGGGTTTGGTTGCATATGCTTGCCTTCAGATCACAAAATAAAGAGCACCAAGATTCTGTGTGTTTAAAGGCCTATTCATTCCTATGCGGCCAATCTCTCTGCTGAGGGAGATTCCCTGAGTCTGCGGACATTTCAGCAAGGAATCCCAATCATTCTTTCTCTATCAGAGAAAGGATCTCGATATTCCACTTTACCTCTTGCTACAGACTACTTCCCTCCTGACCTATCTCAAACATGTCCTTCTTTTATCCTGGAGTTGTCTTGTAAGGCGGTGGTGTTTTTTCAGTAGTCATGCTTCCTGTCTTCCGTTGCCCTTCTCTGTGGCTGTGTTGTTGTGTCGTTACAGTCGTGACTGACTGTTCATGAGCCCATGTCCATGGAGTTTTCTTGGCAGGAATGCTGGAGTTGGCTTGCCAGTTCCTACTCCTGGCGCCTACAGCACCTGGTATTCCCTGCTGGTCTCCCATCCAAGTACTGACCAGGGCCGACCCTGCTTAGCTTCCGAAATCAGGAGAGATCTAGCGTGATGCAAAGTGTGTGTGTAGTTTTTTGTTGGCTGGCTGAGAAACGGAGGCCAAGGGGACAGTTTAATCAGGTTCTTCTTCCTCTCCCAATGTGAATTTTATTTATCCATCTGTTGTTTTAAAAAATAATTATGTCCAATCTTAGTTTTTTAAAAAAGTAACTCAGAGCTATATACAAATAAAAAACAACTAACAGCAAATAATCCCACAAATTTATGCCACCTTAGAGAAGCAACACACATGCACGACAAACAGGAGTCCTCTGTGAAATGAGGAGCAGTTGGCATAAAAACAGGAAATTGCCTTACCCAAAGAGTCTCACGAACTTTGGCCATTTCAGCACTAATACATCAGGGACAGAGACCCTACCAGGCATGTCCAAAGTCAGGCCCGGGGGCCAAATGCAGCCCGTTTACAAATTTCGAGTGGCCCGGAGCCTCTTCTCCCCACCGACTCAGCCTGTCATGCATCCCTGCCAGCTGGTCCTTCACCATACCGGATGGAGGCATCAGCTTGCAGTTTTATGTTTTGCTTGCCCTCCCTGCCTCTGTCCACCACCACCCAGCCACCTGCCCAGCCTACGCGCCCCCGGCTCCGTTGCTGCAGCATCCCTCCCTCCCTCCTTGCATGCTATAGAGATTTGCCCGGCCCGGGGGCCAAATGCGGCTGAATGGTCGGCTCCCACACCTTTTCACCTCGCCAAATCTGGCCCTCCTTGCAAAAAGTTTGGGCACCCCTGCCCTAACCTAAAAGATGGGTTTGGTGACCTGGCAATGTGTTATGTGTACTCGTGATGCGTTCCCCCCCCTTGAGACTTCTAAATTGCACAGAGAGCTCGGGAGGGAGGGAGGGAGGCTCACCCCCCCCCATTTATACCTTCCCTGTGATGGGAACAGAGAATATGGCAGGACCCCCTCCTCCTCTGAAGGCACAGGTTTTACCGTCTTGACTGCTGAAAAGCTGCAATGGAGGTGGGATGCCCTGGACAGAGATCTCTCCGGGGCCAGCCGTCCTGCTTGCCGGGGTCTGGGCACACTTTGTTCTTGATGAGTTGGCAAGCGGATTTGTAGATCCCTTTGATAGGAGAGCCTTTAGGTGTCCATCCGTTGGGTTGCTGAGACCCTCTTCCAAACATCATTTTTCTTTTCGTTTTTCTTTTAAAAAGGATTTGGTTTACAAAGTGTGTGCCCAGAAATAATGGATCCTTTCATCACTTCAGATGGGTGGTGGATTTTTTTAAAATTGACTTGGTTCTTAGAGAATTTGTTTTTTTTATGGGGGGCAAAATTTATTATTGGCCCTTGCCATTGGCTCTTCAGCTGCACTTGGACATCACAATCCATTGAGAGACTTGGCTTCTTGCGAACAGGCCGGCTGGGTCCTAATCCCTAAACAGAACCACAGGGGTGTGTGGGTGTGTCCGTGTCTGTGTGTGTACAGTTGTGATGGCTTTGTGGCGCAGTGGTTAAATGCCTGTACTGCAGGTAAAACTGTGTTCACGACCTGGGGTTCAATCCCAGGTAGCAGGCTCAAGGTTCACTCAGCCTTCCATCCTTCTGAGGTCGGTAAAATGAGTACCCAGCTTGCTGGGGGGGGGCAATGTGTAGCCTGCATACTGTAATTAATACTGTAAACCGCCCAGAGACTACTTAAAGTGGTATGGGGCAGTAAATAAGCAGAACACTTTGCTTTGCTTTGCTTTTTTGGCAGGAGCGTGATGTTCAGACTAGTTCCCCATCAGACAAGCCAGGAGAAGAACCCACGGCTTGTGTTAGCCACGCTGCTGTCTTCTGCTGGCTTGCCGTGCCAGCATCTCCTACTGGCTCATCCCCAGCAGGGCTGAATTCAATAGAGTTCTGACTTGATGCAGTTGTGAAAACCTGGCCATTTTTGTGTGTGTGTGCTATGTCTGAAATTGAAATTTAACAGAGAAGGCTCTTGAGAAGCCCCCTCCGTGGCTTTGTGAAATGCACATGCAAAAGCAAAGTGTTCTGCTTATATACCGCCCCATACCACTACAAGTGGTCTCTGGGCGGTTTACAATTTTAATTACAGTGTGCAGGCTACACATTGCCCCCCCCAAGCAATCTGGGTACTCATTTTACCGACCTCGGAAGGATGGAAGGCTGAGTGAACCTTGAGTCTGCTACCGGGGATTGAACCCAGGTCGTGAGCACAGTTTTACCTGCAGTACAGGCATTTAACCACTGCACCACGAGGCTCTTGGACAAGTTCGTCTGTTCTGCCCGAAGAGAACCCCGATCCGCTGCATTTTCAGCGAGTCTTTTTGTCTGGGCTGGGCTCTTCTCCATGAGAATGTCTCTGCGGAGCCTTTTTAACTCTCTGCAGCAGTAGCCTTCTCCCCGAGCTCTTGAATTATCTTGTCCATTTCACGCCACTTGCCGGATTTCATGCCTGGAAGTGGCCTGGCCTTGTTGCCAGTGGAGGTTTCCTCCTGGCTGGACCCGGAGGATGCCTGGCAGGTGGTAGACATCTGACGGGTAGGGTGTCTCCTCTTCAGGGCTCTTTTAGTCAATGAAACTTGGCGACTATATAAGAAGGGAGCTGGCTGGATAGTTCAGTGGTTTAGGTTGGGAGCCCGATTCCCCACTGGGCCATCTGAGGAAAGAGCCAGCCTAGGTGGCCTTGGACCTAGAGATGTAGAATTTCTGGAAATTTTGAAGCTCAGAAAAAAAAGGCCTCCCCCCATATTTTTTTCCAGGAAAAAACGGGATTTCTTGGAAAAATTGAAAAAAATGCTCTTCCTTTTACAGCTTGGAAGTCATTTTCTTACTTTAGGAACATAAAATATGACTATGGACAATTTGACTTGGCCATAAAATTATCACAACTAGCATATTAAAATATAGTGTATCCAAACAATCATTACAAACAGAATTTACTTTTTAAATAATATTCATTTGTAATTGTCAGTAACAAATGGAGTAATAAACTCCTGAACTGTTTACTAGTTTAGGTGGAACAAAGAAACCTCTACAAAACAATGTTTAAAAATCCAGAATTAACAATTGTCTGTGAAGATTCTTAGCCATCCAGGTGAGTTTATCTGGAAGATGAGTCATGGCAACTGGACTTATTTTCTTGGGAGATTGAAAAGTTTCGCTACTCATTCAAGCAGCTTTGTCAGTCTGAGAGACTGATGAAGCTGTTTGGATGAGCAGCGAAACGTTATCTTTCAAGAAAAGAAGTCCAGTTGTCATGACTCATCTTATTATATTTATTATTATTTATTTTTGCACTTGTGTACTGCGACCAATTTTCCCCAATGGGAACTCTTCCAGAGAATTAACAATTATTCATACCTGTATTTTCTCTTCACAGAATAAATAAAAATAAAATAAAAACCTCATTCTCATAAAAAGAATTGAAGGGATGGGAAAATGTATACAGTCATTACCTGCCTATCTCGGGGATTAGGGACCCGACTCGACCTGTGATAATGGAAAATCGGTGATATGCAGATGCTGGGTCGGGTTGGGACTGGGAAGTACTTACTCGTGGACTGGTGCTGCCCGATACGAGCCTGCGATGGGCTTCCCGGGCCTGCTGCAGGCCCCAGAAGTGGTTCTCGGTGAATCAGAAGTCACTTCCGGAAGTGACTTCCGGTTTGCCAAAAACCACTTCTGGGGCCTCTGACAGGCCCGGGAAGCCCATCAGAGGCCCGTTCGGGGCAGTGCCAGGCCTGGGGGTAAGTGTAAGACGCCTCAATCAGGCCCAAGCAGCTTGTCCCAGGGGGCCTTGCCTTTCATATAGTGTGGTCTTAGGATATACCGGGACTTCAGTATGTGAACCGCAAAATGGTGGGGAGCCACTGTAGAAGGGAGTGGGACGAAGTTTCAATGATATTTTAAAGAAATGATTTGGAAAATATTTGAACACCCTGTCTTAAAATATTTTATTCCCCATGGCAAAATAAAATACAGTGGTTCCCCCTCCCATTCGCGGTTCATATACCGCAGTCCTGCTATATCGGGGGACCACGGTAGATGGAAGAAGACCCCAGGGGGAAAGGCCTGGGGTAAGGGGGGGGAGGGCCTGTCGGAGGCCTCAGAAATGACTTCCGGTTCGCAGGGAGGCCCTTTGGGGGCCTCCAAAAGATCCGGAAAGGCCCTCGCAGGCCCGTTTGGGGCAGCGCCAGGCTGGGGTTACGTACAAGAGCCCCCAGCTAGGCGCCCCAGGCCCAACCCGACCGGAATCTGCAGGTTGCGGATTTTCAATTATCGCGGGTCAGGTTGGGTCCCTAAACCCCGCAAGAGGCAAGGGGGTCACTATATTCCATAATCATTTTTAATTTTTTTTTTTAAAAATCAATTTTTCCGGAAAAAACTCAAAAAAGGCTTCTGGAAAAAAACGGAAAAAAAAACAGTTTCCCCCCAAAATTTCCACCGCTCCCCCTCTCGGGCCTTCACATCTCTACTTGGGCCAGCTGCACAGTCCCTGGTTGTCCCCAGAAGGAAGGGATGGGGAACCACCTCAGAGTCTTCTCTATCTGGGAAACCCTGGAAAGGGTCACCATATGTCAGAATTGACTTGACGGCACATGATTATTACTGTATTTATACAAGAAGGCAGGCAGGCAGGAAGGACGGAAGGGAAGCGACAAAGGAAAGTTTCCAACCAGGAGCACTTGAAGGCCTCCAGGGCTCCAAACTCTTGACTTTGCTGATCTGTCGGGAGGGTGGAGTTGTGTCGAGGAGTTAGAAATGAGGGACCAAGCCTGGCGCTGAAGTAACGTAGCACAGCAAAGCCTGGATGAGCATCGGTGCCCAGCCCAAATAGAACTTTTTTTTCTGTGGGTCCCTTCTGGCCTCTGAGGGGCCAAAGGGCCAAGCAGGGTGGGTGCATTCAGCTGAGTGCCTGAAAATACAGCATTTTCCCATGTATAAAACTAAATTTTTCTCTACAATTGTTAGACTAAAAATGGAGGGTCATCTTGTACACATAAGTAAGCTAAGGAGAGAACTACATTAGGGATGGGAATTTTGTTCTGGAACCAGTAGGTTGCGAAACGAACCATGTGGTCCTCGGAACCGGCTGATAAACGCAGATCCAATTGCTTTACCTTTCTGTGTCTCGTGGAGGGTTAAAATCCAATGAGGAAGCATGCTGCGACGTCATCAGTGCTAGATCTGTGATGCTGGCCAATCAGGAGCTGTACAGGGACAGGTATCATCCCACCTCCCTCTCTGATTGGTCAGCAGCACAAAGCTGGAAAGGTGACATTGTAGCGTGCTTCCTTGTTGGATTTTAACCTTGCACAAGACAGAGAAAGGTAAAGCAATTGGATTGGCGTTTATCAGCCGGTTCCGAGCACCACCTGGGCTCGCGTGGTTTGTTTCATAACCTACTGGTTCCGAAATGAAATGTCCATCCCTAAACTACATGGTTGCGAATCTGCAATTTTGGTTTGGAAAAGTCAGGTCGTCTTATATATGGAAGTGTTTTATAGACAGGAAAAAAATATGGGCATGTCGTTCAGGTACCCAGACAGAAGCTTTAAACTGCAAGTCTGTGGCTTGCCACGTCAGGTATTGTCAGTTTGGACTGCGAGTTGCGGATTCAAGTCCCCGTGGCTTGTGAGTCAAGGGGAACTCTGTCTACGGCGAGTTGCGACACTGATAAACCATTGTGCTCATGACACCTGGTAAAAGACAGGTAGAAGACAGGCAAAAGAAGGTAAAAGAGTTTTTGTTTTTTTGCTGCTTCCCTTGCTTGGTTTATGATGGGGCCTCAAGCTGTTTCTTTTACATGTTATTCATCATCATCAGTTTGAGTGGATGTCCCCTAGTTCTGGTATTTTGTAAGAGGGAGAAGAGCCTCCCTCTATCCACTTTATTCATGCCCTGCATAATTATGTATGCCTCTAGGGACAGGCGAGATCGGATGAGTATCTGCTGGGGCGGTTGTGAGGAAATAAGGATGTGGTGCAGAAAGGCCTTTGGCCGTAAACAGTGGTTTTAAAGTTGGTTCTTAGCGTTTAAAGTTTGCAGTTTAAAATTTGTTTTAGGAAATAACATTTTGGCCAGTTTTTAGAAAACTTTGTACAGTGGTACTCTGACTTAAGAGCAGCTCAACTTAAGAGCAATTCGACTTAAGAGCTGAAAACTGTTGACATTTTAACTGCCACCTGATAAATTTTAGATATGGTCTGCTCGACTTACAAATACTGTATTTTATTTATTTATTTTTTATTTTTAAACTCCCCCCCCCCAATTTTTTAGATACAGTAGGTACCCAGATTTAAGAGTAGTTCGAATTAAGAGCATGCATTCAGAACTGATTAAATTCGTAAGTCGAGGTACCATTGTATTTTATTTATTTATTGTTTATTATATATTTAAAATATTTGTGTGCCACATTTCTCCGAAAGGATCCAATTTTGAACTGCTTTGAGAACGGTGGAGAGCAAAAAAGAGATAAATATAAGATTTGGCTAAACAGATGGTTGTGAGTGACTGGGAGAAATCCTGTGCTTTTGATAGCTAGGGGATCCACCCTTGGCAGGGTGGAGCAGATTTCCCCCTTTTGACCTTCTCCTCTTTTATCTGGGAAGGTCAAATTAAGACAAGCACATTTCTTCCTCTTACAATGTCATCCCAGAAGGCATGCAGGTCTTTCAGCTCGCTGTGCCAGGGACTTCAAACAGGAAAACAAAGCCAAGAGGTGTCCCAACTGGAGGGCAACAAAAAAATGAAAGCCATCTAATAGTGGATTTTGGCAAGATCACGTTACAATAAACAGACCGTATTTTCCTTTTAACGGTGCACTGCTTCTAGATACGCAATCAGCGTTTTTATCTTGCGAGTCCCTAAGAGCTGTTTCTCTTCCAGGATGGCACTCGGGATATCTTCATTGACGGAGTCGTCGCTCGGAACAGAGCTCTGAATGGTGACATTGTGGTGGTCAAGCTACTTCCAAAGGACCAGTGGAAGGTCAGTGGTGTCATCGTGTTGACTTTCTTTAAGTGGGTGGGGACTTTTTCCTCACAAAGTCTATAGCCATTGGCAGTGAGAAGGTGACTTTTTCCACGTTAAGCTATTGCCGTCTTCTCTTTGCTTTTTGTTTTGTTTTTGGTTTCTTGTTGATATCTTTCTGTGAGTTGTTTTCAAACTGTCGCAGCCCATCCCACCACGTTCTCTTTACTTCTCATTCTAAGCGGCGACTTCATGTCCTTGGTTTTCCCGCCCTTAACTTTCGTTAAGCTCTCTGCGCATCTTCAGAAATTCAAGAACGTCTGCGCCGGGATTCCCTTTGGAATCGTAGACCGTTCGAGTGGAGTCGCACAAGCAACCGCACAACATTTGGCGAAATATACCCGTGTTTCCCTGAAAATAAGACACTGTGATATATTTATTTTTCCCTAAGAAGATACACTAGGGCTTATTTTGGGGGTAGGGCTTATTTTCGGGGAAGCACAAAACTGCAAGCAAACATGCTACAAAGTATGCTAACTTTGGTGGCTCAAGCGAAGGGGGGGGGAAGGACCATGGATGGAAAGGGAGGGGCAACATGCGCTGTGTGTGTGTGTGTGTGTGTGTGTGTGTGTGTGTGTGTGTGTGTGTGTGTGTGTGTGCAGGCACAGCCAAGTCCATCCCTAGGTCTTATTATCGGGGTAGGGTTTATATTTAGCAAATGCATAGAAATCCTGCTAGGGCTCATTTTTCGGGTAGGTCTTATTTTTAGGGAAACAGGCTATATTGTGTCCTTAGGGCGTTTATACACGACCCCTAAACTCCGGGGCAAATGGCTCCCAGCTCCGGAGCTTAAAAATGTTTCCCCACCAGCTCCGGAGTTTACAGGAAATTAAGTGCGACCACGCCCACTTTAGCGTGTCCCAGCGCACCTTTCAAGTACCTGCTCTCAGGAGGTGGAAATTCCTTGATGCGGTGTAACAATAGTGAGTGCGGGGCTCTCCTCGCTTCTGTTTGTTGTTGTTTTGGCTCCCGCCCCTTTAAGAGCTACTTAAGAGACTGGAATGTTGCCACAGCAAGAGCGAGAGGCAGAACGGAGGTGAGCCACGTTCTTTTCTTCCTTTTTTTCTCCCTCCCCTCACCGCAGACAGGAGCAAGGAAGCGTGGAGGGGTGGGGACACAGGAAGAGCGACAAGCCCCTAAGATCTCTGGTCCGAATTTAAGTGGCCAGCGGATCTTAGGGGTCGTGTAAAAAGTTTCTTAGTTGTGCCTGGATTGTGCAACCGACCGCATGTCCTGCTTGTTTAGCGGGCAGGCTGCAAAAAAATTGAGAGCAGGTTGTCTATATGCCCTTAAGATGTGTGGCAAAATACTGAAAGACCTTGGCTTCGATCTTTTGGTCATACGTGCTTCCCTCCCTTAAACGGCAGGCTCTCCAGCAGACTCCAGAGAAGTTCATATTTGGACCACATGTCCTAAAACATGAAGAACGAGTTGTAACCAAAGAAAACGAGGAAGCAAAACGCACAGGCCCTCTAACTTTTTGCAGCCTTACGCTGCAAATGAAATGATTTAGTGCTGTTCTGTTCTTGCTGGTTTTGTGCGTTCTTGGGGTCACGCCTCCTCATCTCGTCTCCGTAAATAGGAGGGTAGGGAAGGGAGCTTTTGCGTTTTGCTAAAAAGGAAAAGAAACAAATTACTTGGACTCGGCTGGGATTTCTCAAAGCCCGTATGGAGGAGGCAGCGTGGTTATACAACACATGGGCGTCAGCCTATCCGCTTTCTCTGGGGAACTGCTACAGTGCCAACCTGTTGATATAAATTCATCTGCCTTTAGCGTGAACTTGGAATATATGATTTCCTTGAGCAAATATTTCTTGGAGGTCCTTAGACGTGAAGGGGGCTCCTTTGGCTCGGCAGCCCTGCTTGAGCGGTGTTGGCTGACCCACCCTCTACGAGCTCCTTCTGTCTCAATGTGGCAGCATCCTGTGTTCAGAGGGCAGGTGTGTGTGTGTGTTGTGTTGTTACAGTCGTGACCGACTCTTCGTGACTCCACGTCCATGGAGTTTTCTTGGCAGGAGTACTGGAGTGGCTTGCCGGTTCCTACTCCAGGCTCCTACAGCACCTGGTATTCCCTGGTGGTCTCCCATCCGAGTCCTAACCAGGCCCGACCCTGCTTAGCTTCTGAAATCAGGTGAAATCGGATGTGCTTAGGGCAGGTGGTGACCTTGAAATGCAGTGGACCTAGCCTTCCAGAGATTGGGGGGGGGGCAAAAATCAATCCTTTGGATGACAAATCTCGGAACCCGCCTGGACAGCAAATCAGAGCATTGATGCCAACAAATGCCATATTTAAGAGCTTATAAAGGAAACATTAACATAAGAACATAAGAAGAGCCATGCTGGATCAGGCCAAAAGGCCCATCTAGTCCAGCTTCCTGTATCTCACAGTGGCCCCACCAGATGCGTTTGGGAGCGCACGAGACTAGATATCTGTCTCCTGATACCACTCCCCTGCATCTGGCCCTTGAAGTACCCCGGTTTTAAGCCTGGAGATGATACATCTCCTCTCATGGTTTGTAACCTGTGATGGACTTTTCCTCCAGGAATCTATCTAATCTCCTTTTGAAGGCATCCAGGCCAGATGCCATCACTGGAACTACATCCTGTGGCGAGGAGTTCTACAGACTAACAATACACTGAGATGTCTTACGAGGAGTGGTTTAGGGAACTGGGAATGTTTAGCCTCTCTAAAAGAAGTCTGGGGGGGGGATATGATAACTATGTTTAAATATTTGAAAGGATGTCATATTGAAGAGGGAACAGGTTTGTTTTCCATGGCTTCAGAGACTAGGACTCAGGGCAATGGTTTCAAACTACAGGAAAAGAGATTCCATTTGAACATTCGGAAGAACTTCATGACAGTTAGAGCTGTCTGGCAGTGGAATATGCTGCCACAGAGGTGGCTGGTGGAGTCTCCTTCTTTGGGGGTTTTTAAGCAGAGGCTGGATGGCCATCTGTCAGAAATATTGTGATGGGGGTTCCTGCATGGCAGGGGGTTGGACTGGATGGCCCTTGAGGTCTCTTCCAACTCTATGATTCTATGATTCTATGCTGTGTAAAAAAAAATATTTTCTTTTGTTTGTTCTCACTCAGAGACATCCTTCCCTGAGGTTGTAGCGCATGGGTAAGGAACCTTCGGGCCACCAGATGTTTTGGAGCACAACTCCCAGGGCCCTTTATCATTAGCAATATAGCCATGGAATTCTGGAGGTTGTAGCCCAAAACATCTGGAGAGCCAAAGGTTCCCCACCTCTGTTTTATCGGGATGTTGCTTGACTTTACCATTACTGCCATTGCCAGTGTTTTGGGGATACTTAAATTTCAGTTTAGCTACTTTGTTGGTGGTTTTAGGATTACTCTGGTGATGGGTGGGTTAAATTTGTTGTCCACTGCCCATGTAGTGTGTGCTGCTAATCCGGCAAGAGAACAAATATTTGAAATAGATAAACATGTATTTCTGAACTGTATATTCTGTCTGCTAGGTTTTCTGTGGCCACGTGGATAGAATTTCTGTGGGGGATCCTAACTGGCAGCTCTCCACACTTCCTTTCCAGTTTTCTGGCATCCGTGTAATGGTTTGTGGGGATCTCAGGAGTTTAGGTCCCGCCTGCGGATTCAGAGGCTGGGAGTTCGATTCCCTGCTGGGCCTCCTTGGCAGGGGCTGCACATGGCAATCCATCAGGGTCCCTTCCAGCTGTGCAGTTCAAAGGTGACGATTGTGACAATGATTATGTGCTCTGATTCCTCAGGATTGCAGAAGGTGAAATTGGTTTTCTTTCTTGCTTTCTTTCTTTCTTTTTATACCACCTGTCTTCCCAAAGGAACTCCGGGTGGTGTACAACAGCCGCAGAAAACAATTAAATTAAATTAAATTAAAACCAATAACAACACTTAAACCAATTAAAAATACAGTGGTATCTTGTATAAAGGAATTAATTTATTCCAAATGAAATTGTGTTAAGCAAATTTTCCTTTATACCAGAGATGGTGGACCTTTTAGAGACCGAGTGCCCAAACTGCAATACAAAACCCACTATTTTTTTTTTTGCAAAGTGCCAATGCAATAATTTAAGCTGTATACAAGTGGCTATGAAGGGCCGATGTCGGGTGCCCACAGAAAGGGCTCCAAGTGCCACCTTTGGCACCCGTGCCATAGGTTTGCCATCACTGCTTTATATAAATTTCCCATAGGAATACATTGAAAACAGAGTAATCCCTAATCATGACCGTTTTTATGTTTTACAGATTCGCCCCTTAGATGATTCGGTTAAGTAAACTTCCCCTATCTCCGGAATGTTTTATGTTGTACAGATTTTGTGTTATACAATCCATTTGTTGTACAAGGGTCCACTGCAGTGCTTGACAAGATAGTGGAATAGAGCAAAACAAAACCTAACATAAACAAAAAAACCTAATGGTCGCCAAATGCCTCTCTGAAAAGCAGGGTCTAAGTGCTTTTCTAAAGGTGGCCAGGGACTGTGCAAGGCGAATCTCACTCGGCAGTTTGTTCCAAAGTGAAGGGGCGGCCACAGAGAAGGCCTGGTTTTGAGTGATCGGTTTCCGGGCCTCCCTGGGAGTGGCCACTCGAAGTGAGAGCGCCTGCAACATTCTGTTCGGTCAGGCCTCAGTTGAACTCTGGAAGATCCGCTCCACCAGGTACTCAGGTCCCAAGCCGTGGAGGGTTTTGTAAGTCACAAGCGGTACCTTGAACCTTATTTGGGACACAACGGGCAACCAATGCAAACGAGCCAGAACTGGGGTGTTGCGGTCATATCTGCCCGCACCCAACACCAGTCTGGCCACTGCATTTTGTACCCGTTGTAGTCTCCGAACAAGGGTGAAAGGCAGCCCCATGTAGAGAGCATTTCAATAATCTATCCTTGAGATCACAAGCGCCTTCACAACTGTTCTTAAGGAGGCCTCGTCCAGGTAGGGGTGGATCTGGGTGATCTTCCAAAGATGGAAAAAGGTGGCCTTGGAGATGGCCATCACCTGGGCTTCCAGGGATAAAGCTGGATCCAAGATTATGCCCAGATTCCTCACTCTACCCTCCACAGATCTCCAACTTGAGATTGACTCTGCCTTCTGTCCTTCTGAGGTTTGCTGGGGATGCAGTGCGTTCCTGGCATAAGTAGACTGTAAACCTATCAGAGAGTGCTTTAAGCCTCCTGGGGTGGTATATAAGCAGCACTTCCCCCCCCCCTTTTGGTGGGGGGGGGAACTTTCAAAACCCCCCCCCCCCCGCTGCAGGTCTGTAAACCAGCAAACCAGATTAAAAGAAGGGAAGCAGTAACAGGACTGCAGAATGAATTATGCAAGGCAGGGATCGCACAAATATGCATAATGTGTGCAAGTTGTAGTTTTCCTTGGCTCAGGCCGTAATGTAATATTTATTTTGGTGCCCCTTTGTGCAGCCGTACCCTTTTGCAGGGGTTTTTGGGTGGCTGGAATGGCTCACTCTTGCTGCCTCTGCTTGTGTGTGCGTGTGTGTGATTGTGCGGGGTTGTAGATTGTTGTTCTGACCTTGACACAGTGAGCGGACCCTGGAGGGGAGCGATCTGCCATGGGACGGGCCAGAGGATCCGCCCGAGGGAAGCCTCATGGGCTGGACCGGACCTTGCGTTCCCTCCGCCGGCCACTTGCCTGCTCTTGCGTCTGGTCTCCCAGGCCCTAATAATTGCTTTGAAACTCTTGTTTGGGTGCCTTCAGATGTGGCTGCTTCAGATGTCCTGGAAGCGCTCCCATCTCCTCTTGAGGTTAGCAACCAAACATGAGCTAATTGCCCGTCCCAAGCGGGAGGTGGGGGTCGCTGGCTTAAGCAGTCCCATGTGTTGAAGGGTTAGTCCCCGTCGTGAGAGAGAGCGCCTGGGCTGACCTGCGGCGATGGGTTTGCTCAGACACAATGGAATATTATTAGGCTTCGGTTACCCCGATTTCAAAGCCTTCCTCTTTCGAATCGCGAGACGAAATGCGGATGGGTGTAGTAACTGATCTGCAAACGGGCACGCCAGTGCAATATTTGATCTAGTACGGTTTGTCTCCCTTTTGCTTGAATCATAGAATCGTAGAATCATGGAATCCTAGAGTTGGAAGAGGCCTCAAGGGCCATCCAGTCCAACCCCCTGCCATGCAGGGACCCCCATCACAGTATTTCTGACAGATGGCCATCCAGCCTCTGCTTAAAAACTTCCAAAGAAGGAGACTCCACCACCCTCCTTTGTGGCAGCATCTTCCACTGCCAAACAGCTCTAACCATCATGAACTTCTTCCTAATGTTTAAATAGAATCTCTTTTCCTGTAGTTTGCTTGAAGTGCTTGAAGTGCAATGGATCGCTCTGCTCCTTTCCTTTAACACAGGCATGTCCAAACTTCAACCCTGCAGATGTTTTGGACCACAACTCCCACAGTCCTTTGTTACTGGCACTAAGCTTAGAATTCTGGGAATTGTGGTCCAATACATCAGGCGGGCAAAAGCTTGGAGTTTTCTGCTTTTAACAGCTGGCGCTCCTCCAAATGGCTGTTTGATCTCCTTCCTTTTCAAGCCTTTCTCTTAAACAGGGACATTTGATCGTGGTAATCCTTTTTTTTTTTAAAAAAAAAAGATAACTGCTGTCACTCTGAGATATCGGCATCTTTGGTTCTCATGGAACCAGTTTTACTCAGAATTACTTTGTTTCCCCCCGGGTGGAAACTCGAGATAGATTAATGAGAAAGTTAACGATATTACAGTACTGTATTTGAGCATTCAGGAATGTGGGCTTTGTGGCCCAAAGTCAGGTTACCTGTTACAACAGTGAAACAAACACTGTGCATTAAAATTCATCCAAATTGTAGTTGCAGGATCTCTCTATGTTCTGGTGCACATCCGTCAGCTGGAGGAGGATACTTTACCAAATTGAGCACCCTGAGATAATGGTTGTTTGTTGATGTATTTAAAATAGTTTTATCCCACCGTTACTCACAAAAAGCTCTTGACAAGCTTTTGAGCAAGTCATTATCGGAGCTTGAAAAAGTGGTGTCTTGTCCTCCACCTGCTCTTAAGATGAGGTGTGCTGGGAGTTGTAGTCCTAAAAATGATTTTTCCCCCAAGCTGAGTTTATTTGGTGTATATTGTGGAATACTGTACTTTGCCCGCCTTACTTAGCCTTACGGGATTGGGTTTAATTTTTCAGTCAGTAAAATAAAATAAAATACATTGATCTTTCTCATAAAACAGTTTGCTTATCTTCCGTAAATCTTCAAAAAGTGCTTTGCATGTTGAAAACACGGCACCCAAGTACATTTTAAAGTCTCTGCTGGAAGTGAACCCAGTTAATTTCCTTAAATTAATTTCTACCTAAAGAAAGCATGTATGTGTCACTGCCCTTGTGTGTGTGTGTGTGTGTGTGTGTGTGTGTGTGTGTGTGTACCTTTGAACTGAGGTACACACATACACATACTGTACACAGATGCATCTGGAAGTTGAGTCATGGCAACTGGACTTCTTTTCTTTTCGCTACGCATCCAAGCAGCTTTGTCAGACTGCTGAAGCTGCTTGGATGAGTAGTGAAACGTTTCAATCTCTCAGAGAAGTCCAGTTGCCATGACTCAACTTCCAGATAAACTTACCTGGATGACTGAGAATCTTCACAGACATACAGATGCAGAGTCACTAATGTGGCTGTAATATAGCGCATGAATTAATTAGCTAGAAATCCTCAACACTGTAGAGAAGAAAATTGCAGTATTTCGGACACATAATTTGCAACAAGAAATACCATCTGCTGCAAGTTATCCTTGAAGGAAAAATAGTTGGGAAGCGTGGCCTGGGGCGTAGAAGAACATTCTAGCTGAAGAACTTAAGCCAATGGTCCACAGTGAGCACAGCTGCTCTGTTACACAGAAACCAGTTCAGGCTACTGGTCGCCAATATTCTACGAGGACATGGCACTTGAAGAAGAATACACAGATGCATGCAGGCACACACACAACTGCATTTTGTAATGTGATGTGCTGGGACTTTCATGCGCCTTAGGCCATTGTCCACCTAATGAGCCTATTTCAGACCAGGGTGACATGTGGTCAAAGTGAACTTACTATAAAATGGAGGACTCGCAACTAGCTTTCCTCATGGCGCTTTTACACGACCCCTAAAATCCGAGGCAAAGGGCTCCCAGATCCGGAGCTTAAAAATGTTTTCCCGCCAGCTCCGGACTTTTAAAAAATTAAGTATGACCACGCCTACTTACGTGCGTCCCAGCGCACTTTTCAAGTACCTGGCCTCCAGGAGGTAAAAAAAATCTTCTGATGCGGATTGTAAAGCTGTGAATGCCGAGCTACCTCGCCTTCTGTTTGTTTTTGTTGTCCTCCTGCCCCTTTAATAGCCTGGAATCCCTATGGGGTTGCTCCAATGGCAGACGGAGGTGAGCCTGCATTTTTTTCTCCCTTTTTTTCTCCCTCCCCTCACCGCAGACAGGAGCAATGGAGTGCGGAGGGGTGGGAACACAGGAAGAGGAACAACACCCCACGATCTCTGGTTCGAATATAAGATGCCACTGGATTTAAGAGGTCGTGTAAAAGCGCCCTCAGACTGATGAAGCCGTTTAGAGGAGCAGCGAAACATTTCAATCTCAAGCAAAGAATTCCAATTGCCATGACTTAATTTCCAGATAAACTCACCTGGATGACGGAGGATCTTTACAGACAGACCACGTGTACAGACGGGCATGAATATTCGAATTGAGGTTCGTGCCCATCTCTGAGTCAGGAGGGAGACCTTCTGGTGCTTTGCTAAGTGTGGGAAGTGTGTTTTCATTGACTTCTCTTGGCAGTGCCCACAAAGTAAACCAAGAGACCCCTCTTGCTATCAGTTGGAAAAATATGTCCCATAACATTGAAAGAGAGGAAATGGAACATATCTTGTTCAGTTTATTGTTAGAAGGTTCTTGTCTTTGCCATTGATCAGATCATCCCCAAAGTGAATTTCAATGCAATCTACTCATCCACTCACAAACCACAAAGTTAGGGGCTTGGTCATTTTTGGTTGTCTTATGGAGAATATCCAGAGATTTTATCACTTCTGTTCTCTGGTCCCCGGGCAAGCAGAGTGGTGTCTGAGGAGGGTATAACAATTTGTATGGATCAATTGTTGTTGGTAGCAGAGAAGACATACTGGGTTTCTTTGACCTTAGGCTTGTAACCATATCTCTCTGCATATCTTTAAAAAGAAAGAAAGAAAAGGAAATAAAGAAATTAAGAATAATCACAGGGCAATTGGAGTGAGAGGGCGTGGAGCCACAATGCATTTTATATTTCTCAAAGTTTGAAGAATAGGGGTGGAAATAATGCTAAATTTTTATTATTTGGGAGGTCTCTAGAGACTCCCCAGTGAGAGATTTTTCACACCCTGTAATATTCTTTGCCTCCAGGCTGGAGTGAGACAAGGAGTGCTGTTTTTTTCACTGAGGTTTGCATAACATGTACAAACTGCAAAATTATTATCCTCTCCTTGGAGGTACAGAACAGTGCAGAGCATACATACCTCTGCCCCAAAAGCTCAGAGCAAAGGTTGATTGTTAAGAGAGACTGAGATACCATTCCGATGCTTCTCATCCTTCAACATCCATGAAGTAATGCAACGACCGTAATCATTTTGCATAAGTTGCACTAGGTGTGTAAAAGGAGCCTTGTGTTGCAGTGGTTAAAATGCTGTGCTGCAGCTGTAACTCTGCTCACGACCTAGGGGTTCAGTCCCAGGTAGCAGGCTCAAGGTTCACTCGGCCTTCCTTCCTTCCGAGGTTGGTTAAAATGAATACCCAGCTTGCTGGGAGTGCAATGTGTAGCCTGCGTAATTACAGTAGGACCCCGGTATCCACTGGGGATTGGTTCGGCGCCTTCCCGTGGATAATGAAAACTGTGGATAAGATAGAACGCCTGCCCACCCGCCCCAAACTGCTGTTTCCTGGCAGTAGCTTGGTTTATGGCTGCTGTTTGTGACAATAGCTTGCTTTACAGCTGCTGTTTGTGACAATAGCTTGCTTTGTGGCTGCTGAATTATTTAATTTTTTTTCCTGCCAACCATGGATAACTGAATCAGTGGATAATGAATCAGTGGATATGGGGGTCCTACTGTACTTGTAAACCACCTAGAAAGTGCTTTAAGAACTATGGGGCGGTATATAAGCAGCACACTTTGCTTTGCGTTTTTTTAAAAAGTCACTTCCTGATTTGTGCAATTTTGCTTTTGTTGTGCAAAAAATAATCTCGTTCTCATTTCTTGTTGAAAGTTCCACAAAGTAACCTGACCCCTTCTGGGGTTCAGCAAACAACTTTCCAGGATTTGCATCACTGTTTATGGGGCGGGTGTCACTTCTCAGTGAAAGTTAACTTTCCCACCCAGCTGGTAAAATTGTGCTTTTGATTGTCTGTCCTTGTAATGCAGAGAGGTTTCCTCACTGCTTGAGAATGCATGGTTTCAAAGAAACCACTTACAATCATATTTCCATTTGGCTGCCGTTGGAAAGCCTTTATTCCTGACCGAGACGGTTGCTTCTCACTGGAACAAGCCAGATGGTCTGTCTTCCCCTTACAGAACTTGATAATCATTTTAGTTTGAAGGTACAAAATCCGTTCCCAGTGCTTTCCCAGGGCAAAGGGTGTGACAGGTTACATAAAAGCACACTTCCTCTCTCCTTTATTAACTAGGAAGTGGGCTGGGTCATCTTTTCAAGTGGAGGTTAACGGTTGGGAGGTTAACAGATAGATAACCTCAGCTCACATGGCTAATCAGTTCACGCCAGCAGGCAGTCAAAAGGGGTGTGTTGTCTAGCTCTGTCTTTGCAGAGCGATGCTTTTTAAGAAGCTCCAAAATGTATGCAATGTGCTAGAGAAAGAGAGAGACATTTTATGTATCACATCTTAACATGGCGGTTCATTCCTGAGTTTGCTGTAGTTATTGTCAGATGACTATTGTTAGATGTAGTTATCCTATAAGGCAGGCCTGCCCAACAGGTAGACCGCGGGCTACTGGTAGCCAGCTGGCCATCAATAAAAAAAGTGAGGGTATAAGTTCTCCACCCCTCCCTCCCCCATCCCAAGGACCACCACTGCCCCAGAAAAGTTCTGGGTCTGCCAACCCACTGTCTCAGCCGAGAGGGGCAGTTCAAGGGCCATGATGCATTGAAATCTGTTCCCTCCAGAACAGATTAATTGGTTTTCAATGCATTCCTATGGGAAACCGCTGCTCTACTTACAAAAGTTTTTACTTATGAGCATGCGCTCGGAACGGATAAAATGCGTAAGTAGAGGTTTTAGTGGGCACTTTGGGCCGGAAAAAGTAGACCTTGGCCTGTTCAAAGTTGAACAGCCCTGCTATAAGGATAGGATAGGCAATCTGAAAAACCAGAGCTTGAGTATACTTTGATTTTTACGTAGTCCCTTCTTGCTTTCTTTCTTCCCTTTTGTTCTTTTTCTCCTTTTCCTCCTTCCTTCTAGGTTTGCAAAAAATATTTTTGAGGGGCTAAAAGCCAATGGAAAAAGTGTGAGGGGTGTGACTCAAGTTTTTTTGGGTTTTTTTTTTGAGACGTGATAAACTGATGACTGCATGTTTAAGAGAACGAAACTCCTTGAAAAGTTGGCTCGTGGTGGTTTCTTTGGAGTGAATGTGACCTCAGGTCCATCTTGATTTGATTTCATCTTTTTTTGTGCCATCCTGTTCTGTTGGGAGGCGCCAACAGGTGGGCAGAGAAGTTTCCAAAACACCAGAAAAGCTGATGGGCAATCTTTCCATGGTTCAGAGTTCTGTGAGGTGCAGATGGAAAACCTCTATAGCCCGAGTGTGGAGGTCATTCCTTTCCATGGTTTGTATCCCGCCAGTCGGTCAGCTATGACGGTGTTCCCCTCTAGGTGTGGTGTGGTGTAAGCCAAATAAAGGAAAGGCAGGGACAACGGAAAGAGTCATGGTTGGGTCATGTTTTCTTTCTTTCTTTCTTTCTTTCTTTTTTTTTTACAGTAACTTCCTTGGAACATTTTGGCCCTAGAGCAAACATACTGTAGTTTTCCTCTAGATGCTGCAATATCGTTTTACATTTCTACTTGTTTCCTCCTTATCGTTAAAGTGTCCTTGATTAGTCTCCAGGGAGCTTTTCAGTCAAGATGCTTAATCCTAGGATTGGCCTCAATGTTTGGTTGAAGTGGCCGTTCCTGAAACTGCATACGTGGTTGCCTGGCCTAAGACCACTGTACTACTGAATTCTGCTTCTTCAATCTGTTTTTCTAAAAATCAAGACAACACAAATCCACTTGAAGTGAAAGAATATGGTGCACATTCTGTGCAATCCCCACCCCCCAGTAAGCACAAACCCATTCCTGGGTACACCGTTCTCTTTTCATTTCCTCAGCCCTAATTTAGGTGGGGAAAGTTGTGTGGCTGTTGTTGAACAACATGGAGTCAAGAAGTCTTTCAGATCGCCTGCCAATCATCCGATGGATCTGATAGTCTACCTTCTGAGTAAAAAGGTAAAGGTAAAGTCCCCCCCCCCCGCACATGTGTGCTAGTTGTATCTGACTCTAAGGGCGGTGCTCATCTCGGTATTCAGTCTGAAGAGCCATTGTTGTGCAAGTCCGTGGCCATGTGGCCGGCATGGCTGCAAGGAAACACTGTTTTACCTTCCTGCTTTTTACAGCGGTACCTATTTATCTACTTGCATTGACATGTTCTTCTTTATGGTCCTCTGTGATTGCAGAGGGCTAATTGAACTGATGGGCTGGCAGGAGCTGGGGTGATTAGCGGGAATTCGCTCCACTGAGTGGCACCCGGGATTTGAACTGCCAAGCTGCTGACTTTGCAGCCAACAGTTTTCGTACCCTTAGTCCCCTGAGCACCATGAGTAGCCCTGCCTTAAAGGACTGCATGTGGTGTCATGTAGAATTTGCGTATATTCTATTTTTCGTTCCAAGGATCCTCATGAACTTATTAAAAATTTCCAAACTATTGTATGAAAGTGATGAAAATAAGCCAGAATGAAAACAAAAGTAAAACCAAATAGTGATTGATGATGATGATGATGATGATGATGATGATGATGATGATGATGATGATGATGATGATG
>JAHTLZ010000379.1:63603947-63631791 GCA_023846285.1 Phrynocephalus versicolor | reverse complement strand
GTCAGGATTCCCCAGTCAAAAATCATCTCGTTTGCAAAGCGGTCTCCTCAGACTCTGTCCTCCCCTTTGCAGCCTGGATTCTACAGTTCTAATAACCTTGTTTGCAACCCTCCTCCTTTGCGGCCTGGATTCCCCAGTTCCAATCACCTCCTTTGCAAGGAGACTTCCTCCAGGGAGCCTCTCCCCACACCTCCCCTTTTGCAGCCAGGATGCCCCTGCCATGAAACCTTAGGCTAAACATTTTTTCTTGTTTTCCTCCTCTAAAAACATGTGTCTTATAGTCAGGTGCGTCTTATAGAGCGAAAAATCTGGTGATTCTAGAGGGTTTCTTTCATTTTGCTTGTAGGGGAGAACTGGTGGAAGTCTAAGAGGAGGGTTAGGGCAGCAGAGGAGACTGGAACCGTGAAGCCAAAGCAAAATGTCTGGCTTTGCAAAAGTGAGATGCAAGATTTTCTGGAACAATGGGAACATAGCGTTGGGCATGGCTGAACAGTGGCCTTTGAAGACGAAGGCTAGAGATCTTGTGCTGGATGCAGAAGGGAAATGAGTAAGATGGGGCTGGGAAAATCAGCGGGGGTGTTGCTTACTCTGGCGATAAGAAAATGGTTTTGGCAGCCGAATTGTCAGTGGAGGAGAGGTGATTAAAAAAAAAAGATACAGTGCAGAGCTTCTGGCTAGCTAGGAGTGTGTAAAAAGGCCACTAGTGCAAGGGTATCAAGATGCTAGGGTTCTCAGGTGTAATTGGTCTTTTCCTAGCATACCAATAGGTGGGAAAGAATCACTGCCCGAGACTTTGCGCTCAGCACCAGTGGGGAGTTTTTCTGCCCATTGTTTGCATACAAAAAAAGGGCCGTTCCCATTTTCTTAGAATTTTCTTTGTTTCAGCAGCTCAGGTTGGAAGAGAAAATTTATTTATTTATTTATTTATTTATTTATTTATTTATTTATTTGAATTGTATACTGCAACATTTGTCAACAAAGGCCACTCTGGGTGTTTTCTGTTTCTATTCCTGTTCCTGTTGTTAAATAACAATGAGCCCATGCAAGCCACCCAGAGATAGGAGGATCAGCGGAGTCCAGCCCCTGTCGAGAAGTCCCAGGGCGGAATCAAACTCCCAACCTCTGGCTCTGCAGACAGAGACCTCACCAAATGAGCTCTCCAGCAGGTCTCATAACCTTTCAATTGTAACCCCCACAGTGCAAAAACGGCAGAATGCTACACACATGCCTTATGTTTGCGATACAGGATCCACTGCCTCTTTCTTTGCTGGACAACAGACAGGTCTTCTGGTGACAAAGGTGGCCCTATTTTTGATCCGGCTGCCATTCTGGTCATTTGCCAGTCAGACAGAGCTTGATGGTGGGTTGGCCACACTCTTGGCCACTGTCACCTTCACCCAGAGTATTTGCTGGCGGCGTGATAACAGCAGACAGGTGGCTTCTCAAGCAGGAAAAAAAGTGCACTGAGAGCCTTCAGGTTTCCAAGATGCTTGTCAGTGGTTACCTGTCCTTCTGTTTTGTCACCAATGTGCCAGAGATTAAAACCGGATAGAGAAGTGTAATCCAATAGATCAAAGGGTAGAAGCGTCTTCCTTATGAGTAAATGCTGCATTGCTGGAAGCTTTTAGAGTTTGGATAGACATTAATCTAAAGTGAGCATGATGCTTGTGCATACAATTATGCCTGAATGAAACACACACAGAAAGCAAAGCAAACAAACAACAAATGGGTGCTGCTTATATACCTCCCCACTGCACTTAAAGCACTCTCTGGGTGGTCCATAAGTACTTATGCAGGCTACACATTGCGGCCCCCAGCAAGCTGGATAATCATTTTACCAACCTCGGAAGAGTGGAAGGCTGAGTGAACCTTGAGCCGATTACTTGGGATTGAACCTCCAGGTCGCGAGCAACGAGGCTCATACATTAATGTTGAATTCAAGAAGAGGTTCCCAACCTGTGGGTTTTGACTCCCAAGGGGTGTGTGTCACAAAGTGTTTTTTTTTTGGGGGGGGTGCCACTGCAGTTTTTTAAAAAAAATGCAATTATTTTTGTAGGAAATTTCACCGTGCAGGTTTTCAACACTTATTTCAGTACGGCTATAACACAGTATTCAAAGGAATTCTGTTTAAGCATTTTCATAGAGGGAAGGCGAGGACTTAAGATATCCAACCTAAGCTCTTTGCTGTGGCCTCTGATTGACAAAACATATGTGCCAGTCCTGTTGCAGAGGGAGGTCCCTGCAAATGCGATGGTGGTGCAGGGTAGTGGTGGTAGTAGTCACAGGTTGCCTGGTTATTATGAAAGGGGATCATGACTCAAAAATGATGTAAGTGATTAATACTGTGTGAAAAGGGTCCTCTTTTCCTTTTATGTATATATGTATTTATTTATTTATTTTCAAATTTCTATACTGCGCCTATTTCCCGAGCGAGAACTCAGGGCGGTTCACACAAAATATTAAAAATCTAAAATCCACCTAAAAACAACTAAAAACAGAAACTTACAGGCAAGACGCGGCAAAGGGGGAGGACAAAAAAAAAAAAATCCTGTATCCCTAGTCGGTGCCGAAGGCGTCCCTGAAAAGCAAGGTCTTTAACGCTTTCTTAAATGACGCCAACGACTGGCTGCTGTTAGAAATCAGATGCAGTTTGGCTGAGCTCAGAAAGCATTTCTTGTGTATTCATAGGGACTGAAAGCATTTGTCTTGATTTTGTTCTTAAAGCGTAAGGACGTGAAACATGCGACTTTTCTTTACTCTTGAGAAGAAACCAGCGGTTATGACTATATACAAAGTAGAGAATGGATCCCAATCATTCATTCGGCCATCCTAACAGTTTGGTATTTTGGGATTTATATATAGTGGTACCTTGTATAAAGGAATTAATTTGTTCCGAATGAAATTATATTCAGCACATTTTCCTTTATACAAATTTCCCACGGGAATGCGTTGAAAACAGAGTAATCCCTAATTGCGACCATTTTTATGTTGTACGGATTCGCCCCATAGGTGATTCTGTTAAGCAAATTTCCCCTACCTCCGGAATTTTTTTATGTTGTACAGATTTTATGTTATACAAAGCGTTTGTTATACCAGGGTCCACTGTATCTTCTTACCTGTGCCCATGATTTGGCTTGGAGGAAAGTAGGATCACTTTTCTAGGCACAACTTGTTTCATTCAGTTCCTGAGGCTTTGAATGCTTAAAAAATTATCTTCGCCCCTCAGGCACGCAGGATACTACAACTCACTTTCACAACAAAAGATGCAACTGTGTGGTATTCCCAGAAGAAAGCATATGATCTGAGATGACACAATGTATGAGGGGTTGGGGTAGGCGCCCCCCCCCCGCTTCTTTCACTGAATCACAGTACGGTAAATAATGCCAAGCCAGGGTGGAAGAGGGTTCATTCGGTTGATGGACCAGTGGTTTTCCTTTATATCCAGAAGAAGTATCTTGACTGCGAGCCAATCAATTCCTTTGTAGCCTGGAACCGTTCTGTAAATATTAGTCTAGCTGCGGAATTACTCAGAGGAAGCTATAGAAATAAAATGGTGCTAATTATAGAGTCCTTGGTTAATCATTCATACAACTCGGTAAGAGGGCGAACGTTGGGGTGAAGGAATAATTTTATGCCTTTCACTTAGGAGAACCTTTTAGGATAAAAGGTCCCCTGAGGCTGCTTTTACACAATGCAATCTAAAGCTTTAAACACTGAGATTTTCTTTGTTTCTTGCGATTTCCTTATTACTGAAACTCCTCCTTATTACTGGCACCTGTTCTTACTGGTCTGTAATGTTCTTTTGTTTTTCTTTTGCCTTGTAAGGTTGGCATGCATGGATGAGTTGCACGCATAATGCCTTTTGCAATAATGGGACTTAAGCGTCTATGGCTCTCGTTCCTGTCACTGTTTCCATTATAAACTGCTGTGTGTTTTTTTTTCTTTTCTTTTCTTTTAAAAACCTGATTTATAACTCCTCTCTAAAAAAATGTCCTTGGATGAAATAATGTATACAAAGGGTCATGTGAATCAATCTTGATTTTTTTAAAAGGAGAAAAAATATGTTTGGAAAGCACAGTCCTGGAAACTGATCATAGCAAAACGTAGTAGTAGGTTACTGTTTGAGGGCGGATGGTATGTGGTTTGCACCCCACCTGCGCCTTTTGGCAAGTTGATTCTCTAGCAAGGAACAAGCTAGACCGGAGGACTTGGAAGTAGCAATTAATATTTGCATGCCACCAAGCTGATTCCACTATACGGTGACCGTTTCCCAGCTTTTCTAGATAAAAAAAGGTAAAGATTCCCCCCGCACATGCGTGCTAGTCGTGTCCGACTCTAGGGTTGGTTCTCATCTCCATATTCAAGACAAAGAGCCAGTGTTGTGCAAGCCCATGGCCATGTGGCCGGCATGGCTGCACAGAACACTGTTTTACCTTCCCGCTTTTTTACGTCGGTCCCTACTTATCTAATTGCATTGACATGCTTTCAAACTGCTAGGTTGGCAGGAGCTGGGGTGAACAGCGGGAGCTCACTCCGCTGCGTGGCACCCGGAATCTCTTCTAGGCATCAGGGGGCACGGTGTAGTAGTGAGTGTGCCATTTGGATTGTTTTGGGGATTCCAAACCCCAGAGTTCTCCACGAATCCCCCCACAGAATTCTGGGCCTTCCAGTCCACTAACAGACACCTGCAGGAGAAAGCTAAGCTCAGCTTCTCGCCTTTATTCCCTGCTGTACCTGGGAGGAAGCCACTACCAAGTTTTCTGGGGAGTCCAAAGGCTTCCTTGGAGGCTCTGTAGAAGGAGCCTCCTTAAAGAATCACTCCTCCCTGGAGGTATGGGAACAACTTCCTTCCAGGTAGCCAACTTGGAGCTACCCACTCCACTAACTTTAAATAAAGCCATTATTTGCAACTCGGGAATTTTAATGACAAATGCAAGTAGTAATTATACAGTGATTATTCAGGATAATGAACAATCCCTGCGTTACCAAGATGTAACAGGCAGGGGCCAATTACTTTCAGATATTGCTTACTAAGAACATTTTAAAGCAATCTTAGAGGCATTTTGTTCTTCTCTAATGCATTCTTATATCATAGTGAGAATGGAATTATCAAACAACATTTCAGGCGCTAGGGAAATGTTCTTTGGTTTTGCTTTTTGGAGTTTTCAACATTGTTTGTGTGCGTGTGTGTTTCCACTTCTCTGTTTGTACACAGACCATATGTTTTTAACACTTTATGTGTCACAGCGAGTCCATATATCAGGATAAATGCTGTATAGAAATCCACTCATCCATCTGTCCCCGAAACCTGCAAATAGGTGGATTATATTCAGATGAAGGAGAAGTGAAAATTGGAAGAAATACCGGTAATTTAAGATATAAATATGATATCAGATTACTGGCAGAAAACAGCAGTGCCTTAAAATGATCATGGCTGGAAATGACAGAAGAAATTGCGATGGAGCTTCTAATGACTATAGAAGAATTGCACAGAACTTAATATTGATGACAAATGAAGTAAGAGTTGCTAAAAAAAATCAGTGCTGCAGTTCACTCATCAGCCAAAATGTGACTTCAGAAGAAGACTAAAGCTTGGCAGATCATCTATGAAGGAACTAAAAAACATCCTCAAGCATAAGGATCAGTTTCATTATAGCATTCCCAATTGCTGTGTGTGGATATGAAGATTGGAAGGTGAAGGAAGCTGACAAGGAAAAAAGTTGATTTATTTTAAATACAGCGCTTGGACGAGAGCTGCACTGATGTTGTGGACTGCCAGAAGGGCAACGTAAACGGATGCTAGGTCAAACAGAACCTGAACTCTCTTTAGTAGGAAAAGAGACAGAATTAAGGCTGTCTTGCTTTGAGCAAACCATGAGAATCCAGGATCCACTAGAAAAGACGGTGATCCAGGGGAAAGTGGGAGGGATCCGAAAAAGAGGAAGACCTAACACGAGGTGGATGGGTTCGGTAAAAGAAACGGCAGCGTTGAGTTTCCAAGACTTCTGAAAACAGCAGAGTTGTTATTGCCAAGGCGTTTTGGAAGTCATTTTTTTGTAATGCCACCATAAGTTGGGGGTGATTTGATGGAACATAACAACAACAGATTTTTATGCATATTTCCAAGGTGCAGTATCAAGAATTGGCCACTTCCAGATTCACCACCAACTACTCATGCTTGCAAAGGCCAACCAGGTCCTGCCCAGTGGTGCTCGCAGTTGAAAACATGGCTTTAGATTTTAATCCTTACGTATTCCCATTTTTTTAAAGAAAGACCCACCTTGTATATTTTAATATACTGAGTGTATATTACAAACAGTTCTGACTTAAGGCCACCCTTCCCAGACTATAAAGTACACCGGCTGGTGCTTTCCCCAAAGAGCCCAGTGGGGGGATTGAATAACCCAGCCTTGCAGCTCTGCAGCTGGATATCCAACTTACTGAGCTACCTGGCCAATGGCATTGCCTATTTTTAATTGGTTCCGGAAGTACTTTAAAGTATTTAATCACTTCTGACTGCTTTTAGCTGCCCTAAGTGGACTGCAAGCCTAAAGCTTGGGTTTGTTTGGTTTATTTTTTTTTTGAATAGCACCTAAACTTTTGGATGACTTAAACCAGGCATGTCCAAACTTCAGCCCTCCAGATGTTTTGGACCAGAACTCCCACTGTCCTTTGCCATTGGAAATACAGGCTTGGAATTCTGGGAGTTGTAGTCTAAAACATCAGGAGGGCCAAAGTTTGGACATGCCTGACTTCAACCAACCAATCAGTCAGTGTGTTGTTGTTGTGGTTGTTGTTGTGGTGGTGGTGGTGGTGGTGGGTTTTCAAATTATGTGTGACATTTAGCACCCTTATGAATGAGTGACCTCTAAAGTGCCTGGTACTCAACAGTCTTGCTCAGCACTTATGTGCTAAAGGCTGTATTGGAGATGGGCTTGAAGGAAAAAGAGCATTTCGTTTCGGTAGTAGTTTCATTTCATTTCGTTTGTAATGAATTTTTAAAGTAGTTTCATTACGCAACAAAACCAAATGAAATGAAACACTGTGTCTGTGAAGATTCTCAGTCATCCAGGTGAGTTTATCTGGAAGTGGAGTCATGGCAACTGGACTTCTTTTCCTTGAGAGATAGAAATCTTTTGCTGCTCATCCAAACAGCTTCAGATCTGTTTGGATAAGCAGCGAAACATTTCTATCTCTCAAGAAAAAGAAGTCCAGTTGCCATGACTCCACTTCCAGAGAAATGAAACTCTATGCTCCCCTGCATCCTAAAGGATCAAAATGGCACGGGAGCTTCCTCAAGTGATTCCCAGTCACCTCTTGAAATTTGGAAAGGTTTGAGGGTTGGGGAGCTGAGTTATAAAGCTCCAAAGGGGGTACACCTGGGGGGGAACTTTCTATTGGAATCAGAAGCCAACCTTTCCAAATTTTGGGGGCTTTCAGGGAATTGCTTGAGCTCCCCCGCCATTGATTACTCTAGGATGAATCATTTCATTCTAGAGGGGGAAAGGGGTGTTTCGTGACAAAATGAAACATGTCCTACCATTTTTTAGGTAACTAAGTAATTTGTTACCTAACTAAATGACAAAACAGTGTTTTTTCCCCATTTTGTGCCCATCTCTAGGCACCCCTCAACGGACGCTGTCTGTTCTCCCATGAGCAACTGGGCTTGAGGGATGGAATGGAAAGCAGTAGGAAAAATGTGCCTTCATTCATTGCGTAAGGAACTGAAGATCTCTGTAACTGCCCTATGCAGGTTTGAAAGAGACCATGGCCTGAACATGCATACACAAAGGACTATTAATAGGATGGCTTGCAAGACGTCAGGCTCTCTTTGGTCTGTAAATTCTTTTCCTCTGAGGAAGGTCAGCCTCAGCCATTTTGAGCCTGGGTGTGATCCCAAGCAGAGCTGCTGCTGAGGGAGCCAAACAAACAGGAAGAAGTGAGTGCTGGTAAGTTTCTGGTCTACAAGTGGTTGGACTAGAGCTGCTTTATAGGCCCGGGCGCCTGACTTCGTGCAAGATTTCATATAAACAGCAAAGGAAGAAAATATTCTTACTAGATAGAAAGGCAGTAAAAGTGTAAGTTTTTGAGGCCCAGAATACTGCACTTGTTAAAATGGAGTCTGAGGGAGCAGCTGTAGTTAGCACTTGTGCCATGTTTGCCATATTGCCAAAGCACATGGAGGACTACACTTGCAGCAAGTGCAAGCTGGTTGCAGTACTAGAAGAGAAGGTCCAGCAGCTGGAGGCCTGCATATCTAAACAGCAACAAATTAAGGAGTTTGAGCTGTTCTTGGATAGAGCAGAACAGACTATCCTGAACAAGGAAGAGACAGGGCACAGTTTTGAGAAAGAAGTAACTTCATCACTCAGAAGGTAGATACATGGAGGAATGTGACTCAAAGAAGGGCAAGGGATCACTCTGAGTGTGTAATTACAAAATCAATTTGAGGCTCTTTCCCTCATCACACCTCATGAGGAATGCACAGAGGAACAACTGTTTCCACCTGAGGATCTCTCCCACACCACACTTGATGAGATACAGGAAAACAAACTACAGGAACAGACTGAAGACCTCTCCCTTAATATAGTTGAGGAACAGGCAGATGATCAGGCTTCAGAAGAAAGGCTCCTTGTACTAGGTGATTCAGTTATTAGAAATATAGGGGGATGGATTTGTGATGCGCATGATAACCGTATGGTGACTTGCCTGCCAAGTGCAAAGGTTGCAGACATAACCAGACATCTAGATAGTTTGTTAGAAAGAACTGGGAAGAAGCCAATGGTCATGGTACACGTTGGTAGCAATGATGCCGGGAAGGCAAAGCGGTCAGTCCTGGAAGCCAAATTCAGGTTGTTAGAAGAAGATTGAAGTCCCGGACTTCCAAGGTAGCATTTTCAGAAGTACTGCCTGTTCCACGTGCAGGAACCACCTGGCAGGCATAGCTCAGAAGCCTCAATGTGTGGAGGTGTTGAGAAGAGGGCTTCAGATTTGTCAGGAACTGGAGAACATTTTGGGACAAGCCAAACCTGTACAGGAAGGACGGGTTGCGCTTGAACCATGATGGGATCAGATTGCTGGCACTCAATATCAAAAAGGCTACAGAGCAGCTTCTAAACTGATAACTGGGGGAAAGCCGACAGGAGCTGAGTGGCATCCAGTTCGGAACACCTCATCGCAGCGGAATGAGGTTGGAGAGGATAGAGAACCACCAAGTGATGACATAGTAGGTATTAGCACTGGGAGAATAATGCAATGTTGGGGGGCAGGGGGAGAACAAAGAAGCAGCTGCTCTTGGGGGAATCCACTGTACAGGTGCTTCTACGCAATTGTTCAAAGCCTCTGAGCAAAGATGGGAGAACTTCAACATTTGGTAGCTAGGCATAACATTGATATAATAGCCATTACAGAAACCTGGTGGAATGCAGAGAACCAGTGGGATACAGCAATCCCAGGCTATAAACTCTGGGATTGGAGGGGGAGTGGCCATCAGGACGGGTTGGAGGGGGAGTGGCCATCTATGTCAAAGAAGGGGTAAAATCCAGCAGAATGGAGATTGACAGAGGGTCTGACTCCACCATAGAATCACTGTGCGTTAAACTACCATGTCCAAGGAGCGATGTGATAGTGGGGGTCTGCTATTGTCCACTAGATCAAAAACCTGAGTTGGACATTGAAATGAGGAGACAAATCATGGAGATGTCTAAGAGGGACAGGATAGTAATAATGGAGGACTTCAATTATCCCCACATTGACTGGGCCAATGCGAGCTCGGGGCAAGAAAGAGAAACTGGGTTTCTCGACATGCTGAATGACTGTGCCTTAGAGCAACTTGTCATGGAGCCCACCCGAGAACAGGCAACTCTGGATCTAATACTGTGTGATACCCAAGACCTGGTCAGGGATGTGAATGTCACTGAGCCTCTGGGGAACAGTGACCATGCTGCAATTTCCTTTGCCATGCATGTTGGAGAAAGAGTGTCAAGCAAATCAGATACAAAAACCCTTGTTTTCCGAAGGGCGGACTTTCCTCAGATAAGGAAACTAGTTAAAAAGAAATTGAAAGGGAAGGCAAAAAGAATCCAGTCTCTCCAGAGTGCATGGAGCCTGTTTAAAACAACGGTGGTTGAGGCCCAGCACAAGTGCATGGCACAAAGAAAGAAGAGTTCACCTAAGTTCAAGAGGGCGCCAGCATGGTTAACAAGTGGAGTTAGAGAGGCTCTAAAGCGCAAGGAGAGATCTTTCCGTAAATGGAAATCCTCCCCAAATGAGTAAAATAAAAAGGAACGCAAACTCTGGCAAAAGAAATGTAAGAAGATGATAAGAGAGGCAAAGAAAGACTTTGAGGAACGTATGACTAGTAATATAAAGGGAAATAATAAAAGCTTCTTTAAAAATTTTAGAAGGAGAAAACCTGCCAGAGAACCAGTTGGCCCTCTGAATTGTGAGGGAGGAAATGGGGAGGTAAAGGAAGACTTGGAAACTGCAGAGAAATTAAATGAGTTTTTACATTTGTTTCCATGCCAGAAGACCTTGGGCAGATTCCGCTGCCCGAATGGCCCCTCTTGACTAAAGAATTAAACCAAACACAGGGTAAAAGAGAGGATGTTTTAGGTTTAATTGATAAATTGAAGATCAATAAGTCACCAGTCCAGATGGCTTCCGCCCAAGGGTTATTAAGGAACTGAGAAATGAAATTGCAGATCTCTTAACGGTAATATGCAACGTTTATCTTAAAGCGGCCACAGTGCCGGAGGACTGGAGGATAGTGGATGTCACTCCAATATTTAAAAAAGGAAGGAGGGGGGACCTGGGAAACTACAGGCCAGTTAGCCTTATGTCTGTCCCAGGAAAGATGGTAGAAAGCCTCATCCAAGAAAAAATCTTAAAACACACAGAAGAACAAACCTTGCTGAGGGAGAATCAGGATGCCCTCTTGAAGGGTAAGTCTTGCCTGACAAACCTTTTAGAATTGTTTCAAAGGTCAACAGGCATGTGGATTTGGGTGAACCGGTGGATATTGGCTATATTGATTTTCAAAAGGCTTTTGACACAGTCCCTCACCAAAGGCTGCTGAGAAAATTGCACAGTCAGGGGATAAGAGGGCAGGTCCTCTTGTGGACTGAGAACTAGTTGAGATCCAGGAAACAAAGAGTAGGTGTCAATGGGCAATTTTCAGAACGGAGAGAGGTGAAAAGCGGTGTGCCCCAGGGATCTGTCCTGGGATCGGTGCTTTTCAATCTGTTCATAAATGACCTGGAGACAGATATAAGCAGTGAGGTGGCCAAGTTTGCAGATGACCCAAATCTTTTCTGTGTGGTAAAAACCAGAGAAGATTGTTAATTGCTCCAGAAGGATCTCTCCAAACTGGGGAAATGGGCTACAAAATGGCAAATGAATTTCAATATAGGAAAATGTTAAGTAATGCATATTGGGGCAAAAAAAAAAAATCAAAACTTTTATCTATCATCTAATGGGCTCTGACCTATCTGTGATGGATCAGGAAAGAGATATTGGTGTGTTGGTGGACAGATCAATGAAGGTTGTCTACCCAGTGTGTGGCAGTGGCGAAGAAGGCCAATTCCATGCTAGGGATTATTAAAAAGGGGATTGAAAATAAAACAGCCAACATTTTAATTGCATTGTACAATATGATAGTAAGGCCGCACCTGGAGTATTGTGTACAGTTCTGGTCACTGCATCTCAAAAAAGACATTGTGGAACTGGAAAAGGTGCAGAAGAGAGCGATTAAAATGATTACTGGGCTGGGGCACCTCCCTTATGAGGAAAGACTACAGCATTTGGGGCTTTTTAGTCTGGGAAAAAGGCCCCTGAGGGGGGATATGATTGAGACGTACAAAATAATGCAGGGCATGAGTCAAGTGGATAGAGGGACATTCTTCTCTCTCACACAAAATATCAGAACTAGGAGACATCCACTCAAAATGAGGGTTGGGAGAGTGAGAACAGACAAAAGAAAATATTTTTTTACCAAGGGTGTTGTGAGTCTGTGGAACTCCCTGCCACAGGAGGCGGTGAAGGCATCTGGCCTGGATGCCTTCAAAAGGGGATTGGACAGATTCCTGTAGGAAAAGTCCATCACAAGTTACAAACCATGCTGTTGATGTGTCATGTCCAGGCTTAAAACCAGGATACTTCAAGGACCAGATGCAGGGGAGTGGTATCAGGAGACAGAGATCTAGTCTCGTGTGCTCCCAAACGCATCTGGTGTGGCCACTTTGAGATACAGGAAGCTGGACTAGTTGGGCCTTTGGCCTGATCCAGTAGGGCTCTTTTTATGTTCTTATGTTCTCTTTTCAAGCCCACGTTCCACGTTGGGTACCAAATAAGTTGGATGGTGGTTGTGGAAGAAGTGATCAAACAGGGATAATTTAGGCTATTTTCACCCCTACAGGACTAGAGTTTGGAATTCTCTACTGCAGAACTCAACCTCAATGAGAAATATTTTCTTCATTTTTAGCAGCTGGCGGTAAGCCAGGGCGGGGAGGACATGTTGTCGTTGTGACAACTGGGAGCAAGAAAGCCTGGCTGGACGACTGAAAATCACAGCTTTCCATGCTTGCCTTCTGCCCACCCTTGCCTATATAATATTGTGCTAAAGAAAATAATCAGCATTCCACGGCAGGTTAACCCAGATTTTGATCCAAGCGCAGAAGCACAAATCTCTGGTGGATCCACACACACGTTTTATATACATTATTCTGCTTCTGCTTGTTATTTGGAAGGTTTGTGGAATGCATGCGGTTATGTCAGTCGAGGCTGACAGGCAGTTCGCCCTGAATCCGAGCTTGGAAAGAGACTCCTGTAACTTTTCTGAGCGCTGCTCTGAAAGGAGAGAGATGTTGTATTCTTCGTCGGGCAACACTCTCTTCGTGTCGCTTTCTGCCGTGTGCAATCGAGACTGGGTGCCGGAAGCATTTAATGTAGGGCAATTAAAATGCTTCCTGTCCCCCCTCCTCTTAGGTTCCGAAGGTCGTTAGGACACTCTTGCCCTGGGGAAGATTTGGGCAGCCTTGGCATGGGTTTGGGGGGTTGGGTAGCCTTTCATTGTAAAAGAATGCCCCTGGTGGTCCCAATTCCAATGCCTGGCTTCCCAGAAGGGTATGAGCAATACCCCTTGCAAAAAGGAAGCTTCCCTGATCTGATCCAGCAGGGTTCATTCTTAACAAGCCCAGCTGTGCCCTTGTAACTCATTAGGAGTCATGCAAGCAGGTGAGAGTGAGCTGGAGGTGGCCAGCAGGATCTTCCTCATCTTATGAAATTGTGAAAGTGGCGCCTGGCCAGCTACTTTGGCCTAGATCTGTGTTGGCAAACCCATGGCACAGGTGCCAATGATGGCACTCGGAGCCCTTTCTGTGGGCGCTCTACATTGCTCCTTCACAGCCACCTGTGTGTGTGTGTGTGTGTGTTTGTGTGTGTGTGTGTGTGTGTTGTGTTCTTACAGTCGTGACTGACTCTTCGTGACCCCATGTCCATGGAGTATTCTTGCCAGGAATACTGGAGTGGTTTGCCAGTTCCTGCTCCAGGCGCCTACAGCACCTGGTATTCCCTGGTGGTCGCCCATCCAAGTACTAACCAGGGCTGACCCTGCTTAGCTTCCGGAATCAGGCGAGATCGAATGTGCTTAGGGGCAGGCATGTCCAAACTTCGGCCCTCCTGATGTTTTGGATCAGAACTCCCAGAATTCTAAGCTTAGAATGCCAGTGGCAAAGGACTGTGGGAGTCGCTGTCCAAAACATCTGGAGGGCCGAAGTTTGGGCATGTCTGGCTTAAGGCATCTAGGCAGCTGACAGCTACCTGTATTCAGGTTAAATTGCTATATTGGCACTTTGCGAAAAATCGGTGGGTTTTGAATCGCAGTTTGGGCACTCGGTCTCTAAAAGGTTCGCCCTCACTGGCCTAGATGGACTGTGGCTCTGGTGACACCCAGATGTGTGTATCTTTGGAATGGGAAACGGAGGTGTGAGGGTTCTCCTTTTTCCCAAGCATCCCGCACTTCAGGTTTCAGTAAAGACACGTTCTTAAAAGAATAAATGGGGCTTTTATTTTGTTCTTCCACTACTATGGAGGCTCTCTTCTTAATCACAGTTCCAACATCTTTAATTTCAGTAACAAACGGATTATTTTTTTATTCATACAACGGAGTAAATACAGAAAAATCTAACCCTCCCCCTATTCTTGGGGAGATTTGGTTCCACCATTTTTCTTCGCCTTCCTCTCGAAGAGGCTCGGTTCCCCCACTTGTACCAAAATCTCCGAAGTGATTTTGGGCCCGGGACGTCTCTGGCGGCAGGACTTGAAGGGATAGTCTTCTCTCAGGGTTATCCCCCTCCCAGTACATGGTTTCCTGGTTCTTTTCTCCTCCTCCTCCAGCTTGGCTAGCCATTGTTCCCAAGCCAGCACCTTCCGAATCTCCTTTCTCTTGCGGTTATACTCACGGGCTTCCCGCTCACCCCAGTAGAAACAGCCTTGGGGGTGGGCTCGTCTCCTGTTACTTTCAGCTTCTGGCTTAGGCACCATCATTTGCTCCCAATCTCCAGTCCATGGGTTTTCCATCCAAACCCATTCCCAGTCTGGGGGCAAGACATGTGGTGTACCCTTTTTACATTGTCCGAACCCCACTTCTACCACAGCTGATTGGCCGGGTTTTCCCGCCGTTTCTGTCTCCTTCTCCTCCATAACCCGGGTCTTAGCTTTACCCCCCTCCTTCTCCCTTTCCAGAATCTTCAGGGAGTCTTTGAACTGCTTCCAGAGCATTTTCCTTTCATGGGCTTCCTGGTCCTGAGCAGCTCTACATTTAACCCCTTGCCTTTTGCTTCTCCAGCCACTCATCCCTGTCACAGTCTCGTTGTGCAGGTGTCACTCCCCCACCTTCGGCCCCTCCAGGATAGCTTCCCTCACGGGAGGCCCTGTGACATAAATTGCGACTGTTTGTGGCCTTCCCTCGCAGGAGTGGCGGAGAGGCAGGTGCCGCTCATGGGGCCCCCTTTCCCACCCCGTTTGCAGACGGGCCAAGGCGGACTGAAGTAGAATAAAAAGAGTCTTGTCCCTTAAGGGCCGCCCATTTGGGAGTGACATCAAGAAGTGAAACCCAGAAGGGTCTGGTTTGGGTAAGCGGCTTCGCTTGCTAATTAGCCCTGCGCACCTCGTTTGGCACAGGGACGATTTCAGGCCTGGTGGGACAGATCTGGCGTCGTCTTCCGGGTCGCTCACTCAGCCTTCATTAAGAGCAGGCAGGGTGTGCAAGAGACAGGCCACACGAGTGACGCACGGGGCTTCGTGGGTTTTTCCACCGTGCCCCTTCAGCAGGGTTACTGATCTTTGCTTCTTCTGAGGGCAGAGCCGTTGGACAAACAATTTCGGGCTGGATGGAATTGCCGAGAGTTTCCGTTTCAGCTGGCCCAGGGGCAAATGACTGATCCGCTCAAATGCTCCTCATACGCCTAGTCTAGAGAGAAGGTGTATCTTGCATGCACGTGTCGGTTTCCTCCACGGCTCCTGTGAACAACTCTCTTCAGCACTGACCGCTTGGGATATTTTTCTGTTGAAGGAAGCTGCTCGACATCGGCACCAGAACCTAACATTTGTTTAATTGAGCATCCTGTGTCTTACTTATTTTATTTATTTTATTTTAGAGTATTTTTACCCTGCCTTTCTCCTCGGAAAAGGACCCAAGGCGGCTTACAGTAATGAGGGATAATACACAGTCCAGTACAATTAAGACATGTTCAAGTATTTGAGAACAGGGAACTGAGGGACATCTTACAGCATTGATAGACAACATTACATTAAAGCAACACAGTTATAAGTAGTCTTAAACACAAAGTCTGTGTGAACCCATAGATTCATATAAAATACACATGGTAGTCCATCCTTCAGGGAAAGCTTGCCTGAAGGGAAAGGTCGTTGCCTGTTTCCGGAAGGACAGCACAGATGGGGTAGTCTTGACCTCCAGTGGGAGGGAGTTCCAGAGTCTGGGCGCAGCAGTCGAGAAGGCCCTTTCATGGGTTCCCACAAGATGTACCTGTGAGGGTGGCGGGATGGAGAGTAGGGCCTCTCCTGATGACCTTAACACCTGAGTTGGTTCATACTGTGAGATCTGATCTTTGAGGTAGCTAGGACCCAGGTTGTACAATGCTTATAGGGTCAGAGAAAAACCACCAGGCCCTTGTGACTGAGGTGGCCGCTTGTTCCTTCTCCCTGCAATCCTCATGGGAAGAACCGTCTTTATTCTTAAGAAGGAAGCCTCTTCTCTGTGTTTCTATGATTCCCCACAAAAATGAAGGATTGCTGGAGTCTAGATCACCACGTGGAAGAGATGATTTTTGGAATACAGTGCCCAGATTGGCCCAGCCAATACAGCTGGTGACTGGGTAGTTCTAGTGGAATGGGAAAAAGAAAGAGAGAGAGAGAAGGTCCAAGTTCTAGTGTAGATCAGAATCCAGGCAATTTTTGTACTTTTTCCAATTTAATTTTATATTCAGTTTTCCAGTTGGAAGGGACATCATGCACCTAAGAGCATTTCTGAGCTAAGCCCAATATTTTTCTTGAAGGCCTCCAAGGAAGGAGACTGTACATGATCTGTGAGCAGCTTATTCCATGGCTGAACTGTTCCTAAACTGATTTCTTCTTTGTTGTTTCAACCCTCTTAATTTTGCTTGCTTTGACTTTTTTTTTTTTTTGCCTTATCTGCAACTACTCAGAAAATCAGGATTCCATTGAGGTCCTTCAGAACACTTGGAAGGTTTTCTATACCTTTGCTAAAACCTAATATATTTGTTTCAGCCTGGTTTTCCTTTCTGCAAAAAGGACCTTAACCTGTAGTTTTATGGGCCTCTGAAGCAGCATTCGACCAGTACAGATTGTTGGCATGGCTAGCTGTTTACTGCCCAGTCTACCTGGTGTCATTCTGCAAAGCCCTTGCACCCCTGCTCTGTTCCTTGAATTCTCTTCTCGCCGAAGGTTCCAACACAAAATAGCTCTTGGTCTTGTGCATGCAAGCCATGTGTTTCCTTCTGAGCTGCGGTACAGTCTCTGCCCGATCCCTGTTCCAGTAATATCTGGAGTGTAGAGGGAAAAGGCTTGACCAATAAAACCCATGTTGTACAAAGGTGCTGCACAAACATCCTCTCCTTCCTTTCCCCAAGGAGACACCGGGGATTGCAGCATTGCAGTTGAGGAATGCTGAGAATCTGAAACAGTTTTCTTTGCATTTCACTGAAATATACTTTCCAGGATTCTTTTGGAGAAAGTTTTGCAGCTTAAAGCTAATAAAAATCTGGTAAAAAATGTAGTGCATTTGATTCTTTTGCAAGCCGTTCTTGAGCCTCGTGGTGCAGTGGTTAAATGCCTGCACTGCAGGTAACATTGTGCTCACAACCTGGGGTTCAATCCCAGGTAGCAGGCTCAAGGTTCACTCAGCCTTCCATCCTTCCGAGGTCAGTAAAATGAGTACCCGGCTTGCTTGGGGGGAGAGGGGCAATGTGTAGCCTGCACACTGTAATTAAAACTGTAAACTGCCCAGAGACTACATGAAGGGGTATGGGGCAGTGTATAAGCAGACCACTTTGCTTTTTGCTTTCTGAATGTTCTGAAGTCCAGCCTGTTCGGTACCCCGACTTAAGAGCAGCTCGACTTAAGAGCAGAAAACTGTTGCCGTTTTAACTGCCGCCTTACAAATTTTAGATATGGTCTGCTCGACTTACATTTTCCCCCATTTATTTCATTTTTAACTTATTTTTTCAATTTTTTTAGATAGGTACCCCAACTTAACAGTAGTTCGACTTAAAAGCATGCATTCGTAATGCATCAAATTCATAAGTTGAGGTGCCACTGTATCTGAAATGCAGAGGCACTTCCGTGAGGCGTAGGGTATTTCCTTTTCTGTGAGATATTTTAGGGAGCTGCAATATATATTTAATCTGCACAAAAGCTCCTGTTGTTTGCTTTTGTGCATTTTTCTCATGGGCTGCTCGTTTTGACTGGCAGTTTTCAGTAAACCAACCGTGGCCCTCATGCCTTGCAGAGGCTATAAATATCTCCAGCCTGCACAGCTGTAAAAACCCAAGTGCTCTGCAGGGTTATGTGATGGTCCCTGCCTAGCTAAAAAGAGCCTTTGGTTCCTCGAAAGCCCCAGGAATAATACACAGGGAGTCCTTGTAATTACGTTTTGATCTCTGGAGGGAGGGAATGAGGTGTCTGTCCCTGCCATCTGCGGTTGGTGATTTGCCAAACTGTCATCCTTCCTTTCAGGGTAGTTGATCCTTCCTGGCCTCATCTGCCCTTCAAGCGTTCTAATCTTTTGAAGTCAAAGCTGCATCTTTGTCATCTCAGATTTGGGAAATGGGAGCCCAGTTGCTGAGAACAGAGCCACCTAGATGTCCGTGGGGGATTCAGAACTCCTTTAAGTCACTCTCCAGCCCTCAAAATTGGTGCTCTCTGTACAATCATAGAATCATAAGAGCTGGAAGAGACCTCAAGGGCCATCCAGTCCAACACCCTGCCATGCAGGAACCCCCATCACAGTATTTCCGACAGATGGCCATCCAGCCTCTGCTTAAAAGCCTCCAAGGAAGGAGACTCCACCACCCTCCTTTGTGGCAGCGTATCCCACTGCCAATAGTTCTCATCACTCCAGACAATGTTTTTTTTATCCAGGAAAAAAAGGCACAGTTTTGTCACTGGGATAAGTGTGATCTTCCTTGCTCCCAAAAGAAACCTGGAAACTGGGCATGAACCAGCGCGGGCTGGTTTGTTTATCATCCAAACAGGTGTTTGGTGCTTCAAAACCACACCTCCTGTCTTAGGCTCTTTTCACACAACCCCTAAGATCCGCTGGCCGCTTAAATTCGGACCAGGGATCTTGGGGGTTCGTTCTTCTTCCTGCGTCCCCACCCCTCCGGACTTCCTTGCTCCTGTCTGCGTGAGGGGAGGGAGGAAAAAGGGGACAAAGGAATGCAGGCTCTCCTCCGCCATCCTTCCTTCTCTTAAAGGGGCGGGAGGCAAAAAACAACAACAAACAGAAGCGAGGATAGCCCGGCACTCACTCCTTTACAAGCGGATCTGGGATTTTGCACCCTCCAAGAGCAGGTACAAGAAAAGTGTGCTGGGATGCACTTAGGTGGGCGTGGTTGCACTTAATTTTCTGTAAACTCCGGAGCTGGTGGGGAAACAATTTTAAGCTCCGGAGCTGGGAGCCATTTGCGGCAGAGTTTAGGGGTCGTGTACAAATACCCTTAGCTGCTCAATCAAAGGCTCCTGTTTGGCTTCTCCGGCCACCTGCTTCAGGCACCGCTTACGAGTGGGCACTCGCCAGAGGAGGTGGGGCTTTCAAGTGGCAAGCACCTGTTTGGCTGCTAAACGAACCAGCAAAAACGAGTTCATGCCGACCTCTAGAAATCACCTGTAAGCTGAAATGGAAACCCCAGTGGCCCATAGAATGAGATTTCTCAAGAACTAGGAATACCCACACAAGGGCATCGTTAACAGAGGTGCCCTAAATCCACACCCCACCAGAACTAGGGGACATTCACTCAAATTGAGGGCTGGGAGAGTAAGAACAGACAAAAGAAAACCTTTTTTCACCCAGCGCGTTGTAAGTCTATGGAACTCCCTGCCACAGGATGTGGTGATGGCATCTGGCCTGGATGCCTTCAAGAGGGGATTGGACAGATTCCTGGAGGAAAAGTCCATCACAGGTTACAAACAAACCATGATGGAGAAACCAGGGTACTTCAAGGGCCAGATGCAGGGGAGTGGTATCAGGAGACAGATATCTAGTCTCATGCGCTCCCAAACGCATCTTTTGGGGCCGCTGTGAGATACAGGAAGCTGGACTAGATGGGCCTTTGGCCTGATCCAGCATGGCTCTTCTTATGTTCTTATGTTCTTATGCTACAGTCGCCATCTGCAGTGATCAAGGAGCCCAAGAAAATAAACTCTGTCATTGCCTCCATTTCTTCCCCTTCTATTTGCCAGGAGGTGATGGGACTAGTGTCCATGATCTTAGTTTTTTTGATGTTGAGCTTCAGCCCATTTTTTTCACTCTCCTCTTTCACCCTCATTAAGAGGTTCTTTAATTCCTCCTCACTTTCTGCTATCAGAGTAGTATCATCTGAGTATCTGAGGTTGTTGATACTTCTTCCGGCAATCTTAATTCCGGCTTGTGATACAGCCACCTGTATTCAGGTTAAATTGCTGTATTGGCACTTTGCGAATAATTAGTGGGTTCTGAATCACAGTTTGGGCACTCGGTCTCTAAAAGGTTCGCCATCACTGCTCTAGAAGATGGTGAGCGCTCCAACGCTGGAGGCATTCAAGGGGAAACTGCACCCACTGTCTGTCAGATCTGCTTTGATTTGGGTTCCTGCACTGCGTCGGGGTTTAGAGGTGGTTATTCTATAATTCTATGAAAGAAGAAGGCCTTCTGTCTTCCCTACCTGTCCAGTGCTTCTGCAGATTTGTAGCATTCTCTGACTTGCTGATCTCCCCATTCTTGCAACAGTCACATACCATCAACCTCATAACAATAGCCCCTCGGCTGCAAATATCCCTATCCCAAAACAGGATGAGGGCCTTTTTACACGACCCCTAAATTCCGCCGCAAATGGCTCCCAGCTCCGGAGCTTAAAATTGTTTATCCACCAGCTCCGGAGTTTACTGAAAATTAAGTGCGGCCACGCCCACCTAAGCGTGTCCCAGCGCACTTTTCTTGTACCTGCTCTCCAAGGGTGAAAAATCTTAATGCGGATGTGCCGGGCTCTCCTCGCTTCTTTTTGTTGTTGTTTTTTGCCTCCCACCCCTTTAAGAGAAGGAACCAGGAAGTCACGGGGCTCCCGGCAGCTTCCACCGGCACCGGGGAGGTAAGTCTTTATTCTTTTGTCCCTTTTTTTCTCCCTCCCCTCACGCAGCCAGCAGCCAGGACGTGCGGAGGGGGTGGGAACACACGAAGAGCGACAAACCCCTAAGATCTCTGGTCCGAATTTAAGTGGCCAGCGGATCTTAGGGGTCGTGTAAAAGCGTTTTGAGTGAATAAAAAGAAAGCAATTGAAGAGCCTCATGGCATAGTGTACTGCAGATATAAGAGTGCTCACGACCTGGGGTTCAATTCTAAGTAGCAGCCTTGAGGTTCACTCAGCCTTCCATCCTTCCGAGGCCAGTAAAATAAGTCCCAAGCTTGCGTGGGTTGATGGAGGGCATAGTGTAGCCTGCATAATTCCTAGCAAACAGCCCAGAGAGTGCTTTAAGCACTATGGGTGGTGCATAAGCAGCATGCTTTGCCCTGCTTTGTTTTGGGTTTTATAGCAAGGCATACTTTTCCAGACCAGCCTCAAGTCTGTCCCAAGGGGAAGGAGGGAGGGCAGTGGGATGGGGGGGGGGAATTGGGAGAAATGGCTGCAGATCAGTCCATTGATAAAGCTCCCTCCTTGCCTCTACCAAGTATGTCTTCTGGGCGAGCAATGGGTTGGGGTGAGTTTTGCATGGATGTCCACGTACCTTCTCGAGAATGTCCATACAGTATATATATTGGTTTGGAATACAGTGTTCTCCGATGATAGTTTCTCCCGGTTCTTTTCCTCCCTGTTTTGTCATTAATAACCAGCGCCGTGCTGGCAATCGGCGGAGTGAGTGAGCTGTGGAAATTTCTATTGCTTGTCTTGGCCCCAGTCTGTTTCCTGAGCAGAGCGTGCTTTGTCCCAGGTGAACCGCTCTGGTCTTTGAAAGCGTGTCAAGGCACGTGGAGTGGTGGGACCCCTGGGAACCGGCACTTAAACCCCACTCCAATGCCTGTGCGCTGGAACAGTTAAGTGCCATTAAGAACATAAGAACATAAGAAGAGCCATGCTGGATCAGGCCAAAGGCCCATCTAGTCCAGCTTCCTGTATCTCATGGTGGCCCCATAAGATGCATCTGGGAGAGCACAAGATTAGATCTCCGTCTCCTGATCCCACTCCCCTGCATCTGGCCCTTGAAGTGCCCCAGTTTTAAGCTTGGAGATTACATACATCTCCCTCATGGTTTATCACCTGGGATGGACTTTTCCTCCAGGAATCTGTCCAATCCCCTTTTGAAGGCATCCAGGCCAGATGCCATCACCACCTCCTCTGGCAGGGAGCTCCACAGACTAACAATGCGCTGGGGAAAAAAAAATTCTTTTGTCTGTTCTCAACTCGTCCAGTTTTGATTTTTTGCCCCAATATGTATTACTTCACATTTTGCTACATTTTGCCATTAAGAACTTTGTTCCGGGATTGGGCTGGGCAATGACTCTTTGTGCGTACACATACCAGTGCCCTTTGTCTAGTTACTTTGGGAGATTGTAACTTCCAGAATACCTCTTCACGCTGGCTGTAGGATCATCGTCATCGTCGTCATCGTCGTCATCTTCATCATCATCTTGGAATAGCAGAACTGGATGGGGTCCTATGGAACAATGAGTCCGGCCCTTTCAAGGAAGCACAGAGGGGAATTGAACTCGCAATCTCTGACTTTTTAATCCTGTTGTAGGAGGGAAAGATAAACGACTTCTGTATTCTTTTCACCTAGAAAACGCCAGAAAGCATGAATCAGAAATGACTTGAGGGCACAAAACAAAGCAAAACAAAACAAAAGTAACTTTGGATACTTAGTGGCCAGAACTGTGCTAACATAAGAACAAAAGCTTTCTGGATCTCACAGCGGCCCCACCAGATGCGTTTGGGAGCGCATGAGACTAGATCTCTGTCTCCTGATACGACTCCCCTGCATCTGGCCCTTGAAGTACCCTGGTTTTAAGCCTGGAGATGACACATCTCCCTCATGGTTTGTCGCCTGTGATGGACTTTTCCTCCAGGAATCTGTCCAATCCCCTTTTGAAGGCATCCAGGCAAGATGCCATCACCACATCTTGTAGCAGGGAGTTCCACAGACTAACAACACACTGGGTGAAAAGAATATTTTCTTTTGTCTGTTCTCACTCTCCCAGCCCACAATTTGAATGTACGTCCACTAGTTCTGGTATTTTGTGAGAGGGAGAAGAACGTCCCTCTATTCACTTTACTCATGTCCTGCATTATTTTATACGACTCAATCATATCCCCCCTCAGGCGCCTTTTTTCCAGACTAAAGAGCCCCAAATGTTTTAGTCTTTCCTCATAAGGGAGGTGCCCCAGCCCAGTAATAATTTTAATCGCTCTCTTCTGCACCTTTTCCAGTTCTACTATGTCTTTCTTGAGATGCGGTGACCAGAATTGTACACAATACTCCAGGTGCGGCCTTACTATCGTTTTGTATAATGGCATTATAATGTTGGCTGTTTTATTTTCAATCCCCTTTTTGATAATCCCTAGCATGGAATTGGCCTTCACTGCTGCCACACATTGGGTAGACACCTTCATGGAGCTGTCCACCAACACACCAAGATCTCTTTCCTGATCTGTCACAGATAACTCAGAGCCTATGAGTTGATAGATAAGTTTTGATTTTTTGCCCCAATATGTATTACTTTACATTTTGCTGCATCGAAACACATTTGCCATTTCGTAGCCCATTCCTCCAGTTTGGAGAGATCCTTCTGGAGCCCTTCACAATCTTCTTTGGTTTTTACCACACGGAAAAGTTTGGTGTCATCTGCAAACTTGGCCACCTCATGGCTTATATCTGTCTCCAGGTCATTTATGAACAGATTGAAAAGCACCGGTCCCAGGACAGATCCTTGGGGCACACCGCTTTTCACCTCTCTCCACTGTGAAAATTGCCCATTGACACCTACTCTTTGTTTCCTGGATCTCAACCACTTCTTCGCTCTGGGCCATGCTTCTTGTCTATTTTTCCTTGAAGGATAACTTGCAGCAGATGGCATTTCGTATTGCGCATTATGTGTCCAAAATATTGCAATATTCTTCTCTTTCAGGCGGTGTGGTGGCTCAGCGGGCTAGAGCACTGAGAACTGTCAGCTGCAAGGTTGGCAACTCAGTGGCTCAAATCCCAGGTTGCCACAAGCATTTTGAACCCTTCCTGCTTCCTGCTTGCTTTTTTAGCCCTTAGGAAGTATCTTTATGGCAACATCATTGAGAGATACCCTACCATTAGGCCCAGGTAGTACTGTAGATTGAGTTTATCCCTTAGGGCAGGTACTGGTGCAGGCTTGCTTGTTTTATAACTGTTAAATAAATCTCCAGTGAAAGTCTCACTGTGTAGGGATTGGAGTGGGGGTTGGATGCCACTCCTGACATCAACATGCTTGTAAAACTCGCCGTGATATGTAACCCTCAAAGTTTATGTAAGCCCATCTCGTGCCTTTGCTTGGCATTTTCACGCTCGGGGGTGATGGCGACCAAAGAGTTAAATTGCTGTCATGGCCCAAGGTCCAAGTAGAAGAATGGAAGGTTCTACGTTGGCCAACGGGGAAATTGGGTGGCATAAGGCAACTGTCATTGGTGGGAATACATGCTGCTGACCCCTTATTCGGGGACAGCGCTGCTACTCTGAGTAGGATTTCTTGGTTCCAGTTCCATCGACGTTGTAGTGTGGGTGGCCTGTGCAGCATCTGATTGATCATTGGGACCTTTCAGGGCTGCTCTTCACAAGAGGGCGCTTAGAGGGAGTGGGCAGTGGTAGAGTAGAGGTGAAAGTCTTCTGGTATCTTGGGCTCCAGTTGTGGATGCAGATGTGCATGGCAGGTGGTGGCTTGGGGATGATTTAGCTGGACAGCCCGTTGAGGTGCTAAGTAATTCCACTGCTGACATGGAAAAACAGTGAGAGCGTGTCTGGATCAGCAAACAGGGGTATAGGGCTCTAGTTTTGAGTTGGCTCCTCAGCCCCAAGTGAGTTGCTCAAATGTACGAGCCAGGCCAGAGTAGGAAGCATTGCAATCTTGTATGGGAACCTTCCTTGGCCTCCTGTATCACCTTTTCATTTGGTGAATTATGACTTATGGTTTTGTTCTTTGAGAATGGACAGTGGTAGAAGGTAGGCTGTCCTTTCGACAAGTCATTTGTTGTTGTTGTTGTTGTTGTTGTTCAGTCATTCAGTTGTGTCCGACTCTTCGTGACCCCATGGACCAGAGCTCGCCAGGCCTTCCTATCTTCCACTGTCTCCCGGAGTTTAGTCAAATCCATATTGGTTGCATCGATGACACCATCCAACCATCTCATTCTCTGCCGTCCTCTTTTCCTTTTGCCTTCAATCTTTCCCAACATCAGGGACTTTTCCAAGGAGTCCTCTCTCCTCGTGAGGTGGCCAAAGTACTGGAGCCTCAGCTTCAAAATCTGTCCTTCCAGTGAACATTCGGGGTTGATTTCTTTCAGGATGGATAGGTTTGATCTTGCAGTCCAGGGGACTCTCAAGACTCTCCTCCAGCACCACAGCTCAAAAGCATCGATTCTGCAGCGATCAGCCTTCTTTATAGTCTAGCTCTCACTTCCATACATCATTAGAGGAAAAAACATAGCTTTGACCATTTGTCGACAAAGTGATGCCTCTGCTCTTTAAGATGCAGCCTAGGTTTGCCATGGCTTTCCTCCCAAGAATCAAGCGTCTTTTAATTATATCTCTGCAGTGGTCATGTGCAGTGATCAAGGATCCCAAGAAAATAAACTCTGTCATTGCCTCCATTTCCTCCTTTCTATTTGCCAGGAGGTGATGGGACTGGTGACCATGATCTTAGTTTTTTGGATGTTGAGCTTCAGCCCATTTTTTTCACTCTCCTCTTTCACCCTCATTAAGAGGTTCTTTAATTCCTCCTCACTTTCTGCTATCAGAGTAGTATCATCTGTGTATCTGAGGTTGTTGATACGTCTTCCAGCAATTTTAATTCTGTCTTGTGATTCATCCAGACCTGCGTTTCTCATGATGTACAGTACTCTGCATATAAGTTAAATAGGCAAGGTGACAGTTTACAGCCTTGTCGTACTCCTTTCTCAATTTCCATAGAATCATAGAATCATAGAGTTGGAAGAGACCTCAAGGGCCATCCAGTGCAACCCCCTGCCATGCAGGAAACCCCATCACAGTCAGTTGTTTCATATCCAGTTTTGACTGTTGCTGCTTGTCCCACATATAGATTTCTTAGGAGACAGATAAGGTGGTCAGGTACTCCCATTTCTTTAAGAATTTGCCATAGTTTGTTGTGGTCCACGCAGTCAAAGGCTTTGGCATAGTCAATGAAGCAGAAGTAGATTTTTTTTTCTGGAACTCTCTAGCTTTCTCCATAATCCAGCGCATGTTGGCAATTTGATCTCTAGTTCCTCTGCCCCTTCGAAATCCAGCTTGCACATCTGGGAGTTCTCTGTCCATATACTGCTGAAGCCTCCCTTGTAGAATTTTGAGCATAACCTTGCTAGCGTGTGAAATGAGTGCAATTGTACGATATTTGGAGCGCTCTTTGGTGTTGCCCTTCTTTGGGATTGATCTTTTCCAGTCCTCTGGCCCCTGCTGAGTTTTCCAAATTTTCTGGCATATTGCGTGCAGCACCTTTACAGCATCCTCTTTTAAGATTTTAAAGAGTTCAATTGGAATGCCGTTACCTCCAATGGCCTTGTTGTTTGCAATGCTTTCTAAGACCCACTTTACTTCACTTTCCAGGATGTCTGGCTCCAGGTCAGCAACTACACTATCTTGGTTATCAGGGACAACCTAATCATTCTATCATTTTTGAGGTTGTATCCCAGCGTAGCTTTTCCCACTCTTCTGTTGACTATGCAGGCTACTTCCTTTCTTCTATGGGATTCTTGCCCACAGTAGTAGATGTGATAGTCATCTGAACGGAATTCCCCCATTCCTGTCCATTTAAGTTTGTTGATGCCCAAGATGTCAATGTTTATTCTTGCCATCTCATGTTTGACCACATCCAGTTTACCCTGGTTCATAGATTTCACATTCCAGGTTCCTATGCAGTATATTTATTTGCAGTATTGGACTTTCCTTTCTCTTCCAGGCACATCTGCAGCTGGGCGTCTTTTCGGCTTTCAGCTGCTTCATTAACTCTGGAGCTACTTGTCCTTGTCCTCCACTCTTCCTCAGTAGCATGTTGGACGCCTTCCGACCTGAGGGGCTCATCTTCCAGCGTCATAGCTTTTAGCCTTTTGTTTCCTTCCATGCAATTTTCTTGGCAGGGATAATGGAGTGGCTTGCCAGATCCTACCCCAGGAAGTCTTATTACAGGTCTTATTGTCACCACTGTAATTAGCCTTACAATGATGAAAGCACAGCACAGCCTGTTGTATTCTATAGCCTCGCTGATCAACAGGGACACAAAAGTAACAGTGTGCCCCCATTTATAAGCCTAACAAGGGCAGCAACATGTGATAGAATCATAGAATAATGAAGTTGGAAAGGGCCCATAAGACCATTGAGTCCAACGCCCTGCTTAGTTCAAGAATAACCTGGTTGTCTAAACTTCTCCTGAATGTCAACATTACCTCTTAAGGTAATTGGTTCTGTTGTCATACTGCTCAAACAGTTAGGCACTTTTTCTGATGTTCAATAAAAATCTGGCTTCCTGTAGCTTGAGCCCACTATTATGTGTCCTGCCCTTGGGAATGGTTGAGAACAGACCTTGCCCATCCTCTGTATGACAGCTTTTCGGGTATTTGCCTTCATTTCTCTCCCTCCCCCAGTTGTCTTTTCTCAAGGCTAAACATGCCCAGCATCCTTCTTGGAATTGTCTTGCCCAGAGCAGGACACAGTACTCAAGATGAAGCCTGTTGTTGTTGTTGTTGTTGTTGTTGTTGTTGTTGTTGTTGTTGTTGTTGTTGTTGTTGTTGTTGTTGTTGTTGTTGTTGTTGTTGTTGTTGTTGTTGTTGTTGTTGTTGTTGTTGTTGTTGTTGTTGTTGTTGTTGTTGTT
>JAHTLZ010000379.1:63586410-63601274 GCA_023846285.1 Phrynocephalus versicolor | reverse complement strand
GCCATGACTCAACTTCCAGATAAACTCACCTGATGATGTACGACCACCTGTATTCCATTCCGTTCAAGATGTGGAAAGTCTTGAAAAAATGGGACTTATCTATCAGATTTCATACTCGAATACTTTGATCCTGGGTATTTAGAATGCTTCTCTATGGTGTTGAAACTTGGACCCTTACAGACGCATTATGCAGAAAGCTGGAAGCATTCGAGAAGTGGATGTATAGATGAATTCCGAAGATACCTTGGACAGCCAGAGTCATTCACGAGGCTGTATTATAACACATGAATAAAAAGTTAGAAATCCTCAACACTGTAAAGAGAAGAAAATGGCAGTATTTCGGATGCCTAATGCACAATGAGAAATACCATCTGCTGCAGATTATCCTTCAAGGAAAAATAGATGGGAAGTGTGACCCAAGGCGTAGAAGCCAGTGGTCCACAGTGAGCACAGCTGCTCTGTTAGATAGAAAATAGGGATGGGCATTTCATTTCAGGACCAGTAGGTTACGAAATGAACCATACGAGCCCAGGTGGTCCTCAGAACCGGCTGATACAGGCAGATTCAATCGCTTTACCTTTCTCTGTCTCGCAAAGGGTTAAAATCCAACGAGGAAGCACTCTGTGATGTCATCTTTCCTGCTTTGTGCTGCTGGCCAGTCAGGGAGGGAGGGGGATGGTGCCTGTCCCTGCACAGCTCCTAATTGGACAGCATCACAGATCTAGCACAGATGATGTTGCAACATGCTTCCTCGTTGGATTTTAAACCTGCATGAGAAAGAGAAAGATAAAACAATTGGATCTGCGTGTATCAGCCGGTTCCGAGGACCACCTGGGCTCACGTGGTTCATTTCGTCACCTACTGGTTCCGAAACGAAATGCCCATCCCTAATAGAAACCAGTTCAGGCTACTGATCAATGTTCTATGAGGACATGGCTCTTGATGAAGAAGAATCACAGTGTGAGCAGGCAATGCTCCATGGATGGAGAGGGCACATTAGGCATTCAGAGGCAATTGATGCTCTTTTAAAAAAGAAGATTTTGGGCTTCCACATTGACTTCTTCTATTCCTGCTCTTTCCCACCTCCAACCCCTGGCTTTCTCTAACTATTGTTTGCACTGCCTTCTCAAGCTGAATAGCTGTGCATCGTCCAACGGAAGAGTTGTATCTAGAGATGGACACGACTCAAAAAAATAATTTTTCGTTTGTCGTTTGTCGTTTAGGGGTCCGTTTCGGTTCGTTTTCGGTTTTTTTGGGGGGGGGGTTGCACATTTTTCGTTTTCGTTTTCGTTATGAAACGAAACGGAAAAACAAAACGAAAAACATGGCAAAATTTTTCGTTTCGTTTCCGTTGTCGTTTTGCTTCTGAAAATTTTTCGTTTTCGTTTTCGTTACGAAACGAAACGAAAAAACGAAAACAAAAACGAAAATTTCGCTGAGTCGTGCCCATCTCTAGTTGCGTCTGAGCCATGGAGCCGTGTATTGGTGAGGTGTGTATCAGCTGCATTGCTGCCAGTATATAGGAAAGATTTTTCAGGAGCTACTAGACTCTGCTGAGGTTGAAATGTGGACACTTCTCAATCTTGAGAGCGAGGAATTAAATACTAACTCTCTGGAGCTCTCCCACTAAAAGCAGCTCTTCCTAGGTGTTGGGCAGCCTGGGTTTCGTCAGATTCTTAACGAGGCTTGATATATTCTGGTGCAGAGCTTTTATCCACAGGAAAAACAAATGTACTTCTCCAGTGCTACTGAAAGATAATCTAGCAAGTTTCCTCGGTTGGCTTGGTTTGTTCTTTTCTTCCTGCAAGGATGTTCTCCCAATCTCCTCTTTCGTGTCATTAATTATGTTTATGAGCTGGCTCTTGACCCCCCAAGTCCTTCTCTTCAGAAACTTACACAGTGTTCAGAACGTTCCTCATGATCTGGAAACTTGGAGGGCAATTGCTTGTTTCAAAATTAGAAAGAGGTGCATTTGGCTCCTCCGTGTTGACCAGCCGTGTTCCTGATTCGCGAGGGAGCACTCCGTTCTCCAGATGATACTCTTGGTTGGGGGTTGTGCTTGTCTGATGAAATGAGGAGGTGGCCCATAATTTTTCTGGACCACCTCATCATTTCATGGGTGGTTAGACTCTAAACCTCAGTGTCATCTAACAATCGTGGCGTCAGAAATCTTCCTCCCGCCATGAGATGGATGAACAGTGAGCCTTTGGCTTCCAGTTACGCTTTGGGATGCAAATGGAACAAAACCTGTGGGAGATGCATCCAGCATTGTCTTGCTTTCCTGAGGAGCTGTCAGGACCTTGCAGACTTAAAAAGAGACTTTCAATAGAAAAACAGACAACCATCTGTCCGGTCGGCTTTGATTTTCTGCCCTTATAGGCCCTTTCAAACTCCATGATTGTACGTTTCTCAATCCTGTAATGTTAAAAAGTACAGGTGGATCATGCCCTTCATAGCCCTTGAAAGCAATTTTTGGGACAATGCAAGCAAAATTAATGTCAAGAAACAAAAGAAAACAGAACCCAGTTCCTCATTCCTGATTGTTGGGAATTAAAGCAATCCAGCAAGCAAAGGAAAACAAAGTAGGATAAAAAGCAGCAAATGCCAGAGAAGATCTGTAGATCTCTTGCAGCAAAGCCATTTATTTTAAAAATGTGTTATTTAACTACACCAATACCTTGGTTTAAGAGTACCTTGGTTTAAGAGCGTTTTGCAAGACAAGCAAACATTTCTTCTAAATTTTGCCTTGATCAACAAGCAATGTCTTGCAATACAAGTACTGGAGTAGGTCACATGATCACAAGTGAGCCCATGGTGGATCTCTCTTTCTCCCCCTGCTGGATTGTTGGGGATTTTCAGGAACATTCCATCTCAGGCAGCCTCCAAAGCAGAGGGAGAAGAAAAGAATAGAGGTCTCCTCTGCATCAGCCAGAAACGTTTTCAAAGGGAAGTGCAGTTTATGGTTTTATTTTTCTTTATATTTTTCTTTAATTTGTTTTCAACATCCCTTCTTATTTCTCAAACCATTTCTAGTCATGGGACAGCTACTCAAGTGTGTATATGGCTACAAATTGCACTTTATCATTGTGACATCAAAAACACATAGTCAATTCCAGTTGTTAGTCCCCAGCAGAGCAGATTCCGCAGTCAGGTCCCTAAAACGTGGTGTGTATGTGAACTTCTAGCCAACTTCGTTTGTGAGTTTTGTCCTTTTGTGTGTAACGTATGTGGTCTAAGGGACCCCAGAATGAATAGTCTGAGTTTCCATTTTTCTTACGGACAAATTGGCTTTAATATTTAATGTTTCCAGAATGAATTATGCTCGTAAACCAAGGTATTATTGTATTTTTCCTTCTCGGTGCAGCTGGAATGACCACTTTGACCCTATGCTGCGTGAAGAGGTCTTTCCCTTCCATTGCCCACCCTTCAGATTTACTAGATAGTTCCAGGTTCTTGTCAGAGTCCCTACATGGTGTCTACCCCTTGACTAGTACTGCAGCATCTGTTGTGTTTCATCCTGGCCAGGCTTGGGAACGGTTTTGCAAGTGTAGCTGCACCATCTCTTGTCTGAGGTGTTCTCGTCAAACCTCCCGGCTTCTCGCTCTGGTAAAAGGCCGGTGCCACCGCAGGGAGAATACCACGCTGAGACCAGCCAGCGATGCACCATCTAGCAGGAGCCCACAACTGGGGCGAATGCTAGAATTCTCCTAATTGCACGCGAGGCACTCATTTCCTCCTGGATACTTTTGGCTGGCCGGCATAACACTGATAACTTGAGAGCGAGTGCGAAATTGCTTTATAGGGAATGTTTGACGCAGGCAAGGCTTTTTGGATGGGTCGGCAGAGAAGGGGCTGCACATTGCTTGAACTGGCATCCTGAAATGGCATCTCCTTAATAATTATGGTTGCGTTGCTTTTTATGACTGCCTGTACAAGCCGCAGTAATAGAAGCATGAAGTGTAATTAAATTTGAGTTTCATAAACGTGTGGGACTCCCAGAGGCTGTGCCTGTGTGTGTGTGTGTTTCTCTCTCTCTCTCTCTCTCTCTCTCTCTCTCTCTCTCTCTCTCTCTGTGTGTGTGTGTGTGTGTGTATAAAACCCAAATGTATTTTACCTTTTCAAGGAAGAGCAGCTAATTGCTGTGGTTTCTTCTTCCTGCAGAGAACAACACTTCCTTTTTCTCTTTTGCTATTTTTTTAGGGGTTGTATGTATTGTTCCATATCAAGCTCAGCCGTGACAACCTGCCTTTGATATTTGGAGGCCGGGAATGGGAAAAGATTATCAGAATGTTGAGGCATTAATTGTCCGGGTCTTCCAACTCCTGAAGCTCATTCCCCCACCAAAACATACGGGTCACCTCTGCTGAGGGAAGCCGACAGTGGCATGCATGAAACCACACGGTGACCTGATTATTACAGATGTACGGAAGCCCCCTGAGGACGGTCGGTGCATCTGAACGGGAGAAATGTGCATGAGGCTTAAATTGCCCTGTACTCTTCAGGAAGCTTTCTGACCTGGTCTGTCCCGAGTCTGCAATACTTTATGTTTTAAGATTGCATGCTTTAGAAGAATCCCAATGCATTGCAGGAAGCCACGTTAAGACCCTTAAGAGGTCTCAATCAGGGCCAGAGGTCTGGGCGATGCCCTGATTCTGTGACTTACCCACTCAAATACACATATACACTTGGTTTTGATACTGTAGTAGCATTTCCATTGTATTGCTTTCAGTCCTGACCGTCTTTTAAATCCTAGGAACAGGGTACCTGTGCTGGCTCCCATTGTTTTGCTAGAACCAGACAAATCTCTCTCGTTGGGTGTGTTTTTGTGCATTTCTCCCATGACAAGCACATGCCTGGTGGTGACCCGGAAATCAGCTTTAAACTAAATCAGATCCGAGGAACGAGAGGAATAGCTCTCCACCATTTGTCTGTGCACGTGTGTGTATGTTTCTTAGTCCTACATTGAGACCTTTGTCCTCCATGGTGGCCTTCCCTCTCCAGATGCCAACCAGGCCTGGCTCTCCTCAATCAGTTTCTCAATCAGACAAGACTGAGCTCAGGATGATAATGGTGGGTCAGGGCACTTGGCCTGACTTTCTGTGCCCTTTTGAAACCCATTGAAAGGAATCTTGACATGTCCATGAATGTTTCACTGAGAACTGGAGTATGATAAGATGCACCTTGCCTAACAAAAGGGTCATACAGGGAATTCAGTAACTCACACAGACACTGTGCCAAGCCAGTGCTTTGTAAATGCAGAGGTGGGGATGTTATTTGTTTGGTCTATGACTTCTAGAATCCCACAGCCGATGCAACTATGTGCTATGTTGCCTCTGAGCTTCTGGGACATATGGTCCCCCGGTCTGTCCATTGTACCTTCTGGGTGCTGTTGGATTGAGGCTTCCACATGTCCCAGATGCTTGCCTCCATTGCAGTGGTTGTGAACCTAGCGTTCCCAGATGTTCTTGGACTAAAGCTTTCATCACTAGCTGTGTTGGCCAGGATTTCTGGGAGCCATAGTTCATGAGCATCTAGAGGCCCAAGGTTGGGAACCTCTGCTCTATTGAGTAGTGGTGGTGTTGGGAGCTTCCATCCAATCACATCTGAATGGACAGATTGGTCCACTAATACTTCCACCAAAGCAGCTTGTTCCCTGTGCTCTTGGTGAAAGGTCTTTCACTAGCTTGTGATACTGTAACACTCATTGATTGTGGTACATCTAAATCAGTGGTTCTCAACCTGTGGGTCCCCAGATGTTCCTGGACTGCAACTCCTAGAAGTCTCCACCACTCACTCTGCTGGAAGGGGTTTCTGGGAGTTGCAGTCCAGCAACATCTGGGGACCCACAGGTTGAGAACCACTGATCTAAATAGTGAATAATGTGCCTTTTTATTCGTGAAAAAATCCAGGTTCTTGGGCTGTTGATTCCCTTATAACCGGATCCCAAAATGTAGTTTCTGTGCCGAGCGGTTGTAGAATTATGGCTGATGAACCGCCTTGTTAATTATCATGTTGCTGATGCCTGTAAATGTTTAATACACTGCAGGAACATTCTTTTGATAGAGGAGGGGACCTATAATAAACTAATTCAACCGTTTCAAGAATTCACAAAGGTGGTGCTGGCATTGGCAGTGTTGTCTCATGTCAGCCATATCTAAGCTTCATGCCGTAGGTACTTCCAGTTCTTGCCTGGCCGTTTTCCATGCGCTACTACAGTTTTAAAGTCAGTTGGAGGCTGTGGGTCCAATGGCAGACCACTCTTCACCATCTTTTATTGCTTCCTTGGAATTTCCCCTTTCCCATAGCCTCTGTCAGCTATTTTAGGGGATCTGTGCCATTATATGTTGCTTCTCCCAGCCAGTCCATCAGCCTTTATGAAATAGCTTAGAGTGGCCTTCAGTGGAGGTGTAATGGCTTAGGACCTAGATACCTGAAGGACCGCCTCCTTCCATACGAACCTACCGGCAATTAAGATCGAGCCAAGGGGGCCATTTGAAAGAGCCATCCCTCAAGGAGGTGAGAGGGATGGCTTGCAGACACAGGGCCTTCTCGGCAGCTGCCCCCCAAGCTATGGAATGCCCCCCCCAAGTGAGATCCGCCTGGCGCCAACATTGATGACATTTCGACGCCAGGTAAAAACCTTCCTGTTCCAGAAGTTTTTTAATTGATACAATATAGACTGTGGGTCCTCTGATGGCAATTTTAGTGTAATGATCTTAGTGTAAGTTTTTATTATTGTTTTAATTATTTATTGATATTTGATGTTTTAACTGTTTTAATTTTGATTGTAAGCCGCCCAGAGACCTTTGGGTAGTGGGCGGCATATACGTTGTAAAAATAAATAAATAAATAATGGAACTTGGAAGCCAGAAGTAGACATTGGGCTGCAGATTAATTAGTTTTGGAATACATCTTTTTGTATATTGATGCTTTTAAACTTGTAAACCGCCCAGAGTTCCTGTTGGAAGATGGGCGGTATAAAAATGAAATAAAAAGATAAATAAAAATTAAATAAACTGAAATCTTGCTTAGGTTCTGCACAGAGGAAGTTAACAGAAAGCGCTGTTTAATGACAGATCACCAGAGCACTATGGAGAGATGTTAGGAGTTTTTTGAGGTGCCTGTGAAGGACAGGTGAGGAACAGCTCATCCATCAGTGTTTGGGCATGTTAGGTTTCTCAAAAGAGTCTGAATGGTTCCAATATTGGGACAAAATTGGATTAAGGCACTCGTGGTTTTTAGCTTTTGAAAAGCTGTTGATTGTATGGGCGAAGTGTTTTTTCAGAAACTTTATACAGGCCTGTCTCACTGCTGCCTCTAGTAGCTTTAAGGAAGTAGGTGCAATGGAAGTACAGTGGTACCTTGTATAAAGGAATTAATTCGTTCCCAATGAAATTATGTTAAGCAAATTTTCCTTTATACAGATTCCCACAGGAATGCATTGAAAATGGAGTGATCCCATTTTTATGTTGTACGGATTCTCCCCATAGGCGATTATGATATGCAAATTTCCCCTATCTCCAGAATTTTTTATGTTGTACAAATTTTATGTTATACAAGCTGTTTGTTATACGAGGGTCCACTGTAGGGTTTTTTTTAAAAAAAACACCCCTCTATTTGCACACCTACCCTTCAAATGTTACCCAGGCATGGTGAGAAGCAGTTAAGAACATAAGAACATAAGCAGAGCCATGCTGGATCAGGCCAAAGGCCCATCTACTCCAGCTTCCTGTATCTCACAGTGGCCCCACCAGATGCTTTTGGGAGCGCATGAGACTAGATATCTGTCTCCTGATAACACTCCTCTGCATCTGGCCCTTGAAGGACCCTGGTTTTAAGCCTGGAGATGACACATCTCCATCATGGTTTGTCACCTGGGATGCACTTTTCCTCCAGGAATCTGTCCAAACCCCTTTTGAAGGCATCCAGGCTAGATGCCATCACCACCTCCTGTGGCAGGGAGTTCCACAGACTCACAACACCCTGGGTAAAAAAATATTTTCTTTTGCCTGTTCTTACTCTCCCAGCCCTCAATTTGGGTGGATGTCCTCTAGTTCTGGTATTTTGTGAGAGGAAGAAGAGCGTCCCTCTATCCACTTTACTCATGCCCTGCATTATTTTGTATGTCTCAATCATATCCCTCCTCAGGCACCTTTTTTCCAGCTGTTTTATCACACTTTTTATTGGACTGTATGGACACACAGGCCTCCCTCCCCACCCCCTCCCCATAAGCAGAGCCCTTGATTTGTTAATTTTTTGTTACAGGAAACTAGCTGTCTCCGGCAGAGTACGACCTTTGGGGTCGTGTTATCCAGCACTCTCTACCTGGAGTAGAAGAGGGCCCCTTCACCAGACTTGGGGCAAGGGTCTTCCCTGGCTTGGTTGCGTCTTGACTCCCTGAGGAGTAAACCTGGGGTCTTCTGCCTGGCCAGCCAGCAAAGAGCCCACCCTCAGCTATTCTGCATGGCTTCGGGTTGTGGCAGAAACATTTCCTCCAGCAATCCAGGCTGGGCTTAGGGGGCCTGCAGGCTTGCCAGCAGCTGATATCACTGTCAAGAACGGCATCATTCTATAGCTTGAAGATAGATAGATAGACTATTTATTGCGTCATCGTCAGATCATTGCAAAATATACACTGCAAACAAGCAAGCATATTACCATGCCATATTTATCGATATTTATGCAATAAAATAAACAATTTTAATATTAATGCTTTAAAATATAGTATAAAAATATTGTTTACTTACACCAACTGAACTAAAATCCCCTAAAAAGTATTTACTCTACAATTTTAAAACCTTTACATAAAACATTTAATTTGCATTCTAAGAGGCTATCTTCATACCTCTGGATCTTTATGGCACTTTACACCTATACCATCCAAGTACTTATCTCTGCATATAACGGCTTTAAAAGCAAATATTGCAACTCTATTTATTATATCTAGATTGGATGATTGTAATAAAAAAAAAAACTCAAGTTTCTCTGAGATGCTTCTATTTTCCACTTTCTTTAAAATGTGCTGTAAATATTTTTCTCCTATATTGCTATATAGGGGACAGTCAAGCACATAATGGGCTAAATCCTCGAAGGCAGGGTTTCCACAAACACATAAATGATTATCTATAGGGATACCCTGAAACCTACCCCATTTCATCATAGTATCCATTTGTTCAAATCGCAAGCGAGTATATGTTTTTCTATATTGCATTTTCATTGGGACTGTTAAATATTGTTCATAATGATGCAGTTGTTTTGTGCTGGCCAACCATTTTTTGTTGTTGTAGATGCAACAGCAGATATATCACACTGTGCCTCAACATCAAAAGCTCTTGAAGGTCATTCCTCAAAACAATGTCATGTCCCTCTGTTTTTGTTATGAGGATGAAAAGGTGACAGTCGGCTGTGGTCCAGCCTGAACCCAAGGCAGATGGTCTGTCGCGTTTGCCTGCCAGGTGATTAATTGTTCCATGGGATAGTTTCGGAGAAAGGCTGAACCAGGGGGTCCCCCGAGAATGCTCGTCTCTTCCCCAAACCGGTGCTACTGAAAAGTTGACCTTTAAGCTCTAAAGATAGCGTCGCCTCCTTGCTACCTTTCCTGCCAGAGGACTAACTGGCTTTTCACACGACCCCTAAGATCCGCTGGCCGCTTAAATTCGGACCAGAGATCTTAGGGGCTTGTCGCTCTTCCTGTGTCCCCACCCCTCCGCACTTCCTTGCTCCTGTCTGCGTGAGGGGAGGGAGAAAAAAAAGGAAGAAAAGAACGTGGCTCACCTCTGTTCTGCCTCTCGCTCTTGCCGCGGCAACATTCCAGTCTCTTAAGTAGCTCTTAAAGGGGCGGGAGCCAAAACAACAACAAGCAGAAGCGAGGAGAGCCCCGCACTCACTATCGTTACACCGCATCAAGGAATTTCCACCTCCAGAGAGCAGGTACTTGAAAGGTGCGCTGGGACGCTCTAAAGTGGGCGTGGTCGCACTTAATTTCCTGTAAACTCCGGAGCTGGTGGGGAAACATTTTTAAGCTCCGGAGCTGGGAACCATTTGCCCTGGAGTTTAGGGGTCGTGTATAAACGCCCTTAGTCATCTTCTTGAGTGCGGCCTGTATTGCCAACTGCAGTGAGTGCAGGATGATGGATAATTTAGCACCAGGTACTTCCTGGTAAGCTTCTGAGTCCCCAAGATCACCCCAAAGGGAGAGACGCTGCAAGTACAGACTTCATGGTGTTGGTCATACCTGTCACCGAACGTCACTCTGCATGAAGACAGAAGGAGGAGGAGGACCCAGCCTGGATCACACCAGATTTAGTGATGAACACAGCAAAAATCAGTATACAGTGCTACCCTGAGTTACAACCACTTTGGGTTACAAAAAACTCAGTTTACAAAAGAAGTTATTGGAAATGGGGACGCCTCGGGTTAAGAACATTTTCAGTGGAATGCCCTGGGTTGCAGTATTTCCATTAGGCATTGTAAAAATAATGTACACTGGATTCATTGCGCCCCCATAGATTGTGGAGGGGTGGGAGGAGTTGGAGCCCTTTTTTTCATCAAGTTTTAGAGCCATTCTGGACATTTTTTGCAGCGGGGTTTGGACTTTTTGAAGTTTTGGTGCATTTCTCAAGCAGTGGAAAGGTAGGGAGTTGACCCTTCTTTGCTTCTGTGCCTGCTCTGTGCTTGCTGCATTGTGGGGAAGGGAGCTGACATTTTGTGTTGTTGTTTTTCTGACCTCCAGAATGGATTAAATGGTGTTCAATGCATTCCTATGGGAAACCGTGCTTCAGTTTACAATTTTTTTTTCAGGTTACAAAACTTCCCGGAGAACTCATTAATTACGTAAACCAAGGTACTACCGCAGGCCTGCCCAAAGTCCGCCCCGGGGGGGGGGGGCAAATCCGGCCCGTCAGGCCATTCTGAGTGGCCCGCAGCTGGCTGGCCCCTCCCTCCCTCCCCCTCCTTCACCCCATGTTTTTTTTTAAAGAAAGTGGGTGGAGCTTGCAGTGGGGTGGCAGGGTTGGGGTGCAACCGGCCCCTGACACATTCTCAGCCACCAAATCTGTCCCTCCTTACAAAAAGTTTGGGCACCCCTGTACTACTGTATTAAGAAGGGACAGAAGCTAGTGATCAAGCATTCAGAGCACTATACAGCTTCATCCTTCTCAAAGGAAGCTGGATTGAAATCTTCCAAGAGGCTCCTGCATAGAACCCAGGCATCCTTTTGTATTCAATGCCTGTTGAAAAGGAGTGTGTGTGTGTGTGTGTGTGTGTGTGTGTGTGTGTGTGTGTGTGTGTATTGGGGGTAGGGGAATTCTTTCATTTGTCTGCAGCACAGGTCTCCTCGCACAAGCATAACACAGTCCTGCAAACTTATAAAGAGCCAGACATGACATGATACCTGAGAACTGCAATGCTGGAAGAACAAAAACATTTGGGGCTCTTTAGTCTCGATTGGAGTATTGTGTACAATTCTGGTCACCACATCTCAAAAAAGACATAGTAGAACTGGAAAAGAGAGCGACTAAAATGGTTACTGGGCTGGGGCACCTCCCTTATGAGGAAAGGCTAAAACATTTGGGGCTCTTTAGTCTGGAAAAAAGGCGCCTGAGGGGGGGATATGATTGAGTTGTACAAAATAATGCAGGGCATGAGTAAAGTGGATAGAGGGATGCTCTTCTCCCTCTCACAAAATACCAGAACTAGGGGACATCCACTCAAATTGAGGGCTGGGAGAGTAAGAACAGACAAAAGAAAATATTTTTTTCCACCCAGCATGATGTTAGTCTGTGGAACTCCCTGCCACAGGAGGTGGTGATGGCATCTGGCCTGGATGCCTTCAAAAGGGGATTGGACAGATTCCTGGAGGAAAAGTCCATCACAGGTTACAAACCATGATGGAGATATGTGTGATCTCCAGGCTTTAAAAAAAAACGGATATGTCAAGGGCCAGATGCAGGGGAGTGGTATCAGGAGACAGATATCTAGTCTCGTGCGCTCCCAGACACATGTGTTGGGGCCACTGTGAGATCCAGGAAGCTGGACTAGATGGGCCTTTGGCCTGATCCAGCGTGGCTCTTCTTATGTTCTTATGTACTCACCTCGGAAGAACGGAGTGCTGAGTGAACCTTGAGACGGCTACTTGGGACTGAACCAGGATTGTGTAGGGTTGTGAGCACAGTTTTGGCGGCCGTAATGCAGTCTAACCACTGTGCCACGAGGCTCCTTAAGAAATGACAGCAACACTACAGAATAACATCTGGTCTGAAGAACAGTCCTTGCAGAACTTACTGCTTGTTCTTCCGTTTGGGGTTAAGATTAATGACTCCTGCTGTCACCGGGAGTGACTATTCCCACTGTCACTCGGATCAGTGTAGCCGATTATTTTGATGTATTTTTCCTGGGATTTGCTGTCTTGGCCTTCCTTTGAGGTTCCAAATGCTAGGATTGGTAGTTGTTGAAGAAACACACTCACAGGGCAACACAAATCTTTCTTTGTTTCAAAATGCTAGTTTAAGTGCGCAAGCTCACATTTCTCTTCCCTACTGCTCTGCTTGGGAGCACAGCTTGGGCAACAACTCAGCACTTATATGATGGGTTATTTTGCTCTCGCTCTGCTCCTGACTGACTCTGACAAGGCTCACAAGGAGAACACTCATCGTGGAGAAATATGTTTCCAACATTTAAGTTCAGTTTTAACCCCTCGTGCTATTTGGGTTGGAACCTCATACTGTATTCCAATTTCAGTGTCTCCTCACTGCTATGTTTAATTCCTTATTTGGGACAGATCATAAGCCTCAGTCTGGAGTATCTTATAAATGAGGCACATTTTTACTTTTGTGTCCCAGTTGATCATTGAGGCTAAAAAATAAAACAGGCTGAACTGTGCTTTCATCATTGTAAGGCTAATTACACTGGTGACAATGAGTCCTGTAATAAGACTTCCTGGGGTAGGAACTGGCAAGCCACCCCAGTACCCCTGCCAAGAACATTCCATGGATAGAAACAAAAGGTTAAAAGATATGACACTGGAAGATGAGCCCCTCAGGTCAGAAGGCGTCCAACATGCTACTGAGGAAGAGTGGAGGACAAGTACAAGTAGCTCCAGAGCTAATGAAGTGGGTGGGCCAAAGCCGAAAGGATGCTCAACTGCAGACGTGCCTGGAAGAGAAAGGAAAGTCCAATGCTGCAAAGAAATATATTGCATAGGAACCTGGAATGCGAGATCTATGAACCAGGGTAAGCTGGCTGTGGTCAAAGAGTTGGACACGACTGAACGACTGAACAACAAAAACATAGGCGGAGACCATTATTAGGGTCTAATGAGCGATGAAGAGAACCTTCAAGATGGGAGATGCCACATGCATTTAGAATTTGGAAAGGTTGCTTTCCCAGAATCCCCAGAATTTCCAAACAGGTTGCATAAACCCAGACCCAAACGCAAACATTTCCAAACTCAGCATATATCTTCTGAGCACCAAATACTCCATATTCTTACTGGGCCATGGTGGTGGCTTTCTTACTGTTCAGGGAACTTTTTAGAGGAGTTTAGTTGCTGATGGTAGGTGAACCCTGACTTAACCCATCAATTCTGTTTTTATACTCCATTAATGCCCACTTTTTAATTTTTAATTTTTAATTTTCTTTTTAAGCACCTTTCAGCTACAGTATTTGATAAATGTGCTTTATTACAAGTTGTGCTTTGCCTATTTCACAGGCACTGTGTGTTCTTGACTCTTTATTCTTATTCTAATTTCATTTTTTTTCCTGTTCCATTTTTGTATCTGTTATTTTTCAGGTCTGGAGTGTTCTGGCAAGGGCGTAGACATCTTCATTTATTTTTAAGTGCCTTTAAATTTTTTTAAACAGAAAGAAAGAAAAATTTAATCTCTACTAGTAAGTGTTAGGAGAGCCATGCCTTTTTCACTACAGGCTAGCTTATCTCAAGAGGCTATGTGAGACAAGTGACAAAGACAGTGTGTTTTCTATGTTGAGCTTTTTGCTTTAAGTTCATAACAGATTATCCTCTGAGTTGTGTCAGTAGTCTCTAGCTGACAAATTTTCGGGAGACTTCTGTGCTTCCACAAGCGTGCACATATACATCTAACCAGCAGGAGACTGGGAGATATGGTCCAAGATCCTCAGATAGTTTTTTTTAACACTGTGTTATTTTGATGTATTCTCAAAGGCTTTCACAGCTGGGATCTGATAGTTGTCTTGAGTTTTTCAGGCTGTTTGGCCATGTTCTGGAAGTTTTTTCTTCCTGACGTTTCACCAGACTCTGTGGCTGACATCTTCAGAGGGCAAGGAGTTATAACCAGAGCACAGAGAGAACTCCTAGTTCCCTGAACTTTATACCCCAGAGCACAGAGAGAACCCCTAGTCCCCTCTTTGGGTCCTCTTGATATTATCTAATTGCAGCATGCCCAGATATTTATAGGCTTCAGACTGATGATACTTAATAGCTTGTCCATTTGGCATTTCAATTCCTTCGCACTCAGTGATTTTTCCTTTTCTCAGTGCCACTGTGGCACATTTGTTTAGTCCAAGCTCAATACTAACATCAGTACTGAAAATTCGGGCAGTGTTGGTCAGTGAGTGTATTTCTGTTTCTGATTTTCCATACAACTTTAAGTCATCCATATACAATAGATGAGAAATTTTCCCTGAATTTTTAGCAGTTTGGTACCCTAAATTTGTGTTCTGCAAAATTCTTGAGAGGGGAATCAGGGCAATAGAAAATAGCAGAGGTGACAAAGAGTCACCTTGAAAGATCCCTCATTTAATGCTAACCAATCCATAACTTTTGTCCCTGACAAACAATTCTGTTTTCCAGTTCTTCTTCTTCTTCTTCTTCTTCTTCTTCTTCTTCT
>JAHTLZ010000379.1:63564244-63584744 GCA_023846285.1 Phrynocephalus versicolor | reverse complement strand
AGTAGGGCAGAGGAAGGGCGGTAAATATTGCTGTCTAATATAGGTGCCTCAGGAATAGTACTAAAACAGTATTTGAGGTGTGGAGACGGTAGCAAGACCTGCAGGGCAGTCAAAGTCTGGTTTAGAAAGCTCAGGATCAGTCAGTGTTCGCAAGCCAGTGTATTGATCATCTCAGAGCACACGTCATAATGGCCTCAGGCTACAGGAAGCCAGATTTTGGCTGAAGGTCAGCAAAAATGTCTTAACTGCTAGAGCAATACCACAACGGAACCAATTCCCGTGGGAGGCGGTGACTGCTTTCATGGTGGGGGCAGTCAACAAAAAAATGGACCCCCATCTGTAAGATCTGCTTTGATTTAGATTCCTTCCTTGAGCAGGGGGCCTCAGTGGTCTCTTCCCACTCCGTTGTTCTCTGATTCTATGGTATCAGGAGAATTTAGAGAGTGGGACATTCTTGGGTTTCATTTATTTATTATTTATTTATTTATTTATTGAATTTTTACCCTGCCCATCTTCCGAAGCGGAACTCTGGGTGGCTTCCAAATAGCTGAGCAAGTCAGCGAGCAGTACAATATAAAAGAGACAAATAGACCAACAATACAACAATACAAAATTAGACAACAGCAAAGATAAAAACACCATTTTGAAACAACTGGGGCATCTTAGAATCTTGACTTATGGTCGCAGCTCAGCAGCAATAATTGTTTGCAGGTGTGTAGATGGCGGGAAGAAAAAAAATATTCTTCCCTTTTCACTCCGCTGTTGTGCAATATTCCACCCTTTCCTTCCTCTCTCGTTGTCACTGTTGTTGCGTTTGAAGCCGTATCCTCCACAAAAATCACATAATAATTGGTTTGCCATTTTTAATCGGTGCCAGGAGGATGCAATGGCAATGTGTTATGCATAGCATCTTTGAAGTGGATGTGTAAATGGGGATATATTTTACAGCATTTTGTTTTCACAATGGTAAGAACTCCACAATCCTTCTTCTCCACAATAGGTTTTCAGTCTTAGCTAGAGATGTAAAATTTTCGGAAATTTTGAATCTTGGGGGGGACGGGACTGTTTTTTTACCCCATCCCCCCCGCCAGAAAAAAATGGAAATTTTTGGAAAGATTGAAAAAAATGCTACATTAGCACTCCCCTTCCTCCTTTACAGCTTGAGAGTCTTCTGTTATTTAAGGTACATAAAATATGACTATGGACCATTTGACTTGGCAAATTTGTTCCTCTGGATTTTCTTCCAGTGCTTTGAGGCCTAGTGAAGAGGACAGAACAGAACCAAACACACCCACCCTCCTGCAAAAAGAAAAGTGAAACCCCTTTTCTTGTGACAATAGCAGTGCCTCCTAAAGGAAGAAATATATCTTGTTCTTGCACTGGAGAGTTCGCTTTGTAACCTGGGACTTGCTTGTCCTCAGTGCACAGAAATTAGAATAATCTGATACTATGCATATTTTTTTTTAGAAATGATTTGGGAAATATTTGAACACCCTGTCTTAAAATATTTTATTCATCGTGTTAAAATAAAACATTCCATAATCATTGTGTCTCCCCCCCCCTCAGTTTTTCATTTTTTTCTCCCACCCCCCCAATTTTCCCATTCTTTTCGAAAAACCCCAAAAAGGCTTCAGGAAAAAAATGGGGGAAAAGTCCCCCACCCCCCATTTTTTCTGGTGTTTTTTTTTCCCTGGGCCTTTACATCTCTAGTCTTAGCTGTAACATTTTGTGTGCTGCTGGCTGTGCTTCAGAAAGAGCTCTTCTTTCCCTTTGACTAGCCCCATCAAAACATACGTTCCTTTTTGGGCATCCCAGACACAAGTACCACTGCCTGGCTAGCTGAGCTTCCGTATTGCTTGCTTTGCCGCTTGATAGTGTTGATCAGAGGAGGTGCTACAGTTGAGTGAGTCTCTCTTAACTTCGCCGTGCATGTCGGGAATTGAATGAGCCTCACATTTTCAATCTGTCCCAGCTCCAGGGAGGCCCGTTAGACCCCTGGCTTTTGATGCAAACTTTGGGCCTTTTCACACGACCCCTAAGATCCGCTGGCCACTTAAATTCGGACCAGAGATCTTGGGGGTTCGTTGCTCTTCCTGCGTCCCCACCCCTCCGCACTTCCATGCTCCTGCCTGCATGAGGGGAGGGAGAAAAAAAGAGAGGAAAAAATGCAGGCTCACCTCCGAAGCCGCCCCATCGTCGTCCTGATTCCTTCTCTTAAAGGGGCGGGAGGCAAAAAAAACCAAACAGAAGCGAGGAGAGCCCGGCACTCACCAGATTACATCCGGATCTGGGGATTTTCACCCTCCGAGAGCAGGTACATGAAAAGTGCGCTGGGACGCGCTTAGGTGGGCGTGGTCGCACTTAATTTCCTGCAAACTCCGGAGCTGGTGGGGAAAGAATTGTAAGCTCCGGAGCTGGCAGCCATTTGCTGCGGAGTTTAGGGGTCGTGTACAAATACCCTTAATTAGTCTCAGGTGCAATTAAAACTTTACACACATCCTAATTTAATCTGAAGCTGTGGAGGAGGAGGAGGAGGAGGAGGAGGAGGAGGAGGAGGAGGAGGGCCCAGTCCCTGAATGTAGAGGAGTACCATAGGCCAATGGTGAATGTGGTACTTCTTTGAAGCTGTCTAAAGTAAAGGCCCTTGATCCTTGTGGTGATGGGAATGTTAGCTCAGGTGATGACCATGTGCAGATTCATGTGTATTCTGCCTCATTGTAGTTGAACTGGGTAAGCATGTGGCATCAGATGTGTATTCAAGCGTTCTAAGAATACAGGAAATCAACTGAACGTGTTTCTTTTATTTTTGGCTATTCTGTAGTGCTTAGTGAGCCCTCAGGTTCTGATGATGATTCAGCAGGGCATGGGAGTGTGTTTCATAGCTGGTTATGTTTACGTGCATGTAGCTAACAGGTGCAGAAAATGCTATGTTGACCCTCATTCCAAATTCTGTGTGGTGGAGATACCTTTCTGAGGCCTACTAGGAAGGCACAAAAATACCTTATGCAACCTTTTGAGATTAAAAAAAAAAAAATCATAGGCATGACATTGCCAAAAGCAGAGACAGGATACAAGGGAAGACATTGCTGACACCGTAACAGGGCTCCTCGGGAATTAGATTTCACCCTATATAGGTTGCCATCTTGCTTGGAAGAGAAAAAAAAAACAAGAAAGCCTTGAATCTCTGAGCTGTCGTGAGTTTTTCTGGCTGTTTGGCCGTGTTCTGGAACACGGCCAAACAGCCCGCAAAGCTTACAGTACAACAGCGATCAGATCCTGGCTGTGAAAGCCTTCGAGAATACTTTGAATCTCTGTTGTTGAAAACTCAGCCCTTTCTCTTGCAACCCAGAGATGTTCCCTTTCCAACTTGGGCCAGGCACTAGAGATGGGCACGAAACGAGCGATTTTTCGTTTTTGTGTTTGTTTTTTCGTTTCATTACGTAACGAAACGAAAAACGAATTTTGACTCCACAATGAAACGAAACAACCCGAAACACGAAAAATTTTGTCGACCGCTTCGTTTTCGTTACGGCAAATGCATTGAATTGTGCTAAATGGTAACGAAACAGCAATTTTTCGTTTTCGTTTTCATTTTTGTTTTTTTCGTTTTGTTACGTAACGAAACGAAAATGAATTTTTTTGCAAAAAAACCTCACGAAAACAGAAACGAACCGAAACGGCCCCCTAAACGACCAAACGACGAACGAAACACCATTTTTTTGAGTCGTGCCCATCTCTACCAGGCACCCTTCAGACACATTGGGGTTGTAGTAAAAGGTGAGCGGAATGAGAGGAGTAGGCAGTTTGGTTCAGTTTACTTGACAAGGCCATGAATTCCAGCATGGAAACAAACCGACCTGCTTGAGTCTGCATCTCTGACCTAGGACCTATTTCAAAAAAGGTGTCAAGTCGTAGTGAGAAGAAATGTTTCAAAACAAACGATCTGATGCTCCTTTTAGGTGAGAGGGATTTTGCTGCTGATGAAACAGTGCTAGTAAGTTGTGCCATTGTCAAGGATAAGTCATAACCCTCCTCTGTTGGTGAATTGTGAGTGTTCGGTTCTCTCTCTCGGCGGATCCGAGTCACAAACTCGAGCCGAGTCATTTCTTAGTAAAACATCGAACGGATTTTTATTGCATACAGAAGCAGATTCTCTGTAGGTACGTTCTTGAACCTCTGGAGATAACTTTGGTATATCAGAATCAACATTCCCCTCCACGCAAGGGTCTTCATAAATAACATTAACAGGCATATATCGTGAATCCGGCTCCTTTAAGGGTGACGGGGTGTAGGGGATCCCCGACCCCAACACTGAGTACCGCAGCACGGGTTTTTGGCCCACTGTGCCACAGGACTGGCAAACCTCTTGGTTCTCCATCTGTGGAATTGTCTAGAGGATTCCGGCCATTGAAGAGGGCTTACGTGAACAGCCCAGGCCAATCCTTCCCCCTTCTGGACCTTTAAATAACCCGCGCCTCCTCTGACAGCATCCCCATCTGTCTGTGTACCTATCTCCCTCAACTGCCGGTTCCAACCGTCAGTTTTTCCTCTTTTCTTCCTCTCCCCCTCCTTCTCCCCCGCGCGCTCCCCCCAATCGGGTAACGTCTCCTCTACCACCCAATAAGCATCTCGCGGGTCCTTGCGCTCTTCAGTCTCCCAGTCTTCCTTATTATCCTCCTCTAACTCTATTAGGTGCAATCTTTTCACATGTCTTTCCAATTCCTTGTCTTCTTCACCGTCTTGCTTAGGAGGTCCAGACGGCTCACTCCCTTGATCATTTCTGGGAGGTTCCGTCTCCTCACATGAATCCCCTTTGGCATTTCTTTTTTCTGTTAATTTTTGCGATACTTCAACCCCCCCCCAAATTCTTGCAGCTGTGCATGACAAATCTAATAGATAGATAGATAGATAGATAGATAGATAGATAGATAGATAGATATAATAAGGGTGCTGCTATGTAAATATTGCAGAGTCTGGCTAAAGCTGGTAGTGGCATGAATGGACTCCGTGGTTGCCCCCTCTCTGGTCAAGAGTCTGGATTTGGTGATCCAGAATTCCATATCTCTCCTGTGATGGGTAGATGGCAAATGGTACCCTCACCATGAATATTAAGATAAAATACATTTCTAGAGAGGAAATACTATTAATTTGTCATTGCAAAAACAGCCAAGAGTGTTTTGGCCCCTGAATCCGTTTGTTAGTCCAAGGTGGACTTGAACTATTGAAACACTGGGAGTCATTAAATTAACTATCAGATCGGACTGATTTATCTCGTGGATCTGTTTTATCTGGGACAGACAGCTGGATTGTAGCACAAGGGTTTTTTGACGTGCTGTTGAGCTTGTTAGGTACTCTGACTGCAAACTTACTGCGATAGCGAGAGCCTGTCGCTTAAATCACACCAAAGCAGGTTGATTGAATCGGCGGGGATTTGGTGAGTCAGCAGGTTCATAAATTCCACTCATCCAAGTGGGCCTTTCTATCTGGCGGAGCGGATCTCCCAGAGATCAACCTCGTCCCGACCAACCAGAGCTTCGCCCTCCCTTTCTCTCTGAGTGGCTACACCGAGAGACCCCCGTACGGCTTCGACCCGGAATCGGGCCTTCTCGGTGGCAGGCCCAGCACACTGGAACAAGCTGCCATCGGAAATTAGGCTGGTGGAGTCGCTGTTGGCTTTCAGAAGGGCCTTAAAGACCTGGCTCTTCAGGGAATGCTTTGGGGACCTCTGAGCACCTTTTGACTGTGATTATGATTGTGATTTTGTATTGGCCTTTTTTAAAAAAACTGCTGGCACCGGCTTTTCTTGCCGGATCTGACCCTATCTTGGTTCGTGATGCTATGTCCATTTTATCTTGTTATTTTTAGTATTTTCATATTGCATTTTCATATTTATTTGTATTTCACCATGTCTTTTCATTATTGTTTTGTGATTGGGCATGTTCTGGGGTTGTAATTTGGGCAGGTGCGGTTTTTTTGGGACATGTTGTACACCACCCAGAGTTCCCATGGGAAAATCGTATCAGTATAAGAAATAATAATAAATAAATAGTACAACTTCCTACACTAAGCAACAGGAGTTGGGCTTAGGACTGAGTTGGCGGAAATAAAAATGCAGAAAGTCATGATGGGCCTTCTGCAGGGCAGTCAGTGGGTGATAACACAGATCTCTTTGAGTAACACTTGTAATGGGATGAAAAACACACACACCCATTGTCCGTGTGCACAGGAGACAGAGTTGGCTATATGGCTGAATTACAAAATACTAGTTCTCCACGGAAATCTGTCTTTGAGCTTCCTTTGTTCAAGAACGACCATCTTATTTAGCATTCTAACCTGCAATTAGAGTAAACCCATTGCATTAGTAGGATGTTCAGAGGTAGAGGTGCCACCAAACTTCTGGCTGCATGCAAAGCAATCATAGAAACACATTTCTTGTGTCAACTCAAACAGCTAAGTCTTGCGAGAGCAGCAATTTAGTAGATGGTCTATAGCAGGCATGTCCAAACTTCGGCCCTCCTGATGTTGTGGACCACACCTCCCAGAATTCTAAGCTTAGATTGCCAATGACAAAGGGCCAGGGGGGGGGCTTTTGAAAGAGCCATCCCTCAAGGAGGTGAGAGGGATGGCTTGTAGACACAGGGCCTTCTCGGCAGCTGCTCCCAAGCTATGGAATGCCAACCCTATTGAGATCCGCCTGGGGCCAACACTGATTACATTTCGGCGCCAGGTAAAGACCTTCCTGTTCCAGAAGTTTTTTAATTGATACAAAATAGACTGGGTCTGCTGATGACAATTTTACGATAGTGATTTTAGTGTAAGGTTTTTATTATTGCTTGATGATTTATTGGTATTCTATTTCTAACTATTTTAAATTGTTTTAATTCTTTTGATTGTAAGCCGCCCAGAGACCTTTGGATAGTGGGCGGCATATATGTTGAATAAATAAAATAAATAAAATAAATAAAGGACTGTGGGAGTTGCGGACCAAAACATCTGGAGGGCCAAAGTTTGGACATGCCTGGTCTATAGAGATGCTCTCTGGAAAATCCTGAAGAAATGTGCATGTCTTGAGCAGTTCCCAGATATTGTTTGAGAATCCCCTGACAGTCCACAAGTTTGTGTGACGTCTGCGGTAGCTTCCTTTCTGATCTCTTTCTCGTTGTAGACCAGTGTTGGCGAATCTATGGCACGGGAGCCAAAGCTGGCACGCAGAGCCCTTTCTGTGGGCATGTGACATTGCCCCCTCACGGCCACGGCACTTCCCTCTCCATTCGGAACACGCCGCTGTGCTCTGTGCAGAGAGCCGGGCAAAGGGGAGGCAGCAGTTTGTGGGGGTCGTTCGTAGTCCGAGTTAACTCTCCAGCCACGTCGCTTTTGGGATGCCCGGAGCGGTGTGGCTGGAGAGTAAACTCGGGCTATGAAGGAGCCCACAAGGCACCACCACTCCCCTCTTAGGTGTCCCGATGGTGGAGCACCCCATCTGCCTCTTTGCCAGGGCCGAGAGGTGGATGAGGTGTTACTCTTTGGGAAAGCGAGGCTCGGAGAGCAGACTTTTGAACTTTCCATGGCTGCAGCGAGGGTGCTGTGGCTGCAGGAAATTCAAAAGCCTACTCTTTGATCCTTGCCTTACCGAAGGGTAGCACCCGGAGCATTTGTAAGCCGGGTGTGAGGGTTCGATCTTCTGCAAGGTTGGTTCCGAACCATATATAAGCTCGGAGTCATTTTTATTATAAACTCCAAACGGGTTTTTATTTAAATTAACATGAGAAGAACATGAACAGACGTTGTCTCCGGTTCTTTGTGATAACTTTAACAACTTCGATATATCGACATTTTCTAATGAAGGCTCTTCAAAGGTAAAAGCTAACTGGCTATTTTCTTTAAAGGTATTGCCTAGAAATGGGGACAATACTGAGTGCCTCTCCCCAGACATTGACTGCTGCAGCACGGGTGTCTTGCCTATTGGGCTACCGGATTCTCGTTCCTGCCCCTTCTCCATTCTGAATTGGGCTTATCAAAATGTCCCGGCCACTTCACTGGTCTTACTTGTACTGACCATTCAAACTCATCAGTCTCCCGGATTCTAGGTATGGGAATAGTGTCTTCCCATCTCGGCTTTCTCTCGTCTGTCTGCGTCCCATTTCCTTTACCAGTCCTCCCCAACTGTCACCGGTTCCCTCACGTGCCTGCTTCTCCTCTCCTGGGTCCTCGCGCTCCACCCACCCGTCATCGTCCTCATCAGCTGCCCACAAACCTTCTTGAACCACCCCCTGTTCCTGCTCGGGGGATCCAGTAGTCTCATCACTGATATCTCCCACTTTTAAATCCTCTATTTTTCTCACCAGTTCTACATTAACATCTTTATTACATTCTTCTTTCTCGCTTGGTTTTGTTCCAGACGGCTCACTTTTCACATCTCCTTCACACCGGGGTACCACTGTATTCAGGTTAAATTGCTGCATTGGCAATTTGCGAATAATAAGTGGGTTTTGAATCGCAGTTTGGGCACTCAGTCTCTAAACGGTTCACCATTGCTGTTATAGACCATGTAAAAACTAGGCTGCGTCCTTGCTCCACTTCGATTCAATCTTACATTTCCTACCTCACTTTGAGAAGCTTCTAGGGAAGGAAAGATTGATATTAACCTTCAGTTTCCCTCTTGAGTCTGTGGCATCTGTGAAGTGCCGCTGAGATCTCATTTTGTACTGTGAATAAGCTCCCACCACCACCACTGCCACCTCAGTCCTCTGTGTGTAATTGGCATGGGCTCAAACTTTCTATTAAGCTGCAGGTGCAAACAGTTCGTGTTCTATCATCTTATGGAGCCGCGGTCTTACGTGTCTTTAATTTTTTTTTGACATGAAATGGCAGAAGAAAGTTCCTGACACGGAAGTCCTTGAACAAACACAGATGGCAAGCATTTTTTACAATCTCAAAACAGTGACACCATCAACAAGTCGGCTGTGCCGTCAGGATGTCCGGCAACCACACCTTCCAAAGTGTATTTTCAAAGGTACATTGGGTATTTGTACACGAGCCCTAAACTCCACCGCAAATGGCTGCCAGCTCTGGAGCTTACAATTGTTTCCCCACCAGCTCAGGAGTTTGCAGGAAATTAAGTGCGACCACGCCCACCTAAGCGCGTCCCAGCGCACTTTTCATGTACCTGCTTTCGGAGGGTGAAAATCCCCAGATCCGGATGTAATCTGGTGAGTGCCGGGCTCTCCTCGCTTCTGTTTTGTTTTTTTGCCTCCCGCCCCTTTAAGAGAAGGAATCAGGACTACGATGGGGCGGCTTCGGAGGTGAGCCTGCATTTTTTCCTCTCTTTTTTTCCCTCCCCTCACGTAGGCAGGAGCAAGGAAGTGCGGAGGGGTGGGGATGCAGGAAGAGCAACAAACCCCCAAGATCTCTGGTCCGAATTTAAGTGGCCAGCGGATCTTAGGGGTCGTGTGAAAAGGCCCATTGAAGATCAGATTGGCATTTTTAAAATACTGACTGGGTCGATTGTGAAGCTGTCAGAGTTTTGTGCTATTTCATCAGCCAGCAGAAGCAATACTTATTGAATAAATAGTTAGCCAGAGACAGAGTTTTCTTAAAAACAAACACCTATATTACAAACTGTATAAAATATATCACAGCATCACAGAACGTATACAAAGTTCAACAACATAACAGCATAACATTTCATTGACAAAATATATGGCAGAGAAACCAAGTGGGTGCCTTACTCACAGAAGGCCCAATGAACAATGATTTACAGAACATTTTTATACATGTGTCTGTCCAATCATAAATGACACTACCTCATAGCTATAGCAACCCCTTGGATCAGCCAAAATTCATTATGCTGATTCTTAACATCTGCACTCCATTAGAAAGAACTATACATTGAGTCACTGTGACTTTGCACTTTTACAGACTCCATCTTTAAATCAATTAAATACATATCAAATATATATAGAACATCCTGTCTAATACATGTATTTCACTAACTAATGATCTGACAGAAGCTCTCACTCAAAACTGAAGTGAAGGCCTGCTGAAATGCAACACCTGTGCCACATCCTGTAGTATCGAAGATGTTTTAAAACACAAGACAAAACTCAAGTCTTAAGCCTCTTTTCACAACATCAGTAGCCACACTCCGGGTTTCAAGGTTTCAGACTCTCCGGCTGCACTTCGTTCCAAATGAAATTCTGTTAAGCAAATTTTCCTTTGTACAAATTTCCCATAGGAATGCATTGAAAACGGAGTAATCCCTAATCGTGACCGTTTTTATGTTGTACGGATTCGCCCCATAGGCGATTCTGTTAAGCAAATTTCCCCTATCTCCGGAATTTTTTATGTTGCACAGATTTTATGTTATACAAACCATTTGTTATATGAGGGTCCGCTGTATCACAACTATATGTCGGTATGGACAAGCTCATTGCTAGATAAATGTAGATAGTGTCATAACGGCAGTAGATGCACTCTGGTTCCGTTTAAGTCCTGAGTGTGAATCTCGGCTGTGATGGGCCTGGATTTTTCCTCCCGGAGCTTTTGCAGTGGAGTGTTAAAAAAACAAACAAACTCACATGCACCAGAAGGGCCGCATCAGGAGAAGAGGAGGGGACAGTGATAATCTGGTGGACCTTTCAGAGCGGGTGAGGAAGAGCTGGGATTTCCAACCCCTTTCGTTGTCGTCTTCTCTTCGTAATATCTTTTCCCTTGGAAGTGAGAACCGCTAACGTTTAATTTGTGCTCCTTTTGGAGGGATTTGCAAATTTCCACAGTGGATGCAAGCAAGGCTGGAAAAATTAACCTTGGATCTGTCAAGGCTCATAAGTGTTTTAATCTGATGGCTTTAAGGGTCTGCGTGGGCCACTTCAACTGTCCCGGTTAATATTCATGTGCGTGAGGAATTGTCAGGGCTTTCCCCCTCCTTTTTATTTTGCGTTGCTTTGCTTTTCGAGTAAAATCTCCTCGAGAAGAGGCTAAGAGACGGGCTGAATACCAGCCGCAGCTTCCAGAGCGGTTCTTTCGGAAGGACGCCAGCATCGCAGTGACTGGATCTAATTTGTGGGTCAGAACAGGACTAATTGGAGAGGTTTCGTTCCCTCGGAGCCTCGTTTTCTTTTCAGCAACACTGTAGCAATTTTCGGGTTTCGTCAGGTAATCGCCCGAAAGGGAAACAAGGGGATTAAAGCTGCGTTTTGCTGGGCTCCGGCCGCTGGAGGGTGTTTGCAGTGTAAAATAAGCCGCGGGAGTCCCTGCCCAAGATAACATAGTAAATCTCCCACTGCAAACATAGCGTTGCCCGGGGTGGAAATACTGAATGGTCACCGGATAACCACGACAGCAGAGGTTCAGAATAGTTTATTTCTGGTTTGGCAAGCATCATCTTCTTCTTCTTTTCCTCCTTCTACAGCCCTCTTCCTCTCCTCTCCGCATGTTACCTCTTCTTTCAGCTGTCCAGGATTTCTCCCGGCGTCTCTTGTTCTCCATTTGCTCACCCCCTACAGCAGGGTGGCTCCGGGCTGTTCTCGGTTGGCCGGGCATCACAGCATCCTTCCCTTGCCACACGTGGAAGGCAGTTCGCCTTTGAGCCACCTGGATCTGTCGAGCCAGGGGTTTCATGGAACACCAGTTTGATTCTGTTATGTTTTTTTTTTAGCAGAGTTTTATTTACAAAGAATAACTTGGCAAAATAACAATATAACATAAACAGCTTTCTTCAGCATTCCTTCTTGCAGTCACAGAGTTCTTCGGCAGAGACGTGTAGCAGCATGGATCATCATCATCAGGAGATTGGGATGAAGTGATCAAGTGTTACCCACACTTGCTAACCACTATATACTCAGTTGATTACACATTTCAGTCAGCTGATCCCTGACTGGCTTTACTACAGTTACAAACTCTTAAGCAACTTACTTACAATTGTTAGTTACTTTACTGTTATACCCTAACAATCCCCTCCTTAACTAACAATTGAACATATTATACATTATCCATACATTTCATTCCTAAAGCTTCCACTGCTTCCATATGTTTTTGAAATGTCAGCGGTTTCGTGAACATATCTGCCAGGTTCTCTTTAGATGGACAATAACACAATTTTATCTGTTTGTTCTTGATGACCTCTCTGACATAACAATACCTTATGTCTAAATGTTTAGACCTTCCTTTTACCTTCTCAGAATTTGCTATATGAATACAAGCAGTGTTATCTTCCATAATCTTTACAGGCTCATCAAGATTTACATTTAACTCTTTTAACAATGTTGTGTAATACAGCATATTACTACAAACTTCTGCTAGAGATACAAACTCTGATTCTGATGTGCTAAGACACAGACAATTCTGTTTCTTTGTTTTCCATGATATTACAGTATTTGCATACATAGCAACATACCCAGATGTAGATTTCCTGTCCTCAACAGAACCTGCAAAGTCACTGTCAACATAGAATCTTAATTGTTCTTTGTTTGAGGGTGTTATAAACAATGCATAGTTTATTGTTCCTTTTAAATACCTCAAAATATGTTTTACTGCATTCCAATGCATTTTAGTTGGTTTAGAGCAATACCTGCTCACCATGTTAACTGCTAACATTATGTCAGGTCTAGTGGTTAGAGCTATGTATTGTAGTGACCCCACTACAGACTGATACCTCTCTGTGTCAAAAGGAACACTTTCTTCTTCTTTTACAAAATAAGCTTGTACCATTGGAGATCTCACAGAGTTACATTCACTCATGTTTTGGGATTTTAATAATGTAGCTATTTTGTTATTTTGATGTAATGCAAATCCCCCTCCTGGTAAATGCTCTGTGTTAATGCCTACATATGTTTTAATTCTTCCTAGGCTTTTAATTTCAAACTTGTTGGCTCTTTCCTTTTCAAACTTTTCTGCTGACTTTTGATCAGGCCCAATACATGCCAAATCACCCACAAAAACCATTAGTATTTCATTATTCCTTGTATACACACACGGATCTGCCTTTGTCTTTTTAAAATTTATTTCCTGTAATGCTGATTCAAGGCAATGATACCAATTCCTCCCTGATTGGTGCAAGCCATGCAAGGATTTTTGTAATTTCCACACTTTCTTTTAACACTGGGACAGGAATGCTCACCGCTGTTGATTCTGCCATCCTCTCGGAGCCTCTCTCGCCTGCCACAGGCAACTCCTTTCCAGCTCAGACGCTCAACAGCTCAAACCTCTTTGATACTCACGGCGGCAGCTGTGGAAGAACACCGAGAGGATGGGTCGAGTTCAGCTTTCTGCATCCCGGCCAGTGGCCAGGTCGCTAGCACAGGGCCGTCATATGATCTATATGTATTCTTTGTGGTTTGCACAAAATAATGCAGGGCATGAGTCAAGTGGATAGAGGGACACTCTTCTCCCTATCACAAAATACCAGAACTAGGGGACATCCACTCAAATTGAGGGCTGGGAGAATGAGAACAGACAGAAGAAAATATTTTTTCACCCAGCGCGTTGTAAGTCTGTGGAACTCCCTGCCACAGGAGGTGGTGATGGCATCTGGCCTGGATGCCTTCAAAAGGGGATTGGACAGATTCCTGGAGGAAAAGTCCATCCCAGGTTACAAACCATGATGGAGATGCATCATCTCCAGGCTTAAAACCAGGGTATTTCAAGGGCCAGATACAAGGGACTGGTATCAGGAGACGGAGATCTAGTCTTGTGCGCTCCCGGACGCATCTGGTGGGGCCACTGTGAGATACAGGAAACTGGACTAGATGGGTCTTTGGCCTGATCCGGCATGGCTCTTCTTATGCTCTTATATGTATTGTTTGTGGTTTGCCTGCAGCCTCCGGTGTAGGGGAGGAGAACTCCCAGTCCTTGGAAGGATGCCCCTTCCCTGAGGTCAGCGGTCAAGCCTGCTGGGTCCTGTAGTCCAACACTCTCTGGAGGGCCCTGGGTTCTCTTTCTCTGATCTTGTCGCTTCTTTGGGTTTCAGGCTTGAACTTCTCTTTAAACCTTCTCACAGCTGTCCAGATGTCACATGTACTTTGGTGGATCCCACCTGGCTGGGCTGGGTGCAAGCAGCCTGGTCATCGGGGATTTCTCTCTCTAACTGCCATCCATCCATCCTGAAAGACATGCGTACACTATAGCCATGTTGGCGAACTATGGCACGGGTGCCAAAGGTGGCACTCGGAGCCCTTTCTGTGGGCACCCGACATTACCCCTTTCATAGCTACCTGTATACAGGTTAAATTACTGTATTAGCACTTTGCAAAAAAATTAGTGGGTTTTGAATTGCAGTTTGGACACTCGGTCTCTAAAAGGTTCGCCATCATTGTACTAGAAGAAAGCACATAATCCAGATCAGAATTGCAGTGGAACTCATTCAGGAGCTCCATCTGGCTACAGCTAATCATGAAAATTATCCCACTGTTGCGTGTGCTAACCAGAGGTCTCCTCAGGGACCCTCTCTCTGTTAAGCCCCCTTCCTCTTTTCTTTGAGCCCCATAACACGTGACATCACCCCCTCACAGCCACGGCTCTCCCCCCTCTGCTCGGAGAGAGCCGGGCGAAGGGGGGCCGGCAGTTTGTGGGCTCCTTTGTAGCCCAAGTTGACTCCCTAGAGCGGCCTGGCTGGAGAGTAAACTGGGGCTGTGAATGAGCCCACAAGCCGCCACCACTGCCCCCCTGGCTCTTCGATCCTGGCTTTCCCAAAGAGTAGCACCAAAAGCATCTGTTAACCCCGGGGTACCACTGTATTCAGGGTAAATTGCCATATTCTTTGCAAAAATAAGTGGATTTTGAATCGCAGTTTGGGCACTCAGTCTTTAAAAGGTCCAGCCCCACTGCACTATAGAAATCTTTTAATAAATTGGGCTCCTTGTCACTACATTTCCACCAAATTCAGTGACAAAGCATCATATGTACGTATTAAGTAGGTCTTGTCCTGTTTTTCAACTGTTTCCATAAAGGCAGGATGTTTAATAATTAAGTTTTGATTAAGTTGTGTCTTTCAACCAGGAACTTTAATCCCATCTTTCTGCCTCAAATTTCAAGTGGTGTAATGTATGCTGTTGAGCATCCTAAAAACTACCACCGCACAGGAATGCTCTGAGCTGGGGACTCAAGGATGGAAGGCTGAGTAAACCTTGAGCTGACTACCAGAGCCCATTAAAACCAAACTCAGTTTGTGAGCAGAGTCTTTGCTGCAGTACTGCAGCTTACCCAGCTTGCTTTGCGGGACGTTGTTTAACCTGCACAATTAAAACTGTGACCAGCCCAGAGAGGGATTTAAATGCTTTGGAGTGGGAAATAAGCTGTGCATTTTGAGTAGTGAGATTATTGACTATTAAAAAATAGCTAAAACAGTTAGCCTCCAAAGCAGAAGCATTACAGTGCAATCCTAGTGGAACTTAGTTAAGTCCTTCCGCGGCAGATAATGATGTGACTTGTCTGTGAAGATTCTCAGTCATCCAGGTGAGTTTATCTGGGAGTTGAGTCATGGCTACTGGACTTCTTTTTTTGAGAGATAGAAACGTTTCGCTGCTCATCCAAACAGCTTCATCGGTCTGAATACAACTAGTGCAAATCCTCCATCTTATAGGCAGCTTTGACCACTTGTCATTTATGTGAGCATTGACAACCCCTCCCTCAACAGAGGTGGTGGGCTCCGGCATAGTCTATCTGCTACTTATCAGGCTGTGCTTTCCAAAGTACCCAGACAAATCAAAAAGCCTTCACTACCAAGGCCATAGCTAAGGACCCATTCTTGATAGGTTTCAGCACCTTAGGCCATTGTTCACCTTAAGGCTAAGGATACTATTGTCTCCCTAACGAGCCTAATTAGGCCATTGTTCATCTTATGAGCCTAATTCAGGCCAGGGTGACAAGAGGTCAAAGCTGCCTATAAGATGGAGGATTTGCACTAGTTGTATTCAGACCGATGAAGCTGTTTGGATGAACAGCCAAACGTTTCTATCTCTCAAAAACAGAAGTCCAGTAGCCATGACTCAACTTCCAGAATGATGTGACTTCATTGTTTGAGGGGGTGCGATTACAAGTAGTGAATTCCAAGCTCTGGATTCTTGAGCAACTAGCATATCCTCAGGGGGAACCAGGCTCCGAGTGTGGGGTCCCGGTGAGCATGCCTGGTCCTGTTCTCATCACCTACTCTCGTTTTTTTGGAGAGCAAAGTGTTGTACCTGAACAAGGTGGGGCAGCAAATAAACAACAGGTGTGAGTGCTCTGTTGTGGTTTGTTGTATCCTCTTCCTTCAAATGTGGCCTCTTCCCAGCCTTTCTCGCTTGAACCAGCCCCTGTGTTTTTCAAGAAGCAAATGTCATTACCCTTGATCGGAAAAGTACCTGGTTTGAGTTCTACCCTTTTCTGCTTCCTCATCCTTTCTTCTTTACCGGGCTAACCATTGCCTTACCTGTTGCAACAGAATGAGATCCGGTGCCTTCTGTACAGCAAGAGTTTTATTGAACTCGTGGCGGTGATTTCCTCACAAGGTGTCAAACAGAGTTCACCTGTCCCTTGCCTTCCGGCTGCTATCACGAAGAGTTGGTCACAACTGTAATGACACAACACACACACACACACACACACACACAGAGAGAGAGAGAGAGAGAGAGAGAGAGAGAGAGAGAGAGAGAGAGAGACCGTCTTATAAATTGGGGGGGGGTATACAGTATTTTGATTTTAGCAGATGTGCACAATGGAAGTTGATCATGTGTCTGTTCCCCGTTGCGGCCTGGAGGGATATGGAAATGCCACTATTTGTTCCATGGTGATTTATTTAAATAAAAAAACCCCACATACTACTACTTTCATTCCGGGCTGGTGCTCAAAGCTAGACCTTGGGGCTGCCAAAACGGACCGTGGAGGAAATAATGGACCTTGAAGAGACCGCAGGGGTATGCATTTTACGTGTCTTGTTCCATAGGGAGGGATCTGGAGATTTCCGACGCCTGCCATGGCCAGTTAGAAGACTCTTCTAAGACCAGTGATCCGGATCAGTTCCTTCAGAAGACAGCCAAGGTAATGTTCTATATCACCCGCAGGGCATTGCCTGCCCCCCACCACACTCCGAGGAACGCTGTTGGCTGAGCCGTTATGCGAGGATCCCTTTATTTTGCTTTTTGTAACTATGGCATGGCAGCTCAGAGAGACACGTCCTTCACTGGTGTAGCATAGGAATGGGGAGCCTGTTGGCCTCTGTTTGTCTTCCGAGGACTGCTATGCTCCTTGAGGCATCTTGGTCAGCTCTCAGGATGGAAGGTGTAGCCTTGAAAAATGAGGTGGGAAAGACCTACCTCAGAGTGTCAAGCTGGGTGTGTTGAAGGCCCAGGTACACATCTTCACTCGGCCACAAAAAAGGATGCTAATGGCTTTCCTTGGGTCGGATCTGTGTCCAGGGTCGTGGTGAGGAGGGGGTGTCGCTGGAGACTGGGCACCAAGTGCATTGGCTTCGAAGTCCTTCACACAGAAGAAGGAGGTCAGTGTCATGAAGAAACACTGCTGGATGAAGCAATATCTGCCTTATCCTCCTAACTTGCAGAGTTGTTATTTATTCTTAATTGTTATTTATTTGACTTACGGGCCACCTGATAACGAGACACAAAGCAGCTCACAATATTAAAAATACAGTGGTACCTTGTATAAAGGAGTTAATGCGTTCCAAATGAAATTACGTTAAGCAAATTTTCCTTTATACAAATTCCCCATAGGAATGCATTGAAAATGGAGCAATCCCTTTTTTATTTTGTACAAATTCACCCCATAGGCAATTATGTTAAGCAAATTTCGCCTATCTCCGGAATTTTTTTATGTTGTACACATTTTATGTTATACAAGTTGTTTGTTATACAAGGGTCCACTGTAATAGCATTAAGAACATAACAAGTAGAGATGGGTGTTTTGTTTTGGAAGGGGTCCAAGTTAGGAAACAAAACATGACAACACAGGTGCCATTTGGAACCAAGAGCCACCCTCCGAAACGAACTCAAAAACTGACTTACCTTCTTTTGGGTCATGCGGGGCGAAACTCCCAACGAGGAAGGAGCCTGCAATGCATCATCTTTTCTTCTCCCTGGCACTGGCCAATCAGGAGCTCTGGAAGGACATGCATCATCGCGCCTTTCTGTCTCATTGGCCAGCGCCAGGGAAAAGGAGAGATGACACGTCGGAGCCTGCTTCCTAGTTGGAGTTTCGCCCCACACAACCCAAAAGAAGGTAAGTCAGTGGTTGATTTCATTCCTGAGGGTGGGGCTGGGTTCCCAGCACCAGCTGTGCTGCCGTGTTTCATTTCGGAATCACACCCTTTCCGAAACGAAACACCCATCTTTAATAACAAGCAAAACACTAAAAAAAAGACCCCTCTCAATTAAACTATATGCTAATTAAAATATATTTGAATAATTAAAAGTGAGCAAACATTAAAAACCATCTTAATAAAAAGAAAAGAAAAGAGGCATATAGTCATGATGGTTTAAGCCAGCCTGAAAAGTTGGGTCTTCAACGGTCAGGGAGAGAGAGCCAGCCTGAGTTCCCAAGTGAGAGCACTCTATAACCTTGGAGCTGCTACCGAGAAGGCCCCGTCTCGTGTCCTCATTAGCCGTGCCTGTGCTGGCAGTGGGACAGAAAGGAGGGGCTCCTCTGACGTCAAATGCCAAGAAGACCGACATGGGGAGAGACGATCCTTCAGTTGAGCGCGAGCAGCTTGTTTGGGTACGTATTAGAGATGGGCACGAAACGAACAATTTTTCATTTCTGTTTTCGTTTTTTGTTTCGTTACACAACGAAACGACAAACGAATGTTGTCTCTAAAATGAAACGGAACGAACAGAAACACCGGAAATTTTGTCGTGCGTTTCGTTTCTGTTACTGCAATATGAGTCAATTGCTTAAAATCCTAAAAAAAATCACAAAAAATTGAAAGAAATGGTAACGAAATGGTAATGAAACAAACGAAAACGAAAACAATTTTTTTGCAAAAATTCGCGAAAAACGGAAATGAACCGAAACGGACCCTCCAAACGACAAACGAAATGCCATTTTTTTTTATTCGTGCCCATCTCTAGTACGTATCATAATTCCATGCTTCATATAGCCATGGACTGAGTCCTTTCCAATCCCCAAACTTTCCCCAAGATAGTTTGTATGTTAAAAGGATTTCCGTTAGCAATCTGGGACAGAAGGACTCTGTGCCTGGAATCTGGAGAAGGCTGTTACCCATTTGGATCATTTAATTACATTTAATTATTTATGCCATTTCTTCTACACCGCTTGGTGTCATGAGATCTGCAAGCAGTTCTTGCTATTTTTATTTTAAGGCTTGTATACTGCCCGTCTTCCCGAAGGAACTCCGGGCGGTTCACAACAAAGAAAATCATACAATGAATAATCAGTTATTATACAACAACAATCAACAGACAATATAAAATATATACACAACTTATATGCCACCCACTACCCAAAGGTCTCTGGGCGGCTTAGAATTGAAATGAACAGTTAAAACAGTTAAAACATTAAAAAGGCAATAAAACAATAAAAACATTTAAACACAAAACACTAAAATTGTCACCAGGACCCACAATCTATGTTATGTTTTGATATGATCAAAAAGGCTCATTTGAAACACGATAATAATAAAGTAGAAATGAAGAATATTCGGAAACGCAAGTCCCTCCACCCAGTAAGGATACTGTAGCCATGAAAAAATAATTACCCGTTAATATTTATGTCTTTGGGCACAGATACATTATGCGCTGGAATTTGAAAAGGAAAACAGATTTGGCCTGAGCAAGAATGCTCCCAAGGGCGACGTCATTTTACAGGCTGCTCTCTCGAAAGGGACGGAGCCGATGGCCTTCCGCAGTGGGGGAGGTTTCCCAAAGCGTTGCTGTGTTTTGCCCAAACTTCTTTGCCGCTGCCTCTTTCTCCAGGTGGTCTACATCCTGGAGAGGAAGCATTCCAGGGCTGCCACCGGTTTCATCCGGCTCCTGGCCGACCGCAACAGCGAGCTCTTCAAGAAGTGCGCCATGTTCTCGCCCGTGGACCACAGGGTGCCCCGGACCCACGTGCCCCTGGCGGAGTGCCCGCCCGATTTCACCGCCAGGCCCGAGGACTACGCCAGCACCCTCTTCGTCTGCCGGATCGTGGACTGGAAGGAGGACAGCAATTTTGCCGTCGGGTATTTATTTATTTATTTATTTATCTATTTATTTATTTATTTAACTTATATTCTGCCCACTACTCAAAGGTCTCTGGGTGGCTTACAATCAAAAGAATTAAAACAGTTTAAAATACAGTGGTACCTTGTATAAAGGAATTAATCCGTTCCAAATGAAATTATGTTAAGCAAATTTTCCTTTATACAAATTTCCCATAGGAATGCATTAAAAATGGAGTAATCTCGTTTTTATGTTGTATGGATTCACCCCATAGGCAATTATGTTAAGCAAATTTCCCCTATCTCCAGATTTTTTTATGTTGTACAGATTTTATGTTATACAAGCTGTTTGTT
>JAHTLZ010000379.1:63527026-63541864 GCA_023846285.1 Phrynocephalus versicolor | reverse complement strand
TGCGTAGCCTGCAAAAATAAATTGTAAAACTGCCCAGAGAGTGCTTTAAGCACTAGGGAGCAATATATAAGCAGAACTAGAGATGGGCACGACCAGGAAATTTTTTTTTTGAGTTGTCGTTTTTCGGGACGGGTCCGTTTCGGCTTGTTTCCGGTTTTCAAAAATTTGTCGTTTCGTCGTGTTGTTTTTTTGTTTGTCGTTTCTATCGCGATTTCACGCGATTTGACGTCCGGCGCGACCGGCGCTATTTTTGCGGGGGTGGGGAGGTGCGGGCGCAGGGCGGGCGGCGGTGGCCGGGGGGTCCATGTGCGGGCGGCGGCAGCGGCAGGGGGGAGGACCCAGCCTGAAGCCACAGCGACAGCAGCACTGATGGAGGCAGGGTAAAGGAACAACTTGTTGCCTTGCCTGCTGCCAATGAACTTTTGAATATAGAATAGAAAATAAATGGTAGAGTATATATAATTATATAATATAAATCCACTCCCCTCCAAGAAACCTCCCCTGTTGAAGCACTAAATGGAAAAAATTCTCCCTCTGTCTCACAAAAAGGTGAGGAGAAAATAAACAAAACTGCTAGCAATGAAATGAAAAAATGAACTTTGGAAAATAGAAAATAAATATTGAATGGTAGTATACTCAATCCACACCTCCCCCCCCAGTCAAACCTAAACCAATATCAGAAAAAAATCCTGACAAACTGCAGGAATGAACTGCGTTGCTTGCTATTCCCCACAGCAGACAGGGAATGAAATATTTCCAAATTCCTATTCCTAAAAATTCAATTGAATTCCCTCCCTGCCTGCCTAACTGAATCTAAAGGCTCCACGACCGCGAAATCGAAACTACTAGCACAGCAGAGAGCAGACAGCTACACACAGCCCTCTCCCACCCACTCCAAGCCCGGACTGCGACTGTTCTGGGGAGTGCCCCGGCTTTTTATACCCTCTTGCATATCCAGAAGTGTCAGTCACAACCTGGCCATGCGATTGGTGGAATGGGTCCAAAAATTTGCATGGTCCCATCCCATGGCCAGCCCATCATTGCGCACGTGTAAAAAAATAAAAATAAAAATAAAATAAAATAAAATCAACGGAGACGTTTTGTTGCAAGAAAAACCCACTGCTCTTACTGTAAAAATTCAAGCAGTTAAAATAGCTAATTTTTGCATGTTTCTGTGGTGCTTTGGTGGGTTTTTGGACCATGATTTAAAAAAAATATTGCGGTCGCCATTTTGGATCCCCCCCCCCCCCGGCACTGCATGGCAAATGGATTACGCCGAGGATGCCCCCCCCTGGTACCACCAGCAGCCCAGGACAGGGGGGGAGGCTGGAGTGGGGACCCCCCCCAGAAACCACCCCTCGGGTAGGTGCCCTCAGGCAGGCATATTTTTGCCTGCTTTTTGGCCGGGAATTGGGCTTTTAAAAACTTTTTTTCTGATCGCGCGATGCCAGGAACGACAATACGACAAATCAGACCCAGTTTTTCTTTTTTCGGTTCGAGTTTGAGTTCTGGCGGAGTAATTGTCGTTTCCTTTTCCGTTCCGTAACAGAAACGAGGAACGGAAACGGAAACGAAAATTTCGCCAAGTCGTGCCCATCTCTAAGCAGAACACTTTTTGTACCTGTCAGTTTCTTGAAAGTGAGAATTAAGACTTACAAACAATTCAATTTAAGAGTGTTAACTGCTACCTTACAAATTTTAGATGTGGTGTGCTCCACTTACAAATATTTTCCCTCAATTTATTTATTTATTTGATTTGATTTTTTAAATAGGGCTGCTCTACTTAAGAGTTGTTCGACTTAAGAGCATGCATTCGGAACAGATTAAACTTCCTGTTTCAGAAGTCTTTTTAATTGACATATAGATTGTGGGTCCTGATGGCAATTTTTAGTGTAATGTTTTTATTATTGTTTTAATTATTTATTGACACTTTGTTAGTCTATGGAACTCACTGCCACAGAATGTGGTGATGGCATCTGGCCTGGATGCCTTCAAAAAGGGATTGGACAGATTCCTGGAGGAAAAGTCCATCACGGGTTACAAACCATGATGGAGATGTGTAATTCCCCAGGCTTAAAACCAGGGTACTTCAAGGGCCAGATGCAGGGGAGTGCTATCAGGAGACAGATATCTAGTCTCATGCGCTCCCAAACGTATCTGGTGGGGCCAGTGTGAGATACAGGAAGCTGGACTAGATGGGCCTTTGGCCTGATCCAGCATGGCTCTTCTTATGTTCTTATGATGTTTTAAGTGTTTTAATTATTGTAAGCCACCCAGAGACCTTTGGATAGTGGGTGGCATATAAGCTGTAAAAATAAAATAAATAAATACAGCACCTGGTATTCCCTGGTGGTCGCCCATCCAACTACTAACCAGGGCCGACCCTGCTTAGCTTCCGAAATCAGACGAGATCGGATGTGCTTACTGCAGCCAAATAATAGCAGATCCTTATTAAACAAGAACAACAACAGACAGACAGATGTTTTCATATGGGAGGGGCAGGAAATCATAGAATAATAGAGCTGTAAGGCACCATTGAGCCCAAGCCCCATTCAATTCAAGTATCCAAATCAAAATATATTTGTTATGCCAGACTTGTTGATATTTTAATTTAATAGCACTAGCCCGGTATAGTTAAATGGGTGTTTCCAGTTGCCAATAGCCAGCTATCAGATTTTGTGGGACTCCATGTCCCTAGTCATCTTTCCAATGAAAATCTATTCCTCTCTTCCCCTCTTGGCCTTATATGCATCTCTATACTGGCACTAAAGAGAGTCTGTGTTAAATATAAACACAGTAGTTTGCTATCTTAACCAGAATTTGTCATAAGCTTACAAATACCGTTTGAGGAAATCATGTTTAGTCTTAGCCACAGTGAGGTGCAGTGTAAGCAGAACGCTAAACTAGGATCAAGGGTGAGGTGAAGAAGGAAGCAAGACGGAATGAGTGTGCCCCTTGCCAGGGATGACAGCTGATCGTTGGAACGGTCTCCTCACAGCCATTCTCTGGGACTTAAGGGGACCTCAGATGGAAGGAGCCATCGGTCCATCTAGCTGGACATCCTGCAGCCCTTGGTGGTTGAGCAGATCTCTCCAAGGTCGCTTACAAACAGGACAAGAAGGTAGCAGCTGTCTTATTAATCCTGAACAAGAACAGTTGACCATTTGCAAGCTGCCATTAGCTGTCATTTCTCTACCCCAGAGCACAGGGAGAACTCCTAGCTCCCTGAGCTCCTTTCCCTCTGCAGATGCTGGCCACAGAGACTGGTGAAACGTCAGGAAGAAAACGACCCATTCTTGATAGGTTTCAGCACCTTAGGCCATTGTTCATCTTATGAGCCTAATTCAGGCCAGGGTGACAAGAGGTCAAAGCTGCCTATAAGATGGAGGATTTGCACTAGCTGTATTCAGACCGATGAAGCTGTTTGGATGAACAGCGAAACGTTTCTATCTCTCAAAAAAGAAGTCCAGTAGCCATGACTCAACTTCCAGATAAACTCACCTGGATGACTGAGAATCTTCACAAACACTTCCAGAACACTGCCAAACAGCCTGAAAAACTCACAAAAGCTGTCATTAGAGCTTTCCATCTCCAGATATTTGTTTCGTTTAGTCAGATGTTGTTCGTAAAGATCTCTGGGATGCTGGACATGCCAGGAGAATAATTTTCAGAAGACAAACTGTAGGAGCCATCCTCTGATGGGGGTGCATCTCGCGGTTCTCAGCACTGCTGCCTCGTGTTTCGCCCATCTGCCTGCCTTTTCTTGTTCCCATGGCGTTGTCTGGCATCTAAGTATTCCCTTCTCTCCTCCTCTTTTCAATAGACAAGAATGCATCTTTACCATCGATCCTTCCACGGCTAGGGACCTTGACGACGCTTTGTCTTGCAAGCAGCTCCCAGATGGTAAGGCTTGTTTTCTCTGCCTAATAATAATTGTTTATTTACGGTCATAGACCAAAATGTTATATGGCAATCAAGTTCAAAAGATAACACCAATAATACAAATATAGTTGGATAAATTAAAAATTAATAACGTGTAGCCATGGAAAACATTAATAGACATATAATTGCATAGGAGAATAATAAATAAATATTCTAAATATTATATAAAAATGTGGAAGGGTATTATATCATATGCTGGAAAATTAGGGGATCTAAAATTCTGATGACAAAATCATCTTACGGGATGCCATGACTGCCACACAAAATCTGGCCATTACCATAGTTATATTTATGTTCTTATCGGCTAGTAAATACTCAATATAAAATTTACTGGGCCTACCCGGGAACCTTTGGAGAATTGGATATAAAAGCTCTCTGCGTAGGTCCCTGTAAAAGCTGCAATACAGAAGTACATGTTCCAGTGTTTTGACATCCCCACAGTTGCAGGGTCATAAACGTAGATGATAGGGGACCCCTTGAAATCTTCCGTCCAACAGTTTGGAGGGCAACACATTTAGTCTAGCTAAGGTAAATGCTCTTCTAAATTTGGGGGAAGCTATGTTGTTCAGGTAGGAGGGGAGCATAAACACATCATTACATGTACTACTTGAGTGAGATAAAAGGCCCCGGTTCTGTTGGAGTTCAATGTCTCTGAGCCTTTGATGGATGGCAGTTTCTCTGGCTGTCACTTAAGTGTCTTTGTGGATCCTTCTTGAGAGTGGCAGCCATGCTGTCTTCCAGGGTGGAATCCACACGGAACATAGTGTTTCAAGTGGAATGCTAAGCAAGTGTGAAGGATTTTTTTTTGGTTTGATCTCAAACATCTCGGATCAACATGACTAAGGTACCAGGACTAGTCAGGGCTGGGGAGAATCTTGACCTAAAGATATTTGTTGGATCACAGTTCTCATAATCCTTTTACCAGGGTAGGCTGGTGGCTCTGTTGTCAGTGGGAAGAGTAAATCTGCTCTGGGTTTTTGCCAGAACATTGCAAGCACTATCCAGGGTGCTGAGTCATATACCCAAGAGAGGTGCAACACTTCAGGGATCTCCTCTTACATTCACAGTAAATCCCGGGATGGATTAACTGCTCCACTGACATGGGAACCAGCAACCTAGTCTGTCTATTACCATGGGTTGTTCTACCTAAGACTGAGTGGGACCAGTGGTTTGGGGACAACAGGTGCTCCACATTTTCCAGACTCCAGGCAGGGTTCACAAGTGAGCTGATTCATTGTAGACATGATTTTTCTAAGACAGGTATAGCAAAGTGTTCTGCTTATATACCATCCCATACCACTACAAGTAGTCTCTGGGCGGTTTACAATTTTTTAATTACAGTGTGCAGGCTACTCATTGCCCCCCCCAGCAAGCTGGGTACTCATTTTACCGACCTCGGAAGGATGGAAGGCTGAGTGAACCTTGAGCCTGCTACGAGAGATTGAACCCAGGTCATGAGCACAGTTTTACCTGCAGGACAGGCATTTAGCCACTGCGCCACGAGGCTCTGTATTCCAAGCCTGTATTTCCAATGGCAAAGGACTGTGAGAGTTGTGGTCCAAAACATCTGGAGGGCTGACGTTTGAGTATGCCTGTCCTAAGAAGTACCTGTGTGTATCTGTTTCAACAGGCTTACCAAAAGTGAAAGACGAAAAAGTGGAACCTGTATAACTATTAGGTTTATTTCAATGTTAGATTTCAAGAATTACAACCCATCCTTAGAGACTCGTTGCAAGGGGGGGGGAGGTTCATGCTTGTATATCTTCATGGCCTCCCCTATGACTTAATCATCTCTTTAGTGTGACATGGTGTCACTTTGTGAATGGTAGTGAGCAGAGGAAGGTATCCTGTAGACCAGAGATGGCAAATCTTTTAGAGACCGAGTGTCCGAACTGCGTTTCAAAAACCAAATTTTTGGCTACACCAACGAGTGCACTTAAGATGACCTACAGGATACCCTCTTATGCTCACGACCATTCACAAAGTGACACCACGCAAGGAGAAATCCCCGAAATCCCAAAAGCAGATTCTTTTTCCCCATCAGTCAATTAACCTTTTCTCACCCAAACACAAAGCAACTGTCCAGGATATTTTTTCACCCCATGTGAATTTCAGTGCTGATCCCGAAGTCCAGTTTCCAAATTATGAAATATTTTGTTTGGGCTATCCCCATTTGCAGAACTGCCTTCTAGAACAGTGATGGCGATCTTTTTAGAGACCGAATGCCCAAACTGCGATTCAAAAACCACTAGTTTTTCACAAAGAGCCTTTTCACACGACCCCTAAGATCCGCTGGCCACTTAAATTCGGACCAGAGATCTTAGGGGCTTGTCGCTCTTCCTGTGTCCCCACCCCTCCACACTTCCTTGCTCCTGTCTGCGTGAGGGGAGGGAGGAAAAAAAAGGAAGAAAAGAATGTGGCTCACCTCCGTTCTGCCTCTCAGTCTTGCCGCGACAACATTCCAGTCTCTTAAGTAGCTCTTAAAGGGGCGGGAGCCAAAAACAACAACAAGCAGAAGCGAGGAGAGCCCCGCACTCACTATCGTTACACCGCACCAAGGAATTTTCACCTCCAGAGAGCAGGTACTTGAAAGGTGCGCTGGGACGCGCTAAAGTGGGCATGGTCGCACTTAATTTCCTCTAAACTCCAGAGCTGGTGGGGAAACATTTTTAAGCTCCGGAGCTGGGAGCCATTTGCCCCGGAGTTTAGGGGTCGTGTATAAATGCCCAAAGTTTCGATACAGTCATTTAACCTGAATACAGGTGGCGGTGAAGGGGTGATGTTGGGCGCCCACAGAAAGGGCTCCGAGGGCCACCTTTGGCTCCCACGCTGTAGGCTCGCCAGCACTGCTGTAGACCATTGTGACTCCTGCCATTGGTGTTGGCAGCAATCAGGCTGCCCTTTGGCCTCCTTTTTCCTGATGGCAACGCGGGCACAATATGGTGCAAGCAGCCTTGGGCTATTTCCTAGCCTTTTGAGCTGTGGATACAGAAGCACACCATTCCACGTTCATGGACCCATATTATTAAATCACCTCCTTGGATCTACACAAGGAATTGGAATTGGGTAGGAAACCCCCTGTTTTGCACCCAAAAGGTTCCAGATCCAGTCCTGCTAATCTCTAGGCCCGGAAAAGGCTTCTACCCAAGACCACCTCCAAGTAGTTAGTTGACCAATGGTCGGACCGGATATGAGGCAAAGGCCATAAGTCTTGTGTCTCTAAATTGGATCTGAATTCCAAGCTGTTGTTAGCAGAGTCTCAACCAAAAGACTGAAAAAATCTCTTCTCATCATCCGCTTCATTTGCTTTCCAGCGATTGGAACCTCCTGAAATGAGGGGAGTCTTGGTAATATACTGAAACGGAACCTATTATATCTTCCCACCAGGCATTGTTATGAATCCTTAATGAAGACACTTCCCCATTATTTTCATAAAGATGACAGTGGCTGCACAGTAGGTGACAGGACCGCTTTCTCTCATCCACATGTTAATGGAAGAGCTGAGGCAGCGGAACTGCCTGGATGGGGCCTCTGGTGCTCAGCGCCGGGCCTTTCTGTTCCTCCCACGTGGCAGATCTTTGGCACAGAACCTCTAGCCATGCATAAGAGAGGATATGCATCGCTTGGTTCCAGATTTATTGCCGTGCCTTCCCTTACCAGCCAGAGTGTTTGCCTGTCTTATTTTTGGTTTGGAAGGGGAAATGGGCCATCCAAAAATAGGGTCGTCCTTGCGTCATAGTCCCGGGGACTCCCTGTTGTGAAGGATCACTCTGTAAGAATAAAAATAGAGCATTCAGATTTTTTCTATTATTATTAAGAAATGTGCATTCTGAGAATTACTTGACACTTGTAAAAAAATTTTTGTTGTTGTTCAGTCATTCAGTCGTGTCCGACTCTTAGTGACCTCAGCCATTGCACAACAACCGGGAGCAGAACCATGAGTTGTGTGCGTTGTTGGGCCACTGGATTTTGGCCACTGTTGTTGTTGTTGTTGTTGTTGTTGTTGTTGTTGTTGTTGTTGTTGTTGTTGTTGTTGTTGTTGTTGTTGTTGTTGTTGTTGTTGTTGTTGTTGTTGTTGTTGAGTCATTCAGTCGTGTCCAACTCTTCGTGACCCCATGGACCAGAGCACACCATGCCCTCCTGTCTTCCACTACCACCCAGAGTTTAGTCAAATCCATATTGGTTGCATCGATGACACCGTCCAACCATCTCATTCTCTGGCGTCCTCTTTTCCTTTTGCCTTCAATCTTTCCCAACATCAGGGACTTTTCCAAGGACTCCTCTCTCCTCATGAGGTGGCCAAAGTACTGGAGCCTCAGCTTCAAAATCTGTCCTTCCAGTGAACATCCAAGGTTGATTCCTTTCAGGATGGATAAGTTTGATCTCCTTGCAGTCCAGGGGACTCTCAAAACTCTCCTCCAGCACCACAGCTCAAAAGCATCAATTCTGCGGCGATCATCCTTCTTTATAGTCCAGCTCTCACTTCCATACATCACTACTTGAAAAGCCATAGCTTTGACTGGTGAGAAGAGGTTAATTGATGAAAAAAATGATGAAAAAAAAAAAGAATCTGCTTTTGGGATTTGGGGGATTTCCCCTTGTCTGGTGTCACTTTGTGAATGGTAGTGAGTAGAGATGGGCACGACTCAAAAAAAATAATTTTTCGTTTTTCGTTTGTCGTTTAGGGGCCCGTTTCGGTTCGTTTTCGTTTTTCGGGGTTTTTTTTGCACATTTTTCATTTTCGTTTTTGTTACAAAACGAAACGAAAAAACAAACAAAATGAAAATGAAAATTTTTCGTTTTGTTAGCATTCTTTTCAATACAATGTGTCTGCCTAACGAAAACGAAAAACATGGCAAAATTTTTCGTTTCGTTTCCGTTGTCGGTTTGCTTCTGAAAAATTTTTCGTTTTCGTTTTCGTTACGAAATGAAACAAAAAACGAAAATGAAAACGAAAATCTCGCTGAGTCGTGCCCATCTCTAGTAGTAAGCATAAGAGGGTATCCTGTAGACCAGTGGTTCTCAACCTGTGTGTCCCCAGTTGTTCCTGGACTGCAACTCCCAGAAGCCTCCACCACTTGCTATGCTGGAAGGGATTTCTGGGAGTTGCAGTTCAGGAACATCTGGGGACACACAGGTTGAGAACCACTGCTTGACTGCACTCTTTGGTTTAGCCAACATTCAAGCCACCCTTTTGCTCCGTAAAGCTTGGGATCCTTTTTCCTGCTGGCAACACAGGCATGATTTTTGTTTTTTGCATTAATCCATTTTGCATCAATCCAGTCAATGCAAATTAAATGGATTAATGCCAAATAAATGGGCCATTTCTTAGCATTTTTGAATGTGGGTACAGGATCACAGCATCCCACGTTCATAAACTGGAGGTGTTTCTTTTAAAAATAATTAAATTAATATAAAGAAGGGATTTATTTATTTTTTGACTTATTGACCACCTGATTTTCCCACGGTAACCTTGGGCGGTGTACAACATGTTACACATAACAGCAACTGCCCATATTTATTTATTTATTTATTTATTGTATTTATACCCCGCTTATCTACAATGTGTACTCTAAGCGGCTTACAAACATCAAGGCCTCAATAGCCATAAAATTACAAAAGACAAGATAATCAAATAATAATGACACTAAACAGATTAAAAGCCTAATAGCACCTCAAGGTTAAACAATGATAAATAAAATAGTTTGCGATGGCGGAGGAGAAAAGAAAAAACAAACCATAGCTACACACCCAGAACAACCCCCCACCCAGTACAAGTACAGAAGAAAACAAAACACAAAACAAAATAAAATAGGATTAATACCAAACCGTAATAATATCATATAATGGTACTAAAAAATAATTAAAATTAAACGGGCAAATAGCACCGAAAACAACCGTGACAGATCAAAACTCCGGCAAGAAAGACTGGTGTAGGGAAGGTCACTCCTTGGGCCTCGGCCGTTTGGTGCGATGGATCAAAGAAGAGGCACAAGTCCATTGCGAAAGGATTAAATTAAAAAAAATCACTGACATTGAACAGCAGGATGCAGCGCTGACGTGAATGAAATGGAATACGCGGGTTGGTTAGGATGTCCGAAAGGGCCACAAGTGAAGCCCGGGTAGTGTAGAAATGCAATAAGTAAATAAAATTGGAAATTATACGATGGCCAGCTCAGTGTTAGCTTGTTCTGGGAGGCGGGCCTGTGTTTTGTCAGTGAAAAAGGAGAAGTGGCAGAGCAGGATGATGATTGGAAGCAGGACCCTCCGTCTACGTAGTTAGGAATTTGTCTTGAATGGCAGATGGCCTCCCTCTCAGGCCTGAATTAGGCTTACCCTTCTGTGTGTCAGCTAGTGCTGAGCATTTCCAACATCCTTAATTCTTAGCGCTGGCTTTCCTGGTATTTCTACGCATCCCATCCCATTTGCCCAAATTTGATCAGGTCATGTCTGCGCAGAACCGCAGGCTGTCAGGTTAATTCAGTTGACGGAGCTGTCCGCCCACACTGAGGCTGGACATGCATTCTGTTCAGGAACGTCAGAAGCTGTAAGTGGCCAGGGTCCCTCCCTTTTCTTCCCTTGTAAATCCCAGGACCCCCCCCCGCCTTATTTTCCCATTGAGCTGGTGGACGGCTCAATGAAAGTGTTTAGCCAGTTCTAGAATGCGGTCCAATGCAGCGAGGAGTGGGCAGACCTCTGCATTGGAGAAACTAAACAGCCATTAAGAAGAAGGATAGCCCAACATAGGAGGGGTAACAGCTCGGGACCAGAATCAGCAGTACACCTCCACTTGAAGGACAAAGGGCACTCTTTCAGAGATGAAGATGTACACATAATTAGACAAAGAAGAGAGGTGGTTCAAGAGAGGGATCAGGGAAGCCATTCATGTGAGCATTGAAAACCCCTCTCTCAACAGAGGTGGAGGGCTCAGGTACAGTCTATCTGCTATTTATCAGGATGTGCTTTCAACAGTCCCCAGACAAATCAAAAATACTTCATGCCTAGACCACCAAGGCCATAGCTACTGACCTATACTTTATGGTTTTTAGCATCTTAGGCCATTGTTTAACAAGGCTATTGAGACTGATGCCTACCTAACAAGCCTATTCAGGCCATTGTTCATCTTATGAGCTTATTACAGACGAGGGTGACAAGAAGTCAAAGTGAATTATAAAATGGAGGACTCACAACTAGCTTTCTTCAGATTGATGAAACTGTTTGGATGAGCAGCACAACGCTTTAATCTCTCAAGGAAAAGAGGTCCAGTTGCCACGACTCGACTTCCAGATAAACTCACCTGGATGACTGAGGATCTTCACAGACACATGTCTAGCCAGTATGTGGCATCAATGAAGAAGGCCAATTCCATGCTGGCGATCATCAAAAAAATAAAACAGCCAACATTATAATGCCATTGTACAAGATGATAGTAAGGATGCACTTGGAGTTTTGCGTACAGTCCTGGTCACCGCACCTCTAAAAAGACACAGTGGAACTGGAAAAAGTGCAGAAGGGAGTGACTAAAATGATTACTGGGCTGGGGCACCTCCCTTATGAGGAAAGGCTAAAACATTTGGGGCTCTTTAGTCTGGAAAAAAGGCGCCTGAGGTGGGATGTGATTGAGACGTACAAAATTATGATAAAGATTTGCCTGGGGAAGTTACCTTAAGTGAAGTGGACAATAAGAAATATGCACTAAGAAATGCCATCTGCTGCAAGTTATCCTTCAAGGAAAAATAGATGGATAGCGTGGCCCGGGACATAGAAGAATATTCTGGCTTAGGAACTTAAGCCAATGGTCCAGAGTGAGTACAGCTTCTCTGTTTATAATAGCCTTAGATAGAAACCAGCTCAGGCTACTGATCAACAATGTTCTACGAGGACACTTGAAGAAGTACAAAATTATGCAGGGCATGAATAAAATGGATAGAGGGATGTTCTTCTCCTCTCACAAAACACCAGAACTATGGGACATCCACTCAAATTGAGGGCTGGGAGAGTGGGAACAGACAAAAGAAAATACTTCTTTACCCATTGCGTTGTTAGTCTGTGGAACTCCCTGACACAGGAGGTGGTGTTGGCATCTATCCTGGATGCCTTCAAAAGGGGATTAGACAGATTCCTTGAGGAAAAGTCCATCACAGGTTACAAACCATGAGGGAGATGTGTCATCTCCAGGCTTAAAACCGGGGTAGTTGCCAACGGCCAGATGCAGGGGAGTGGTATCAAGAGACAGAGATCTAGTCTCGTGTACTCCCGGATGCATCTGGTGGGGCCACTGTGAGATACAGGAAGCTGGACTAGATGGGCTGTTGGCCTGATCCAGCAGGGCTCTTCTTATGTTCTTATGTTCCATCTTGGAAAAATTGAGAGGTCCGAACATTGAATAGGGGGACTTTAAAATGAGAGGAAATGCAAGTTCACAACTGACAGAGCTCTGGGAATGTGGACCTATTGCTCACACTTTGCTTTCAGAATTGTGTGTGTGTGTACATCTGTGAGTAAGCTGTGCTTCCATGCTTTCCTGCCTGCTCCCTTCAATTACCGTGAAACTCTTCTGCCGCTTCTGCCTGCTCCCTGGATTCATCTGATGGTTGCTGAAACATATGCATTTAATGGTTCTCATCCTGGCTCTCAGAAACACTCTGCCCCAGCAATTCAGGCCTGAGTTAGTACGAGACGATTTACATAGTAAAAGCCCATTGGAGCATTATCCCTCCATTATGTTCTGAAAATTTGAAAAAGCAAAGTGTGCTGCTTATATCCCTACCCATAGCACTTAAAGCACTCTCTCAAGGGATAGAAACGTTTCGCTGTTCATCCAAACAGCTTCATCGGTCTGAATACAGCTAGTGTATCTCTCAAAAAAGAAGCCCAGTAGCCATGACTCAACTTCCAGATAAACTCACCTGGATGACTGAGAATCTTCACAGACACTCTCTCTCGAGGGTTTTATAAATAATTGTGCAGGCTACACATCCTTCCCCTTGCCCTCTCCAGCAAGGTGGGTATTCATTTTATCGACCTTGGATGGATGGAGGGCTGAGTGAACCTTCAGTCTGCTACGTGAAATTGAACCCCCAGATTGAGAGCACAGTTAGAGCTGTAGTGTAGCAGTTTAACTACTGCACCACAAGGGGCGAGGGGGAGCTATTTGGGTCTCTGGAGAATAGAGAGGCCAAAGTTTAGAACCACAACGCCAGAGGGCCCTGCTCCAGTTAACTGGAGGGCAGCAGGGTGATGGAGCCTCCTGCCAGTATTCCTTGCAAGAGAGGACCAGGTGGAGTCTTGCAGAACCTCATTCAGACCATGTGTCAACATGGGCTTGTGCTCTACAGCTTTTCTTCTTTGTTGAGCTTTCTAATCCTTATTTCGTAATACAACAACAGATACCGTGTGAATCGAAATTTGGACTTGTCAAATGCGCAGTTCTCTCTATACACAAGGTAAGATCCAAAAAACTAGATGGAAGACAGCTTAAAAATCATAAAACCATTATCAAGTGATGACAGTTATAAATACCTTGGAATACTAGAAGCAGATGACCTTCTGCAAACAGAAGTTTAAGATCTGACACAAAGGGAACGCTGAACACATTAAAAGGCTGGAAAATTTTAAAATCAAAATTAAGGGATGGAAAGGATGGAAATACAATCAAAGCAAGCCATAAATACATGGGCAGTTCCAGTAATTAGATATCCAGTTGGAATAACAGATTGAATTGGACCCAAAGTAAATTAGAAAAATTGGATCGAAAAAAATGTGGAAATTAATGAACGTGGATGACACGTTATATCTCAAAAGCAATGTGAACATATTATATTTAATGCGGAAAATTGAAGGTTGCGGGTTACTACAGATACAACAAATAGGGGAAGAAAGAAGTCTAAATGGTTGTATTAAAAGAAGAGAAAAATTACTTAAAGCGGTGAAACTGGAAAACATATTGAAAGCAACAGAAATGACGGTTGAACAACAATTTGGAAATGAAGAGCTGGAAAAACAAACCACCGCATGGACAATACAGTATCTGAGAATTGGTGGAAACCATGATAATACAGTGGACCCTTGTATAACAAACAGCTTGTATAACATAAAATCTGTACAACATAAAAAATTCCGGAGATAGGGGAAATTTGCTTAACATAATCGCCTATGGGGAGAATCTGTACAACATAAAATGGGATTACTCCATTTCCAATGCATTCCTTTGGGAATTTGTATAAAGGAAAATTTGCTTAACATAATTTCATTTGGAACGAATTAATTCCTTTATACAAGGTACCACTGTAATTTAACTTGGGACGGCTAAATTTGGGAACCATCAAGAAAGAAGCCAAAGGCTTGATCTTTGTTCCCCAGAACAAGCACTCCGAACTCATGTCATGAAACGTAACATTCAAGAACTTGAGTGTAAACAGCAAGCATTGACTCTGCCAAGAAAAGAGATGAAACAGATGACAAAGTGAGTCATGACAGCTGCAAAACTAATACACTGGTTGTTACCGTGAAAAGCGTAATCTGCCAGCATCCAAGCATCGGGGAACATCAGGTAGAGAAGGTGTCAGAAAACTACTAAGTTAAGATCTTGCAGGACTTTCAGAGTCAAACGGTAATACACCAGATGTTGAGTGTAATACACCAGATGTTACAGTGACAGAATGAAGGACTGCCTGACTAATTGACATTGCAACGTCAAGGGATGCCAGAGTTGAAGATAAAAATTTGGAAATATTGAGAAAATACGGAGACCTGGCAATAGAAATAAAGCATTGGTAGATAAAACACATTTCAGTGGTCTTGACACTGTGGGATTCGCTAAAATATTATAAATGGCTGCTGATTTCTGAAATAATAATAATAATAATAATAATAATAATAATAATAATAATAATA
>JAHTLZ010000379.1:63514235-63525939 GCA_023846285.1 Phrynocephalus versicolor | reverse complement strand
AGCAATATTAGGAACCACACAAACCCAATGCCACTCTTTAGCTAATTCCTTGCTTTTTAGTTAAAAGTTATATCTATTGGGCCTTGTATTTTCAAACAATGATGATGTAACTATTCCCCATGGCTGTTGGTTGTGATGCTGCATAATAACTCTTAGCTTCTTTTCAGAAGTCAGAGGTTTTATGCATAATACCTTGGAACTGAAGTATGTTGGAACACAGGGCCAAATGTCTGTGAAGATTCTCAGTCATCCAGGTCAGGTTATCTGGAAGCTGAGTCATGGCAACTGGACTTCTTTTCTTGTGAGATCAAAATGTTTCACTATTCATTCAAGTAGTTCCATCAGTCGAAGGAAAGTTGATGCCAGGCCTCCAATTTATAGTTCACCTTGGTTTCATACCATCCTGGTCTGAATTGCCTTGTTAGGTAGACAGTGGCCTGAATAGGCTCATAAGATGTACAATGGCCTGGGTGTGTGGAAGTCTCACATATTCATCTTTCCCAACACCCATTAAGTATGGGTCGTTAGCTGTGGCCTTGCTGGTGGAGGTGTGAAGTGCTTCTGATTTGTCTGTGGATGGATGAAAGGGCAGCTTGATAAATAGACAGATTGTGCCTGGGTCCTCCACCTCTTTTCATAGAATCATAGAATCATAGAGTTGGAAGAGGCCATCTAGTCCAACCCCCTGCCATGCAGGAACCCCCATCACAATATTTATGACAGATGGCCATCCAGCCTATGCTTAAAAACCTCCAAGATGTAAGTCAAAGCCTGCGACTCAAGTCAAACAGGCCCCTTCTTGCTGCAAGTCAAATATGCTGCAAGTCAAGCAGTATGTAATTCAAGGTTCCACTGTATTTTAAATTGTTTTATTCTTTGGATTGTAAGCCGCCCAGAGACCTTTGGGTAGTGGGCAGCATATAAGTTAAATAAATAAATAAATAAATAAATAAAATATAAGTTAAATAGGCAAGGTGACAGTATACAGCCTTGTCGTACTCCTTTCCCAATTTTAAAACAGTCAGTTCCATATCCAGTTCTGACGGTTGCTGCTTGTCCCACATATAGATTTCTTAGGAGACAGATAAGGTGGTCAGGCACTCCCATTCCTTTAAGGATTTGCCATAGTTTGTTGTGGTCCACACAGTCAAAGGCTTTGGCATAGTCGATGAAGCAGAAGTAGATGTTTTTCTGGAACTCTCTGGCTTTCTTCATAATCCAGCGCATGTTGGCGATTTGATCTCTAGTTCCTCTGACCCTTCGAAATCCAGCTTGCATTTCTGGAAGTTCTCTTTCCACATACTGCTGAAGCCTGCCTTGTAGAATTTTGAGCATAACCTTGCTAGCGTGTAAAATGAGTGTAATTGTGTGATAGTTGGAGCATTCTTTGGCATTGCCTTTCTTTGGGATTGGGATGTAGACCGATCTTTTCCAGTCCTCTGGCCACTGCTGGGTTTTCCAAATTTGCTGGCATATCGTATGCAGCACCTTTACAGCTTCGTCTTTTAAGATTTTAAGGAGTTCAATTGGAATGCCGTCACCTCCACTGGCCTTGTTGATTGCAATGCTTTCTAAGGCCCACTTGACTTCACTTCCCAGGATGTCTGGCTCCAGGTCAGCAACTACGCTATCTTGGTTATCAGGGACATCCAGATCTTTCTGATATAATTCTTCTGTATATTCTTGCCATCTCTTCTTGATCTCTTCTGCTTCAGTTAGGTCCCTACCATTTTTGTCCTTTATCATATCCATCTTTGCACGAAATGGCCCTTTAATATCTCCAGTTTTCTTGAATAGATCTCTGGTTTTTCCTTTTCTGTTGTTTTCCTCTATTTCTTTGCACTGTTCATTCAAGAACGCTGCCCTGTCTCTCCTTGCTATTCTTTGGATGCCTGCATTCAATTTTCTGTATCTTTCCCTTTCCCCCTTGCATTTTGCGTCCCTTCTCTCTGCCACTATTTGTAGGGCCTCGTTGGACAACTGCTTTGCTTTCTTGCATTTTCTTTCTTTGGAATAGTTTTCATTGCAGCCTCCTGTACAATGTTACAAGCCTCCGTCCATAGTTCTTTGGGTGTTCTGTCCACCAAATCTAGTTCCTTAAATCTATTCTTCACTTCCACTGTGTATTCACAAGGGATTTGACTTAGATTATACCTGACTGGCCCAGTGGTCTTCCCTACTTTCTTTAGCTTAAGTTTGAATTTTGAAATAAGAAGCTGATGATCTGAGCCACAGTCCGCACCAGGTCTCGTTTTGCTGACTGTATAGAGCTCCTCCATCTTTGGCTGCAGAGAACATAATCAATCTGATTCCAGTATTGTCCATCTGGTAATGTAGAGTCTCCTTTTGTGTTGTTGGAAAAGAGTGTTTGCAATGACCAGCTTGTTCTCTTGACAAAACTCAATTAGCCTTTGCCCTGCTTCATTTGGAACTCCAAGGCCAAACTTACCAGTTATTCCTTTTATCACTTGACTCCCTACTTTAGCATTCCAATCCCCTATGATGAGAATAACATGTTTCTTTGGTGTCAGTTCTAGAAGGAGTTGTAAGTCTTCATAAAATTGGTCTACTTCAGACTCTTCAGCACTGGTAGTTGGTGCATAAACTTGGATTACTGTGATGTTGAAAGGGCTGCCTTGGAATCGTACCAAAATCATTCTATCATTTTTAGGTTGTATCCCAGCACTGCTTTTCCCACTCTATTGTTGACTATGAGGGCTACTCCATTTCTTCTATGGGATTCTTGCCCACAGTAGTAGATGTGATAGTCACCTGAACTGAATTCACCCATTCCTGTCCATTTAAGTTCGCTGATGCCCCAAATGTCAATGTTTATTCTTTTCATTTCACGTTTGACCACATCCAGCTTATCCTGGTTCATAGATCTCACATTCCAGGCTCCTATGCAGTATATTTCTTTGTAGAATTGGACTTTCCTTTCTCTTCCAGGCATGTCTGCAGCTGAGCGTCCTTTCGGCTTTGGCCCAGCCACTTCATTAGCTCTGGAGCTACTTGTACTTGTCCTCCACTCTTCCTCAGTAGCATGTTGGACGCCTTCCGACCTGAGAGGCTCATCTTCCAGTGTCATATCTTTTAGCCTTTTGTTTCTGTCCATGAGATGTTCTTGACAGGGATACTGGGGTGGCTTGCCAGTTCCTACCCCAGGAAGTCTTATTACAGGCCTCATTGTCACCAGGTAATTAGCCTTACAATGATGAAAGCACAATTCAGCCTGTTTTATTTTGTAGCCTCACTGATCAACTGGGACACAAAAGTAGCAGTGTGCCCCCATTTATAAGATTTTTCCAGCCTGAGGCATCACGTGTCCTACATGTCTTTAAATCCATTGGTTTGGATTATTCAGAATGGATTTTCCCTACCCTTTTTCTGGGGGCATCATCAAGCTGCCCAGCTTGCCCAAAGCTACACAGGCTGGCCTTTTTCTGAGGAGGAAGCCTAATGAGTCTTCAACCTCCCAACTTCTGTCTCCGCAGCTAGATAACTAACTCACTAAGCCCACATATCCTTTCTGAAGATGTTTAATTTGGCTTTTCTTTTTTGCCTGTTCAAAAATACAGTGGTACTTTGTATAAAGGAATTAATTCGTTCCAAATGAAATTATGTTAAGCAAAATTTCCTTTATACAAATTTCCCATAGGAATGCATTGAAAACAAAGGCGGTTATTTCACAACTGTTTTGTCTCTGTTATAGTTGCTCTTAGGACCGGTACAAAAAAAGTTGCTTCACGTCCGTCGCGCAACTACTGAAATTTGTCTCGACCACGCCGCCGGAACGGGTACTAAGCGCGATAGTCCTGTACCTGGTGCTGGGGTTGGGTTTTCCCTTGTCAATCTTTGTTCCCGCTTTCAGTTCCGAGACAAGACACCATGTAGAACGACTGTCACACAACAAAACATTCATTTCTCTCAGAAAACTGTCCGGGTTAAATTGTTTGTTTGTTTGCTTTGACTTGTCAGAAGCGAAATACCGAAAAAGAATTTTTAAGCCCCCTCCCAAAAAAGAAAAAAGGAAGCTAGACGAATTCAGCGTTTGTCATGGTACAAGACCGTGAGGTAACACTTGTCACGAAACAAGTTATCTCGACCACGGGAACACTGAAACAGGGACAAAACCACGTGATCGCGACCAACGCTGTCACGGTACAATACTGGTCGCGGAACAAAGAAGGATGTGAAGTAACCGCCAGAGTAATCCCTAATCGTGACCATTTTTTTATGTTGTACAGATTCGCCTCATAGACGATTCTGTGAAGCAAATCTCCCTTATCTGCGGAATTTTTTATGCGGCACAGATTTTATGTTATACAAAGCGTTTGTTATACGAGGGTCCACTGTACATCGCAACGTGTGTCGGGGGGGGGGGGATATACCTAGGAAGGACCTCAAGACAAAAGAAGCAGCTTCGCACAAAGAGAAGCCACCCTTGCCTGCCTGCCTCTGGCGTTGAGTTCTTCTGTGGGCAAAGCACCTGCTGCACCTCTGTTTCCTCTGGATTCCAGAACACCGCTCCAAGCCAAAGGGCGCGCACACAGCATGGGGTGATCTCATCGGGGAGTTTGGTGCTGATATACGTCAGGGAGGGCTTTCGACGAGCGGAAGGATTAACCTCCTTTTTTGCACTCGGAATAATTCTAATTTGTGGAGTCTGTTGGGTGCCACTTGCCTCCTCTGTAAGTTCAGTGGGTCTTACATTTCCTGGTAGAATTAGCCCTCTTGAATGAGGCATGGAATAGTAATAAAAACAGCTTGTGGTGTGATTTGCCAGAAACCGTCTCTTTCCTTCTCTTGCTTCCCCCCCTCCCCAGTCTCTTTGGCGGAGAGCTTTCGTATGGAGGCTTGCAGTGTCAGCCAAGTCCTGAAAGTTCTCCTTGTCTTAAGTTCTATCCATTAGCAAGGACCTCTCCTTTTAGCTTATCTCTCTTTATTTCTCTCTCTCTCTCTCTCTCTCTGTGAGGGGGGGGGGAGAGAAGTGTGTGTTGGGAGAGGTGGGAGAAACCTGATCTCAACAGAAGCCGTGTTGCCTCTTGGCTACGGGTTTTCTCCAACTGCTTCTTTCCTTTGTGGGAGGTTTTCATCCCGAGCTTTGCTGCTTGGTGTTGAGAAAGAGAGCAGAGGCCAGAGTCGGGGCAGCTTGGAGTGAGGCAATCTGTGAGTTTGGGAGGAGGCTGTGGCCCAAACAGCAATATACAGGCCAGAGGGAAAAAGAGAGAGAGAGAGAGAGAGAGATCTGGGCCAGGGGCTGGGAAGGGATCTGTAAAAGCAGCCTGTGATCTACTGCAAAGCCCCCCCCCCATCTGCTCATACTAGCCTTCTGCCCGGACTGCAGTGTTGAAGATGGGTTAAAATGGAAAGATGGAAGCGTGAGTAAACCTCAAGCCAGCTACCTGAATCCGCTGGGATCAAACTCAGGTTATGAGCAGACTAGCAGAGTGTTGACTGTAGTATAGTAGGACCCCAGTATCCACTGGGGATTGGTTCCAGGCCTTCCCGTGCATCATGAAAACTGTAGATAAGAGAGAACGCCTGCCCACCCACCTCCAAACTGCTGTTTCCTGACAGTAGCTTGCTTTATGACTGCTGTTTTGAGACAGTAGCTTGCTTTACAGATGCTATTTGTGACCATCGCTTGCTTTATAGCTGCTGTTTGTGACCATGGCTTGCTTTGTGGCTGCTGAATTATTTAATTCCCCCCCCCCTCTGCCAACCGTGGATAACTGAATCAGTGGATAATGAATCAGTGGATATGGGGGTCCTACTGTACTGCACTTTAACCACTGTGCCACAGGGCTCACTTACATATTACCAACTTTCTATACCAAATTATATCTGGGTTTTATTGATGATGTGCCATTTTTGAATGTGGGGTGCCGTCAACTCTGACTTAAAGCAAAAGTGTTCTGCTTATCTATTGCCCCATAATGCTTTAAGCACTCTCTGGACAGTTTACAGTTTATTTAGGCAGCCTACACATTGCTCCCTCCCCAGTGAACTAGGTACTATACCCATTTTACCAACCTCAGAAGGATGGATGGTTGAGTGAACCTTGTGCCTGATACCTGGGATTGAGCACAGTTATAGCTGCAGTACAGCCATTTTAACCACTGCGCCACAAGACTTATTGCAACCCTATGAGTGAGTGATCTCCAGAATGCCCTGGCTTCAGCTGCCCGGCTCAGGCCTTGCAAACTTGACTGTGGCTTCCTTTTGAGAGTCAATCCCTCTTGCATTTTATCTTCCTCTTTTCTTGCCCCCTTCAACTTTTCCCTATGTTGTTCTCTTTTCCAAAGCAAAGCAAAAACAAAGTGTTCTCAAGTAGTCTCTGGGCGGTTTATAGTTTTAATTACAGTATGCAGGCTACACATTGCCCCCCCCCCCCCAGCAAGCTGGGTACTCTCATTTTACCGACCTCGGAAGGATGGAAGGCTGAGTCAACCATGAGCCGGCTACCTGGGATTGAACCCCAGGTCGTGAGCACAGTTTTACCTGCTCCCTGCCTACTTGAGATGTGGCCAAAATCGTCCAGTCTCAGTTTTGTCATTTCTGCCTCCAGAGAGAGTTTTGGCTTGATCTGATATATGACCCCGCTCGCTTGTCTTTCTAGCAGTCCAGGGTATCTCCAAAAATCTCCTCCAGCAACAGATTTCAAAGGAATATTTTTTTTTCTTGACAAGCGTTCTTAAACTGTCCAGCTTTCGTAAGCCAGACGTAGCAATCAGAAATACAAGAGTGTGGCTGATGTTGGCCTTGGGTCTCCAGCGACACAGCGTTACACTTGGCGATGCTTTCTAATCCCTTCCTTGCTGCCTTTCCTGATTTTGGTGGCGGTGGCAGTGATAGACTGCAGGGTCCAAGGGCCAAGGCATAGAGCAAAAATGCCAACATATTATATCTTAAGGCTCTTCCTGCCAACAGCTAAGTCTTTAGAGAGGCACTTCAACTTTCCAAATGTCAGAGGGGCAATATGGGACAAAACCTTGGAAAACAACCCAAAGTTGATCCGAGAAAGGACGAATCCTAGAATCCTGGAGTTGGAAGAGACCTCGAGGGCTATCCAGTCCAATCCCCTGCCACGCAGGAACCCCCCATCACAGTGCTCCCGACAGATGGCCATCCAGCCTCTGCTTAAAGACCTCCAAAGAAGGAGACTTTGGAGACCTAGAGAATGATCTTCTAGGGAAGGCGGGAGGGCCTGCAGATTTCCACTTGTGAGTTGGATAGATAGAATAATAGAATCCTAGAGTTGGAAGAGACCTTAAGGGCCGTCCAGTCCAACCCCCGGCCATGCAGGAACCTGTATCACAGTATTTCCGACAGGTGGCCATCGAGCCAAATGTTCTGTAGATCAAAAGGTACTTGGGCCTCACAAACTGGCTCTGCAAATGACCCGATCCAAGGGCTTCCAGTTGATGAGCCTCAGTGATGGAATTGGCTCCTTGTAGAGGAGCCTGTAGAATTTGGACATTTCTGCTTCCAAAGTGTGTCCCGCACTCTGAGCAACAGGGACTCGCCAAAACAGCACCCATTATTCCTTGGCGCTCTTCCCATCCATGCTCTGCCCAGGCCTGGCTTCACACCTGAAATCGGATGAGATCAGTGTAGGATCAGGTCCGTTTGAGGTGGTTTAGGGACTGAACTTTTATATCTGAGAGTCTGGAAGCACACACCGTGGTGTTTTTTTTCCTGAAGCAAAATGCTTACATATAAAGCCCTAAATGGCTTAGGACCTGGCTACCTAAAGGGCCACCTTCTCCTGGCCGTACTCTAAGATCAGGCCAGGAGGCCCTTCTGAAGGTGCCATCCCTCAAAGATGTAAGGGGGGGTGGCATGTCAAAACAGGGCTTTCTCGGCGGTTGCCCCCCCAACTCTGGAATGCCCTCCCTAGAGAGATCCGCCTGGCGCCAACACTTTTGGCTTTTCGGCACCAGGCAAACACTTTCCTGTTCGGCCAGCATTTGAATTAGATTACTCAATTGGGCACATGAGCAGCAGAGTTGTATAATCTATAATTGGCACTGTATGTTGTTTTAATTGTATTGTATTTCATAGTTTTAATAATTTTATTGTTTTATAGTTTTTAATACTTGTTGTATGCCGCCCAGAGACCTCTTGGTAGCGGGGAGGCTAAAAAAAAGTCTTGTTAATAATAAATAAATAAATAAATAAATAAATAAATAAATAAATCACGTTCTGAAAATGGTCACCGCCATGTTGGCCAGCTTCATTTTAATTGGGTGAAGTAATTATAGGGCAGCAATCTGGCCCAACGTCCGCCAGCGTGGCGAACTGCAGATATGGGCCGTTCTGCTTCATCTCTACCTGGCACGAGGCCGTGCTCTGTACTTCTGCGAGCACCGCATGGCGTCTCTCGCGCCAACTCTTCCTCAGCACAGGTGCCTTCAAGCGGGCCAGTGCACATGGAATTCACTCCTCAAAAGGGGCTACAAAGGCCAGGCCAGGCCCTGTCCTGCGTGTAAATCATTTCTCAAGCTCCAGGCCCTGGCATCTCGAACTGTACACCTCGAGTTGTGCAAGAGACAGATTATCTCTGAAAGCTGCTCCATAATGGGATTTTTGATGTCTCCGTGCCCGAATTTATTAAGTGCTGCAGACAAAAGACGCACGTCATCTTGGAGGGATTTTTTTTTTAAATTTGGTAACGTACAGGGCTGGGGCTTCCTCCTTGTAATACAACACCTGCTTCAAAAGCACCTAGTCTCTCACAGAAAACTTTGAAAGGCTGTCCCTCTTTCGTTTCCATTCCCTGCTTGAAGATTTTCCATTCACTTTTGCTCCTGATCACCAGCTCAGACCTCTCTGGGGGGCTTAGAAACCCCTTACCCTCAACGTATTCTATGGATCCGTCATCTCCCGCTTCCTACCACCCTGATCCCACTCCTTCACCTAAGGCCCATCTCCAGAGTGTTCCGTTTTGGTAGAGATTGCTGTCTGGGTACAGAGGCATCGCTAGGGCTTCCAGCGCCCGGGGCAACAGTCATTTTTTGCACACACACCCCCAATGCAAAATATAATCCGGATCTTGGGGTGGGCAGCGGTGGGGGGGTCGGTAGGCAATTTGGCGCCCCCTAATTGCTGAGCCCGGGGCACCTTGCCCTCCCCAAGCTACGCCCCTGTCTGGATACGGGTTTGGGGAGTTAGTGACCTGGTCCGTCAGGGAGAGATGGTAGGTGGGGTGGCATTTCTCACCTCATCCTGATTTACACCTTGCTTTTGAAGTGGTGCAGGACTTGCATATCTCCAGGAATGTGCGGACATTTATAAACAAAGCAGCTTTTAAGGCAGTGTTGGCAAACCTATGGCACGGGTGCCAAAGCTGGCACTTGGAGCCCTTTCTGTGGGCACCTGGCATTGTCCCTTCACAGCCACCTGTATACAGGTTAAATTGCTGTATTGGCAGTTTGCAAATAAATACTTAGTGGGTTTTGAATCACAGTTTGGGCACCCAGTCTCTAAAAGGTTCGCCATCACTGTTTTAGGAGCTCTCTGTCAGGAGACAGGGAGAGCTGGTCTGGTTGAAACCTGGACCACAACACCCAGAATCCCCCTAGTCAGCATGGGAGTTCTAATTCAGAAGCCAAAGTGTGATGCTCGTATCCCACCCCATAGGACTTTAAACACTCTCAAGGCAGTTCACAGTTTAGTTATGCAGGCTACATACATTCCACACCCACCCATTCCACTCCAGCAAGCTGGGTACTCAATTTACTAAACCCAGAAGAATGGAAGGCTGGGTGAACTTCAAGTCTGAGATTGAACCTGGATCATGAGCAGAGTTTTGTTTGCAGTGCTGCTGTTGAACCTCAGTGCCATGAGTACTCCCCACCCGACACCCCAAACTCAGGCTGTGCTGCAGAGCTGCAGTTTTTCCCATCCACACTTGCAAGTTATAAATCAATTTCGCGGTGTTTGAGAGATTGGTGTTCTCGGCAAATAATAGCTTAGGATACCATTAACGCTACCTGAGCAGTGCCACGCTAGGCAGATTAACCCCCCGTAGTCTGAATTATGGGCTGGAAGTAGATTCGCCATTTCATGGTGGATGTTTTCCTCTTCAGCAAGGCACTCTTAAGCGGAGAAGAGTGTCAGAAGCATGAAAGGGACACCATACTTTTGTTTAGTCTTTCTGGTTTCATATTAGAAATCTAACTGGGGGAGATTGTCAGTCTCCCAAAACATTCTTATCAGTGACCTTAAAACAGGGGAATTCTAAAGGCAGATTTTTCAACCTGGAATAATGAGTAATTCACCAACAAATTAAGCTCCACTGCCCTGTGGCGCAGTGGTTAAATGCCTGTCCTGCAGCCAAAACTGTGCTCACGACCTGGGGTTCAATCCCAGGTAGCAGACTCAAGGTGGACTCAGCCTTCCATCCTTCCCAGGTTGGTAAAATGAGTACCCATCTTGCTGGGAGAACAATGTGTAGCCTGCATTACTGTAATTAAACTCTAAACCGCCCAGAGACTACTTGAAGTGGTATGGGGCGGTATATAAGCAGAACACTGCTTTGCTTTGCTTTTTTAAAAAAAAATTGCAGTGTCTGTGTTAAATTATCCGACCCACAGAAAGATGTCCGTATTATATTACCCAACTGTTGATTTGTACGTGGCCAGCGTTCCAATAATTGTCACTGTTTACCTTTTACTTCCTCTTCATCTAACTGTTTATACAGTACCTACTTGTTCACCAAGTGTGAGAAAGGTTTGCTCAATTAAGGGCAACTTCTTCCGCTGTTATGAAGTTGACTTGACCCACAAAAATGTGTGAGGTAACAAATGTTTTTGTCCTGAAGTTCTTTCCTGCTCATGTCTCTCTGTAGAGGCAGCCGTGGTGCGTTTGTTGCCTAGCCCTTCATCTCATTCATTTCCCTTTGTTTCTCGTTAGCCCCTGTGAGTAACAGGCAGAGCCTGGGAAAAGTTCAATTTTCAGACTGCTATGCCCAGAATGACCCTGTCAGCTGAGAGTTTCAGTGAGTGGCTTTTCTAAACGCATCCTGCTGATCCAGAGAGGCCCCTTCTTAGCCGCGTTGTGCAAGGATCGTCTTAGGTTATCGCTTCTAGGTGAGGTTCTCAACCCGTGGGTCCCCAGATGTTCCTGGACTGCAACTCCCAGAAATCCTGGACAGCTCAGCTAGCGATGAAGACTTCTGGGAGTTGCAGTCCAGGAACATCTGGGGATCCCCCACAGGTTGAGAACCACTGTTCTAGGTGACTCTGTAGCTTCTGACAATGCAGCATAAGTTTACAGGGGAAAGGATGCTGCAAAGATTCATTGACCATGGCAATGTGAATATAGGGTGTAGCACATTTCTCGGGAAAGTCAGCTTTTAAGAGGCATGCCTCAGAGCCCCTCCCTGGTCATATTTCCCTTTCATGGTCCACGTTTCTCCACTTCCAGAACACACATCTGGGTGGGGATTAACTAAGTACCAATTAGAGGTATTTTAGCTGAGAGAATTGAGGAGAGGGGGAAAGGTGAATTCCCCTATTTCCCACCTGCTCTTTCTGGCCATCCAAATGTCCCTCCTTCCCTGCATTAAGATTTGAGACATGTGTGGTCTACCTTCAGTGGTCTTTAGGAGGGATCTCTCTGTGGAGATTCTTAGTCACCCAGGTGAGGCTATCCGGGAGTTGAGTCATGGCAACTGGACCTCTTTTCTTGTGGGATT
>JAHTLZ010000379.1:63498149-63514057 GCA_023846285.1 Phrynocephalus versicolor | reverse complement strand
ATACATACATACATACATACATACATACATACATACATACATACATAGCCCTACCTATCTATTGTGTCCCTGCCCACCCAGAACCCTATGGATTCAACACCAAAGGTGTCATGAGAGTCATAAAGCTAGATTCAACACCCATGGGGTCTACTTGCCCCCAAACACAACATCTCTAATTCAGCCTCTAGATCTGGGGACCACAAGGACCATAATGCGTTGTGCTGTATGGAAAGGATTATGAAATCTATGGGAAAAAACCGAGAGAGAGAACTGTTCTGCATTTGTGTTCGCTTGTGAATCATCTGTTCATACTTCGCAGTTCTGTTTGGGAGGGTATAAGAGTTCTACCTGGATTTTGAACTACATGGGGGGTCGGGCATGCAGAACCTCCAGCGTCATTGAAGGGAGAAGTGTATGCCCCTGTGCGTGTCTGTAAATAGAAGTACAGAAGCGGGAGATGGAGTCTCTTTTGCCTCAAAGAGTCGTCGCGTATTGAAAGGAAGCATCCACCTTCCCGTTCTTCACAGCTGTGGATCAGGGAGAGTCGGTTTGGCTCACAAATGCTGAGAACCCATTGATGTGCAAGGAGGGTTGCGTGTGATGCCCAGAAGTCGCAAGGGGCATTTCATTCTTCCCTGGAGGAACTGTCATCTTTAAGAAATCTTTTCTCTCCTGCCTCGCGTCTATCTTGGGAGGCTCTCTCTGGGAAACGGCAAGGAACGTCAGTTCCGGGTGCCATGTTTTCCTTCAGGGTTTTAAGCCAGCGATGAACAGGGGGAAGAGGCTGGTAACAGGCTTGATGTCGGTGATGGGGAGACACAGTGCCGGTGGAATAGGTCTGCCCTGTTACGTGTCCTCTGGGGTGACATTCAGGTGTACCGCTCCTTGGGAATCCAAGCTGAGGATTCATACACAAGCATTGGCTGCTCCCGGAAGCCCAGAAAGCCCCCAAGGCAGGAAAAGAAGGGCTGTAGGGAGCCAAGTGGGAAGAACGGCTCCTTCCTGCCCTTGGCTTGGCACCTTCTGGTGCGAAGAGTGATGGTGAGGATGTCTGTGAACTTGGCGGGATGTCGGCTGTCTTCCTTTCAGCACAGCAGCTTCAACTAGGGGTCCAGGTTTGTTTGCAAATCTTGAGTAAAGTGGACCCTCATATAACAAACGGTTTGTATAACAACATATGTACAACATAAACATTTCCGGATTAACAGAATTGCCTATGGGGCGAATCCATACAACATAGAAATGGTCGAGATTAAGGATTACAGTGGTACCTTGTATAAAGGAATTAATTCGTTCCAAATGAAATTATGTTAAGCAAATTTTCCTTTATACAAATTTCCCATAGGAATGCATTGAAAACGGAGTAATCCCGTTTTTATGTTGTATGGATTTGCCCCACAGGCAATTATGTTAAGCAAATTTCCCCTCTCTCCAGAATTTTTTATGTTGTACAGATTTTATGTTATACAAACTGTTTGTTATACAAGGGTCCACTGTACTCTGTTTTCAATTCATTCCTATGGGATATTTATATAAAGGAAAATTTGCTTAACAGAATTCCATTTGGAGTTAATTAATTACTTTATACAAGGTACCACTTTTATTTCCTTGAAACTAAAACGATGTGGCCTCTCCTCAGGCCGTCTGAAGTGCTGGGTCGTGTGTGGACTGGGATCAGTTCCTCCTTAATGACTTTAAGGCTCAGGTTCTTAATTAATTAATTAATTAATTAAAGTATTTTAATTCTTTCTTATTTTTAATTAATTTAAATCTTATTTTAGTTCTTATTTTTAATGCCCTTCCCACCTGCCCATATGGCCACTCTGGGAGGCTTATAGCAAGAAAACAACAGCATAATAAAATAAGTTACCATAAGAAATATAAGTGTAACATAAGACCAATAAACTAAACAACATATCAATCCATGATAAGCCCTCTGAAAATCTCAAATCCATCACCATAACAACTATAACAGCAGCAGCACTAAAATAAAAATAAAAATAAAATTACAATAGCAGGGGGGGAATTAAATTTGGAGGCCGGTAGCTAAGGTGTTAGTTTCGATGTCAAGGAGAGAGTGGCTTGGAATGACCTGCCCAAAGAGCCACACTTTTAATGATCTTTTACAAGAGTCCCAGGGAAAGGGCTAGTTAGATCTGGGGGGGGGGGGGCTCATTCCATCAAAGACAACCCGCTGGCTTTCCTGGGCTTTCTCAAGAAAAGTTACGTTCTAGATGGCACCTTTCAGAATTAACCAGCCAGCTCTCCTGGGACATAGTTCCCTAAAATTGAGGTCTGAACAGGTAAATATTTCAAGCTGCAGTAAATGGAGATTTCATTGCTCTGCTGAAATGCACCACCCAGCAGCCTATCAGTTAGCAGCAATTAGCCATGGTGCATTGTGAAGACTTTTATGCGAACCGCAACAATTCTTACCTGTTGCATATATTGCACTCTACTACCATACCTTTGAGAGATTTTGGCTGTGGGGGAGCTGCAGTGGGTGTCAGTCAACTGAGTGGCAGCCAGTGGCCCCACCCCACCCCAATTTTCCCTGCCTTTTCCTAATCAGGATTCAATGAGTTAGCAGGTCAGTGTTCAAGTCAGGATATTAGTTCCATTCGTCCCAAGTGAATGCTCAGAACAACATGTTTTGTCAGCAGTATAACTAGTTAGACGCTAATGAAGTAAATTAAGAAGTAAAGCTCAGTAATGGAACACATTAACATTTCCACAAAGTATGTTGCTTGTTTTTATAGAACAAGTAAATGGAAGACATTTTATCCCTTCTAATTTACCCGAGTCTCTGAGTGATTGCATTGAAATAAATAAATGCCAGTTGGGATAAATGGACAAACAAAGGGTGGTCTACTAAGGGAGTCTGCAGTTCAATCTCCTATGGAGGTTTCAGACCAAACCACTTTTATTTGCTTTATATTTCAGCTACAACTCTGCTGAAACGTGATCTTCAGTGCTGTTTCACCAGCATAGCAAATACGCGCTCTATTTGTATGTTCCACCCTACATACCTGTCTCCGAGATGGCCTTCTCAGTTTGAATACCCTGAGCGTGAAATCAAATTCTTATACATTTACTTATTTATTTATTTTGAATATTTTACTCCACCTTTCTCCTTGGAAAAGGACCCAAGGTGGCTTACAGTAGTGAGGGGCAATATACAGCCTGGAACATTTAAGACATATTTAAGACATATGCAAGTTAAGAACAGGGAATTAAAAGAGGCATCTTAGAACATTAAAAGGAAACAGTAGAGCTACCAAACAGACACAAAAAGAAAAAGAAAAATCCATTGTGAGGGGTGGAAAGTACAGTAACATGGAAAACAAATGCGTTCTTATGAAATCCATCAATGCCCTCATGCATGGTAATCCATATAAAAGTCACATCGTAGGTAGTCCCTCATTCAGGGAAAGCTTGCCTGAATATGAAGGTCTTTGCCTGCTTCCGGAAAGATGGCAGAGGTGCCCCTTCCCTTGCACAGGAGCAGCAAGGATCAGGACAACTTCAGCCTGCATTTCTGCTTTTAAAAAGCCAGCATGATCCTTGTGCTTCATTTCTTCACCATATGGGTGTGTTGGTGGACAGCTCCATGAAGGTGTCTCCCCAATGTGTGGCAGCAGTGAAGAAGGCCAATTCCATGCTAGGGATTATCAAAAAGGGGATTGAAAATAAAACAGCCAACATTATAATGCCATTATACAAAACAATAGTAAGGCCGCACCTGGAGTATTGTGTACAATTCTGGTCAGTACATCTCAAGAAAGACCTAGTGGAACTGGAAAAGGTGCAGAAGAGAGCGACTAAAATGATTACTGGGCTGGGGCACCTCTCTTATGAGGAAAGGCTAAAACATTTGGGGCTCTTTAGTCTGGAAAAAAGGCGCCTGAGGGGGGATATGATTGAAACATACAAAACAATGCAGGGCATGAGTCAAGTGGATAGAGGCACGTTCTTCTCCCTCTCACAAAATACCAGAACTAGGGGACATATACTCAAATTGAGGGCTGGGAGAGTAAGAACAGACAAAAGAAAATATTTTTTTCACCCAGCGCTTTGTTAGTCTATGGAACTCCCTGCCACAGGATGTGGTGATGGCATCTGGTCTGGATGCCTTCCAAAGGGGATTCCTGGAGGAAAAGTGCATCCCAGGTTAGAAACCATGATGGAGATATGTCATCTCCAGGCTTAAAACCAGGGTACTTCAAGGGCCAGATGCACGGGAGTGGCATCAGGAGACAGATATCTAGTCTCATGCGCTCCCAAACGCATCTGGTGGGGCCACTGTGAGTTACAGGAAGCTGGACTAGATGGGCCTTTGGCCTGATCCAGCATGGCTCTTCTTATGTTCTTATGTAAACGTAATGATCGTGCCTTTTCTTAGCGTTTGTCCCTCCTGATGGTTGGGGTCCACTAACATGTGCTCTGTTTTACTTTGAAGCATTCACTTCTAGGCCCAGATTCTTCTGTTTCCTCTTATCTGTGCATTTCTTCTGCCTCTTATTCCCTGAAGATAAAACCACGTTACTCTAAAGGTGTAGTCGATACCATATGTCAGTTTAAAGCTTGAAAGCAGGCCCAGAACACCCAGTACGGATAAGGACCTACATGGGTAGGATAGTGCAGAGCGTGATGGAGGGCTCTGGCCATGTGCTTTTTTCTCATGCCCTCAGTTTCTGCAAAGAGAACCCAACTCCTGGTTTCATATCAATTGCTTTTCCATCAGCCACCTAATTTTCAGGGGGAGGGAGGGCTTTTTATTTGTGGACTTTCTTAAAAGAGTTGAGAATCAAGAATCTACAACAATCAGCTGCGGGTCACCCAGAAATCAATCAGTCGATAGAGCCTCATCTTTTCTGTTCTGTGCTGACTACGGAGCTCTCAAATGCCTTTCAAGGTGCTACAGCTCAGGTTTTTCAGGACGTGATATATTTGCGTATCATATAGCAGTATCTTTTCCTACGGAACTGGTAAAAACGGTCAGCCTTAAGAGGGAATATGAATTCACTGCCCTGTGATCTTTGCTGCAATGCCTTCTGCTCTTCACTTGCGCATAAACTCTTCATTCCCAATTCCTAGGGAGAACAGTGATTTAGACCTCTGTACCAGCATAGTTTGCTGAGTATTTCCAGATTGCAAGAAGCTTCCTTCCTATCTTTCTTTCTCCAGTTGTTGTTGTTGTTGTTGTTGTTTCTTCCTTTCAGGAAAAGGGAATTGGGTTCTCCAGTTTGTTTTTGTTTGGGCCGTGAGGTCATCAGTGGAGAACCTGAAATCCCAGATTGCTTCAGGAATCTTCTCATAGTTGTGTTGTATAAATCATTCCTCATTCAAGGGCTGCCCCATAAGACTGAGTGATAGAATCATCATAGGTTGGAAGGGACCTTAGAAGGCTTCTAGTTCAACCCTCTTGCCCAAGGCAGGAGACCTCATACCATCCCGGACAGACGGCTGTCCAATCTTTTCTTGACAGCCTCCAGTGATGGGGCACCCACAACATCAGGAAGCGAGCTGTTCCACTGTTTAATGGCTCTCACAATCAGGAAATTTCTCCTTAATTCCAGGTTGGCTCTCCCTCGGATGAGTTTCCACCCATTGGTTCTTGTCATACTCTCAGGTGCAACTGAGAATAAATCACTGCCCTCTTCCGTGTGGCAACCCTTCATTCTGGAACGAGCTCAAGCCCATTAGACCATTTTGCGGAACCAAGTCCTCATGGTGCAGTGGTTAAAGGCCTGTTCTGCGGGTAAAACTGTGCTCACAACCTGAGGTTCAATCCCAGGTAGCAGGCTCAAGGTTGACTCCGCCTTCCATCCTTCTGAGGTCGGTACAATGAGTACCCAGTTTGCTGGGGGGGGGGCAATGTGTAGCCTACGTAATTAAACTAAAAACCACCCAGAGAGTACTTGACGTGCTATGGGGCGGTATATAAGCAGAAAATCTGGAAGTTGAGTCATGGCTACTGGACTTATTTTCTTAAGAGACAGAAATGTTTCGCTGCTCATCCAAACAGCTTCATCAGCAGGACCGGCGCTTCCATTAAGGCGAACTAGGCAGTTGCCTAGGGTGCCAAAATGGAGAGAGGGCGCCGGACAGCCTGCCGCCCCCCCCCCCGCTGCTGGCCACCGCCGCCCGTCCCCCCGCCACCCATCGCCGCCTGCCCATTGCTGCCCGCCGCCACCCCCCCTGCGCCCGTCGCTGCCCCCACCATCCGCCGCCGCCCTGCCGCCCTGCCCACCCCCCGCCGCCATGCGCCCCACCCGTCACCACCTTGCCCACCCCGTCCCTCCGCCCTGCCCCCTGCCTGCCCCACCCCCCGCCCCTTGCCTAGGGCACAAAAAAACCTAGCACTGGCCCTGTTCATCAGACTGATGAAGCTGTTTGGATGAGCAGCAAAACATTTGTGTCTCTCAAGAAAATAAGTCCAGTAGCCATGACTCAACTTCCAGATAAACTCACCTGGATGACTGAGAGAGAATCTTCACAGACATAAGCAGAAGACTTTGCTTTGCTTTGCTTTATATCGTGGTATAACATGGGCAGAAACGTCCAGTGGACAGAGGCAATTTTTTTTAATATATCTCAATCATGTTGGAGTTTATGAATGAAATAGGAGTTGATTTAGGATGGAGCCAAAAATTATTTACCATTTGTTGAGATGGAGGGAGAGATTAGTTTGGCAGTGAGTCAGGAACCTTTTAATTCCACCCACCCAACAACCCACCCACACGATTCCTCTGCCAATGTGGGCAATTAGAGTGTGCTGCCTACTCTTTCTCGCTGTTTTGTTTGCTCTCAAGGGATGGCCCTTTTTGTTCGTTGTGTGGTCCCTGATTACTTGGCTTCACCTTTCCCACCGTTCCAGGAAGAATCACTCCCAGGCTCCGTTTACTTTCCTCCGGTGAGGTCATCTTATGAGAAAAGCTGAAGGGTTTGGTTGAGTTTTGTGATGTCATTCCATGTTTTAGGGGTTTCCTGGTTGGCTGTGCCGCATTAGGGGAAGAAGAAGTAATTAGCTGCTGAAAATAACTGCAGACAAAAGAAGTGGCAATAAAAATCAATATTATTCCAGCATCTGGTATGGGGAGCTTTTATTTCTATTTTACCCCCTAAAACAGCTGTTTTTGCCATAAACACAAAATGGATGGAGGAGTGGCTGCAATAATCATGTGCTCTCAGGTCAATTCTGACTTATGACTACCCTATTCAGAGTATTCCCGTCTTCTGGGAGTGCTCTGGGAATACGCAGCTTGCCCAAGGCCCCATAAACTGGCTCTACTCACAGGAAGCCCACAGTGGGGGATTGAACTCCTGACTATGCAGCCTTAGACCTAAGCCACTGGGCTATCCAGCTGATTTTTTTAATGCACGGTTCACCCCTAAGAAGTTGGTCTTCCCAGATTTTTACATCTAAGTTTGATTTAGATCAGTGGTTCTCAACCTGTGGGTCCCCAAATATTCCTGGACTGCAACTCCCAGATGTCCCTTCCAGCACAGCAAGTGGTGGAGGCTTCTGGGAGTTGGAGTCCAGGAACATCTGGGGACCCACAGGTTGAGAACCACCGATTTAGACAGTTGGCCAAAGTTTGTCTAAGTTTAGATAGTTGGGTTCAAGTTTCATATATTAATGCAGTGGAACGTTGTGATTTTTTTTTCATTCCTGCACAGCACTTCTAAAATTACATGCAAGTAAGTTATCTATGACCAACTTTTTAACCTAAAAAGGGTTCAAGACTGCTTTGACCCTAGAACAAATGGGATGACCAACTACCTAGGGACCGGTAGTGTGTGTATGTGTGTGTTAATTCCATCATATCTTTTTCTTATGTTCACTGTTATTGCATCCTGTGTTCCGTCCTTTATGAATGCATACATGAATGCCAACATTGATAGGGGGAGGTGGTCAGCCGGGCCCTGTAGAGAGGCTTAAAGTCTGGCCTTCTAGTGTCAAATTAAGTGAGAAGACATATTGCCAGAAGGATAAGGGATGCTTTCATATCAACATGTCATTTACTCTTAACCATAGAAGGCTTTGCACTGGTGTCCTTCAGAATGCTAGGTGCAGATTCCGTTTCCAGGCAATCTCATGGGTCTGAATTCTAAGCTTAGCAATGACAAAGGACTGTGGGAGCTGTGGTCCAAAACATCTCGGGGGCCGAAGTTAGGGCATACCTGTGATAAATTTGAATTTAGTTTAGCAATAATACTCTAATCATCATCTTGGTATTGGGGTAAGTAAAGTACAGCTTTATTGCAATACATAGGAAATGACATAACACTTAAGAGAGAGACAAGAAGCCAGATGGTGGTACCGTCCATCTGGGGAAATAGAGTCAGCAATACTAATTGTGATTGCAAAGAATTCAAGACTAAATGCATTTAGGGTCACAGAACTTGGGTGACACTAACAGTGGTCACAGAAATTCCGAACAACCAATTAAAAGCTAGACATGTCTAGGGACCTGAGTCTGGAGACCATCAACGGTGGTCTCAAGAGTCAGGAGCTCAGAGCTCCGAGAATGCTGAAGTTCTCAGAAAGCAGGCACCCTTGTACATTTAATATACTTTGAATCAAAATAATGCTGTGACAGTTAACCCATTAAGAAAATACCAAAAAAAATCAGACTTATCACCTGGGTTAAAGGATTCTGCCAAGGTTGATGAGATGATGCTTCCCAGCTGTTCTAATCACTTCCAAGTCATGTTTGCCTGTTAATTGGAACAGTAAGACAATTTGCTGTGATCGGCTTTAAAAACCAAACAGAAACAATTTTATTTTGCTCCCTCTCCACCTCGTTTCTGCGTGCCCTTAACAGCATCCAGTGTTGGAATTTAACCCATATCAGGAGATATTTAGCAGAGCCCTTGGGAAGTAAATCTTCAGAGTGTCCACAGTTGCATAGAACTACTCAGCACACAAGAAAGCGGGACGAATAGGTGTCAGCCAGCAAAGGGAAACAGTAACCCAAATGTATACAGTGGGTCCTCGTATAGCAAACAGTTTGCATTACATAAAATCTGTACAACATAACAAATTCCAGAGATAGAGGAAATTTGCTTAACAGAATCGTCTGTGGGGCAAATCCGTACAACATAAAAATGGTTGCAATTAGGGATTACTCTATTTTCAATGCATTCCTATGGGAAATTTGTACAAAGGAAGTGCTTAACATAATTTCATTTGGAACAAATTAATTCCTTTATACAAGGTACCACTGTATTTGCCTCTCAGTAGCAAACAAACTCACATCCACACCCAGTTGCTATGCACGGCTTAATGAGAACAAAACAAGCTTGTGTAGAAAAATATAACATAGCTTTACTGTAAAATAGGGACAAGACAAAATGACAACAGACAGTCCATACAATACAAAAAACACTTAGCTTAGCTTGTGCAGAGAGAGAAAAGGCGGCAGCAGCATTCTGTTAGGAAGGGCAGGTAGTAGCTGGTTAGCAAGACATGGCTCAGGAAGAGCTGACCAGGTGAAGGTAGAACCTTCCCTTTTGCTACCAGGAGATGAGGGACAGGTGAAAGGTGATGGCTGGATAGCCTAAAGACAGGCTTCTTGGAGAAGCAGGCTATTAAAGAGAAAGAGGCTTTTTCATCCATGGCTGCCTTGCCACTGAGATATAGAAAAACCCAAACTGTGGAGATCGGGACTTTTGGGGGTGCGGCCAAAGTACCCCACTCTGCTCCGTACTGCCTCACTCTAGCACAGCCGCCCCCCCCCCCAGTCGTCTCACGGACCATTGATCTGTAGCACTTTAGTCTCCGGTGTTGCTGCCACCATTCAGGGTATCCCTAGTTCAACTACTGAGTTCCAGACAAAATATAACGTGGTGAAAATAAATTGAATGTTTATTGAATACAGATAGCTGTTGAATTCAGGTTCCCTTGTATACACAGTGGTAGCTTGTATAAAGGAATCAATTCGTTCCGAATGAATTCTGTTAAGCAAATTTTCCTTTTTACAAATTTCCCATAGGAATACATTGAAAACTGAGTAATCCCTAATTGCGAACATTTTTATGTTGCATGGATTCGCCCCACAGGCAATTATGTTAAGCAAATTTCCCCTATCTCCAGAATTTTTTATGTTGTACAGATTTGATGTTATACAAAGCATTTGTTCTACGAGGGTCCACTGTAGTTACTTTAAAGTTACACAAAGCAGTTCCTTCAAATACTGATATAATTCCCTCACTCAAACTGGGCAGTTCCCTAACTCTGGCCTATCTCTTCCCTATCTCTCTCAGGATGGATGTTCCCTATCTTCACCCTATCTTAAGCATGCAGTTTCCCTATATCTATAGCCTATCTCTTCCCTGACTTTTCCCTACCTCCATCTTTCTCCCTCAGGTGGTGCTACCTATTTAAGCACTAAGGCTCTTCCTCCACTTTCTATATTTGGGAATAGTTGTTAACTCTTTATTCCCCCTCCTGTACATTAACATACTCAGTAAAAGGGTGAATGCTACACCAACATCCAGGGCCTTTCTGGTGATTTATCTTGTTGAGTTCAGAGCTCTTAATTTTTCAGGTGGTCCATTTCTGCTCTCATAGAGTTACAGCCTACGGAGAGCTGTGTTGGCTTGGGGCCGATGTGCAGTCTGACCGGGGGATGCGAACCACAGCTTGGCATACCTAGCTTTAGGGACTACAGCTGCCACAATCCACCCAGCTGTGATTAAGCCAAGGGAGCAGCCATGCTGGCTGGAGGAATCTGGGAGTTATCAGACGAATCCTGATGGTGTCCATATCAAATTCCCAGAATGAGGGACTGCCTACTATGTTAGTTTATATGGATTGCCATACATGATTGCATTGATTGATTTCATAAGAACACCAGTGATTTCCATGTTACTTTCCTTTTTCTTTTATTTTTGTGTGCTCTTTGTAGCATTACTGTTACCTTTTAATGTTCTAAGATGCCTCCTCTAATTCCTTCTTTTTAACTTGACTATGTTTTATATGTTCTGGGCTGTATATTGTCCCTCATTACTTGTAAGCCACTTTGGGTCCTTTTTCCAAGGAGAAAGGTGGGGCAAAAATATTCAAAATAAATTAATAAAAATATAAATTTGCAAAACTTGCTGTGTGGCTCATTGCTGCTAACTGATGAGATGCTGGGAGGCACCCTGCTGGCACATTTTATTTTATTTTGTTTTGTTTTATTTTGTTTTGTTTTATGGTTAAATGCCCGTACTGCAGGTAAAACTGTGCTCACGACCTGGGGTTGAATCCCAGGTTAGCAGGCTCATGGTTGACTCAGCCTTCCATCCTTCCGAGGTCGGTAAAATGAGGACCCAGCTTGCTGAGGGGGGGCAATGTGTAGCCTGCATACTGTAATTAAAAACTGTAAACCGCTCAGAGACTACTTGATGTGGTATAGGGCGGTATATAAGCAGAACACTTTGCTTTGCTTTTGCTTGCTCATTTATTTATTTATTTATTTATTTATTTATTTATTTATTTATTTATTTATTTGTGAGTATTTTTACCCCACCTTTTTTACTTGGAAAAGGATCCAAGGCGGCTTACAGTAATTGTGTGCATGAAACAGGCACGGGACTGAGAGGTGCCCCAGCACCTTGTCAATTATCTGCAATTAGCCACCGTAAGCTGTTGCAAGCCTTGAGTGGACATCAGTAAGATTCTGGTCATAGCAGTTGAAATCTAAAACCCACTAACTTTTCCAAGACAGTGAACTTCATCCAGTTTTTCTGCCAGTCTGTATGAATGGCTTCGTTAATACAATCTATCTGTTCCTGCTTTTTGGGGCATACTGAGTATCTCAGCATCCTTTCACCCGTTTTCTGCTCAGCATTTGATTGTGGGCAAGTCTCAGAAGAAACCTGCGTACAACTTCTTGTGATGCTGTTCTTCTAATACCTTCCTTATACAAGTATTGATGGCTAAATCGAGAGATGGGCACAAATTGGTCCCTCCCAGTTCGTGCTGGTTTGTAAAGGTTTTACCACATGTGCTGCTGCTCCCAACTTCCACCTCCCCCTTCGATCAGCCACTCACCAGGCCCAACTGGCTTCCTTTTTCTACCTCCTTGGCTAATCTCCCAGTCACAAGCAAGAGCACAGACTTCTCTGCCCTGCCCTGTTGCCTGAGTAGGAGACCAGCCAAGAGGATGGGGCCGAGAAGCCTGAGCTGCTGCCCAGACTGGGAGATCAGATCAGGAGGCAGAGGGAGCAAGCACGCCGTGGCTGGGGAGTGGCTCATTGAGCTAGGGGAGTCAGGGAGCCACAGCAGCACCTGTGCTGCCCCCTTTACGAACCAGCGCGAACCGGGATGAACCAGTCCCTGCCTATCTCTAGTTAAATCCACATTGAACTTTGAAGTTTTTCCTTTAGTGCCAGGAAAATCAATTCCAATTTCTTCATTTGCAAAGATGGCCCCAAGAGGTAGGCAACTGCTGTGCAATACTACAGTAAGACCCCAGTATCCGCTGGGGATTGGTTCCAGACCTTCCCGTGAATAATGAAAACCGTGGATAAGAGAAAACACCAAAAAAAATCCCTAAAACTACTGTTTTGTGACAGTAGCTTGCTTGGCAGCTGCTGTTTTATGACAGCAGCTTGCTTTATAGCTGCTGTTTGTCACAGTAGCTTGCTTTGTTTACAACAGCAGCTTGCTTTGTGGCTGCTGAATTATTTATTTGATTTTTTTCCCTCTGCCATCTGTGGATAACTGAATCAGTGGATAATGAATCAGTGGATATAGGGGTCCTACTGTATTATATTTAAAAGATAATGTCTTTGGGGGGAAAATAATGCCACCCAACGCATGTGGCAAAGAAAAAGCAGTGTTACCAAGACCTCTGAGCCGTTGTTTCCCCTTGGTCTTGATTTTTGGAAGGCAGCTCTGGAGGAGGGACTCAGCATGGATTGAATTTAAACCTTGTTCAGCCTAGTTATGTGGTATCAATAAATGTAACCAAATAGAGTCCCCCCCCCTCAAAAAAAAAAAAAAAAAACCAAGTTCAAGCGCGGGGAAGTGTTTAGAACCGCAGATGGGAATCCTCCATGAAAATGAACTGTGCCTGGTGTGTTTTCGTTGGCAGCTTCCATGTTTTATTATCTCAAGTAACGGGATCGCTCTTGATTTGTCAACGTTTGCCCGAGGACGGAAAGTTCACGGCCGCTGGGAGAGCCGCGCGTATCTGATTAGGTTGCGGTTAGCACGGTGATGTAATGGCCGTCTCCTTTTTCCTTTCATCAATATTTGCCCTCCGAGGTCGGTATATTAGAATAAAGACTTCAAAAGGAGCCTCCTCCCATTTTCTTCTGCCACTGTTGGGCTCCCGTTGCTTCTGATGGAAAAGCCGTCGGTCTAAAAGGCTTAGGTTCTACATCGCTTTCAACCCACCATCCCAGGGACACGATCGTTGGGATGATCCGCCCCGTGGCACTTTCTTTCCCACCCTCAAAAGTGCTGCACCATGTATCCTTAGCTGTGGGGTGGGGTCCCTTGAGCGTTTTGTTTTTTCTCTCTGCAGGACGTTTTGGTGAGAATACGGTTTTGGAGATTTTCCTCCAAATGTCTGCTGCCGCTTTTCTCTTCTTAGGGTCATTTCAATGAAAGAAATCTGGATGCTTTCAGGCAGTTTTCCATTAGGGCAGGGGTGCCCAAACTTTTCGTAAAGAGGGCCAGATTTGGTGGCTGAGAATGTGTCAGGGGCCGGTTGCTCCCTGACCCTGCCACCCCACTGCAAGCCCCACCCACTGACCCATAAGCCCCACCCACTGACTCCTTACAACCCCACCAACAGGAAGGAAGGCGGGGACCAAGGAAGAGAGGGAGGGAGTAAGGTGGAAACCAAGAGAGGAAGGAAGAAAGGTGGGGAACAAGGAAGGGAGGGAGGGAGGGAGGGAGGAAGGTGGGGACCAAAGGAAGCACAGGGAGTCGTGGGAAGCACAGGGAGCCCGTGGCCACCACAGGGGAATGTGTGGATGAAGGAGGGGGAGGGCGGGTGCTGGCCAGCCAGCCACGGGCCACTCAGAATGGCCTGGCGGGCCGGATTTGGCCCCCAGGCCGGACTTTGGGCGGGCCTGCATTAGGGCCTTGGGAATACCTGCATTGAATCTGAATGGGATCATTTGCAGCATCTCCAGAGGCATTTGAGGGCCACTGGGCGGATTGAGGTTTTTTTTAAAAAAATAAATTAAATCTTTCTTTCTTTCTTTCTTTCTTTCTTTCTTTCTTTCTTTCTTTCTTTCTTTCTCTCTCTCTCTCTCTCTCTCTCTCTCTCTCTCTCTTTCTTTCTTTTTACAACTTATATGCCACTGACTATCCAAAGGTCTCTGGGCGGCTTACAATCAAAGAATTAAAACAGTTAAAACATCAAATATCAATAAATAATGAAAACAATAATAAAAACCTTACACTAAAATGATTACACTAAAATTGCCATCAGAGGACCCACAGTCTATGTTGTATCAATTAAAAAACTTCTGGAACAGGAAGGTTTTTACTTGGCGCCAAAATGTCATCAATGTTGGCGCCAGGCGGATCTCACTTGGGAGGGCATTTCATAGCGTGGGGGCAGCTGTTGAGAAGGCCCTGTTCCTACAAGCCTTCCTTCTCACCTCCTTGAGGGATGGCTCTTTCAAGAGGGCCCCCTGGCTCGATCTTAATTGCCGGGTAGGTTCGTATGGAAGGAGGCGGTCCCCCTTGTATTTGCTTGCTTCTTGTTGTTCGCTTTAATATTGCCTTGTTATATTCACCGTATGGTTTTCTATGGGTCACCTTTTGGCTCAGAAGGGACACCAGAAGTCTAGCCACTTTACAGAGAGAGCCCCATAGACGAGAGCCAGACCTCGGTCCCCATCAATCCTTGAATTTGACAGTAAATAGGAAACGATTTTCTATACTGTTTGTTTATTTAAAATATTTTTACTCTGCCTTTTTCCTTGGAAAGGACCCAAGGCAGCTTTCAGCATAGAATAATAATATACAAAGATGGAGACAATGAGTATGCCACCGTTTTTAACACATGGAAGACAATATTTAAAGTTGAGAACGGTGAATATAAAAAGGCAATTTTAAAGCTAACAACAAGAAGCAAACAAACACAAAGGGGGGGGGGGAATGCCGTTCTGAGAGATCTGGAAGTTGTCATGGCAACTGGACATCTTTTCTTGAGAGATTGAAGCGTTTCACTGCTCATCCAAGCAGCTTTGTCAGTCTGAGGAAAGTTGGTAGCAGTCCTCCATTTTATAATTTACGTTCATTTCACATCAGCCTGGTCTGAATAGGCTCATAAGTTGGACAAGGATCTGAGTAGGCTTGCTAGGCGGACAGTGGCCTAAGGTGTGTGAAAACCCCACCTATGCAACCTTTCCCAACACCCATTAAGTGGAATTTTCACACACCTTTAGGCCAGGCATGTCCAAACTTCGGCCCTCCATATGTTTTGAACCACAACTCCCACAGTCCTTTGTCATTGGCGATCTAAGCTTAGAATTCTGGAAGTTGTGGTCCAAAACATCAGGAGGGCCAAAGTTTGGACATGCCCACCTGAGGCCATTGTCCACCTAGCGAGCCTACTCAGGTCATTGTCCAACTTATGAGCAGCCCTGGCAGATTTGAAGGGGGGGGAGGCACAAACCTGAAACATATCTTCACCAAGCACCTTATAAGATTCATTCTTTGACTGATACAATTCTGATTCTGGCCTGTGTTTTTGTCATATTGTGTTTATGGCCATGCCCCACCCCACACCCAAAAGTCTGAGAATGACTTGAGAGGGTGAGAACTTGAGAGGTGGCATCTCAGAGGTGTGTTTGTGTGTTTTTCATGACTTGCTGTCTTTTTCTTGATTTCCCTGTATGTAGATAGATAGATAGATAGATAGATAGATAGATAGATAGATAGATAG
>JAHTLZ010000379.1:63470547-63494213 GCA_023846285.1 Phrynocephalus versicolor | reverse complement strand
GGAGGGGACTTTTTTTCCTGAATACTTTTTTTCCAGAAAAATGGGGGAGGGGGGAGAGAGAGAGAAAATGATTATGGAATGTTTTACTTTAACATGATGAATAAAATATTTTAAGACAGGGTGTTCAAATATTTTTCCCAAATCATTTCTAAACAATATGCATGTTGTTGTTGTTGAGTCGTTCAGTCGTGTCCGACTCTTCGTGACCCCATGGACCAGAGCTCGCCAGGTCTTCCTATCTTCCACTGCCTCCCGGAGTTTTGTCAGATCCATATTGGTTGCATCGATGACACCGTCCAACCATCTCATTCTCTGCCGTCCTCTATTCCTTTTGCCTTCGATCCTTCCCAACATCAGGGACTTTTCCAAGGACTCCTCTCTCCTCATGAGGTGGCCAAAGTACTGGAGCGTCAGCTTCAAAATCTGTCCTTCCAGTGAACATTCGGGGTTGATTTGCATACTACCAGATTATTTTAACTTCTGTGCACTGAGGTCAAGCAAATCCTAGGTTACAAACTGAACTCTGCAATGGAAAAACAAGATGCATTTCTTCCAAAGTTTAGGAGGTGCTGCTGTCGTTCTTTGGGACTTCCCCATCAGGCTACGGAGGCCCTTTTCCCGTCTTGGAGGGCGTTTCCCTCCGGCCGTTGGACAGTGTCCGGAATCTGGGCGTACTCCTAGACCCAGCGCTCACTATAGAGGCCCAGGTGGCTGCTGTGTCCAGGACTGCCTTTTTTCATCTTCGACAAATAGCCCAGATTCGTCCCTACCTAGATGGGGACTCCCTCAGTACTGTCAAGCAAGCGTTGGTGATCTCGCAGCTAGACTATTACAACGCACTCTACATGGGGTTGCCCTTGACTCTCCTTTGGCAACTGCAGCGGGTACAGAATGCGGCTGCCAGACTGGTGCCGGGTGTGTGCCGGTTCGACCACATCACCCCAGTTCTGGCTCGTCTGCATTGGTTGCCCGTTGCGTCCCGAATCAGATTCAAGGTCTTGGTTTTAATTTATAAAACCCTCCATGGCCTGGGACCTGACTACCTGGCAGAGCGGATCGCCCAGCGGTCAACATCGGCCCGACCGACTAGGTTGTCGCGGGCGCACATGCTGCGGGTGGCCACGCCCAGGGAGGCCCGAAAAACATCCACCCAAACTCGAGCCTTCTCTGTGGCTGGCCCTGCCCTGTGGAACCATCTCCCCAGCGAGGTGCGCCTGGCACAGTCCCTGCCAGCCTTTCGGAAAGCACTAAAAACCTTGCTTTTCCGAGAGGCATTTGGTGACTAAATTTAATCTCCCCCCCCCACCGCCATTTGCCATCTGCCATTTGTTTGGTTTTATTGACTGTTTAAGTGTTTTTAAATTGTTATATTTGTTTTTGATTTTGTTTATATTCTTTGTTGTGAACCGCCCGGAGTTCCTCCGGGAAGACAGGCAGTATACAAGTTTAATAAATAAATAAATAAATAAATAAATAAATAAATAAATAAATAAATAAATAAATAAATAAATAAATAAAAAGAAAAAGGTTTCACTTTTGTTTTTGCATGTGGGTCCATGTATTTGGTTCTATTTTGCCTTCACGAGGCCTCAAAGCACTGGAAGAAAATGCAGAGCAATAAATTGGCCAAGTCAAATTGTCCATAGTCATATTTTATGTTCCTAAAAGTAATGCGACATTCAAGCTGTAAAAAAAGGGGTGGGGAGTGCTAATGTAGCATTTTTTTTTCAATTTTTCAAAAAAAAATCCATTTGGGGGGGGGGAGGTGTGACCGGGTTTTTTCCCCAAGCTTCAAAATTTCAGAAATTTTACATCTCTAGTCAAGAGAGTGCCTGCACGACAAGTCTGTGCCAAAGTGCAGTCATTGTAACTTTGTTATACAGCAAGCAGTGGGTAGAAACAGTTAATAATAGTAAACGGTAGGACGAGCAGTACAGTGGACTCACAGCTTCAGAAGACCTTCCAAAGCTCAGCTCTGCAAGAGAGAAATTCAAGTAGTTTCTGAAAAGAACCGGGTTCTTGAATCTTGCTATGCAAGATTAGCACATACGGGCCACACAATTGTAAATCTTAGATTTCCCTGTACATGACTCACTGAGCAGTAATCCTGCTGAGGAAACATGGAGTGGAAAGGCAGTCATGTACGTGTTACCCCTGACCTGAGCTGTCCTTCTCTCCTCTGATTGTCCTGTACTGATTCCAAAACCAGACACGTCCCGCAGAAAGGAACGGCTTGCTGGATTGCCCTTCTGCGCTTGTTCTTTAGCCCTTGATCGAACCAACTTCCACTCCATGGAATTAGGGTCGCTTTTCTGTATTATGTCATGGCTCCCAACTAGAGATGGGCACGAATCAAGAAAATGGCCTTTCGTTTGTCGTTTGGAGGGTCCGTTTCGGTTCGTTTCCGTTTTTCGTGAATTTTTGCAAAAAAAAAATCGTTTTCGTTTTCATTCGTTTCGTTACCATTTCGTTACCATTTATTTCATTTTTGTGGGTTTTTTTTTAAGATTTTAAGCAATTCACTCATATTGCTGTAACGGAAACGAAACGCATGACAAAATTTCCAGTGTTTCTGTTCGTTTCGTTTCATTTTAGAGACAAAATTCGTTTGTCGTTTCGTTACATAAAGAAACGGAAAAACGGAAACGGAAAATTGTTCGTTTCGTGCCCATCTCTACTCCCAACCTTTGACCTTCCATATGTTTCGCCTTGCAGAAGGTCTAGCCAGCATGTCTAATGGTCATTGGCTGTCAAATTTGAATTTCAGAATATCTGGAGGTAGCCAGAGGCTGGGCTAGATAACACCATGGCCATCGGTGTGCTTGAAGAAGGAGATGAAAGACACGTGCAAGTGATTTGGACAGATTCTGGTCTGCGTTTTTTGCCATCTTTCTTGAAACTGGCTCTTTCACCGTTTCTTGCCAAAGAAAACCCAACATATTCAGGAAAAAAAATATAGCTAACATCCTTCTACTGCTCCATAACATCCGCTCTGCCTAATGGTAGTGTTGGCCCTGATGTACACTAATTACAGGTGCAGGATTGGCTTGTAAAGGCACTTCGTGTGTGGTGTTGTGGAGCTCTCCTCCTAGCAGCATGTAAACGGAACTGTATACGTTTCTATATAGAGCCTTGAAATGCTTCTTCTCTAACCATTCTATCAAACTCTGGAAGCAGAATTGAGCTTCTAGCTACCAGCTGTTTCGCTGAGTGGTTTCAAAAATTCTAAAAGTTCTTGCTAAAAAAGAAAAAAGAAAAAGCATAGAAACATAGAATCGTTGAGGTGGAAGGGATCTGTAAGGCCAATCAAGACAGGAATCTTAAGTCAAAGCATATTTGAGAGAGCATTGCCCAGTGTTCTGCTCAATGCCTCCAGTGCTGGAGCACTCGCCACCATCACCTGGGGTGACGGGGTTCCATTGTCGTACTGCTCGAACAGTTAGGAAGTTTATCCTGATATTCAGCCAAGATCTGGAGATCCAATTGCCTTGCTGAATGGATCCCTAGCTCCTTTTCGGTAGCACCTCTTTTCTCCAAATGTGCTCCTGGATAAGAACATAAGAATATAAGAGCCATGCTGGATCAGGCCAACGGCCCATCTAGTCCAGCTTCCTGGATCTCACAGCGATCCCACCAGATGTGTCTGGGAGCGCACGAGACTAGATCTTTGTCTCCTGATACCACTCCCCTGCATCTGGCCCTTGAAGTACGCCGGTTTTAAGCCTGGAGATGACACCTCTCCATCATGATTTATAACCTGTGATGGACTTTTCCTCCAGAAATCTGTCCATTTCCCCTTTTGAAGGCATCCAGGTCAGATGCCATCACCACCTCCTGTGGCAGGGAGTTCCACAGACTAACAACGCGCTGGGTGAAAAAAATATTTTCTTTTGTCTGTTCTTACTTTTCCAGCCCTCAGTTTGAGTGTATGTCCCCTAGTTCTGGTGGATTCCTATTCTTGGATCAGGAGTGAAGTGTTTTACTCTCAGGGTACGTTCGTCAGAAGCACATAGGTTCACCTCTAGAACCTAGAGCGTTCTAGAGCTTTAGGGTATTTTTGTAGGATTCAGAAGACTTCTCGCATGGACCTGCAGATCTTGAGCCAGGCACACTTTTTCAGCCTGGACAGGGTGGAGTGCAGCTAAAAGGGCAAGGAGGAGAACCAGACACACCGGCCTCAAACTCACTGGAAGGAAGGCCGGCGGTGAACATGATGCATGCGATGTGAAATTTCTGTACGGAAAATGCAGTGAAAAGAACAGTCAATTCATCAGCTATTAAAAGGGGGGGATTGTGAGTTTATGGCCATCATACCCTCCAGTGGTAGTGGTTTCCTGTTCTGGTTATGCATTGCACAATCCTGGTAATTGAAAGGTGAGCCTTGGGTTGCTTGTGGGCATCGTAGGGAGAGCCGTTGTTTTTCACTTCTGGCTTCTTCTTTCCCAGGTGATCCCGATGCTCCCGAAACTGCTGTGTGAGGAGCTCTGCAGCCTCAATCCCATGACCGACAGGCTCACCTTCTCCGTCATTTGGAAGCTGACTCCCGAAGGCAAGGTAAGGCCGAGCATCTCTGCCGGGACAGAGTAAAGTTGGGCATTGTTCCCCTTCGGCTGGAGCATGGCATGGCCGCCAGGTACGCGCGGATGAATCAGATCTGCAAAATCGTATCCAGGTTGAGAGTGGAGCGGCTGCATTCAATCCTGAGTCAGTTCCCCGGACCAAAACGTCTTGTTTCTCAATAGCTGGGAAGCACAACAGTTCCAAGCAGGAGCCCCAGATCGAAATAGCAAAGTGTTCTGCTTATATACAGCCCCCTACCACTTTTAGTGGTCTCTGGGCAGTTTGCAGCTTTAATTACGGTATGCAGGCTACACATTGCCCCCCCTCCCCCCAGCAAGCTGGGTACTCATTTTACCGACCTCGGAAGGATGGAAGGCTGAGTGAACCTTGAGGCTGCTACCTGGGATTGAACCCCAGGTTATGAGCACAGTTTTACCTGCAGGACAGGCATTTAACCACCGCGCCACGAGGCTCCTCCAGATCTTAGGGACTTAGAGCCTTTTCACAAGACCCCTAATATCCGCTGGCCACTTAAATTCGGACAAGAGATCTTGGGGGTTCGTTGCTCTTCCTGTGTTCCCACCCCTTCGCACTTCCTTGCTCCTGTCTGTGTGAGGGGAGGGAGAAAAAAAGGGACAAATGAATGCAGGCTCACCTCCGTCTGCCGGTCGAAGCCGCCCCGAGCCCCGTCGTCGTCCTGATTCCTGTCTCTTAAAGGGGCGGGAGGCAAAAAAACAACAAACAGAAGTGAGGAGAGCCCGGCACTCACTAAGTTACATCCACATCAGGGATTTTCACCCTCGGAGAGCAGGTACCTGAAAAGTGCGCTGGGATGTGCTTAGGTGGGCGTGGTCGCACTTAGTTTTCTGTAAACTCTGGAGCTGGTGGGGAAACAATTTTAAGCTCCGGAGCTGGGAGCCATTTGCCACGGAGTTTAGGGGTCGTGTGAAAAGGCCCAAAATCAACGCAAGCTTATGACCCGCACTTACTGGAAATTTCTTGTCCATGGCGAATAATTGCAATCACTGATCCCCATCACAAATGGGGTTCAACGGGTTACCCGCACCTGTCGGCGTAGGGTAGGCCATTTTCTGCCTTATTACAGCCAGGATTTCAATGCCAAAGGTCCCTCTACTAAATCAAGCATCCTGCTTCCCATGGTGGCCAGCCTTGCCTACAGGAAGACAACAAACATGGCTGGAGGAGTATAGCTTTCAAGTTAATAGTTGAGGGACGTTTATGTATGTACATACTAGTTTAATCGCTATGCCGCAGGAGCCTCGTAGCACAGTGGTTAAACAGCTGTTCGGCAGCCATAACTGTGCTCATGACCTGGGGTTCAGTCCCAAGTAGCTGGCTCAAGGTTCACTCAGCCTTCCATTCTTCTGAGGTTAGTTAAATAAGTGCCCACCTTGCTGTGGGGGCAATGCGTAGCCTTCATAATTAATTGTAAACTGCCTAGAGCAGTGTTGGCGAACCTATGGCATGGGTGCCAAAGTTGGCACTCGGAGCCCTTTCTGTGGGCACCCGACATCGCCCCTTCACCGCCACCTGTTTTCAGGTTAAATTGCTGGATTGGCACTTTGCAAAAAAAAAAAAAGTGGGTTATGAATTGCAGTTTGGGCACTCGGTCTCTAAAAGGTTCGCCATCACTGGCCTAGAGACTGCTTTAAGCATTAAGGGCCAGTATATAAGCATCACGCTTTGCTTTGCATGCTTTAGTGTGCAAAAATAGCAAAACAATCTTAATGTCCATGTATAGATTACATGCAATTCCCCAGGAATTAAAGGACAATCACCAAGAGACGGTTTTCATTACTGAACTCAACTGACTGTGATTCAGAAGAACTTTGGAATGAGACCAAAACCAATTGGAAAAGAAGAAGACAGAAGCTAAGATGGGTTGATTTAATGAATCTTTCAAGACCCATGTAAAGTTGTTAATAATGGGAACTTTGGGGATGTCACCAATTTGTAGGATTGCCGTAGGTTAGAAATGATGTGAAGACATATAAAGCACACAGATGTAACGAGTAAACAATATGGAGCCCTGGGGCCCATGGCTGCCTTCACTGGAAAAGAATCTGGTCGCTTCTGAATGGGGGCAATTAAATTGTAAAATCTCATACATACATACAATTGTCGTTCAGTCGTATCCGACTCTTTGTGACCCCATGGACCAGAGCTCGCCAAGCCCTCCTGTCCTCCACTGCCTCCTGGAGTTTGGTCAAATCCATGTTGGTTGCATCGATGACACCATCCAACCATCTCATTCTCTACCGTCCCCTTTTCCTTTTGCCTTCAATCTTTCCCAACATCAGGGACTTTTCCAAGGAGTCCTCTCTCCTCATGAGGTGGCCAGAGTATTGGAGCTTCAGCTTCAAAATCTCTCCTTCTAGTGAACATTCAGGGTTGATTTCTTTCAGGATTAGGTTTGATCTCCTTGCAGTCCAGGGGACTCTCAAGACTCTCCTCCAGCACCACAGCTCAAAAGCGTGGATTCAGCAGCGATCAGCCTTCTTTATAGTCCAGCTTTCATTCTTTGACTGATACAATTCTGATTCTGGCCTGTGTTTTTGTCATATTGTGTTTATGGCCATGCTCCACCCCACACCCAAAAGTCTGAGAATGACTTGAGAGGGTGAGAACTTGAGAGGTGGCATCTCAGAGGTGTGTGTGTTTTTCATGACTTGCTGTCTTTTTCTTGATTTCCCTGTATGTAGATAGATAGATAGATAGATAGATAGATAGATAGATAGATAGATAGATAGATAGATAGATACATACATACATACATACATACATACATACATACATACATACATACATACATAAACAGTAGATATATAGTATATAGATATAAATGTAGATACAGTCTCTCTCTCTCTCTCTCTCTCTCTCTCTCTGTGTGTGTATGTGTGTGTGTGTGTGTATGTGTGTGTGTATTCAAGCTGGGTGAAAAAGAGGGAACCGCTGCTATTAACTCTGTGTCCCAGTGGTTCCCTCATTTTCACCCGGCTTGAATCCAGATCTCTGGTCTTGATGCTGAGGAAGAAGCCCCTTCCTTACATGCCCGTTTAAAAGTTACGTTTGCCCCCATTTACGGAATCAATTCATCTGCAGATCAGCCATGTTCAGGCTTCTAATAGCCCTGACGCTTCTGTGCTGGGCTGTAATGGCGTGGGCCGAGGTTAATGAAGATTAATTAATGCAGCTGTTCCCGGCAGCTTGGGATCCAAAGGGAGAGGAGAAGGTGGAGGTAATGGCTTCAGAGCTGTTTAATGTGTCATGCACAGAGGGCACACGTCGTCTTCCTTCATGGAGAGCCTGTATGAATGCAGGCAATTAGGGGCTGCCTCCAGCGATATGAATATCGGTTTTTTGCATTTTCTTATGTGTGTGCATTCCCATGTGCGATTCTCAGCCAGACTGTAGGGGGGGTGTTTGGGGGAAAAGATTGTGCTGCTCTGCCATGCAATGCAAAATATATGAATTGTTTGTTCCTCGTTAGCTAGCTAATTATTTGTCCCCCACCGGCTGATGGCCTAACACTTCGGAAGATGTCAGGGAGCTTCCAGAGGAGAGCAAGAGATTTCCTGTCTTTTTCTCTTTGTCTCCTTCCTTTCCTTCCTCACTTTCTCTTTGTTGCCTGGGAGCCATTTTAAAATGGCTCCTGCTGAGCTGTTATCGGCTGGATCCCTTTAAAACTGGTCCTGGTATCCCCCTGGTGCAGACTGGGACAGTTTTAAATGGGTCCAGCCCATGACAGCTCAGCAGGAGCCCTCTGAAAATGGTCGGGTGGGCAGGAACCTCTGAAAATGGTCGGGTACAACCAGGGTTGATGTGTGGCATTTGAGAATGCCACTTTCCTACCTTTTTCCAAGTACAGTACTGTACCAGCTGCTTATTTTGGTCGTAGAGATGGACATGTGGAAGGTGTCTGTCCCTGTACACCCCCATCCTGTCCTTCAGATGAAGAGAGGAAGGCTTTTCTTTCCCAGAGCGAGACCAGTGGATTTTGGAACAAAGAACAAAGGCAAGCAGAGATTTTTGTCTTCAAAATCGAAGGCAGATGGAGTGAACGTGAAATGAAGAGATGAACTAAGAAACTCTCTTGTGCAAATATGTGCAATCTTAATTGGACTCAGAAAGGGCAGGATAAGTACAGCATAGGTTTTGGCTTCCCTGATTGATTGACAGATTAATTGGTTGGTTGGTTTGCTCCTTCCCATTTGATCAAACTGAGAAAAGGTGGCCCGGTGCTACCCTGTGCGTGCCAAGGATTAGTGTGGGCTAGAACTTGGACCTCTTGGCTCCCACTCCAACCTGTCAGCTGCTGAATCACGCTATCCCTATAAGCCCCTCAACTGCATCTTTTTTAAAATTCTGGCTGCGATGATGGATACCTTCCTCTCTTTTCACATCATGATAGAATCATGGAGTTGGAAGGGGACTGTCAGGTCATGGGATCCAACCCCTTGCTCAGGGCAGGAATTTTAGTCAAAGGACATGAAGCAGATGGTTGTCCAATTTTCTTTCAAATGCCTCCACCACTGGAAGCCATTGCTTCCATTGTCATACTGCTCTAACAGTTAAGAAGTTTTTTTTTCTGGATACTCAGGTGAAACCTAGCTTCCTGTTGCTTGAGCCCATGAGTATGTGCCCTGCACTGTTTGATGATCAAGAACAGGTCCTGACCCTCCTCCGTCTGATAACCTTTCAAGTATTTGAAAAGTATTATCCTAGTTTCACTTAGTCTTTCCCCACCCCCCTCGGTTCTTTCAGTTTTTCCTCCTGGGGGAAGACTTGGGCGGCTTTCATAAGAACATAAGAAGAGCCATGCTGGATCGGGCCAAAGGCCCATCTAGTCCAGCTTCCTGTAACTCACAGTGGCCCCACCAGATGCGTTTGGGAGCGCATGAGACTTGATATCTTTCTCCTGATACCATTCCCCTGCATCTGGCCCTTGAAGTACCCTGGTTTTAAGCCTGGAGATTACACATCTCCATCTTGGTTTGTAACCCCTAATGGGTTTCTCCTCCAGGAATCTGTCCAATCCCCTTTTGAAGCCGTCCAGGCTAGATGCTATCACCACCTCCTGTGGCAGGGAGTTCCACAGACTAACAACACGCAGGGTGAAAAAATATTTTCTTTTGTCTGTTCTTACTCTCCCAGCCCTCAGTTTCAGTGGATGTCCCCTAGTTCTGGTATTTTATGAGAGGGCGAAGACCTTCCCTCTATCCACTTTAATCATGCCCTGCATTATTTTGTACGTCTCAAACATATGCCCCCTCAGGCACCTTTTTTCCAGACTAAAAAGAGCCCCAAAAGTTTTAGCCTTTCCTCATAAGGGAGGTCCCCCAGCCCAGTAATCATTTTAGTCGCTCTCTTCTGCACCTTTTCCAGTTCCACTATGTCTTTCTTGAGATGCGCTGACCAGAATTGTACACAATACTCCAGGTGGGGCCTTACTATTGTTTTGTATAATGGCCTTATAATGTTGGCTGTTTTATTTTCAATCCCCTTTTTGATCATCCCTAGCATGGAATTGGGTATCTTTGAGTATCTTTCCCATGCCGGAGGATGTCAACGTCTTCTTCATTTTCCGGCGTTTGTCCTCTGACTGTTTCAGATCCTGGACGAATGGTTTGGGAGGACGGTCATCTCTTCCTGTGCCAAGCTGAGCTACGACCATGCCCAGAGCATGATTGAGAACCCCGAGAAGGCCTTCTCGCCGGAAGAGCTGCCTCCCATCTCGCCCCAACACTCGGCCGCCGAAGTTCACCGGGCCGTGCTCCGTCTCCACCGCATCGCCCAGCAGCTACGGAATCAGCGCTTTGTAGACGGTGCCCTCCGCTTAGATCAGGTCAGCCTACCCTCCCTTGTGGTCAGGAAAAGATGGGGAGTGCCCCGTAGACTGTGCAATAAGTTCACCTAAAAAAAGGCTTATGGGACACCCATGGGCATAGGGGATCGGGGCGGGATGAGCAAGGGAGCTGGGATGGACTGGAGCAATTGCTGAAGTTTATGTTCACCAGGTAGGAAGCCAAATGGAGAATGAAGACGGATTCAAGGATAGTCTGAGACCGTGCTGTTACTAAATCATAGCCACTGTGCACACTCGCTGCTGAAGTAGATCAGAGCAGAGGCAGAACCAAATGATTTGGCCACCGGATGGTCCAAACAGTGGGACAGTTTGGCTGTCAATCTCTAGGTGGCCCTCAAGGGCAGGCCAGCGTTCTCGACCTCTGGAATGTGGGGAGAAGGATCCTGGACGGTTACTTCACGTCCATTCTTGTCCCGGGAGGAAGTTTGTTGCGTGTTGATGTTGGTTGCGGTCACGTGATCTTCTTCTGGTTTTGTCCCTGTTCCCGTGTACGCACGGGCGTGATGGATGATACCGACATGACTATTACCACACGTCCTCGTTCCGTGATGAGATGTGAAATTCCATGCCTTTGTTCTCTGTTGTTGTTTTTTTCCGGCCTGACCTTCCGTTTTTCGATGTTTCGATTCTCTGAAGCCTTGCCTTCAATGCGTTACGGAGCTAAGTTTGAGGCATTTGTCTTGTAATCTCTCTGCACTGCGTTGCTGACTCCACAGGGAATATACTGGCCAATGGCACTTCACACTCCTGCCACTAGATGGAGAATGGCACATTGCGTGGCGAGCCTTACCTCACGGGCACTCGTCTCGGAACGAGAAGCGTGATGAGCAGAATCAGGGGGCGTGGTCAGGACAAACTCCGCTCGTCCCGCAATGGACGTGCGGTTAGATTACTTCGTACCGGTCCCAAGTGGGACCGCGAACAGCAATGAGATGAAAGTGAAGTATCAGCCCTGGTGGAAGTTACAGCATTGAACGTTGTGTGGCTTCAACGTTTACCTTTCCTCTCACTGGAGAGTCTTTAGGCGCATGTGAAATAAAAGTAAAAGTTGTGGGTTTTCACAGAGCTGAATGCCTGCAAAAAGGGGAAGGGGTATCAACTGAAAGCCCCTTCCCTCAGGTGCCAGCATGGACAAGTGTGATCCTGTTGGGTGTCCAGTTCGCCTGCCATCTCCGTTATTCCTTGGGAAAGTGGTGGCTCACTCCCTAATGAAGCCCCAGAGAGGTGCAGTTAGTCATTGAAAGACCTTTTTTGGAAGTGTGGATTTAAAATAAATAAATAAAGGCAGAAGCAACCAAGTTGCTTGAACTGTATTTTGCAAAACGCAAAAGGAACTATAATATGTGGTCCAATGCATTGAGGAGTGTGCAGACCTCTACAATGGAGAAACTAAGCAGCTATTAAACAGGAGGATGGCCCAACATAGGAGGGGTAGCAGCTCAGGGCCAGATCCTCTATTTTGCAAAGTGAGGCAAATCAGAACATAAGAATGGGTTTGCTGTGTTGTCGTGTTCAGATTGTTGGACTTGGCCGTCATCGGGTTACAGAGATTTAAAAAAATGTATTGATCACTCATACTCTTTTTCTTCTATGAGTGATCTCTCTAGATCAGGCATGTCCAAAGTCTGGCCCGGGGGCCAAATGCAGCCCAATTTAAAATTTTAAGTGGGCCTCAGCCTCTTCTCCCTCCCAACTCCACCTGTCACTCATTCCCACCGGCCGGCCCTTCCCCGTGCTGGCTAGAGATATCAGCTTGCAGTTTTTTGTTTTGCTTGCCCTTCCTGCCTCCGTCCATCCCCTCGTCCACCCCCCCCGCCTACCCGCTCCTGGCTCCGTTGCTGCAGCGTCTTCCCCACCTCCTTGCGAGGGAGGGGCAGCATGTGCGACCAGTGGTGCATCTTGGGTGCGCGTGGCCAATTCCCAGGCTGTGCAACAGCCGTTGGGGCCTTGCGAGCCTTGAAACTGGAGTGTTTGCGGCTGTTGCAGATGCGCACAGACCACGCCTTTTCTCTCCCCCCCCCGCCAGGCTGAATGGTTGGCCCCCACACATCTTCACCTCACCAAATCTGGCCCTCCTTGCAAAAGGTTTGGACACCCCTGCCCTAGAGATGTTCCAGGAAAATAGGGGTTGTGTTGGAGGCAAGCACTGAGGACTCTGATATAAGAAAATGCGAGAAAAATCTGTCCTTGTCGGAGCAATGATTTCCAGGGCTCGATTGTCTGTTTTATTCTCTATTAGAGCATGTTCCGCCCAGCACTTCTTATGCCATGCTTGACTCGGAGCTGCTTTGGGCTGTTTGCCACCGTCCTATAATGTAAAGCCACGCGTTTGCTTGGAAAAGAGGGAGTGGGTGATGAACGTGGGGGCCTCCGATAAAGGTTTGCGTGCTGTGTCACTCTTTCTCCCGAGAAAGCCTCTCTGAATAAAATTCCTTCGCCACCCATTCAAGTTTGAGGAGGCTCCCAGGGACCCCCGTTTCTCTTTGGCTAGCTCTTTGAGAAGATGAGAGGGAGCCAAAGAGTTGGAGAGGATCGAGAGGAAAACCAGTCTGGATGGTGGGGGCGGCTGCAACTCAGGATGGGTCTATTTGTGAAGTATACAGTATATGTCTATATTTATGGTTTTCAGTGTTTTTTTAAAAATTATTACCAGTCTTGGTGTTTAGAATCATAGAATCATAGAGTTGGAAGAGACCTCAAGGGCCATCTAGTCCAACCCCCTGCCATGCAGGAACCCCCATCACAATATTTCCAACATACTGTATGTCCATCCAGCCTCTGCTTAAAAACCTCAAAAGAAGGAGACTCCACCACCCTCCTTTGGGCAGCATATTCCACTGCCAAATAGCTGTAACTGTCATGAAGTTCTTCCGAATGTTCAAATGGAATCTCTTTTCATGCAGTTTGAAATCACTGCCCCGTGTCCTAGTTTCTGAAGCCATGGAAAGCAAACCTGTTCCCTCTTCAATATGACATCCTTTCAAATATTTAAGCATAGCTATCATATCGCCTCTCAGTCTTCTTTTTGAAAGGCTGAACATTCCCAGTTCCCTAAGCCGTTTCTCATAAGACATTTCCTCCAGACCCTCAACCATCCTGGTCGCCCTCCTCTGCACCCGCTCGAGGTTGTCAACATCCTTTTTAAATTGAGGCACACAGAACTGAACACAGTACTCCAGGTGGGGTCTGACCAGAGCAGAATAGAGTGGTAGTATCACTTCCCTTGATCTAGACACAATGGTTCTGTTGATGCAACCAAGAGGTGAATTGGCTTTCCTGGCCGCCGCATCACACTGCTGACTCATGTTCAATTTGTGGTCCACCAAGACTCCCAGATCCCTTTCACAGGTACTATCCTCCAGCCAAGTATCCCCCATCTTAAAACAAATTTAATTCGTTCTACAGGTCAATTTGTTTTAAGAAAATTTTGTCTTACAAAATGCAGTTTCCCATAGATAACACATTGAAAATGGATCAATCTGTTCCGGAGGCTATGGCTCACTTCATTTTATGAAAATGTTGTCTTACGATATACGGTTTCTCTTAGGAATGCATTGGGAATGGAATAATCCATTCCGGAGGCTAGAATAAAGACAAAAATAACCGGGTTACATACAGAACATTTTTTGTCTTGCGAAGCATCCCATAGGGATTTTTTTTTGTCACACAAAGCATGCCTATTCCTGGAAATTTTTTTCTTCCTACCAGTTTTTTTGTCTTACGAGGCATTTGTCTTAAGAGGTACCACTGTAGCTCACAGTGTTTAAAAAATCCAGATTAAAACCAAGAATGATAACCATTTTTATAACGTGTTCTGCTTATATACCACCCAATCGTGTTTACAGCACTCTCTGGGCGGTTTACAATTTAATTTTGCAGGCTACACATTGCCCCACACACCCAGCAAGCTGGGTACTCATTTTACCGACCTCGGAAGGATGGAAGGCTGAGTGAACCATTAGCCGGCCACCGGGGATTGAACCCCAGGTCGTGAGCACAGTTTTAGCTGCAGTACAGGCATTTAACCACTGCGCCACAAGGCTCATATACGTATATATACATATATATGCAGAGTTGTATTAAGCGCATATATGTGTTATATGCTGGTTTGTTCCTCGCAGGGGACCCAAGGTGACTTGTATTTAAAAATGTGCAGTGAGAACAGGTTAAAAAGCAGGTTACAGTGGTCCCCCGCCATTTTGCGGTTCATATACTGTAGTCCCAGTATACTGTGGGACCGCAGTATATGGAAGGCAAGGCCCCCTGGGGTAAGCTGCATGAGGCCTCCTGCACTTACCCCAGGCCTGGTGCTGCCCTGAATGGGCCTGCAATGGGCTTCCAGGGCCTGTAGAAGGCCCCAAAAGTGCTTTCCGACAAACTGGAACTGACTTCCAAAAACCGGAAGTCACTTCCGGATCTCCTGAATTGACTTCTAGGCCTCCAACAGGCCTGGGAAGCCAATCAGAAGCTCATTCGGGGCAGTGCAAGCCCCCACCCCCCCAGTCCCAACCTACTCAACATCTGCATATCATAGATTTTCCTTTAATTGTATTGCAGGTTGGGTCGGGTCCCTAACCCCCAGGAAAATTTTTATTTATTTATTTATTTATTTATTCGACTTCTATCCCGCCCATCTTCCCATGGGAACTCTGGGTGGCTAACAGCGGGCCGATCAATACGGCCAGAAATAACAACAACGAGCGAAGGATTACTGTAATATGAAAACGCAATTAAACATGAATTGAGATGAAAACCAAAGTTAATAAAATTTTAAAGAACTTTTTAAAAAATAATAATAATCTGAATTTCATAAATGCAGCGTTCCCCACACCTTCATTTATGGCTTAGAAGACTGTCCGGCGATGGATGGTCTCTGGGGAGATGATGGTTTGCTCAGGTAGCGGCGCTCTCTGGTTTCCCCTTTGCATGGATCCCAAACAGTGGCTGGATCCCGTCTTCTAGAGAAGGGAGCGATCTGGCAATGAAACTCCCTGCCACCAGATGTGGTGATGGCATCTGGCCTGGATGCCTTCCAAAGGGGATTGGACAGATTCCTGGAGGAAAGGTCCACCATAGGTTACAAACCGTGATGGAGGTGTGTAATCTCCAGGCTTAAAACCAGGGTACTTCAAGGGCCAGATGCAGGGGAGGGGTATTGGGAGATAGATATCTAGTCTTGTGCGCTCCCAGAGGCATTTGGTGGGGCCACTGTGAGATCCAGGAAGCTGGACTAGATGGGCCTTTGGCCTGATCCAGCAGGGCTCTTCTTATGTTCTTATGTTCTTAAACGGAGCTGGCAGAGGGAGCCAAGGATTCAGTGAGACACACGTTCAGGCCGGCCGGTTGGGGATCTGTCTTCCACTCAAACAGAGGCAGAGAGCGTGTTTGCACAAAGCAGAGCCTTCTTGGTGCTGGCACCCGCCCCACCAGCACCAAAAGGTAGAGTTCTCAGCTTCAGGGAGTCTTCATTTCAATGATGGAGCTGCCGTCGTGTTCCATCCTGCTCTGGGCTGCGACGGCTGAATGCCTTGGCCTGGACATGGGGACAGGCATCAGCATTTCCATTTGACTATGACTTTTATCAGCGCTTCTTTTTTAAAAAAATCCTTCTATGTACTGATATCTGATTTCACCTGCATTGGAAAAGCAGGTGTTTCACCGAAGATTTTATAAGCTGCAGCATAGATGGAGATGTCCCTCTCCCCCCCCCTCCTCCCAATAATATGACAGATACGCTCTATCACAGGACATCGTCAGAAGGATTTTCAGCTCCTTCCTCCGATCCCTGGGAGGGAAGAAAGCTAAGCCGTCTGTATTTGAGGACCCGGATTTTTATTCTCCTTGCCACGCGATCTAAACTCAGTCGTCTCTCGTATTAAAGCAGTGTTTCTCAACCTGTGGGTCCCCAAATGTTCCTGGACTGCAACTCCCAGAAATCCTGGCCAGGGCAGCTAGTTAGTGATGAAGCCTTCTGGGAGTTGCAGGCCAGGAACATCTGGAGACCCACAGCTTGAGAAACACTGTACAGTGGTACCTTGTATAAAGGAATTAATTCGTTCCACATGAAATTATGTTAAGCAAATTTTCCTTTATACAAATTCCCATAGGAATGCATTTTAAATGGAGTAATCCCATTTTATGTTGTACAGATTCGCTCCATAGGCGATGATGTTAAGCAAATTTCCCCTATCTCTGGAATTTTTATATTGTACAGATTTTATGTTATACACGCTGTTTGTTATATAAGGGTCCACTGCATTAAACTGTCTCCGCGATGCCTCCCACCCCCACCCCCCACATTCTTCTTAAGTGTTAATATGGCGTCCAAGTGCTGACTGCCCTCCCGTCAACGTGCCGGGTTAAACTTGAAGTTGGATCCCCTTCCTTCTGAGAAGAGGGCTGTTGGTCAGGTTGGCCGGCAGCTCCCGACCACAGGTCATTAATCTTCGGGAACGTTTTTTTTTTGTCATTGCAATGTAGATCAGCAGTTGCGTCAGAGCACTGCTACAACACACCCCTTCCTGCCTTCCAGTGCTTCGTGAAATCCTTATCGGAAGGTCTGGGTTCTAACTTGCAGTTTTGTGTTGGTGGTGGTGGGGGGATCGTTGCAACTTGGGTGGCATCTTTTAGCGGTGTAGATCAATTCCTTGCACGGGTTTGCAAATCCTTTCAACCTCCTCTTACGAGTTGCCTTGCAAGTGCTGGGGTGATTTGCTTGAGCTCTGATACCCCAACACCAACCCATATGCTTTGACACAAACCAGTGAAATATTTTGTGCCCTTCAAGGATTCTGAGGGTATGCTCTCCTGAGAAGAAATAGTATTATTTCTGGCACTCGGATCCTTCCTCGTTCTAATGCTGTGTTTTTGTAGGCTGCAGTCCTGAATACATCTACTGGAAGGTGAACCCCGCTGGAATGCAGGGGAGCTTACCTCTGATCAAGCCTACAGAATACATGGACTATACTTTTTGGTCTCTTGCTCAGACTTTGGTCCCGCATTTTCCCTTCCCCTACAGACATTGTGAAAGTTCTACGACAAAGAGCCTCATGGCGCAGTGGTTAAACTGCAGTAAGGGAGTCAGAACTGTGCTCACGACTTGCATTGGATCCCAACAGTCCAGCTTAAGGTTCACTCAGCCTTCCCTCCTTCTTCCAAGGTTGGAAAATTGAGTACCCAATTCAGGGGTGGAAGTAGGATGTGGCTTGCATATTTGAATTGTAAACGGCCCAGAGGGTGCTCTAAGCCAGTGGTGGCCAAACTTCGGCCCTCCAGATGTTTTGGACCACAACTCCCAGAATCCCAAGCCTGTGTTGCCAATGACAAAGAACTTGTGGGTGTTGTGGTCCAAAACACCTGGAGGGCCAAATTTTGGCGACCACTGTTTTAAGCAAAGCAAAGCAAAGCAAAGTGTTCTGCTTATATACCGCCCCATACCACTACAAGCACTATGGGGATAGTATACAGTAGGACCCCCCTGTATCCACTGATTCATTATCCACTGATTCAGTTATCCACGGTTGGCAGAGGAAAAAAAAAATTCAGCAGCCACAAAGCAAGCTGTAAAGCAAGCTGTTGTCACAAACAGCAGCTGTAGAGCAAGCTATTGTCACAAATAGCATATGTACAGCAAGCTACTGTCACAAGGGGCGGCCATAAAGCAAGCTACTGTATCAAAACAGCAGTTTGGGGGTGGGCGGGCAGGCGTTCTCTCTTATCCACGGTTTTCATTATCCACGGGAAGGCCTGGAACCAATCCCCAGCGCATACCGGGGTCCTACTGTGTAAGCAGAACATTCTTCTTTGACTTTCTGGGTGAAAGCTTCTGAAACACACTGATCCAGTGCCATGCCTGTTGTGGGATTCTGGGAATAGCCATCCCAAGATGTAACTTTGAACCCTGACTTCCACCGTACCTTAGTTTCCCAATGCTTCATCTGAAGCATGCTTCAAATATGCAATAGTCTTATGACACTTCTTCCTCAGGCAGACAGAGAGTTTTACACTTTCTCCTTGTGAAGCTCTAAAACGTGCCATACCAATGGAACCCAGTTGGTGCACATCCTTGTAGTAACCGTCATGGATGGAGCTCCTTTGATACCTGTCTGCAACTTTGGGATGTTGTACTGGGGGCCTCTGCCACTGGGTGGAGGCTTTGACCCGTGGAATGGGCTTGACAGCTTTGGGGGGGGGCATGTCCAGCCCCCCCCCCCCCCCAGCCGTATCAGTTGTGCCGGGAAGAACCAGTCCCAAGATGTGCAAACACCTCACTTATCTAAGCGGTGTGGCCTCGTTTGACCCCGGAGCGTTGCAGCGTGCATGCGGGGATTGTAGAAAGGGAGATGTGTAAAGCTCCGGATGCTGGGATGGAGTGTGTTTTGGTCCTGAGATTGCCCTGAAGCCCACTTGGAATGGGACACTTAATCCACTCGGCTGTGGCTGACACAGGAAGTTAAGCTGGACCGTTGGCTTGGAAAGCGGACTTGCCCCAGACTAGTGGAGCCAGGTGCTGTTCTCGATAATGGAAGGATTCATGATTTGTCCGTTTCCCCATTCGTCGCTTGTTCCCGGTGCCATTGCTGAGTGGCCGGGCCTCAAGTCTTCCACCTTTTGTTAGCGCTCCGAAGTCTATGATTTTTCAGAGAGGGTAGCCATCTTAGGGCACTTTTACACGACCCCTAAGATCCGCTGGCAACTTAAATTCGGACCAGAGAGCTTGGGGATTTGTTCTGCTTTCTGTGTTCCCACCCCTCCGCACGCCATGGCTCCTGTCTGCGGTGAGGGGAGGGAGAAAAAAAGGGAGAAAAGAATGCAGGCTCACCTCCGCTCTGCTGTCGGGAGCAGCCCCAGAAGCATTCCAGTCTCTTAAAGGGGCGGGGGGCAAAAAAAACCCAAACAGAAAGCGAGGCAGCCTGGCACTCACTGCTTTACAATCTGCATTAGAATTTTTTTCACCTCCGGAGACCAGGTACTTCTAAAGTGCGCTGGGACGCGCTTAGGCGGGCGTGGTCGTACTTAATTTTTTTAAAAGTGTGCAGCTGGTGGGAAAACAATTTTAAGCTACGCATCTGGGAGCCTGATGCCTCGGATTTTAGGGGTCATGTAAAAGTGCCCTTAGTAGTCTTTTCAAGAATTTCAGGCCAAAATCAAAGAGAAACAAAACAAAACAAAACAAAAGACACAAAACATGGGGCAGCTTAAAGACTAACTTTCGTATTTTAATGTAACATTTCGTGGACCCGTCCACTTCCTTGCGCGGTTGTCTGCGCAAGATGGATTTGGTGGAGAACGTCATCTTCAGCGGAGAGAGCGGATTTCAGCCCCGCCCTGAGAAGCCCGGAAGCAGGGAATGAGCGCAGGCAGAAGGTAGGGAGAAGGATAGCTCCAGAAGCATGCCTGTAAGTTCTCAGAACGACTCTGCTCCCCTGGAGACCGGAAGAAGGGAGGCGCTGGGGTGTGCAACGCTTTTCGACTGCGCGGGGATTTGGAATAGGGAACACGCCGTTTGTGGGTTTCCTGGCAACGGTTGCCTTCCTGACCTTCTTCTGGCACCCCACAGGGGACCTGGTTCAACCATGTGCGGCAAACGGGGCACAAGCTAGAGAGCCCCGTGGCTCTTGTCAGGAAAACAACTTCCTTAAACTCCGACCTCCCGGTTAGACTTTTTTCTTGGGTGCGTGGTGGCTCAGTGGACTAAGGCACTGAAACTGTAAACTGCAAAGTTGGCAGCTCGGCGGTTCGAATCCCGGGTGCCACGCAGCAGAGCGAGCTCCCGCTCCTGTCAACCTAGCAGTTCGAAAGCATGTAAATGCAAGTAGGTAAATAGATATCGCCGTAAAAAGCGGGAAGGTAAAACAGAGTTTCCTTGCAGCCATGCCGGCCACATGGCCATGGACTTGCACAGCACTGGCTCTTCCGGCTTGAATACGGAGATGAGCACCACCCCTAGAGTTGGACACGACTAGCACGCATGTGCAGGGGGAACCTTTAATTTTTTACTTTCATGCCAAGCTCGTGAGCATTATCAAAGAAGCACTTTTTGGGTTGAGTGTACGGGGGTGGGAGGATTTCCTGTCATCTCGGGCACTTGTTTTAAGCACTCGTATATGCTCTGAGTGCTGCCTAGATGCCCTAAGCACATCCGATCTCGCCTGATTTCGGAAGCTAAGCAGGGTCGGCCCTGGCTAGTACTTGGATGGGAGACGACCAGGGAATACCAGGTGCTGTAGGCGCCTGGAGTCGGAACTGGCAAGCCACTCCAGTGTTCCTGCCAAGAAAAACTCCATGGATGTGGGGTCACGAAGAGTCGGTCACGACTGTAATGACGCAACACACACATAATGCTCTGAAACTCCCGTTGCACAGGCGTTTCAGAGACAAAATCCTCATGGAAGAGGGACGCTAACGAAGCGTTTCAAAATGAGTGGTGGTAGAAAACGATTTCATTAAAAGAAGGAAAGCAGTGGCACTTCACAGGCATCTCCCTCCCCCCCCCCCCAAAAAAAAACCAACCCTTGGTGGTTTGGTATGTTGGTGCCGTGGGCTGCACACCATGAGCGGCAAGTGAGCTTTCTGGTGCATGAAAACGACAGGACTCATTAGAAAAAGCATGATTCCCACAGACCCAGTAAATTGCTCCCCCTCCCCCCCATTTCTCTTAAGATAGTGTATCTTCTGAAAGAAGAGCCTAGGCGGTTTCAAGACGCCAGATGAAAAAGCAAGTGTAAAAAAACTCCCAGTAATTTAAAAACCGAATGAAAATCCAAGCACAGAGAGAACTCCTAGGCCCCTGAGCTCCTTGCCCTCTGAAGATGCCGGCCACAGAGTCTAGTGAAACGTCAGGAAGAAAAACTTCCAGAACACAGCCAAACAGCCCAAAAAACTCACAACAACTATCAGATCCTGGCCATGAAAGCCTTTGAGAATACAGTACATTAAAATCCAATTTATTGGCTGTGACTTTGCAGTCCTCTGTAGGCTTCGCCTGAAACCCCAGCTTGTGAAGCCCTATGCTCTCTGCTCTGACTATCGGCATCTTCCCCAGCGTCTTTTTACGCTGAAATTTCCAGGGATTACATAGCAGAACCCAGTGAATACAAGTCACACTTCCAGGCTCTGACACCCTTCCACAGGCATCCTGGCTAAGAGGAGTCGGAGTTGTAGTCCAGCGGAGGTACCAGGCTGGACAAAGTTGGTGGAAAGCACGAGCTGTATGACCAAGTCCTCCTAAACTTTCTTGATTAAAAAAAGTATAGGAAGGAATTCCCCCATCTGAGCACATCATCTGGTGTTAACAGGTCCCTCTTAGCAGACAGTAAAATTCCCTTCACAGCCTCTTCTTTCTCCTTCGGCACGTCCAAGCAAGGTTCACACAGAGGGTGTCGAGGCGCTTGCTAAATTCTTTGTCGTCGTAGATGTCGCCTGTCTCAAATGGACACAAGGCTGTTTCTTTTTTTAAAAAATATTTTATTGAAATTTCTAAACGTAACAAGTTAAAACAAATAAATTGCTTTTGTGTTGCCGTGTTGCATAGTTCAAATACAAGTATTTGCCCAATATTTCAGCCCAGGTGCTTGGAATATTCCACATTTACCTGGAAGTTGAGTCATGGCTACTGGACTTCTTTTTTGAGAGATAGAAACACCATGACTCAACTTCCAGATAAACTCACCTGGATGACTGAGAATCTTCACAGACATATTCCACATTTACATGCTTCTTTTCCATCATTGTATTTATCATTCCTTACCTCCATCTTCATCTAGTACAAAAGATGCAAATAACAAAGTACAGTATTAAACTAGCCTATTTAATCTAACTCTTCATTTTACTAGGCACTTTAAAGTCTGTTTGTCTAGCTCAATATATGATAGGCATACATTTATATCTGTTTTCATCTAGTACAAAGGGTAAAGATAGTAAGTTTGACTTAACATATCCTATCTACTCTATAAGATTAAGTAAATAATAAACATCACCAACCTATTATATTTTATCTATTCACCTAAGTTCTATCAACTTTCAAATATATCTAATGGTCTAATACTTAATGGGCTATTTTTTAAAAAAGAGAGAATTATATATTGAGACCTTTGGGTAGTGGGCGGCATATAAGTTGTAAAAATAAATAAATATAAATAAATATTGGTCTCTCAGTTTCATAATACATTTAAGCTTTTCTATTCTTAGCTAGTATATGCCACTTGTAGATCAGACAGATTAACATTTCAGGGTGGTAGTCTCATTCCTCTTTCCATTTTCACATCTTAATATTTGTTTAATATTTTAAGGATGGTCCAGGTACTGAGGGCTGTTTCAAGTGACCTTCAAGCCCCGAGAGGTTCCTTGCTCCCCAAGGAAGGAGCGCTGGATTGAGGCTTCTGGATCTTGTGTGCAAATTGTCCGATCGGAAGACGAGTCTCTTCTTTTTGGAGAAGCACATTTTAAAAAAAGAAGAAGCCGTAGAACCCAAGCAGATTGTTAAAAGGGAAGCAAGCCAACCTCTGATGCTTCTAAGCTTGTGAAGCTTAGAATCTATGTTTGTAGCGCAGTTTCCACAGGACGTGTTTGCAGATTTGCTTAGAATCACAGAGTTGGAAGAGACCTCAAGGGCCATCTAGTCCAACCCCCTGCCATGCAGGAACCCCCATCACAATCTTTCCGACAGATGGCCATCCAGCCTCTGCTTAAAAACCTCCAAAGAAAGAGACTCCACCACCCTTTGTGGCAGCATCTTCCACTGCCAGACAGCTCTAACTGTCATGAAGCTCTTCCTAATGTTCAAATGGGATCTCTTTTCCTGCCGTTTGAAACCATTGCCCCGAGTCCTAGTCTTTGAAGCCATGGAAAACAAACCTGTTCCCTCTTCAATATGACATCCTTTCAAATATTTAAACATAGCTATCATATCCCTCCTCAGCCTTCTTTTTGAAAGGCTAAACATCCCCAGCTCCCTAAGCCGTTCCTCATATGACATTTCTTCCAGACCTTCAACCATCCTGGTCGCCCTCCTCTGCACCCGCTCGAGGTTGTCAACATCCTTTTTAAACTGAGGTGCACAGAACTGGACACAGTACTCCAGGTGGGGTCTGACTAGAGCAGAATAGAGTGATACTATCACTTCCCTTGATCTAGACACTATGGTTCTGTTGATGCAACCAAGAATCACTTAGGTGTGTGTGTGTGTGTGTGTGTGTGTGTGTGTGTGTGTGTGTGTGTG
>JAHTLZ010000379.1:63413382-63447074 GCA_023846285.1 Phrynocephalus versicolor | reverse complement strand
CTACTTATCAGGATGTGCTTTCCAAAGTACCCAGACAAATCAAAAAGCCTTCACCACCAAGGCCATAGCTAACAACCCATTCTTGATAGGTTTCAGCACCTAAGGCCATTGTTCACCTTAAGGCTATGGATACTATTGTCTCCCTAACGAGCCTATTCAGGCCATTGTTCATCTTAGGAGCCTAATTCAGGCCAGGGTGACAAGAGGTCAAAGCTGACTGACTATAAGATGGAGGATTTGCACTAGCTGTATTCAGACCGATGAAGCTGTTTGGATGAGCAGCGAAACGTTCCTATCTCTCAAAAAGAAGTCCAGTAGCCATGACTCAACTTCCTGATGCTGCATCTTGGCCACTACTTTGATGACGCATCTCTAGCAACTGCCTGTGCACAAATGCCTCTCCCCCCCTTCCCCCCCTTTTTTCCCTTCTGAGCTGAACGTGATGGATCAGGAAAGAGATCTCGGTTTGCTGGTGGACAGCTCGATGGAAGTGTCCCCCCCGGTGTGTGGCAGCGGTGAAGAAGGCCAGTTCCGTGCTACACATCATTAAAAGGGGGCTTGAGAATAAAACAGCCAATATCATTGTGGCATTATACTAAATAAAAATCACACCAGGAGTACTGCATACAGTTCTGGTTGCCGCATCTCAAAAAGACATAGTGGAACTGGAAAAGGGGCACAAGAGAATGACTAAAATGGTTCGTGGGCTGGGGCACCTCCCTTATGAGGAAAGGCTACAACCTTTGGGGTCTTTGAGTCTAGAAAAAAGGCACCTGGGGGGAAGCATGACTGAGATGTACAAAATTATGCAGGGGAAGGATAAAGTGGATAGAGGGAAGCTCTTTTCCGTCTCACGCAATACCAGAACCAGGGAGTCATCCATTGCAATTGAGGGTTAAGAGAATGAGAACAGACAAAAGAAAATAATTCTTTACCCGGTGTGTTGTTAATCTGTGGAACTCCTTTCCATAGGATGTGGTGATGGCATCGGACCCAGATGCCTTCCAGAGGGGATTGGACTGATTTATGGAGGAAAAATCCATCATAGGTTATAAGCCATGATGGGGAAACATATCTCCAGGCTTAGAAGGAGGGCACTTCCAAGTGCCAGAGGCAGGGGAATGGCACCAGGAGACGGGTATTTCATTGTCTCATCTGGTGGGGCCACTGAGAGATCCTGGAAGCTGGACTAGATGGGCCCTTTGGCCTGATCCAGCACAATTCTTCTTATGCTCTTATGTCCTTTCAAGGGTTATGGCTGTTGCAACAGGCCCTCTGAAGTTGCAGAAGAGTTGCATTGGTGCGTGTGCGCGTGCACACACACACACACACACACAGAGAGAGAGAGAGAGAGAGAGAGTTTAGTAGAGTTGCAGAGAAGCATTTGTACGGAGCCGCACTCTCTTCAGACTCCACAGGGATGGTGCATTTGAACGTTTTAATTTGGGTCAGCTCGCTCCGGCTGCGTTGATCTCTATTTGTCATCATGCAGGGGAAATCGGAATTGGCACAGCATCTCAATGAGCAGCCAGTGTGCCAGAAACCCCCCGCTGGTGGAAAAGCAACCTAATAAAGTCTTGGGCTTTTTTAAATAGGCCGTTAACTTGCCTTTGCAATTCCACCACCCACCCCCCAAGTCCAGGAATCTGAGTTTTGTTTGCAAACAAAGGCGGCCTCTCAGCAGTGTCTCTTCCTTTCTAAAGGTCAGAGCCATCATCCGTTCTCAGGCATCCAGAAAGGTGGAGAACAGAGAGTCTGCCTCGCTCTAGGAATCCTTCACAAAACAGCTGTTTCATTAACACCTCCGGCACCTCATCAGACTCCATTAGCATCGCTCCTTTCCCCCGGGGCAGCTTGCAATGAGAAGGCCAGGCCTTCCGTGCAGCCTCCACCAGCCTGCCTCCGTCCCGATGCCTTTGGAGTTCCGTAGCCCATATTCCTCCGTCCTGGATCGTGCTGCCGGGGAAGGGCCAGAGGTGAAGTCCATCCAGCACATCTTGGGGTGGCCTGCCAGACTGGTGGAGCCTGCAGGGGGGGGGGGTCCTCTTATCACCGGAGCGGCGAAACCAGCCCCTAAGCTGTATCGTTCCACGGAATGAGAGGGATCCATGGAAGTGGTTCTTCTCAAAAGACTCCCTACCCCCCACTCCCCACCCTGCCGCCCCTGAAATGAGTTTCCTGACCGTTGGTGAGAACTTTAGAGGTGGCGGAGGGAAGAGTGGCTGATCTGGAATCATGCAGAATGCCGAAGGAAAAAAAGCCAAGAAGATCATTCCTCCTCCCATTATAAAGACCTGCTTTTTAAAGAACTACTGTTTACCATATTTTTCCATCTATAGGATGCCCCCATATATAAGAAGATCCCCATTTTTTCCAACCCAAAATTATTCTTTTGCAACCTTGTGGTTTTCTCCTGGCTTCCTTCCACGTATAAGATGGCCCTCAATTTTCAATTTAACAGTTTTACACAAAAATATAGTCTTATACCGTACATGGAAAGATACTTGTATTTTGTTTATTTAGTTGTTTTGGAGTAAGGCTTCCGAAAACTATTGGCTGCAAAGTCGGCAGCTCGGCGGTTCGAATCCTGGGTGCCACACAGCGGAGTGAGCTCCCGCTGTTAACCCCAGCTCCTGCCAACCTAGCAGTTCAAAAGCATGTAAATGCAAGCAAATAATTAGGTATCACCATAAAATGCGGGAAGGTAAGCAGTGCTCCGTGTAGCCATGCCAACCACATGGCCATGGACTTGCACAACACTGGCTCTTCGGCTTGAATACGGAGATGAGCATCGCCCCTAGAGTCGGACACGACTAGCACGCATATGGTGGTGGGGGGGACCTTTACCTTATACTGCCCATCTGGCTGCCAAGATCACTCTGGGCAGTTTGCAACAAAATAAAACACAATGCCAGCAGAAAATAATAAACATATAATTACCACCCTAATATGAAATATCACCATAACATAAAGGTAAAAGTAGACATCAATGAATCTATTGCACTTAGAAAAGAAAGGGGGTAAATACAACATAAGGAAACATAAAGAAACTAAACAGTCATTAAACAGAAGGATGCCCAACATAGGAGGGGTAATAACTCAGAATCAGCAGGACACCTCCATTTGAAGGACAAAGGGCACTCTTTCAAAGATGAGGATGTACACATATTAGACAAAGAAGATAGGTGGTTTGAGAGAGGAGTAAGGGAAGCCATTCATGTGAGCATTGAAAACCCCTCCCTCAACAGAGGTGGGGGGATCAGGCATAGTCTATCTGCTACTTATCAGGCTGTGCTTTCCAAAGTACCCAGACAAATCAAAAAGCCTTCACCACCAAAGCCATAGCTAACAAGGCATTCTTGATAGGTTTCAGCACCTTAGGCCATTGTTCACCTTAAGGCTAAGGATACTATTGTCTCCCTAACGAGCCTATTTAGGCCATTGTTCATCTTATGAGCCTAATTCAGACCAGGGTGACAAGAGGTCAAAGCTGCCTATAAGATGGAGGATTTGCACTAGCTGTATTCAGACCGATGAAGCTGTTTGGATGAACAGCGAAACGTTTCTATCTCTCAAAAAGAAGTCCAGTAGCCATGACTCAACTTCCAGATGCAATTAAAAGCACATTATAATAGAGGAAGGGGCACCACACCACAGTCAGTCATTACTTCGAGATGTGGAAACTATAATCAGTGCACATGCAGCCCCTGAAACAGTTATTTTATCAAAAACTAAAACCAGCAACTCCAGCGCAGTCACCCTGCTCAGGTACTGGGTGAGCACATTTCCTGACAGAGCTGTTTGGCAGTGGAATAATATGCTGCCACAAGGGAGGGTGGTGGCGTCTCCTTCTTTGGAGGTTTTTAAGCAGAGGCTGGATGGCCATCTGTCGGAAATACTGGGATGGGGGTTCCTGCATGGCAGAGAGTTGGACTGGATGGCCCCTGAGGTCTCTTCCAACTCTAGGATTCTGTGAATTCTATGATTTTATGACATATCACTGGCCCTGGGGCTACGGAGTGTCGGGTATCCTCTGCCCTTGTATTTATTTATCATTGGTTTATTTGTTACATCTATGTTCTGCCTTTCCTCCCGGGCGCTCACCACGGCCTGCGTGGCTTTGCTCTTCCTACTGGGTCCTCACAACGGTCTTGCCAGGTGGGTTAAGTCGCGAGAGTGTTGTTCCTCTAAAGCCGTGGTTCTCAACCTGTGGGTCCCCAGATGTTCCTAGACTGCAACTCCCAGATGTCCCTTCCAGCACAGCGAGTGGTGGAGGCTTCTGGGAGTTGCAGTCTGGGAACATCTGGGGACCCACAGGTTGAGAACCACTGCTCTAAAGGTTGCTGAGGGAATTCCATGCTCAGATGCCCGGGTGGACGGGTCGTTAGGTTGACCCAGGGCTCCTGACGCCTGACTATTGGACTGGAAACGTGGAGCTGTACACCTTGCTGGGTTTTTCGCTTCCTGTGGGCTGAAGCCGTTTGCGCCCTGGACACTTTCCTGCCTGGCCTTGACTTCCTGCAAAAGCGAGGTCCAGGCGGCCAGTCAAAAACAGAGTGAGCAATGGGGCCTCTCTTGCTCTCTGACACACACACACATCCCGGGGAGTTTGCCCCGTGGGTTTCTCCTCCTCCTCCTCTTTTCCCCCTTGCCCTGCCCTGACCCTCTTTGAGATGCTTCGAGGTCATCCCTGCGCGGGGCCAGCCGGGACTGACTTGAGTCGATGTCCACAATTCTCCCCGTCAAAATCCGTTCGCAGAAGTGGATTAGGTTTCCTCTTTCAGAGGCCTGGCCAAAGCTGGTTCCTCCCCTCCCTTCGACACAGTTGCCCTCAGATAACTCGGGAATCGACACACACACACACCACACGATTCCTAAATCCTTTCTTGGATGTCCAGCAAGCAATGCATCTGCCGTCCCTCCCAATCTCCAGCCACCCTCCTCCTCCTCCTCCTCCTCCTCCTCCTCCTCCTCCTCCTCCTCCTCCTCCTCCTCCTCCTCCTCCTCCTCCTCTGTTCCCAGCGGTTGAATATCTTCCCCAGTTCTTGCTGTGGTCTCCTATCGGACCCGGGCCCAAACAACCAAGCCTTCCAACTGGTTCCAGAACCCACCGTGCCACCTTCCTCCTCTGTGGTTTCCTCTTCTTTCTTTTTTTCTCTCCATCCCTTGAACTTGCTTGCTTGGAGGGGGCACGAGGGGGGGGATTCAGCAGCTGAGGTTTTCCGTGGGAGAGGCCGGTGGGAATGGAGGGATGTACAGCCCTCCTCCTTGGATGTCCACCTTCCCCCCCCCTGCCGCCGCCATGCTCAAAGCCCGAACATGTGTCTGTGCGTGCATGCACGCTCGTGGAGGGAGGGGGGGCTTGGAGTGTGCACATTGTGTGTGTGGGGGAGCCATCACGACCCACGCCATGCTGGACGAACCGCAAACACTTAATAGTAACACAAAGGAGTGGAAAAAGGCAGTGTTCTCCTCCAAGGCATGTGACCCTTCCCTGAGGTTTGGAACCCAGCGGTATGTTCCACCCCTCGTCGGCTGCCGGTCAACCTCGCTGTGGCTGCCTTCTCTCTCCCCTCCGCTTTTCCTGGGCTGTGTGTGTGTGTGTGTGTTGGGGGGGGGACGCCGGGCCGGTTGCAGCCAAGAACTGTTCCCTAAATGTATATGTTGTGCTTCTCTTCCTAACCCCCCTCCCCTCCTCCAAGTTAAATGTGACAGTTTTAGCACCATCGTAATCAGTTTTTTTAAAAGAGCTGCCTAGATGCCCTAAAAGCACATTTGATCTTGCTTGATTTCGGAAGCTAAGCAGGGTCGGCCCTGGTTAGTACTTGTATGGGAGACCTCCAAGGAAAACCAGGTGCTGTAGGTGCCTGGAGTAGGAACTGGCAAACCACTCCAGTATTCCTGCCAAGAAAACTCCATGGACATGGGGTCATGAAAAGTCAGTCAGGACTGTAACGACACAACACACACACACACAAGATGGTTAGGAGCTGCCTAGATGCCCTAAGCACATCCAATCTCGCTTGATTTCGGAAGCTAAGCAGGGTCGGCCCTGGTTAGTACTTGGATGGGAGACCACCAGGGTAGGAACTGGCAAACCACTCCATTATTCCTGCCAAGAAAACTCCATGGACATGGGTTCATGAAGGGTCGGTCACAACTGTAACGACGCAACAGACACACACACACACACAATCAGTTTTTAAGTAGTGTTTTGAATTTTGTAAGCGGTTTTAAGAGTTCTTAATATCTTGTGTGGTGTTTTATGTGTTTTATATGTTTTGCATGGTTCCTTGTTTAGAGTGTGTAGTGGAACAGCACTCTAATTTTGTTGTGCATATCTTGCATATGCATAATGACACTAAAAAAGACTATTCTCTATTCTATTCTATTCTCCCTCCTTTCCCCCTCCTTCTACAGCTCAAACTGGCCTTTACTTTGGACCCAGCGAGCGGGATGCCACAAGGCTGCTACATCTACCAGTACCGGGACAGCAACAAGTAAGGCCTTCTCGGTGCCTCCTGGGCAGATTTCCACCTCTCGGCAGTGGGGGTGAGTGGGTGGGTGCGCTGCTGGAACCCCTCCACCACTACAGGACACGTGAGCTTTGGGGTGACTGCAGTTTTGCCATTATACAAAACAGGCCGCACCTGGAGTATTGTGTACACAATTCTGGTCACCGCATCTCAAAAAAGACATAGTGGAACTGGAAAAGGTGCGGAAGAGAGTGACTAAAATGATTACTGGGCTGGGGGACCTCCCTTATGAGGAAAGGCTAAAACATTTGGGGCTCTTTAGATTGGAAAAAGGCCCCTGAGGGGGAATATGATTGAGACATACAAAATAATGCAGGGCATGAGTCAAGTGGATAGTGGGACGCTCTTCTCCCTCTCACAAAATACCAGAACTAGGGGACATACACTCAAATTGAGGGCTGGGAGAGTAAAAACAGACAAAAGAAGACATTTTTTCACCCAGCACACTGTTAGTCTGTGGAACTCCCTGCCACAGGATGTGGTGATGGCATCTGGCCTGGATGCCTTCAAAAGGGGATTGGACAGATTCCTGGAGGAAATGTCCATCACAGGTTACAAATCATGAGGGAGATGTGTCATCTCCAGGCTTAAAACCAGAGTCCTTCAAGGGCCAGATGCAGGGGAGTGGTATCAAGAGACAGTGATCTAGTCTCATGCGCTCCCAGACGCATCTGGTGGGGCCACTGTGAGATACAGGAAGCTAGACTAGATGGGCCTTTGGCCTGATCCAGCATGGCTCTTATGTTCTCATCATGTTCTTGGACTAAAACTCCCAGAAACCTTCACCATAGAATCAGAGAATCCTAGAGTTGGAAGAGACCTCGAGGGCCATCCAGTCCAACCCCCTGCCATGCAGGAACCCCCATCACAGGACTCCCGACAGATGGCCATCCAACCTCTGCTTAAAACCTGGGAACACAGGAACAGCGACAAACCCCCAAGATCTCTGGTCCGAATTTAAGTGGCCAGCGGATCTTAGGGGTCGTGTGAAAAGGCCCTATAAGATGGAGGACTCGCACTAGCTGTATTCAGACCAATGAAGCTGTTTGGATGAGCAGCGAAACGTTTCTATCTCTCGAGAAAAAAAAGAAGTCCAGTAGCCATGACTCCACTTCCAGATCTATTCCCTATCTTTTCACAATAGAAATGGAGCCACCATGCCCCCCCCAAAAAAAACCGAACAGGCAGTAGTCCGTGCATTGTGCTAGAGGCAGGCTCCTGAGCGTCAGTGAGCAAACCCAGATCTAAAAAGTCCTTCCAGATGGCATCACTCATCTTAAAGAGAGAAGAATCTGACCTGAGGCAGAAAGGAAGGTGCTTTCCAAAAAAAAAAAAAAATTAATACTAAGAATCTAAGAATACTAAGCTAAGATGTAGAGCGAGGTTTTTAATTGGCCCTTTAAGATTTGTAGTAAGGGAGCTAGATGAGTTGTTCGCAAGGGGTGGTTTGTAGTTTAAACTACTTCAGTAGAAAGCTAAAAAAATGGTGGTGTAGTGGACGGAGTGGTGGACTCAGCAGACTCAGGTCCAAATCTACAGGAAAAGAGATTCCATTTGAACATTCGGAAGAACTTCATGACAGTTAGAGCTGTTCGGCAGTGGAATATGCTGCCACAAAGGAGGGTGGTGGAGTCTCCTTCTTGGGAGGTTTTTAAGCAGAGGCTGGATGGCCATCTGTCGGAAATATTGTGATGGTGGTTCCTGCATGGCAGGGGGTTGGACTAGATGGCCCTTGAGGTCTCTTCCAACTCTATGATTCTATGATTATATGAAATCCTTGCCTAGCCATGAATGCTCACTGATGTCACTTGGGATGCGGGGGGGGGGCACTCCTTAAATATCTCCCTTATCTTGAAAATCCAAATAGGGTCGCTCTAAGTTGGAGGTGATTTGATGGATAGCACATAACATAAAATTGAAAAAGAGCAGGTTATTATGAACATCTGTGACCTCCTACAGATTTCAAGGTGGGTACAATTAATTGGATTTAATTGTGTTCATCATCATTAGTCAAAACTGAGCACAGCATCAGAACTGAACACACACACACACACACATACAAACACACACATACACACACAAATACACACACAGAGAGTGCATATTTATAATGAACAGACACACGCAGTCCATGTGTCTCGCTATGTTTTTTACAGAAACTCAACTTTTTTTGTAGCAGATCCCAGCTGAAAGATTCACCTATAACACTCAGTGATCTCTAAATCAAGTCCTAATTCAGCAGTAGGAAGTTATTGTTTCTTTAAAAAAAGAAAGAAAGAAACGTAGAGGTAATATTTTTGGAGCAAAAAGTAAATTGTGTTGGTGATATTCCTCAGGTCCTTTTTTTAGGGTCCAAGACTGCACTGGGTAAGAAAACAAATGATACTACAGTTACTGGGAGAACTCACTTCCATACTGTATTGTCTAAAACAGGCATGTCCAAACTTCGGCCCTCCAGATGTTTTGGACCTCAACTCCCACAGTTCTTTGCCGTTGGAAATACAGGCTTGGAATTCTGGGAGTTGTGGTCCAAAACATCAGGAGGGCCGAAGTTTGGTCGTGCCTGGTCTAAAAGGACATCTTGTCTCTGACATCTTGTTAATAGGGTGAGGGCCACCATCATTGGGCAGAGCGTCACATAGCTCATACTTGCTAAGAATCCCTTTCCACCCATCTTTGACACTGAAATGAACCATTTCCAGAGTGGTGAGTGCTCCAACTCTGGAGACCTTCAAGAGAACATTGGACCACCATCTGTCAGATCTGCTTTGATTTGGATATCTGCCTTGCGCAAGGAGGATGGACTTGATGGCCTTATAGGATTCTCCAGATGCCACAATTCTGTGATTCTATTTAAAAACTCCTCGAGTGTTACTTGACTTGAAGAAGACATTAACTGCCCCGGGCAAGCAGATAGGAATTGCATGTGCACTGCCAGCAGACATCCTTAGACAGGAGCGTTGGGCTTTGTCTTGGCTTGTGAAGAAGGTGCCTTCTACTTGGGTGGAAAAGGGAGGAGAGCAATCCTTCCTTGGCTTCCTGGCTATTGGGGAAGGGAAGTAGAATCCAAAACGTGAAGTCGGAGAAGGCTAATGAGGAAGACATGTCTTCTGTGTTTGCTTTGAAGTTATTGGCCCCGTGAAGTTAAGTTTGCTTTTTAGGCAGAGAATCCACCTGATTTGGAAATGGGAACAAGGGTTCTCACAACCTCGAGAGGGGTTTGTTTCTGTGGATCGTGGCTTGAGTCTTTTTGGAGCTCACCGGTAGTTTGCCCTCCCTCCCTCTCTGGTTTATTTATTTATTTATTTATTTATTTATTTTTGCATTTATATCCCGCTTATCTTCAAACGAACTCTAAGCGACTCTGCTGAGCTTTGCTTTTGGGGTTTAGAGCTTGATAATCATAGAATCATAGAGTTGGAAGAGACCTCAAGGGCCATCCAGTCCAACCCCCTGCCATGCAGGAACCCCCATCACAATATTTCCGACAGATGGCCATCCAGCCTCTGCTTTAAAACCTCCAAAGAAGGAGACTCCACCACCCTCCTTTGTGGCAGCATCTTCCACTGCCGAACAGCTCTAACTGTCATGAAGTTCTTCCTAATGTTCAAATGGGATTTCTTTTCCTGCAGTTTAAAACCTTTGCCCCTAGTCCTAGTCTCTGAAGCCATGGAAAATAAACCAGTCCCTTCTTCATTGTGACATCCTTTCAAATAGTTAAACATAGCTACCATATCCCCTCTCAGCCTTCTTTCTGTAAGGTTAGACATTCCCAGCTCCCTAAGCCGCTCCTAGTAAGACATTTCTTCCAGATCCTCAATCATCTTGTTCGCTCTCCTCTTGACCCACTCAAGATTGTCAACATCCTTTTAAATGGAGGTTAAATTGACAATAAATTGAGAAACTGAGACTAAATTGAGGTTAAATTGAGATAAGAGTGTGAAGGACCCGGTCTTTGGGTCAGAGAGGTGTACGGCAGCTCTTTCCTCGTTCAACAGTCCCGTCTTGCCGGCGAAGGGCCCCTTGGCCTGGACGCCAGCTGAGCTCTAAGTAGGTCTGGCTCTCTGTTTTATGGTGGTGATGCTGCTGGCAGGGGATTCTATGCTGCCTTCCCACATGAACATCAAGTACTGCTGATCTCAGTTAGAGATCAAATGAGACAAAAGTGGAGAGGCGGGAGCTCCATGAATGACCTGGTTAGAGGAGCGGGACCTGATCCTTGTTGTGCCGTGAGTGTGGGCCCAAGTCCTGTCCCAAAGCCTTGGGTAGATTCTTGCCCTCAAGAACCTTCTTTGGCAAGGTTTTCACATTGGTGGCTTTGCGCAACTGATTGTAGTTTTCAAAGGTTGCGGGTCGTTTCGTTGCTAATTATTCTCCCACAATCTCACACCAAAGCCCAAAATTCTGAGGATTTCACTATCTGGAGTTCATTACCAGTTAAAAGGGCTTCCATTGGTTTTCATTTGTCATTTAAAGACATCTTAAGAGTGCAAAGTTACTGTTTAGGAAAGAAGTTAAGAAATTCAAAATGTCTGGATTTTAGTTGCCAATTAGGTATAGAACTGAGGGGGGTGACTTTTTTAGAGGGGAGGGGACTACATCTTTTCAAAATCTGCAAGCCAACAGGGCCAGGAACTTTGGCTATATGGTTTTCGAATTAGACCTGAGAGAGTGCTTCTCAACCGGTGGGTCCCCAGATGCTCCTGGACTGCAACTCCCAGAAGTCTTCATCACTAGCTGAGCTGGCCAGATAAAAAGCAGCAAAGATGGCAGCTAGTATTTCACCACACACTGATGGTTGCCAAATGCCTCTCTAAAAAGCAATGCTTTAAGAGCTTTTTTGAAGGCCAGCAGGGATGGTGCTAGGCGCAAGTCACTCGGCAGATGGTTCCAAAGCGAGGGGCCAGCCACAAAGAAGGCCCCGTTTGGGGGTATCCAATTTCCTAGCCACCCGAAGTGAGAGCGCCTGCAACATTCTGGTGGGACGGGCCTCATTTGACCTCTGGGAGATCCGCTCCGCCAGGTATTCCGGTCCCATTGTCAGCTTTTAAAGGGTGCCATTGAGCCCTGCTGCCATTGCTCCCTCTGCTGTCAAGCATAAGAGGGAGTGGTAAAGAAAATCCAATGGTAAATTTCAGTCATCGCTCCAGGTCCGAGCCTCCGGACATATCAGGGTTTTGAACTTGCAGCCCTCCTCTAGGTGGCCTTCCTTCTGCCACTGAAAGATTTTGTAATAATATTAGATCTGCACAGTTGGGTGGGACTCGTGGCAGATTATTGACTCTATCCCCTGTCAACGAGGGACAGCGGGGAATTGAACCCCCCAGACTCACCCCTGAGCTACCCAGCAGTTCCATTTCCAACACAGGGAAAAATCAGAACAGGAGGAAAGGACCAGATCTGAGACCTGTTGATCTCATCCTTTTGTTCATTCAGTAGCCCACGGAATGCCTCTCAGACATATCAGGCAGAGGACTCAGTTGTGTGTGTGTGTGTGTGTGTCTTCCTAATAGGTACTGTGCTTATTTTTGTTTGTACTGCAACCCCTAAGACCAGAACAGGTTCACAGTCTCTGCGAAAAGGCACCCCCAAATTGATCTTGCGTTTCTTAAAGCATTCCCCCAGAGTTGGGGAACTCACCTTTGGCGCTACACCTCCCAGAATCCACAGTCAGCAGGGCCGCTGGCCATACTGGAGGAGCATTCTGGGAGCGGTCGTCCCCAGAGGTCACCTTTGCAAGCTCCCCCGTTTTCTCATCCAGAGGAAGAAGTGCCACTCGGAATGTCTGTGAAGATTCTCAGTCATCCAGGTGAGTTTATCTGGAAGTTGAGTCATGGCCTCTGGACGTCTTTTTTTGAGAGATAGAAACGTTTCGCTGCTCATCCAAACAGTGATGAGCAGCAAAATGTTTCTGACTCTCAAAAAAAGAAGTCCAGTAGCCATGACTCAACTTCCAGCGCCACTTGGAATGGGATCAGAAGCCAAGGGTTGTGATGGGTGTTGCCACTGTTGTGATTTTGGGGCAGAGGCAAGCAGGGTTGAGGTGAGGTTGACTGCCTTCTCCTAAGCCGCCTCTGACCCTAATTGCTTCATCTTTTGCCTAGGACGCACAGCCTCAGATTTTTTTTCTCCCCATTTCGTGAACCCAAATGACCTTCAGCATTGCAGACACGGCTCCGTCAAGCCGATGGGAGGCGGCCGGGTTCCCACTCACGCTGGGTTATTCCCGTGCAGGGAGAGGCAGCTGGAAGCCAGCGACACTTTTGACAAGGAGCAGCCGGTGGGTTCTTCCGAACCAGAGGTGCTGCCATTAAGAGCCCCGCGGGCATCTCGAAAAACGAAACCAGACCTGTTCCTTTGAGGTTCTGGTTGAGAGGTGGTTGATTCCTCCCCCCCCCCTCATCCCAGGCAGGGCTCAGGACATCCAGGAAAAATTACAGCTTCCTTGACAGGAAGTTGCCGCAACTGTGAAATGGGTGTTAAGAGGATTAGGAGAGGCAAATCTTTTCTGGCTGGCTGCAAACCCCCTTGTTCCTGCCCTGAGGTCCCTGCCGAGAAGGAGCCCAGGAGCTAAATGGGAGGTTAACATCATGAGTTCCTTTCTTGAGTGCTGTTGCTTCCACACCATGAAGGACCATGCAAGGTCGTCCTGAGCTTTTTCTGAAATCATTTCCCTAAATTTAGCCCCCATAAAACGTCACAAAAGGTGAGTGTTTGAGTCGTACAGGGCTCGGCATCCAGCTAGGTCAGTGGTTGCCCAACCTTGGGTCCCCAGGTATTCCTGGACTACAAATCCCAGAAATCCTGGCCAGTACAGCTAGTGGCAAAGGCTTCTGGGAGTTGTAGTCAGAGAGCGCCTGGTAACCCAGGACTGGATGCCACGGAGAAGATAGGCAATCCAGAATTTAGGAACAGAGTTTGTAGGTACCAGACTGAGGGGATGTTTTTAAATGAATCCTGCAGCACGCATATGAGAGACCCACCCCCTCCCCAAGACCACCGGATGCAACTTACACACAATGAAAGTGCCATATTGAGGAGTCTTGGTTTTTGAAAAGCTGTAAACAAAAAAAGTGTCAGGCCTAGTAGTTTTGTTTTTAAGTGACAAAGCCTATAAAATGGTTGGATCCAATGGCAGATGAAGCAAAGTATTGTCTCCACCTGCCAAATACAGTAATTGGCTTCCAGCTAGACTAGTTGCCTGCAAAGTTGAGGAGCTGCTCCAGAACTGCCATGGGGCAATTAATTAATTAATTAAACTAACAATAAAATTTAGCCACCCCACTACCAAGTGGTCTCTGGGCGTCAGTGATACCTATGATGTCTATGAGGTCATTGTGACAGGGTTGTGATTAATATGGACCAGAGATCTTGAGGGTTTGTCGCTCTCCCTGCGTTCCCACCCCCTCCGCACGTCCTGGCTGCTGGCTGCGTGAGGGGAGGGAGGGAAAAAAAGCCTTTAAAAGGGACAAAAGAATAAAACCTTACCTCCAAGTTGCTCCGAGCGAGCCCCAGTTACTTCCTGGTTCCTCTTAAAGGGGCGGGAGGCAAAAAAAAAAAGAAGAAGAAGAAGCGAGGAAAGCCCATACTCTCTGCATCAAAAATTTTCACCATCAAAGAGTAAGTACTTGAAAGGTGCGCTGGGGTGCGCTTAGGTGGGTGGGGCCACACTTAATTTTCTGTTAGCTCTGGAGCTGGTGGGGAAACATTTTTAAGCTCCGGAGCTTGCAGCCATTTGCTGCGGAGCTTAGGGGTCGTGTATAAACACCCATGGTTTAGGGAGGGGTGGTGTCTTACAGGAGTGCCTTGCTTCTGGCCGAGACCACCATGAACCCCCATCTCTAGGGGGGAGTCACTTCCTCAAAGCATTACGCTCTTGAAAGCATGAAAGCTTGCCTTACCTGACGTCTCCAGGTCTGTGCGATGCTTCGTGTAAAGCTCTTTGACGTTGAGTCAGAGGAGCACCAGTCCAGGCTTGCAGTAAATCGAACGAACGGTCATCAGTCTCACTGGAAGTCTTTCCCTAGTGATTCTGGGGACTGAACTGTAGCCTCCTTCTGTATGGAAATCTCTCTATGCTCTAGGAAAGAACTCTCTGAGAGCAGAGAGAGAACTCCTAGTTCCCAGAGCTCCTTGCTCTCTAAAGATGCTGGCCACAGAGTCTGGCGAAACACCAGGAAGAAAGACTTCCAGAACACAGCCAGCCAGCCTGAAAAACTCACAACTATCAGATCTGAGCCATGAAAGCCTTTGAGATTTTTCTGAAGATTTAAAATAACAAGTTTTCCTCAGTTGGTAAGGGGGCTAAGTAACACAAAAATGACACAGAGAGCTGCATGTAATCTTCCTTTCTGGAGAACACCATACAGATATGTATAGCTATCGATCCAAAGAAAGTGTCAACAAAGAGTGGTGGAATATAACGAAAAAATCCCTTCCAGCACAGTGGGTGGTGGAGGCTTCTGGGAGTTGCAGTCCAGGAACATCTGGGGACCCACAGGTTGAGAACCACTGGTCGAATACATCCAGAAACTGGCTGGATAGCTCAGTAGTTTAGGCATCTGGTTACAGAGCCCGAATTTGGGAGTTCAATTCCCCACTGGGCCTCCTTGAAATGGGGCTGGATTGATGATCCATATGGGGTACCTTTTGCTCTGCAGTTCTAAGATTATGTTACAATTGGTAATCTGTTAAGGGAACTGAGTTAAAGGATCGTCCTGTGTGCAGTTTTTCGACTTCACGCCCTAATAAGAAGGACTAGGTTATTGCTGTTTTAAAGGAGACTGAAAGGAGGAACTGAGGCCCCGGTCTCACTACCGTTATCTGCGCGTCTTAATTTGATGTATACTATTTTTTCGGGCAATCACGTGATGTTTGATGCCCAGTTAGCGCCCCGACGACAGGGGAGTATTTTACTTCTCTGCATCTGTCCTGACTTGCTTACTGCCCATCTTTTCCCCTTGTGGCGGATACCTGCGTTGCCACCAGGTAGCAGTTTTTCTTCTTAAAATCAATTGTAATTGACGGCAGTAGAAATTGTGCCGGCATGCCAGTATGCCACCAATTCAGTAGCATAAACAATTACCAAGGCAGAACTACAGGAAGTGGCAAAAAAGGGGTACGAATTTAATTGGTGCGAATTTTCTGGGGGGTCGCACCTCGTTTGATGCATTAAAAACTGTGCATCAACCACAGAAGTATTTTAACACAACCCCTAGCGGTGGTACAAAATGCTGCAGTTAAAATGTGCTTCCGTGGGCGTGGTTGGCTGGGGTACCAAAATACTGCTCTTCGGAGTGAAGGCACGATCTTTGCTGCGCAGTCTTTCGCAGCAAGAAGAGCAGCAAAATTGTCGTGAGACCGGGGCCTTATAGTGGAATGAAAGCATCCAGGGCCAGACAGAGCCTGGTTTGTGCTGGGATTGGCTCCTGAACAAAGCAGAGTCTTGTAGTGAAAAATAGGAGCTTTGGACCGTTTATTTTGCCAAACAATTGCACAGCCCCGTGGCGCAGTGGTTAAATGCCTGTACTGCAGGTAAAACTGTGCTCACGACCTGGGGTTCAATCCCAGGTAGCCGGCTCAAGGTTCACTCAGCCTTCCATCCTTCCGAGGTCGGTAAAATGAGGACCCAGCTTGCGGGGGGGGGCATTGTGTAGCCTGCACTCTGTAATTAAAATTGTAAACCGCCCAGAGACTACTTGTAGTGGTATGGGGCGGTCTATAAGCAGAACACTTTCCCCCAAATAGCTGCAGAAGGCAATTGTCGCCTTAGGTGGGAGCTGATGGCTCTCGCGCACACTGCACTGCCCCAGCAGCTGTCGCCTGACCCAGCATGGTCCAGGCACAGCCTGCGTCTCCCTCCTGGGTTGCCTGGTGCCAGAGGAGCTGGCGGCTCTCGGTTCTCACTTCTCACCACTGCTGAAGAGTGCCATTGCGCCTGCCAGACGATGTGGGGGGAAGCCTCCCCTGAGAGAAAACACTCGGATCCAAAACACGGCACTCCGTTTTGGCTCCCCTTCGCCTCGGATGTGAAGGAATTACAGCCTCGATTTTGACATAACTCACTCCGTTGGACCCTCGCCGTTTTGCCTGGCCTGCCGGGAGATGATGGATGGACTCCACTGAGCCAATCCCTCTGCCATCTTGTCATGCCACGGAGGGTGGTAGAGTCTCCTTCTTTGACGGTATTTAAGCAGAGGCTGGATGGCCATCTGTCGGAAATATTGTGAAGGGGTTCCTGCTTGGCAGGGGGTTGGACTCGATGGCCCTGAGGTCTCTTCCAACTCTATAATTCTATGATTCTATGATTCTGTGCCAGGACACCTTGGCTGAGGTTTCATCCCTGGGGGAGGGGGGGGGGAGGAACAGAAAGACAAGAGGGGCATCCCTCCATCCCCACCGCAACCAAGAAAAGACTGCAAGACATTGCAGAAATTGCTACTTCTCCCAGTGTTCCATTCTGGCAGCTCCATCCATGTAGAATATATCTCTAGTATTGTTGATCTTTAATTCGGCGGGAGTGATGAAGACAGGTTTGTACACTTCGTAATTCCTCTAGATCAGTGGTTCTCAACCTCCCTAATGCCACGACCCTTTAATACAGTTCTTCATGCTGTGGTGACCCCCTTGCCCTGCTTGGAAGAGGCCACAAGCCCCCTTTGGCAGGCCACTGACACAGGTGCCATAGAGAACTGCCCTCTACAGGCACCCTCAGCAAATCACAGCCTCCGGTGCCATTGAGTGACATCCCCTCCAACCTATCAAGCTGTAACTCACTCTTCCCCCCCTTCCTCCTCCAGACCCAAGCCACTTGTGCCTTTTTCTTCACTGGCTCATGGCGACCCCCGTGAAATGGTCATTAGACCCCCCCAAAGAGGTCCCGACCCCCAGGTTGGGAAACACTGCTCTAGATCAAAAATTTTACACTCGCGATCTAGATTTGGTCTAGCCAGGCCACTTGTCAGGAGACAGGTGTTAAAACAAGGTGTCTACCCAATGTGTGGCAGCGGTGAAGAAGGCCAATTCCATGCTAGGGATTATCAAAAAGGGGACTGAAAATAAAACAGCCAACATTATAATGCCGTTGTACAAAACAACAGTAAGGCCCCACCTAGAGTATTGTGTACAATTCTGGTCACCGCATCTCAAGAAAGACATAGTGGAACTGGAAAAGGTGCGGAAGAGAGCGACTAAAATGATTACTGGGCTGGGGCACCTCCCTTATGAGGAAAGGCTAAAACATTTGGGGCTCTTTAGTCTGGAAAAAAGGCACCTGAGGGGGGATATGATTGAGGCGTACAAAATAATGCAGGGTATGAGTAAAGTGGATAGAGGGAAGCTCTTCTCCCTCTTACAAAATACCAGAACTAGGGGACATCCACTCAAATTGAGGGCTGGGAGAGTAAGAACAGACAAAAGAAAATATTTTTTCACCCAGCGCGTTATTAGTCTGTGGACCTCTTTGCCACAGGAGGTGGTGATGGCATCTGGCCTGGATGCCTTCAAAAGGGGATTGGACAGATTCCTGGAGGAAAAATCCATCACAGGTTACAAACCATGATAGAGATGTATCATCTCCAGGCTTAAAACCGGAGTACTTCAAGAGCCAGATGCAGGGGAGTGGCATCAGGAGACAGAGATCTAGTCTCGTGCGCTCCCAGAGGCATCTGGTGGGGCCACTGTGAGATACAGGAAGCTGGACTAGATGGGCCTTTGGCCTGATCCAGCATGGCTCTTCTTATATTCTTAGGTGGGCTAGAAGTGTAGAGTGTGTTACCTAGGCGAGCCAAGGAATGGGTCAATGTCCAGCTTGACCATTCTTTGAGGTAGGGTCCTTTAAGAAGGATACCAACAAACTGGACCAAGTTCAGAGGAGGGCAACACGCCTGATCAGGGGGCTGAGAACCAAGCCCTCAAAGGAAGGCAGAAAGAACCAGGCACGTTTAGCCTTAAGAAAAGGAAACGTATGGGAGGTAGGCTGGGACTATTCTAGTACAGATTTATTTCTTGGGTTTTTATACCTCTGATTTGGCATTAAGGCCACTCTGGGCGATTTACAGTAATGTCACATCAGTACAATAAGACAGTCACTAGTAAATTTGAAAAAAAAAAACTTGAAAGGTAGGATCTGTTCTTGATCATCCCCAGAGAGTGCAGGACATGTAATAATGGGCTCAAGCTGTGGGAAGCCAGACTTAAGTTGATTATCAGGAAAAAAACTTCTTAACTGTTAAAACGGTACAACAATGGAACCAGTGATCTTGGGGGGTGAGTGCTTCAGCGCTGAAGGCATTCAAGATAAAATTGGGCAACCCTCACAGGCTGACCATTTATTTATTTATTTATTTATTTATTTATTTATTTTCAAACTTATATACCGCACCTATTTCCCCAAAGGGGACTCAGGGCGGTTTACACAATACCATAGCAAATAAAACAGATAAAAACAATAAAACAATCAACAGCGGTGTCCGCATGCTACTGGGCACCGTCAACTTGGGCCATGTTTTATGGCCAGAGTTATGCTTAGCCGTAGTTACTTCTCGGGCTTGAATGTTGGGGCTGTTGGTCAGTGGTGGCATTCGTGTTCTACAAGGAAGGGACCCACAAGTCCCTTTGGTGGCCACAACTGTCGAAGTTAATGATTAATAATTAAAAAAAAACTTCAACCTTAACCACAGAGTTAATAATAATAATAATAATAATAATAATAATAATAATAATAATAATAATAATAATAATAATAATTAATAAATAATAAAATGCTTGGGAAGCGTTCCACTAGTGATTGGTAATAAAAATCCAGCGTAGATAGCTGTGTGGTTAATAATAATAATAACAAATATATTTTTATGCCACCTTTCTCCCCAAAAGGGCCCAAGGCAGCTTACAACAAATTCAAAAAAGTACAATAAGTACAATAAAATCAATACAATGTAAAAACAACACAATACCAATAAAATACTATACAATATAATACAATTAAAAAACACAAGATTAAAAACAGTAGCTGCAGCAGAGTTTAAAAAGCTCCCCAGCCAATAAGACTGAAAACAAAGATGTTATAAAAATTTGAAAAGGCTGGAAGCTCAGAAAGCTTGCCTAAATAAGAGTTTATAGTGAATGACCATCTCCCATAAGGAAAGATAAACAATGTAAAGCAGGGGTGCCCAAACGTTTTGTAAGGAGGGCCAGGTTTGGTGGCTGAGAATGTGTCAGGGGCCGGTTTCTCCCTGACCCTGCCACCCCACTGCAAGCCCCACCCACTGACCCATAAGCCCCACCCACTGACCCCTTGCAACCCCACCCGCAGGAAGGAAGGCGGGGACCGAGGGAGGGAGGGAGGGAGGTGGACACTAAGAGAGGAAAGAAGGAAAGTGGGGAACAAGGAAGGGAAGGAGAGAGGGAGGGAGGGAGTTGGGGACCAGGGGAGGGAGAAAAGAAAAAAGGTGGGGACCAAAGGAAGCACAGGGAGCCATAGCCACAGGTCGCCCCTTGGAAGAGGCGATCTGTGCGACCTTGCACCCCCCCAAGCTCCCCAGCGGTGGCGACGGCTCGCCCACCCCAAAGCTCCTTGGCGGTGGCAGAGGCTCGCTGGCCTGCCCACCCCCACATATTCCCCTGCAGTGCCGGTGGCAGCAGACCACCCAGCCGCCCAAGCTTCCCAGTGGTGCCAGTGGCAGCGGCCCACCCGCACGCCACCCCTGCACACGCGCCCAGCGTCACATGGTTGCCAGCGGTGCCGGTGGCAGCAACCCGTGCGATGACTGGCTGGCCGGCCCGCCCAGCCCCACAAGCTTCCCAGCGGTGTCAGTGTTAGTGGGAGATTTTTTTAAAAAAAAAATATATGGGGCAAAGGAGGGAGAGGGAGGGGTTAGTGTTAGCCAGCCAGCCGCGGGCCACTCAGAATGGCCTGACGGGCCGAATTTGGCCCCTGGGCCGGACTTTGGGCAGGCCTGATGTAAAGAGAACTAAAATAATGAAAAAACATAGACCCACTAAATTCTGTATTGTTTGACACAAAAGATATATATACAAAAATATAATGCTTGATTCTCAGCTCTATATAAACAACTTAAAACAGTTCTATACCTGCTTATTACTCAGCAAACCCTTTCACAACACAATGAAAGAACTCAGAACTGTAACTTAAACTTTAAATGTATACTGCTGGTAAAATGTAACCCTTAACTTTAACAAATAAGTATACAGCATATACAGTAGGCAGAAAAACACACCACAAGCAAATAACTCAAACAGAGGCAGAAAGTTGGTATGACTGAATCCAAACAGATTCAGCAAAGTGTAACGCCAGAGCCTTTCCTTAAATGCACTTCTGGCTGCTTGATTGCCTGCACCTTCCCAATGCAGCACACCACCTCAGTTTGATTGCTTCACCTGTACTGCCCCACCCCACACACTTCTATAGTGCCTTCTAGCAAAGAACAGGTGAGCCAACCATTACCAATGTTTAATTTATATTTGTTTTTAAATTGTATAAAAACTCAACAACAACTGCCTCAAGGAGTTCTGAAGACCCACATCCTAACCATAATTTATTTATTTATTTATTTATTACACTTGTATCCCGCCCATCTTCCGGATCGGAACTTTGGGCGGCTAACAATAAAACAAGACAATAAAAGACCATAAAAGACCAAACCACCAATTGCAATAAAAGGAGGGGAGGCAGTACCCTCCAGCGGGGATGACGCAAGCGGCACAAAAAAAAGTGAAGTAGAAACTTAAGAAGAGAGGTCACCAAATGCCTTCCTAAAAAGGTGAGTTTTCAAAGCCTTTTTAAAGGTGGGCAGGGACTCTGCTAGGCGCAGCTCAATGGAGATGTGTCATCTCCAGGCTTAAAACCGGGGTACTTCAAGGCCCAGATGCAGGGGAATGGTATCAGGAGACAGATATCTAGTCTCGTGCGCTCGCAGGCGCATCCGGTGGGGCCACTGTGAGATACAGGAAGCTGGACTAGGTGGGCCTTTGGCCTGATCCAGCAGGGCTGTTCTTATGTTCTTAATGGCCGGGTGCGTATGGTAGTGCCTCAGTGTTCTACATGCTTGTGCCAGTTGCAAAATCTTGATTTTATAGCTGCTCTCATTTGTGTCAGTCCTAGAGATGTAATAATAATTTTTTATACGATTAACAGATCAACAGAGATGTAAAATTTCTGGAAATTTTGAAGCTGAGAAAAAAATGTTTTTCCCCCCGTTTTTCCAGGGAAAAAAAACACATTGGAATTTTCAGAAAAATTGAAAAAAAATGCTACATTAGCACTCCCCCCCCTTTTTTTTTACAGTCTGAAAGTCATTCTGTTGCTTTAGGAACATAAAATATGACAATGGACAATTTGACATGGCATAAAATCATCACAATTAGCATATTAAAATATTGTATATCCAAACAATTAAAAACATAATTTACTTTTTAAATAATACTATAATTAGGTAGTAATTAAATTATTATTTACACAAAGGTTATAAACTAATGTAGCTGAATGATTTGATTTTCTGGAATCAAATGTAAACTCTTACCAAACATACCCACCCATATGCAAGAACAAAAGTGAAACCTTTTTCTTTTTCTTGTGACAGTAACAGCACCTCTAAAGGAAGAAATGCACCTTGGTCTTGCATTAGAATGTTCAGTTTGTAACCTAGGACTTGCTTGTCCTCAGAAATTAGAATAATCTGATACTATGCATATTTTTAAGAAATGGTTTGTAAAATATTTGAACAGGACCCTGTCTTAAGATGTTTTATTCATCGTGTTAAAATAAAACATTCCATAATCATTTTTTTTCAATTTTTCCAATTTTTCAGGCAAAAACCCAAAAAGGGTTCAGGAAATAAAACTGTTCCCCCCTCACCCCCCCCAAAAAAAATTTTTTTGTTTGTTATTCGGGCCTTCAGATCTCTCGGACTCAGGCCAAATGCGGCTGCAATGAGACCGATCCGGGTATTTTGCGAAGATTAGCTGCTAAATTGGCCAGCAAGGAGCCGTTTAAGAACTGTGCAACCACATTACTCATCTCCTGCCTCTGCGGCCCGGAGGGGGAGCGATAGGTTTGCCCACGGCCCAAACAGGCCCCTTGTGCTGCAGAAGAGGAAGCACTGTGCTGTGTACACCACCCACCGTGGCCTGGGCTCATTAGGCAGCTGGCAGCTGGATGGGTAATGAGGAAATTGGTTTTTTCAGCATGACGACGGAGGAGCCGTTTTTTTTTTTTTTAACGGGCTCCGGAGAAACAGCAGGCTCCACTGTTGCTGGCGTTGCCTTTGTTGATGCCAGCTTGGAAGAGGGGCTTTGGGTAGCTTGCAAACGGCCCACTACCGTCGGCATGCTTTCAACCCCTCGATCTGTGTAACGCTGGCCATGGTAACCCTCAGTAAGAGTGGGACGCCTGCGTCAGTCTGTTTGCCCCAACTCAGGGCGCTTTTACACGACCCCTAAGATCCGCTGGTCCCTTAAATTCGGACCAGAGATCTTAGGGGCTTGTCGCTCTTCCTGTGTTCCCACCCCCTCCGCACTTCCTGGCTGCTGGCTGCGTGAGGGGAGGGAGAAAACAAAGGAAGAAAGACTGTGGCTCACCTCCGTTCTGCCTCCTTCTGCCTCTTGCTCTTGCCGGGGCAACATTCCAGTAGCTCTTAAGTAGCTCTTAAAGGGGCAGGAGCCAAAAAACGACAAACAGAAGCGAGGAAAGACCCACACTCACTATTGTTGCACCGCATCAAAGAATTTTCACCTCCAGAGAGAAGGTACTTGAAAGGTGCGCTGGGACGCGCTAAAGTGGGCGTGGTCGCACTTAATTCCCTGTAAACTCCGGAGCTGGTGGGGAAACATTTTTAAGCTCCGGAGCTTGCAGCCATTTGCTGCGGAGTTTAGGGGTCGTGTATAAACGCCCTCAGAAGAAATGTGTGAAGTGTGAGTTGTGTTTGACGTTCCTTCTTGAGCCCTAGGTGGCAAACAGTAGGGCGCATCTAGTTTAAGCCAAGGGCTGCTCTGGCTTTTTCGCTTTATCAGTCAAATCATTCACCAAGTGCCAATGTTCAATCCCTGAATGACAGCTTGGCCCCCAAACTCAGTTGGTCACAGGATACCCAAAGCCAAACCTTATGGACCAAAATGGAGATCTTCGCTTTTACACGGCCTCTAAAAACCGCTGGCAACTTCTCGCTAAACATGGAGAGACCAGCGTTTTGTGAGGTGAATTGTTCCACACCAGCAGGAGCCCACAAGCTACCTGGCACTGCTTTGACAGGTGGGAACAACAACTGTCTATCCCATCCCATCATCATCATCATCATCATCATCACCATCATCATCATCTTAGAATCATAGAGCTGGAAATGACCCTATGCAGTCTAGCCCCTTGTTTTAAACTTGCAAAACTGACTGCCGGTACAGGGCAACGGTACAGTCTGTCTTCTGGGCACTTGTAACATGGATGCTGGGATTTGAACATCTGGGTGTATATATGAGCAGCAGCTTTCTGTCATTTGGGGCATTCTCTCTCCCCCCCCCCAGCTGTGTTTATGGGCTAGCAATGCCTTAGGTAAAAGGGGCCTGGTGGCTCAGTGGACTAAGGCTCGGCAGTTCGAATCCCGGGTACCACGCAGTGCAGTGAGCTCGCGCTGTTCACCCCAGCTCCTGCCCACCTAGTACAGTGATACCTTGTATAAAGGAATTAATTCGTTTCAAATGAAATTATGTTAAGCAAATTTTCCTTTATACAAATTCCCATAGGAATGCATTGAAAACGGAGTGATCCCCTTTTTATGTTGTACAGATTCTCCCCATAGGCGATTATGTTAAGCAAATGTCCCATATCTCCAGAATTTTTATGTTGTACAAATTTTATGTTATACAAGCTGTTTGTTATACAAGGGTCCACTGTAGTTCGAAAGCATGTCAATGCAAGTAGATAAATAGGTACCGCCGTAAAAAATGGGAAGATAAAACAGTGCTTCCTTGCAGCCATGCCGGCCACACGGCCACGGACTTGCACAACACTGGCTCTTCGGCTTAAATATGGAGATGAGCACCGCCCCTAGCGTTGGACATGACTAGCACGCATGTGTGTGTGTGGGGGGGAGCCTTTACCTTTATCTTTTACTGCCTTAGATAGAACCTTAAACAAAGGAATACGTGTAGTTACTCCCTATAAAAGATAAACAGAGCATCTCCCTTTAGACTAGTGCCACTTATTCCTGAATCCCAGGCGATGGAAGATGAGCAGTAGCATCAGTAGAAGGTTTTTTCTCTGCTTGAGGGTTTCCCAGAAGCCTCCGGGTGAAGCAAGACACTTGCAACAGAGAACCTGGAACTCTGAACGGTTTGTGTTCTAGAGAGGATGGCCACTCTCCAGGGATTTTGCGAATCAGTTCCCAAAAAAAAGTAACTTCCCCCAGCTGTGCACAACACGATCCCTGGGTTTGCAGTTGTTTGGACTGCAAAGGCATCAGGGCCCCCATGCAGCCCCCCCCCCACACACACATACTGTGTTCCTGCAGGGCTTGGGACCTGGACCAGCTTTTGGGTGGGTGGCGCTCTGGTGCCACGCTGAGCATCGTTTGACCCACTGACCTTGGTGGAGCCGGTCCTGGGTTAGGGATTCTTTCCCCATTTTGCAGGCATTTAAAGGGAGCCAGCCAAACCAAGGCCTCCTGGCCTTCCAATTGCCGAATGTCAAGTTTTGATCACGAAAAAGCAAGGTCAGCAAAACGGATCTTGCCGTGCGGTTATTACATTTTTACTGCAAAGGCTGACACTCTGGTTCAAAGTTCCAGATGCTGCCAGGTTTCTAGATTTCTCTCTCTTTTTAAAAAAATATCTTCAAGCAAGGCCAGGACCAGAATCCTTCCGCCGAAAACTACCCTACTTTCACCCAAGCTTATGGCATCCACCCCCTGAAAAGATGGATTTAGAATGGCAAAGCCTTGATGCCGGTGGCCAAGTGGGGAAGGGGAAGGAGGCCAGCACCCCCCTCCCGCTCCCCCCCCCGTCTCAGGAGCGCAACCCCTGTTGGTTGACGGAGTAGCATTCTGGTAGTGACCGGATCTGTCTGATGGTGTCACCAATTGGACCTTCTCTTCCTCCCCCCAATCCTCCCCTATCCCCTGCAAGTGGCTTGTGATTTTTCTCTCCAGTCTAGGTTGTAGCATTTTAATTGAGGATTTTAGGGGGGGTGTAAAAGCAGCGTCAGCTGATCTTTCTTTATTCGTTCTCAAGAGAAAAAACTCACATTTTAGCAAGTTGAGGTGCCAGGGCAAAGATGCTGAAGAAGGGCAGGGTTAGGGTTAGGGTTACGGTTACGGTTAGGGTTAGGGTTAGGGTGGGTGGGTGGTAATTGAAGTCCAGGAGCCACATATCTGCCACACCTTGCTTGTGAGGAGGAGGTGTGGATCCTTCACCCTTCATTATTGCAATGATTCCTTCCGTTGCATTCTATTCTCTTCGTTCCATACAAGTGACTAGAGTAGTTGGAAGTGACTCACAGTTGGGGAGAAAATCAGGATTTTAAGATTCAATAGGAATTTGTGCTGTGGTTCTTCGGCTCTGAACGACCCCAATATTTTCTCCACAGCATCCTCCCCCCCCCCCCCGATTTCCCATATAGGTGAAATATGCCTAGCTCTCTGACAGCCCCAGTTCCAGCAGAAACTATGCTTTCCAAGGGCCCGTTGTTGACGAGCTTCTTGCGAAATCTCCCCAAACCGCACCACAGCAAATTGTTGCAAATTTCCGCAGCGTTGCTCGTCACCAGTTCGGCGTGTGTGTGTGTGTGTGTGTGTGTGTGTGTGTGTTGTGTTCGTGCGTTTGAACAAGGCCGTGCTGACGGATCCCCCACTCAACCGCTCACGCATGCTGGCCGCCCGTCTGCGCGGCTCTTCCTGGTGAGGAGGACTTAATCTGTGAAGTGACATATGTTGGGATTTCCCCCAAAACCTTCTCCTCATTTAACATTTGCTCAGAGGTTGGCAGGCACTGCCTTGGCCACCCTTGACTTGATGAAAGCCCCGGCCTTTTTTCTACCTGCTCCCAAATTTCGGAGATTGTCCAGATATCCTGTGTAGTCACTTGTACAAACAAACCCAAGACCGTTTCCACCCATTGCTTTCTCCAACTCTTTATCTACCTCCTTTAACCCTTTACTGCTTCCCACTCAGCCGGAGTCAGTTTTCGCCTCCCTGTTCTGTCCTTCCCCAGAAATCTGATGCCCCTCTAGACTTATCGGAGGCTTATCAGCCTTTGATAAGTGTCCCCTTCCATAAGTAACAGAAGGTATTTGTACACGACCCCTAAACTCCGCCACAAATGGCTCCCAGCTCCGGAGCGTAAAATTGTTTCCCCACCAGCTCCGGAGTTTACAGTTTAATTCTAATCTGCTAGGATTTGTCCCTCCGCATGCTGGGATGCTGGAGGTTTTTTATATGTTTATGATGTTTTATTGTTCATGTTGATTTCGTTTTATTTGATGTTTTTTGTACCTGATTTGCATTTATTGCTTTGTTAGCCGCTTAGAGTACTACATGTAGTAGATAAGCGGGATATAAATACAAAAATAAATAAATAAAAATAAATAATTAAGTGCGACCACGCCCACCTAAGCGCGTCCCAGCGCACTTTTCAGATACCTGCTCTCCGGAGGGGAAAATTCCTGATGCGGATATAACGTAGTGACTGCCAGGCTCTCCTTCCTTCTGTTTGTTCTTTTTTTGCCCCCCACCCCTTTAAGAGATCTGAATGCAGTGCCGGGACGGCAGAACGGAGGTGAGCGGCATTCTTTTCTTCCTTTTTTTCTCCCTCCCCTCACGAGCCAGCAGCCAGGAGTGCGGAGGGGGTGGGAACGCAGGAACAGCGACAAACCCCTAAGATCTCTGGTCTGAATTTAAGTGGCCAGCAGATCTTAGGGGTCGTATGAAAAGGCCCCAAGTTAGAGCTGGGAAGATGTCGTGTTCCTTGCTGATCCAAACATCCCCCTTCTGCTTCATTTGAGAACTGGTGTCTGATGCACCTGAGTGGATGACATGTCTTTTGGGAGGACTGGGACAATAAAAGGAGCCCCTTTTGAACTGCCGGGTATCCCAACAGGGTTTTGGTTTCCCCCCAAACCAAACTAGGAGGAGGACAGACCTGGAGGGCTCATTGAAACCCATTCTACTGTTCACATCTAGTAGCAGAATCCCTCTTAAGTTTTATGGACTGCTTTAGCTAGAGAAGCTTTCTCAGTTACTACTTAGCTTGGGAAATCTTTTTATAACCCTTTATGTGTCTTAAATGTTCTGCACTGTATATAGTCCCTCATTATTGTAAGCCACCTTGGGTCCTTTAACAATCCGGAGAAAGGTGGGGTAAAATATTCTAAATAAATACAAACACCTCCCTCCCTTCATTCTGGATGCAGCCTAAGAATGTCCAAGCTCCGAGCCTCAACTAAGAAACTGCCTGGCTTTTTCCCCCATCTTTCCAAGGGAAGAAATAACTCCTGGCAAATCCATCTTTTGCCATGTTATAACCTATTGGTACTGCTCTGAGGAAGGAGGTTTCGCCCCCAAAATACTGGCAACGTTTTTGTTATTTTTCTTCTATCCTAAAGATATCACCTGTTCCACTTTGTATTTGGAGAAAGGTATGCACAGATAAAGTCAACCAAGGGCAGTGGTTCTCAACCTGGGGGTCGGGACCCCTTTGGGGGTCAAACAACCATTTCACAGGGGTCGCCATGATCCAGAGAAGAAAAAGGCACAAACGGCTTGAGTCTGGAGGAGGAAGGGGGGCAGAGTGAGTTACAGCTTGATAGGTTGGAGAGAATGTCAGTCAGTGGCCCCGGAGGCTGCGATTGGCTGAGGGTGCCTATAGAGGGCAGTTCTCTATGGCACCTGGGGCAGTGGCCTGCCAAAGGGGGCTTGTGGCCTCTTCCAAGCAGGGCAAGGGGTCACCACAACATGAGGCACTGTATTAAAGGGTTGCGGCATTAGGAAGGTTGGGAACCACTGACCTAGAGGAATGTCCCCTACTAGCTACTCTTCTAGGAAACCTCACCTGTTGTGGTCCATGCTGGTTGTTTGTAGCCTTCAGTAAGCTCCTCTGTTAACCAGCAGTGTACCTTCATGAGGAGGTTCACATATTAGACAGAGATGATAAATGGTTTGAAAAAGGGGTCAGGGAAGCCATTCATGTGAGTATTGAAAACCCCTCTCTCAACAGCGGTGGGGGACTCAGACACAATCCGTCTGCTACTTAACAAGCAGCCCTTTCATCAATCCCCAGACAAATCAGAAGCACTTCACACCACCAACAGCAAGGCCACAGCTAACAACCCCTACTTAATGGGTGTTGGCAAGGGCTTTTGTAAGTGTGACTTTCACACGGCCCAGGTCATTGTCCATGTGAAACCAAGGGGAGTTATGAATCTGGCGGGCCGAAGTTTGGACCTGCCTGCTTTAAGCGGACTTTCTGCTTGTTATACGAGGGTCCACTGTGACTGAAGCTCAAGCTCTGAGGAACACGCATGCAGCGTGATGGGTTAGAGGGGGTCACGGACATGCTTCCCACCTAGCCCCATCGGCGATCGTAGCAGCAGAGCAAGCGCAGGGATCCCCAGGCACATGTAACACACACCCCTCCCTTCGCACTTCTTGTGTTCACACTGTTTGCTCCAACCCACAACGGTCCCGCTGGCATGCTGCGGTCTAGATTTGGTAGCGACTCCTTACCCGCTTGTTCACAGTTCTGGAGTTCCTTGCTCGCTGGCTACAACAGGCGTTCTCGGAGCCAGGTTTTCGACATGCAAGAGTTGACTGCAAGATGCAGAACAGTTTCTCTTGCTGAAGTCGGCTTGGCCCGTATTACAGGAGGCACAGTGTGTACAGAAGCTGGTTCCCAGCCACCCTCTCTTCCTTTCTATCAGCCGCTTTGCTTGCCTCTTCCTCTGATGGCGTCTGGTTTGCATGGGATTAAAGCAGAATCCATGGGTCACATTAAGGGCCTGAAGGATGTGGTGATGGCATCTGGCCTGGGTGCTTTCAAAAGAAGATTGGACAGATTCCTGGAGGAAAAGTCCATCAGGTTACAAGCCAGGATGGAGATGTGTAATTTTCAGGCTTAAAACCAGGGTGTTTCAAGGGCCAGATACAGGGGAGTGGGATCAGGAGACAGAGATCTAGACTTATGCACTTCCAGACGCATCTGGCGGGGCCACTGTGAGATCCAGGAAGCTGGACTAGATGGGCCTTTGGCCTGATCCAGCAGGGCTCTTCTTATGTTCTTATATGTTCTTATGAGACCACCAGATCCTTGTCTCTTGATGCCATTCCCCTGACTCTGGCACTTTGAGATACCCTCCTTTTAAGCCTGAAAATTACACATCTCCATCCTGGCTTGTAATCTGATGGACTTTTCTGCCCCATCTGATGGACACGTCTGCCCCATCATGGCCTGTAACCTGTTCCCTTTGCTGGCATTCAACTATAAAATACGAGCAGAGCTTGCTGGAATATATTAGGACATATGTCTGTGAAGATTCTCAGTCATCCAGGTGAGTTTATCCAGGAGTTGAGTCATGGCCACTGGACCTCTTTCCTTATTAGGTCGAAAAGTTTTGCTACTCGTCCAAGTAGCTTCTTCAGTTGGTAGAGACCTGCAGTTTATCCTCCATGTTGGTTTCACTTCACTCTGGTCTGAATAGGCTCGTTAACTGGACTTTCACATACACATACAGCCATTGTCTATAAATTTGAGCTCTCCAACCAACCTTCCTCAAAATTGAAAAAGCTACTTGGATGAGTAGCAAAACTTTTCGACCTAACAAGACATCCAGCTGCCTTGACTCAACCTCCAGATATCAAAGCATAAAGTGAACACTTTCATATGCTTCATCTGTTTTTTATGCAAATGAGTAACTTGAGAGCAGAGATTTTGCTGGAATTCCAGCGGTTCTGTCTGCCACCCTCCAGATGTCCATGGACTACAGGTCCCTGAATCCTCCTCCCTATTAGCCCTGCTGGCCAAGGCTTCTGTGTATGAGCATCCAATCATATCTAGGGGCCCCAAAGTTGAGTACTGTAACATCATACTGTCATTGAAAGAAGAAGATATTCTTGTGGCGGCTTAACTGTCCAAGCAGGGCTAATCTGGATATTTGGAGAGGGTTTTCTACTACAAGGGCCACTTTCTGCATCAAAATCATAGAATCCTAGAGTTGGAAGAGACCTCAAGGGCCATCCAGTCCATGCAGGAACCCCCATCACAGGACTCCCGACAGATGGCCATCCAGCCTCTGCTTAAAAACCTCCCAAGAAGGAGACGCCACCACCTTCCATGGCATTGGCAGCATATTTCACTGCCGAACAGCTCTAACCGTCAGGAAGTTCTTCTGAATGTTCAAATGGAATCTCTTTTCCTGTAGTTGGAAACCATTGTCCCGAGTCCTAGTCTCTGAAGCCATGGAAAACAAACCTGTTCCTTCAACACAGTCCAGCTTTCTTTGCAAGAACCCACTGGAACTACCTGCAACTTGAGGGTCTAAATGCTGAACGTAAAAAAAAGAGAGACTCAATTTCTGGCCAGGTCAGAGAGGAAGAGGTGGACACACAGGAGAACCACCCCATTCCAAGACAGCCTGAGCTCTGCAGGAGTTGCTGCGAAACAGACATTCATTATCACCATCCATAAAGAAGCATAAGCCAACGCATCCCAAATGCAACTCTCTTGTTAGTCAGTGGTTCAGAAATTCCCAGTGCAGACATGGTCTCTCCACATTCTTCTTGCCCACCAAGGCCACCCACTTGGGGGCTCTGCTTCCAGGATCCCCCAATCCTCCAGCTTTTAGGGTCACTCCAAGAGGTGAGTTAATCTTCATTCAGCTGTAGCTTTGAGGGAGCTCATTGGAGTCTGGCAGCTTTCGTCTCACAGAGCATTGACCTCAACCCGTCTTCCTGATCAGCACGGCAGCTTTCCCCTCTCTTTGCAATCCCCACGTGTTGTGACAGTCCTGTCCTGGCAGACTTGGGCAACTCTTGGCAGTTGTGTTCAGTTTGGTCTTCTATAGCAGGCCTGTCCAACAGGTAGACCGTGGGCTACTGGTAGCCCATGAAGGGTTCAAAAGTAGCCCACCGGCCATCAATAAAAAAAAGGGAGGGGATAAGTTTCCCACCCCTCCCTCCCCCATCCTAAGGACCACCACTGCCCCAGTAAAGTTCTGGGTCTGCCGGCCCACTGTCTCAGCTGAGCGGGGCAGTTCAAGGACCATGTCGCATTGAAATCTGTTCCCTCCAGAATGGATTAATTGGTTTTCAATGCATTCCTGTGGGAAACCGCTGCTCTACTTACATTTTTTTTTTACTTATGAGCTTGTGCTCGGAACAGATAAAATTTGTAAGTAGAGGTTTTAGTGTTGGATCCCTCAGGCACTTTGGGCCAGAAAAAGTAGACCTTGGCCTGTTCAAAGTTGAACAGCCCTGTTCTATAGGCTTATCAATATTTTCATTGTGTAATATCAAAATTGCCCACTAGAGGGAAGTATTCCTCTCTGGCCTGTTGGTGAAGAAGACAATGCAGCACTGTGATACAGTAATGCAACAAGTTTCTCTTAAAATGTAGCTCTAGGTAGCTATTTTGGATCTCTTTTTGGGAGAATCATGGAAACATGCATGACGATTGAGTGAACATTTTAGTTGAGGCAGCTGCAGACCCTGTTTCTTGTGTGGACTTGCTTTGAAAACATTCATTCCTAAGTGGAAGGATTTTGTGGGGTGCAATCAGGGACAGACCACCAGCATCCTACTAAGCAATGGCACGGAGTCCTAATACAGTACAAGCTTTAAAACCTTGCCTTTTACATGTTTGCCCCTGGGGTGGGGGAAGCACCGGGTACTTGAATGACTCAACCCCTTTAAACTGGGAAGTGGCAACTCTTCTGGATTAATTAATCCTGATTAATTGTTGCTGTGGGAGACAGCAGAGTCAGAGGACCTCTGCACTGGTTTATGTTATTTCCGTAAAAGGTTTTACTGGGCTCCCCTCTGCCAGACTTCTGCGCTTCTCACAAGACAGTCAAGCTGTACCAAACCCATCAAAACATAATCATCTGTGGAACCACCTTAGGAGCCAAACATAACCTGTAAAACTTTTAACTCCTTTTAATGGGGCCCTGCACGGTAAGAGAGAGCCTCTGGCGGGGAGGGCTCGGGCCGGCTCAAGTGCCACCCTTGGTCCTCCATGGCCCCCGTGGCCAACACCACCACCTGCTCGGTCACAGCTCTCTGCCGCCGGGACGGAAGGGTGACAGGGATGCCCGAGAGGGCAAAAGTTCAGGTCTCGCCACTTTTGTGGGATTTGGCTTTGACAAGGAGCGAAGCTTGGCTCGTCCGCTGCGGAAAGAAGAAACCGTGGCGATGGCATCGGAGAGCGGTTCTCACGTGGGATTCGTCCGGGACGATTGCAAGCCGCCCAGACTCACTGTCTGCTTCTTCTTCTTTTCTTCTTCTTCTGCTTCCCCCTGCCATGAAATAGTTTTCTTCTCACTCCGGCCTGCCAGATGCCCCCCTCTCCTTCCAAGCCAAACGCCGAGCTCGCCTGCGTTCAGCAAAAAATAATAATAATAATAATAATAATAATAATTTAAAAATCCCTCTTGCCCTTGGAGCCGACGGCAGGCAGAAGTGCTTCGCCCCTCGGCTCCCCGGTTAAGGGCCGAGCCAGAATCCGTCTCGGCCTCCTTTCGCTGCCAGCTAAACTGCAGCTCCAGCTTTGCCTTATGATCCATTTCCTTTTCCGAACCAAAAAGCAGCATTTCCTGCCTTAATCCTTCTCTCTCTCTCTCTCTCTCTCTCTCTCTCTGTCCGTTACTTCACATCCTTCTTTCTTCCCAGGGCCGTCGCTTCCATTAAGGTGAACTAGGCAGTTGCCTAGGGTGCCAAAATGGAGAGAGGTCGCTGGACAGCCTGCCGCCCTCCTGCCGCTGGCCACCGCCATCCGTCCCCCCGCCGACCGTCGCCGTCTGCCCATTGCTGCCACCCGCCGCCCGCCCCGCGCCCATCACCGCCCCCCCCGCGCCGGTCGCCGCCCCCTGCCCCTGCCTCCTGTCCTGCCCGCCTGCTGCCCCCCGCTGCCCCACCCCCCACCCACCCACCTCCACCCTGCCCCCCC
>JAHTLZ010000379.1:63395212-63413372 GCA_023846285.1 Phrynocephalus versicolor | reverse complement strand
CCCGCCCCTCGCCTAGGGCACAAAAAAACCTAGCACTGGCCCTGTTTGTTCCGTGACTAGTTTTGTACTGTGACAGCGTTGGTTGCGATCACGTGGTTTTGTCCCTGTTTCAGTGATCCCGTGGTCGAGATAATTTGTTTCGTGACAAGTGTTACCTCACAGTCTTGTACCATGACAAACACTAAATTTGTCTAGCTTCCTTATTTCTTTTTTTTCCTTTGGGGGAGGCCTTAAAAATTCTTTTTCAATATTTCACTTCTGAAAAGTCAAAAAACAACAACACAGATACAGTTTTCTGAGAGAAACGAATGTTTTGTTGTGTGACAGTCGTTACTACCCGGTGTCTTGTCTTGGAACAGAAAGCGGGAACAAAGAGTGACAAGGGAAAAACCTATCCCAGCACCGGGTACAGGATTGTCACACTTAGCACCCGTTCCGGGGGCGTGGTCGAGACAAATTTCAGTAGTGGCACAACGGACATGAAGTAAGATTTTTTTTTTGTACTGCTCCTAAACACAACACTAACAGAGACAAAACGGACGTGAAGTAACCACCTCATTCTCTTTAAGCCTTTTCTGTTAGCACAGTTGCAAGATGCCTCATGCATGGCAGCCGTAAGGGGGCCATTGAAGGCATCGCGGGGGGTGGGGGTTGGAATGCAATGTATACATGTTGATTTAATTGGTCCTTTTGTTTTTACATTTCTTAAAGAGGGGTCACCAAGAATCAACCAAATACCTGGAGAAACTAAACAGCCACTAAACAGGAGGATGGCCCACCACAGGAGGGGTAACAGCTCAGGACCAGAATCAGTGGTACAACTCCACTTGAAGGACAAAGGGCACTCATTCAAAGATGAGGATGTACACATATTAGACAGAGAAGATAGGTGGTTTGAGAGAGGGGCCATGGAAGCCATTCATGTGAGCATTAAAAACCCCTCTCTCAACAGAGGTGGGGGGATCAGGCACAGTCTATCTGCTACATATCAAGCTGTGATTTGAACAACTCCCCGGACAAATAAAAAAAAAACTTCACACCTCCACCCCCAGGGCCATACATAAGAACCCATACCTTATGGGTTTCAGCATCTTAGGTCATTGTTCACCTAAAGGCCTATTGAGACTATTGTCCCCCTAACGAGCCTATTAAGGCCAAGGTTCACCTTAAGAGCCTATTTCAGACCAGGGTGACATGAGGTCAAAGTGAACTATAAAATGGAGGACTCCCAACTAACTTTCCTAAGACTGATGAAGCTGCTTGGATGAGAATCAATATGTTTCCATCTCTCAAGAAAAAGAATTCCAGTTGCCATGACTCAACTTCCAGATAAACTCATTTGGATGACTGAGAATCTTCAGACATCCAACTACCTGTACAGCTGCCCATAAAGGAGGCAGCACCGCCACCTGGTGGTGGTTTAATCACAGAGTGACTGCCGCTTTAATCTCAGGAGTATTCCATCGCAGCACTTTTCAAGTCATGCAGCAAAAAGTATCACCCACTCTTGTGTTTTTGTGTCATCTTGGACACCCCATGAACTATTCCTGGTTAAAGACAAAATAACCAATAATTGTATGCCATTAAATCAATTCTGACTCATGACAGCCCATTTAAAAAAACGTTTTCCAGGTAGAGAATACTCTGGAACTGGTTCCCCATTCCCTTCTTCTGGGGACAGCCACAGATTGGGCTGCTTACCCAAGGCCAAACAGCACTGGCTCTTCTGCAAGGAGCCACAATAGTGAGCTGGAAATGCAGTCCTAGGAGGAAACCGTAAAAGAACCTGCCATTTTAGCCCAAAGAGACTGAGGGGACAAAGGATAGCACTTTAAAAAGACTTTAAAGGATGTCCTACAGAGGAGAGCTAGGATCTGTTCTCGATCAGCCCATTATGCAGGAGACATAGCCATGGGGTCATGTGACAGAAAGCCAGCTTTCAGATTATTTATTTATTTAGACAACTTATATGCCACCCACTATCCAAAGGTCTCTGGACGGCTTACAATTAAAATGAACAGTTAAAACAGTTAAGACGTTAAAAAGGCAATGGGCAATTAAAAACAATGAAAACATTTAAACACAGAACACTATAATTGCCACCAGGACCCACAATCTATGTTATGTCCGTTAAAAAAACTTCAGAAACAGGAAGGTTTTTACCTGGTGCCGAAATGTCATCAACGTCGGTGCCAGGCGGGTCTCACTTGGGAGGGCATTCCATAGCCTGGGGTCAGCTGCCGAAAAGGCCGTAGACCTAAAAGCCATCCCTTTCACCTCTTCAAGGGATGGCTCTTTCAGGAGGGCTCCCTGGCTAGATCTTAATTGCCATATGGAAGGAGGTGGTCCTTGAATATCGGAATAACTTCTTAACTGTTAGAGCAGTACAACAGTGGACATGACCTTGAGAGGTGGTGATCGACACTGGAGACATTTGAGAGAAAGATAAGGAACCACCTGGCAGAGCTCCTTTGACTGGGATTCCTGCTGTGAGCAGGGGGTTGGATTTGATGGCCTTGTAGCCCCCTTTCAACGTCATGATTCTGTGATCCTGTTATATTCCTTCCCTGTTATTCCATAGCCAGATAGAGATCTAAGACGGTTACTTCACGTCCCTCTCATCGCAGTTCGCTGTTACGCTTGGGACTGGTGCGAGAAAATGTTACTCCATGTCCATTGCGTGATGGCGGAATCTCATCCCGACCACGCCCCCTGAACTGGGATTTAAGCGTGATGAGCCATACCTCTCCATGACCTCGGGAATTCTCTTGTCTCGGTTCCTGTTTTGAGACAAGTGCCCGTGAAGTAAGGCTCGTCACACAATGTGCGGATTCTCCATCTAGTGGCGGGAGTGCAAAGTTGCATCCTCCAGTACAGTCCCAATGGCGTAAACAATGCATCGCAGAGAGGAAAGAAGGCATTAAACCTCGAACTTTGCTGCTTAATGCATGAAAGACAAAGTTATGGAGAATCAAAATATTGAAAAACGGAAGGTCGGACCAAAAAAAAAGGGAAAACGAAGGCTAGGAAGTACAGATATTGTCACAAAACAAGGACGTGAAGTAACAGTCGTCACGATACCATCAATCACGCCTGTGGGTAAAAGGAAACAGGGACAGAAGTGGGACAAGACGTGACTGCAAAAGACGTTATCATGAAACGAACGTAATCTCGGAACGAGGAAGGACGTGAAGTAACTGCCTAAGTCACTGGAGCTGCCCAGCCAGTAGTTAAGGACAAAGGGAGTTATAAAGCACAGGAACAGTTACGGGAATGACAACACCCTGCAGACATGAACATCCTCTGAGTTTCAGGCCACGTGAGGTTTCTAGAGTGATTTTTATACACACACACACACACACACACACGATCCCACCATGTTCCTTTTCTTTCAGCCACCAGGGGGGAAAAAAACCACAGAGCAATCTGTTGTGAAAGAACCCAGAAATATGGATCCTGGCCATTTTTTTCATCTCACTTTCAGCAGATTTAAATTTTGCAACACCTAGTCTCACCTTGTTTCGTGGCTCACAATTGTTCAAACTCGATGATGATGATGATGATTGAAATCTTAATTGATGTAACCGACTCAGGAAGTCTCCACTTAAACTAAGTACTTCCTGGATTCTGAGGGGATTAAGTCACTGGGATGAACTTAATCCTAGAAAAATCTTCCTGACTCAATCAACTGAATTCTGACTTTAAAAGGAAAGTGTGTGTGTGTGTGTGTGTGTGTGTGTGTGTGTGTGTGTGTGTGTGGTGTCGTTACAGTCGTGACCGACTCTTCGTGAATCCATGCCCATGGAGTTTTCTTGGCAGGAATACTGGAGTGGTTTTGCCAGTTCCTCCTCCAGGGGCCTACAGCACCTGGTATTCCCTGCTGGTCTCCCATCCAAGTACTAGCCAGGGCTGACCCAGCTTAGCTTCCGAAATCAGGCGAGATCGGATGTGCCTTAGGTAGATGCTGTTAAAAAAAAAAAAAAGCAAACTGCTAAAAAGTTTCCAAAAGGCTGTATAGGTTTTTAAATCACTGTAGATAAGGTGAGAAACATCTGGGACCTGTGCTACCATGGAGGAAGGAGAGGAGAGGATTGCACCACTGATCTTTATAGCGGTCGAGGGGTGTGCTTTTAAAAAAATATATTTTAGGGACTGGTGGTGTGCAATTTTCATTTTCAGAGCCAAATTAGGCACTGATCTGGCTGACATTGGTGCGCCTCTCCTGATGTGCTAAGAAACTCCCCTAATCTTTTAGGTTCTATTCAAGTGCCCAAGAGCAAATAAATAGGTGAGGCCAGCTTGCAGGGGAAGGGGGATTCATAGAATCCTAGAGTTGGAAGCGACCTCAAGGGCCATCCAGTCCAATCCCCTGTCATGCAGGAATCCCCATCACAGGACTCCCGACAGATGGCCATCCAGCCTCTGCTTAAAAACCTCCAAAGAAGGAGACTCCACCACCCTCCTTTGGGGCAGCATCTTCCACTGCCAAACAGCTCTCACTTTCAGAAAGTTCTTTCTAATGTCCAAATGGAATCTCTTTTCCTGTAGATTCAAAGGAAGCCTTTCATCTTTCCATGGGTGGTAGGCCAGGTACTGTTTGTGGGCCTGGCGTTGCTGGCCACTCTGGGCCTTTTTACACAACCCCTAAGATCCGCTGGTCCCTTAAATTCGGACCAGAGATCTTGGGGGTTTGTCATTCTCCCTGCGTTCCCACCCCCTCTGCATTCCTGGCTGCTGGCTGCGTGAGGGGAGGGAGAAAAAAGGGAGAAAAAAATGCACTCTTACCTCCGAGTGCCGTGGAAGTTGCTCCGACTCCCCCCGTTACTTCCTGGTTCCTCTTAAAAGGGTGGGAGGCAAAAACAACAACAAAAAGAAGCGAGGAGAGCCCGGCACTCTCCGCATCAAAATTTTTCACCATCAAAGAGCAGGTACTTGAAAGGTGCGCTGGGTCGCGCTTAGGTGGGCAGGGTCGCACTTAATTTTCTGTTAGCTCCGGAGCTGGTGGGGAAACATTTTTAAGCTCCGGAGCTGGGAGCCATTTGCAGCTGAGCTTAGGGGTCGTGTATAAACGCCCTCTGAAATGAAATGGCTTGGTGGGGGCGGACAGAATGGTGTCTAGTCGCATTCCATGAAGCACAGCAGAAATAGCAAAGACGGGTGCCAGGAGATGATGCCTGTCTTGGGAGAACAGAAGCAAGGCAGGACAGTTGGCTCCTCCAAGTTGCTTCTAAGGCAGACTGCTTCTCAGGAAGAACCTGTGTTGTTGGCAACTCTTTGAATGTTTATAGTGAATTTTTCTTCTTTTTGCTCGGTGCCTTTCTCTGTGTGCAAAACCAAAAACAAAAACCTGCCCAGTGTAGCCGTGTAGCTAGATGGTAAAAGGTAAAGTTTCCCCCTGCACATGCGTACTAGTGATCTCCGACTATAAGGGTGGTGCTCATCTCCGTATTCAAGCCGAAGAGCCAGTGTTGTGCAAGTCCTTGGCCATGTGGCTGGCATGGCTGCAAGGAAACACTGTTTTACCTTCCTGCTTTTTACGGCGGTACCTGTTTATCTACTTGCATTTTACATGCTTTCGAACTGCTAGGTTGGCAGGAGCTGGGGTTAACAGCGGGAGCTCACTTCGCCGCGTGGCACCCGGGGTTCGAACCGCCGAGCTGCCAACTTTGCAGCTGACTGTTTCGGTGCCTTAGTCCGTTGAGCCACCACGCCGCTGTAGCTAGATGGAGCGGCATATAAATTTAATAAATCAATAGATAAATAAATAGATTAAAACTTCCTAACTATTAGAGTAGTACCACAACAGAAACCAACACTTTGGGAGGTGGTGCATGCTGCAGTACTTGGAGGCATTCGAGAGACATAAGAACATAAGAAGAGCCATGCTGGATCAGGGCAAAGGCCCATCTAGTCCAGCTTCCTGTATCTCACAGTGCCCCCACCAGATGCGTCTGGGAGCACACGAGACTAGATCTCTGTCTCCTGATATCACTCCCCTGCCTCTGGCCCTTGAAGTACCCGGGTTTTACACATCTCCATCATGGTTTCTAACCTGGGATGGATTTCTCCTCCAGGAATCTGTCCAAACCCCTTTTGAAGGCCCCCAGGCCAGATGCCATCACCACATCTTGTGGCAGGGAGCTCCACAGACTAACAACATGCTGGGTTAAAAAAAAAATTCTTTTGCCTGTTCCTACTCTCCCAACCCTCAATTTGAGTGGATGTCCCCTAGTTCTGGTATTTTGTGAGAGGGAGAAGGGTGTCCCTCTATCCATTTGACTCATGCCCTGCATTATTTTGTACATTTAGACCTTTGGGACAGTCACCTGGCAGATCTGCATTTATCCGGATTCCTGCCTCGAGGAAGGACTTGGACCCAATGGCCTTCCCGGCCTCTTTCGACTCCATGATTCTATCATCCTAACCGTCTCTCCCCACCCCCTCACCCCTTCCTTTTCCCCCTCTGAGTACAGGCTGGTGGAGGAGTTTATGCTGCTGGCCAACATGGCCGTCGCCCACCAGATCTACCGCGCCTTCCCCTCGAAAGCTTTGCTCCGCCGGCATCCACCGCCCCAGACCAAGATGCTCAGCGACCTGGTGGAGTTTTGTAACCAGATGGGATTGGACATCGACTGCACCAACGCCGGCACTTTGCATGTGAGTGGGCACAAGCGTAACAGTAGTACCATGGTCTCCCATTCTCCCCACCCCCAGGAACCTCTTGGTTGGATGGCCGTGGGCGTTAACCCCGGGGGAAGCCCAGAAAAATCACCCTCCCAGACACCCCCCACCATCTTTGGAATGGGTTGCCATCTGAAATTTGCCTGCCCCTTTCTATGGTGACCGTTAAGCAGTCCTTTAACACGTTCTGTTCCGGCTTTTTGAAATACTGCATCTGCATAACTTGCCGAGAATATTAGCCTATCATTGATTTTTTTTTGTTCCATTGCTGCCTGTTTTTCAATGTAATGTTAACCTGAACTTTTAATTTTAATCTCACTTTTAATGATGGGTGGGTGGGTGGGTGGGTGTTTAATTTTTTTTTCTTTAGCTATATCTGTACCTGTGATCAATTTCATTGTACAATGTAGAGTGACAACAATGAAGTGATCTGATCTGATCTGATCTGATCTGATCTGATCTTATGAGGTTTATGTTATTTTATGTTATTAACACTGCTGTAAACTGCCCAGAGTGACCCATTAATCAGAAGGGCAGTATAAAAATTGAATTAATGAATTCATGAATTAATGAATGAAGGGGGCCAGAGACAAGACATTTCTCTAATAAGAGTCTCTGCCTATTTATCCACTTCATTCCTGTTTTTACTGTTCTGGGATGTCAGTATACAGGGACATTTGGCTTTCTATCTCTGTGGGTGCTGATAAGCAGCCAGGCACCTGTTCTATTCACTGGGAGACCATGATTTGAACTCGGGATCCTTAGTTCCTTCCTTTTGACCATCCTTTGCCAACCCGGTGCCCTCTACGTATGTGTGAGCTGCAGCTGGGAGTTTTCCTCCAGCCCACTTGGTGGGCACCGAACTGGTGAAGACTGGCTTCCCTGTTGCACTGTGGCAATTCCATGTGAGTCCCCCACCACCACCACCTCACTGCATTTTATTTCTCCTCTACATTTCTCCCAGTCCTCGCGAAGGCATCTCACAGCATGGTCAAAAGCACAGATGCAGCCGACGCACCGTAAACCACAATATTCAGGTGCCATTAAACAATTAAACAATTAAAAATCCAGTTGCAATTTCCACTGCCAAATTGAAAGTGAGAAGCAAATTGGAATGCAAAGAATAACAGCCTTGGTAATGGCCTGCTTTGTTTGGTTTGGTTTCCAGAAAAGCCTGAACGAAACCTTTGGAAACGACAAGTACGCCGAAGCAAGGAAAGAGGTCCTCACCAATATGTTCTCTCGCCCGATGCAGGTAAGACCAGGTGTTCCAGCGACAACCACCTTTTCCCTCGTTCAGCCAAGACCTTTGGCGTGATCGCCCCTAACTGGAGTGTACAATCGTATGGGTAGAACTTTATCGTTTACTGTTTGTTTGTTTACATACAACCCCATGAGTGTAGTGGAGACGTATTTCACCCGTCCTGGCTCGCGTGAACTGGCTCTCCGAAAGAGGCAACCGTGCTCGTTGGCAACCTGTTTCAGCAAAAACGAACACTGCTTGGGTGCCTTGAAAATTCAGAGAGTTTTGTCTGGCATCAGCTTTGGTGTCGGATTGCTAGCAGTCCGCTTCATCGGAAGCACGAGATGTAAAGATGCATGGAAAGGCTCCTAGTTGATGAGCATCTACCAGGCTCAGCTGTCATGCCCTGCATCTGCCGGTGGGAACCTCCACACCGGGTCCTGCAAAGAGAACCAGCTGCATTTCTCTGCCCGGGGGGGGGGGGTCCTGCCCATTCCTGCTCAGCACAGCTGGAACAACAACAACAATAACAACAACAACATTGGTCAACTACAAATGGTGACATTATTAGGAATAGCATATATTCTACAAAGATAACTCCAGTCGTCCTAGGCTCTTGGAAAGAGCTCGATCATTGGAGAAGGCCGACTCCAGCTTAACGCCTGGCTGCCGTGTTCAGAAGATAACAACAAAAACAACAACACTTTATTGTCAAAGTACAATCTGTGTACAATGAGATTACCTCCCTCATACACCTCCTCCACCACCACAATGAATTCCCGCTAACAACCACACAACGTTGTTGCACCTTGCGGACATGGAGTTATTTTCCATTTAAAAGTCTGACAGCCGACAGGTAGAAACTATTTTTCAGCCTGTGGGTACGGCTGGCCAGAGTTCTACATCTCCTGCCCGATGGGAAAAGAGTAAAGAAGTGCTGACCGGGGTGTGTATCATCATCCCTGAAAACATTCCTCGCTCTCCTAAGGCAGTGATCCCTAGCGATGTCATCTAGAGTGGACTCAGGGAACTGCCCATGATGTTTCGTGCTGTACTCACCACCCTCTGCAATATCTTTCTATCCGTGGGTGTCAAACCGGCACTGGGTATTTGTACATGACCCCTAAACTCTGCAGCAAATGGCTGCCAGCTCCGGAGCTTACAATTGTTTCCCCACCAGCTCCAGAGTTTGCAGGAAATTAAGTGCGACCACGCCCACCTAAGCGCGTCCCAGCGCACTTTTCTTGTACCTGCTCTAGGAGGGTGAAAATCCCCAGGTCTGGATTTAATCTGGTGAGTGTGGGGCTCTCCTCGCTTCTGTTTGGTTTTTTTGCCTCCCGTCCCTTTAAGAGAAGGGACGGGAGGGAAAAAAAAACACCAGAAGAGAAGGAATCAGGATAAGGGGGCTCCGGGCAGCTTCGGAGGTGAGCCTGCATTTTTTCCTCTCTTTTTTCCTCCCTCCCCTGACGCAGACAGGAGCAAGGAAGTGCGGAGAGGTGGGGACGCAGGAAGAGCAACGAACCCCCAAGATCTCTGGTCTGAATTTAAGTGGCCAGCGGATCTTAGGGGTCGTGTGAAAAGGCCCACTGTGGTGCAATATGAAAGGACTCTTTCTACTGTGGTCATCAGTTGTGGTCCCACAGTACAGCAATAGGTTGGATAAAGAAAATGCCAAGGAAGGGCAGATACATCATCCTCGGTTAACGAAGGCTTTGCCGTAAATTTATTTATTTATTTATTTATTTATTTATTATATTTCTATACCTCCCATCTTCCGGACAGAACTCTGAGCGGTTTGCAATTAAACAGGCAATAGAAATACCAAAAAAAGGCAAAAAGTGCTAATAAAATAAGGAGGGACGAGACCCTCCATGAAAGATGACGCGGGCGGCCAAAAAAAAATAAATAAGTAAGTAAAAAGGTCGCCATATGCCTCTTTGAAAAGGTGGGTTTTCAGGGCCTTTTTAAAGACGGACAGGGACTGTACTAGGCGCAGCTGACTCGGGAGATGATTCCACAACGTGGGGCCCACCGCAGAGAAGGCGCGGTTACGTGTGAGCGATTTCCGCGCCTCCCTGGGTGTGGCCACCCTCAGCGAGCGTGCCTGCGCCATTCTCGTGGGCCTGACCCCAGTTGACCTGTGGGAGATACGCTCCGACAGGTACTCTGGTCCCAAGCCGTGGAGGGTTTTGAAAACCAAAACCAAGATCTTGAACCTTATCCAGACAGCAACGGGCAAACCATGCAGCCGAGCCAGAACTGGGGTGATATGATCGTATTTACGGGCACCCACCACCAGTCTGGCCGCCGCATTTTGCACCCGCTGGAGCCTCCGGACAAGGGTCAAGGGCAACCCCACGTAGAGGGCATTGCAGTAGTCGATCCTCGAAATCACGAGAGCCTGCACGACTGTCCTCAGGGAGGACCCATCGAGGTCCTGGTGGATCTGGGCGATCCTGCGGAGATGGATAAAAGCGGCCCTGCAGACCGCCATCACCTGGGCTTCCAGGGAGAGGACTGAATCAGGCATTTGACTGAGTTTCTTAAAAGGCTTTCCACAGACAGCCGGAACTTAAGGGAGGTAGAGAGCCGCCGGTCCTGCAGAGACTCTGTCTTCCTGGGTAGTTCCGTCCGAGGTGTGTGTGTGGGGGGAGTTGCTGTGTGGAGTTGGCTTTTGATTTATTAGATGGCCGGCTTTCAGAGGGAGTATCATCAGGAGCAAAGCTCAAGTGTTCCCCTTAATCTCTATGACGGATTGCCTCAGGAGATGGGAAGTTGTCGGCAGGCCAGGGAAGCTTGCCAGAGGGAAACCGGGCTCCGGAACGAGGTCAGGGGGACCTTGGACGACTTACTGGGGGGGGGGAGAGAGAGATTTGTGGTCGCGGCTGGAGCCAAAAGGCATGGCTCCTCGTTCGCTCCGCTTGCTCCTTGGGACGGCCTTTGGCAGCCTCACCAGGAATCTGTCGTGATGCACAAGCCCAGCTGTTAAGCACTCGGCCAACCTTCCTGCCCCCTCCACCACCTGGGCCTGACCCTCCCCATCCTTCCTTCTCCTCCAGCCTCCTGTTGCCTTAGACCTGCATAAGAAACAACCCCCTCCCTCCACTTAGAAATATGGGGGTGGGTGGGAACAGGTTCTTCCTAAAACCCTGAAGGGAAAAAAAGGACCTTCCTCGTCTTTTCTCCAATAATAACAACCATGTGCCGTCCTAGGTGACGTTGACAGGTTTGTTTTCCATGGCTTCAGAGACTAGGGCTCGGAGCGATGGTTTCTAACTACAGGAAGAGATATTTCATTTGAACATTCGAAAGACCTTCCTGACAGTAATAGCTGTTCGCCAGTGGAAGATGCTGCCACAAAAGAGGGTGGTGAGTCTCCCTCTTTGGAGGTTTATAAACAGAGGCTGGATGGCCATCTGTCGGGAGCACTGTGATGGGGGTTGGACTGGATGGCCCTCGAGGTCTCTTCCAACTCTAGGATTCTCTGATTCTATGGTGATGGTTTCTGGGAGTTTTAGTCCAAGAACATGATAAGAACATAAGAGCCCTGCTGGATCAGGCCAAAGGGCCATCTAGTCCAGCTTCCTGTATCTCACAGTGGCCCCACCAGATGCATTTGGGAGCGCATGAGACTAGATACCTGTCTCCTGATACCACTCCCCTGCAACTGGCCCTTGAAGGACCCCGGTTTTAAGCTTGGAGATGACACATCTCCATCCTGGTTTGTAACCTGTGATGGACCTTTCCTCCAGGAATCTGTCCAATCCCCTTTTGAAGGCATCCAGGCCAGAATGTTGGGCACCACTGATGTAGACCAATGTGCTGATTGGGGATTATGGAGCATGTAGTCCAACACATCTGGACACAGCCAGGTCAGGGAAGGCTACTTGAGCTGCAACTAGGGAAGTGGATTGGAATCCAGACTGAATTCTCATGTTTTATCTTTCTATTATACTAATAATGCTTGATGTCACTGTAGCACTCACCAGGGTTGGTTGGTTGGTTGACGTGCATGCTCCATTAGTGCAAGGCTCTCTTCTGGCGATTAGAGAAGCCAAAATCAAACAATTGTGAACAGACAGGAAAACAAACCGCCAAACAAGACCAAGTAAGAACATACATTTCTGAGCCCACCCACAAAAATGTGTCGTGGACAAATATACCACATGCTGAATAAGTGGACTTTAATGAGATACTCATTGTAAAAATTGTAAAAAAAAAAAAGGGGGGGGGTGTTTGTCTTAAAAGGAGCCCATTTTTTTTTCGTGGTGTGTTGTATTAATTGAGTCATTCATCCTCACAACTCCCATATGAGGCAGGCCAGTTTGGAAAACTTAGCTGGTCATGTGGAACATGGCGGCGGCGGGGGGGGGGAGTGTAAGATTCTCCTTCCAAGGAGAGTCAACGGCATGTATAAGTTGTGGGAAGGGTGGCCATGTTAGTCTGAGGGCGTTTATACACGACTCCTAAGCTCCGCTGCAAATGGCTCCCAGCTCCGGAGCTTAAAAATGTTTCCCCACCAGCTCTGGAGCTAACAGAAAATTAAGTGTGACCCCGCCCACCTAAGCATGACCCAGCGCACCTTTCAAGTACCTGCTCTGGGAGAGTGAAAAATTTTGATGCGGAGAGTGCTGGGCTCTCCTCGCTTCTTTTTGTTGGTTTTTTTTTTTTTGCCTCCCGCCCCTTTAAGAGGAACCAGGAAGTGACCGGGGCTCGGAGCAACTTCCACCGGCACCGGACGTAAGGCTTTATTCTTTTGTCCCTTTTTAAGGCTTTTTTTCCCTACCTCCCCTCACGCAGACAGAAGCAAGGAAGTGCGGAGTGGTGGGGAGGAAGGAAGAGCGACAAACCCTCAAGATCTCTGGTCCGAATTTAAGGACCAGCGGATCTTAGGGGTCGTGTAAAAAGGCCCGATGTCTTATGAGGTCTCATGGTCACCTATAACAATAACCTTTGAAGTGCAGAGCCGGGCGAGGACCTTCTGCATCATCCAGACCAGCCCCCTGTCAAGGAGTCCCAGTCGGGGAATTGCTCTGCAGCCAAAGACCGCAGCCGCTGAGCTATCCAGCTCTTCGTCTTACGAAACAGCAAGTTCCAGTCAGGCACAGACTTTGTGGATGGCTACCTCCCAAAATGTATGTTTCGGACCACAACTCCCAGAATTTCAAGCCTGCATTGCCAACGGCAAAGGACTGTGGAAGCTGTGGTCCAAAACATCTGGAGGGCCAAAGTACTTTAAGGTATCGCAGAAGGCTCTCTGATGAGCAGTAGACCTGCCCAAGTTGATGACTCAGAGCCTTTTCACACGACCCCTAAGATCCGCTGGTCACTTAAATTCAGACCAGAGATCTTGGGGGCTTGTCGCTGTTCCTGCGTTCCCACACCCTCCGCATTCCTGGCTGCTGGCTGCGTGAGGGGAGGGAGAAAAAAAAAAGGAAGAAAAGAATGTGGCTCACCTCCGTTCTGCCTCTCGCTCTTGCCACGGCAACATTCCAGTCTCTTAAGTAGCTCTTAAAGGGGCGGGAGCCAAAAAACAACAAACAGAAGCGAGGAGAGCCCCGCACTCACTGTCGTTACACCACATCAAGGAATTTTCACCTTCAGAGAGCAGGTACTTGAAAGGTGTGCTGGGACACACTAAAGTGGGCGTGGTCGCACTTAATTTCCTGTAAACTCCGGAGCTGGTGGGGAAACATTTTTAAGCTCCGGAGCTGGGAGCCATTTGCCACGGAGTTTAGGGGTCGTGTGAAAAGGCTCTCAGAGGAGATGTGATCTGGAGACTTCCGAGTCCACCACTTGACCTCTCTGCAGCACTTCTTGACCTCTTCGGGCCACCAAACGGGTCGTTCTGGCTGATGGAAACCGGAGGCCCCGCGCAAGAGCTTCCCTCTTGTTTCCATGGTTACAGTTATAACCCCATCTAAAAATTAGACCGAGGGACGTACAGCTTTCGTGTAGCCACAACAAACCCTTCCTTGCTTAAAGGGGGGGGAGGAATTAAAGCAGTTGAATACTGAACTGGGGTGTCTCTGTGTGGTTTTCCTTCCTCAAGTGCTTGACAGGTTGAGATCAGTCACCCACCTGGAAAGATAGCAGAAGTAGAAACACGTGGGGGTGGGGAGAAGGGGGTATTTAAGACTGCCAAAATTTCAAAAAAAATTGTTCTGGTCAGGAAAGCATCTTATTTGCTACACTGTATTCACATAAGAACTTGGAAAACTTTATTATTACTATTATTTAAATTACAGTGGTACCTTGTATAAAGGAATTAATTCGTTCCACCCGCTCAGAGTCCCTGTTTGGGAAATCGGGCAGTCTAGAAATGCAATCAATCAATCAATCAATCAATAAATAAATAAAATTCTGTTAAGCAAATTTTCCTTTGTACAAATTTCCCATAAGAATGCGTTGAAAACGGATTAATTCCTAATTGTGACCTTTTTTCTGTTGTCCGGATTCGCCCCATAGGCAATTCGGTTCAGCGATTTCCCCCATCTCCAGAATTTTTTTCGTTTAACCAGACATGTCCAAACTTCTGCACTCCTGATGTTTTGGACCACAACTCCCAGGATTCCAAGCTTGTATTTCCAATGGCAAAGGCCTGTGGGAGTTGTGGTCCAAAACATCTGGAGGGCTGAAGTTTGGACATGCCTGCAAGCGGATTTTCTGTTAAACAAGCTGCTCAGCCATGGGAACTCATTGGAAGTGTGGTGCGAGTGAAACGCTTCTTTAATACTCCGTTTTGACTATAAAAAGCCCTGTTAGGGTTACTGTAAGTCGGATTTATCCCGATTTTCTTTGAGAGCTGCCCAGCCTCATCCCACGTCCATATGGCGGGTGCCCCCTTGATCCTGCCCTCTGAGCCCCTCTCTTTCCGAGTCACTCCCCCACCGGTTCTTTCTGACCTGGGCTTCTTCTCTTTCCAGATGGCTGTCTACTTCTGTGCCGGGACCCTGGAGGATGAGACACTCTTTCGCCACTACGCCTTGAATGTGCCTCTCTACACCCACTTCACGTCCCCTATCCGCCGCTTCCCAGACATCCTGGTGCATCGCCTGCTGTCTGCTTCTCTGGGTAGGTCTCCCCAATCGATGCAGGCCTCTGGCTCCTTCCCTTCTTCTCCTCCTTCAAGGGCCGTGTCCTCGTAGAACAGGGGTGCCCAAACTTTTTGTAAGGAGGGCCAGATTTGGTGGCTGAGAATGTGTCAGGGGCCGGTTGCTCCCTGACCCAGCTACCCCACTCCAGGCCCCACCCACTGACCCATAAGCCCCACCCACTGACCCCTTGCGCGCGCCGAGCTTCACAAGGTTCCCGGTGTTGCCGGTGGTGACGGCTTGCCCGTGCGCCACCCCTGCACTCGTGCCCAGCCTCACATGGTTGCCGGCGGTGCTGGTGGTGGTGGCCCACCACCTCGCCCGCCCACCCAGCCCCACAAGCTTCTGCTCACCGGCTGGCCAGCCCACCCAGCCCCTCAAGCTTCCCAGCGGTGTGTGTGTTGGTGGAAGATTTAAAAAAAAAAAAAAAACATGGGGCAGAGGAGGGGGAGGGAGGGGCGGGCCGGCCAGCCGCGGGCCACTCAGAATGGCCTGACGGGCTGGATTTGGCCCCCGGGCCGGACTTTGGGCAGGCCTGTCGTAGAACGTTGGTGATCAGTAGCCTGAAATGCTTTCCATCCACAGCTATTCTAAACAGAGCAGCTGTGCTCACTGCAGACCATTGGCTTAAGTTCTTAAGCCAGAATGTTCTTCTATGCCCCGGACCACACTTCCCATCTATTTTCCCTTGAAGGATAACTTAACATAAGAACATAAGAAGAGCCCTGCTGGATCAGGCCAAAGGCCCATCTAGTCCAGCTTCCTGTATCTCACAGTGGCCCCACCAGATGCATCTGGGAGTGCACAAGACTAGATCTCTGTCTCCTGATACCCCTCCCCTGCATCTGGCCCTTGAAGTACCCTGGTTTTAAGGCTGGAGATTACACATCTCCCTCATGGTTTGTAACCTGTTACGGACTTTTCCTCCAGGAATCTGTCCAATCCCCTTTTGAAGGCATCCAAGCCAGATGCCATCACCACATCCTGTGGCAGGGAGTTCCATAGACTAACAACACGCTGGGTGAAAAAATATTTTCTTTTGTCTGTTCTTACTCTCCCAGCCCTCAATTTGAGTGTATGTCCCCTAGTTGGTATTTCTTGTTGCACATTATGTGTCCGAAATACTGCAATTTTCTTCTCTTTACAGTGTTGAGGATTTCTAACATTTTATTCATGCTCTCTAATTAGGGATGGGTGGAAGCGAAAAAAGAAAATGCTGTTGCATTGTTTCGTTACGAAACGAAACGAGGAAGCAGCATTTCGTTACAGACAAAACAAAACTGTCATTTTTCCATTGAAATGAAGTGTTTCATTCCATCATTTTCGGACTCCTGCCGTGCACCAGGCACCAGGGGGACCCTCTGGTACCGAATGGGCCAGGTTTAAAGGGCTCCAGCCACTGACAGCTCAGCAGGAGCCCTTTTAAAATGGCTCCCACAGTCCCACGCACCAAATCTGGTGCCTCTAGGACCCAGGGGAGCCATTTCGTTTCGTTTCATTTCGTTTTGTATGATTTTTTTAAAAAAATCATAAGAAACAAAACAAAACAAAACAGATGTGAGCACAAAACAAAACAAAACATTATTTTCCCATTTCAATCCCATCCCTAGTTCTCATACAGCCACGTTAGTGACTCTGGCTGTCCAAGGTACCTTTAGAATTCATCTGTACGTCTTCCAGCTTCCTGTGTAATGAATCTACTGGGGTCAAATGGTCAAGGGTAGAGCAGGGGTCAGTCACAGGCAGCCCCTTGGCCAACCCTGGCCCCCAAAGGCCCTCAAATTTATCCTGGAAATCTTTCTGCCGACATGTCATTGCATTTGGTGTCGGAGGCTTCAGGTCCAGGAAGTCAAATGTCCTGTTTTCAGTGGGGTTCTTAGTGGCATGATTTTGCTGTTCAGTTTCATTGGGGGGGTGGGGAGAGATTAGGCTAAATGGACCGCCCACCCAGACCCACTAGAGTTGCCCACTCCTGAAATACATAAAGGGTTTTTTTTTTGTGTGGTTGCACAGCCTGACACACTGGAAACCCACGGGCAGCATCTAGAAACTGGGAACCAACTCAGGGCAACCACACAGAGTGGATTTGTCACTTAGGGCGCTTTTACATGACCTCTAAAATCCGCTGGCAACTTAAATTCGGACCAGAGATTGTGGGGTTTTGTTCTGCTTCCTGTGTTCCCACCCTTCCGCACTCCATTGCTCCTGTCTGCGGTGAGGGGAGGAAAAAAGGGAGGAAAAAATGCAGGCTCACCTCCGCCTGCCTTCGGAGCAGCCCCATAGGGATTCCTGTCTGTTAAAGGGGCAGCAGGAACAACAAAACAAACAGAAGACGCGGAGGGCCCAGCATCTACAGCTTTACAATGCACATAGGAAAAATTTTACCTCCAGAGACCAGGTACTTGTAAAATGCCCTGAGGCACGCTTAGGTGGGCATGGTCGTACTTAATTTTTTTTTAAAGTCCACAGGTGGTGGGAAAACAATTTTAAGCTCCGCATCTGGGAGCCCTTTGCATTGGATTTTAGGGGTCGTGTAAAAGCAGCCTTAGATTGCCTGAAAGGAAGGAACTTGGATGAGAACTTCCATCGAAGCCCAACTGCAGTACTGCAGCCCAAACTCTGCTCACCACCCAGGGTTCAGTCTCAAGTAGCTCAAGTGTCGTTCAGCCAGCCATCCTTCCGAGGTTGGTAAAATGAATACCCAACGTTCTGGAGGGGGATGGCAATGTATAGCCTACATAATTACATTGTAAACCACCCAGGGAGTGCTTGAGGTGCCACGGGGAGGTATATAAGCAGCACACATCCATAATCCCGAACCATTGGGGACCAATGGGTATCGGAGTCCTTCTAAATTTGCAGCGCACCTCAAGGTGTGTGCCCGACTTAAGCCATTAAAATGATTTCAGTTGTTTAAAAGGAAGGCGTCCAGCCCCTATATATAGGCAGCTGCCTTTCTAACCTTCTTCTGACCATCAGTTTCTTCTTCTTCTTCTCCTCCTCCTCCTCCTCCTCCTCCTCTTCCTCTTCTTCTTCTCCTCCTCCTCCTCTTCTTCTTCTTCTTCTTCTCCTCCTCCTCCTCCTCCTCCTCCTCCTCTTCTTCTCCTCCTCCTCCTCCTCCTCCTCCTCCTCTTCTCCTCCT
>JAHTLZ010000379.1:63370143-63395202 GCA_023846285.1 Phrynocephalus versicolor | reverse complement strand
CTCCTCCTCCTCCTTCTCCTCCTCCTCCTCCTCCTCCTCCTCCTTTTCTTCTTCTTCTTCTTCTTCTTCTTCAGGCTCGGGACCCCCTCCACAGATGGAGGAAGCAGCGATGCAGAAGCAAGCGGAGCACTGCAATGACCGTAAGATGGCCTCCAAGAGGGTGCAGGAGCTGAGCGCAGACCTCTTCTTTGCTGTCTTTGTCAAGGTGAGACCCAAGCGGCTCCCGGAGGACTCCCTGGCACAGCAGGATGTGGGGTGGATGGACTGGAAAGCCCGACATCTTACATATGAACATATAAGAACATAAGAACAGCCATGCTGGAGCAGGCCACAGCCCATCCAGTCCAGCATTCTGTCTCACACAGCAGCTCGCCATTTGCTTCAGGGTATTCCCAAGCAGATGTCTTCACCTGCTTATGATTCCCCACAAATGGCATTGAGAGAGATTCTGCCTATCTCTCCAATCTGGAGGTTGGTCCTTAGGCATCCATCATGATAACTTGTTCTCCGTGAACTTGTCTAATCCTTTCTTAAAGCTGTCAAGGCTGACAGCTGTCACCACTTCTTCTGGCAGGGAGTTCCACAGACCAGTAATCCTCTGGATGAAAAAGGACTTCCTCTTAATTTTTTTTGAGATCTAGCACCCAAAAGTTTCATGGAGTGCCCCCTAGTTCTAGTGTTGTGCGATAGGGAAAACAGTTTTTCCTTATCTACTTTGTCCACACCGTGTATGATTTTATAAACTTCAATCAGGTCACCTTTTTAGGCGCCATTGTTCAAGAGTGATCTTAATCAGGACTGAGATGGCCAGGAAGCCTCTGTGGCATTGTAAGGGCAAAGGGACTGTTCTCGGCTCATGGGACACCCCCCCCCCCCGGGCGTCCTTTGCAACCATGGCACCATCAGTAACTGGAAAGCCTCCTAGCACTGAGTTGGCTGGCACAGATGCCCTGATGCTCTTTAAAAAGGGAGCCAGTGCAGACCAGCTCTTGCCGTTTCTACACCCTGGCCCTAAAACAGTTCGACGGCAGAAAAAGATGTGGCGAAATGATTCCAATGCCCACTAGAGGGAGAGAGCGGCCTTTTTAAAGAAGGAGAAGTGCCCATTTTCATGCCATTCTTCCATAACTGCACGGAACACTGTTTTACCTTCCCGGTTTTTACGGCGGTACCTACTTATCTACTTGCATTTTACATGCTTTTGAACTGCTAGGTTGGCAGGAGCTGGGGTGAACAGTGGGAGCTCACTCCACTGCCTGGCACCCGGGATTCGAACCACTGACCTGCCGACTTTTCTGCGCTGTAGCCCGCTGAGCCACCACACCCCTAACTAAATGATAAGCGATTAGAAACTGATAAGCAATTAGAAGGAGAAGCGCCCAGACAACCAGTGGACTTGGGGGCTGTCTTGAGTGAATCTGGCTCCAAACTGCCTACAGTAAAAAAAAAAAAAAAGACACCCACTGAGCCTCGTGGCGCAGTGGTTAAATACCTGTACTGCAGGTAAAACTGTGCTCACAACCTGGGTTCAATCCCCGGTAGCAGGCTCAAGGTTCACTCAGCCTTCCATCCTTCCGAGGTCGGTAAAATGAGTACCCAGCTTGCTGTGGGGGGCAATGTGTAGCCTGCACTCTGTAATTAAAATTGTAAACCGCCCAGAGACTACTTGTAGTAGTATGGGGCGGTATATAAGCAGAACACTTTGCTTTGCTTTGCTTTACAGGGGTGTCCAAACTTTTTGCAAGGAGGGCCAGATTGGTGAGGTGAAAATGTGTGGGGGCCGACAATTCAGCTGCATTTGGGCTTCCGGGCCGGACTTTGGACAAGTCTCTATAACATGCAAAGAGGCCTGGAGGATGCTGCAGCAACAGAGCCAGGGGTGGGTAGGCTGGGCAGGTGGCTGGCGGAATGGTCGGAGGCAGGGAGGGCAGGCAAGCTGTAAAACTGCAAACTGACATCTTCATCCAGTATGGGGAGGGGGCGGGCTGGTAGGGATGCGTGACAGGCTGAGCCAGTGGGGAGAAGAAGCCGCAGGCCATTCAGAATTTGAAAACGGGCCACGTTTGGCCCCCGGGCCTGACTTTGGACATGCCTGCCCTAGTACAATGTTGGCGAACCTATGGCACAGGTGCCAAAGGTGGCTCTCGGAGCCCTTTATGTGGGCACCTGACATCGCCTCTTTCACAGCCACCTGTATTCAGGTTAAATTGCTGTATCGGCACTTTGTGAAAATTAGTGGGTTTTGAATCGTAATTTGGGCACTCGGTCTCTGAAGGGTTTGCTATCACTGCACTAGTACTTCTGGATGCCTGCAGGAGCAGAAACCCCGAGGGGGAAGGAGTATTGGGGGTCTGGGGGCTGCAGAGAGCCTCGTGCAGGCCACGGGCACCCTTTCGACCTTACCTTGCACCCCCTTCAGGTTGCGGCATGGGACTCTTCCGGGTTCCTTTGACAACCTCACCTTGTGCCTTATGAGGAAAGGCTAAAACATTTGGGCCTCTTTAGTCTGGAAAAAAGGCGCCTGAGGGGGGATATGATTGAGACGTACAAAATAATGCAGGGCATGAGTCAAGTGGATAGAGGGAAGCTCTTCTCCCTCTCCCGAAATACCAGAACTAGGGGACATCCACTCAAACTGAGGGCTGGGAGAGTAAGAACAGGCAAAAGAAAATATTTTTTCACCCAGCACGTTGTTAGTCTGTGGAACTCCCTGCCACAGGAGGTGGTGATAGCATCTGGCCTGGATGCCTTCCAAAGGGGATTGGACAGATTCCTGGAGGAAAAGTGAATCCCAGGTTAGAAACCATGATGTAGATGTGTCATCTCCGGGCTTAAAACCAGGGTACTTCAAGGGCCAGATGCAGGGGAGTGGTATCAGGAGACAGAGATCTAGTCTCGTGCGCTCCCAAACGCATCTGGTGGGGCCGCTGTGAGATACAGGAAGCTGGACTAGATGGGCCTTTGGCCTGATCCAGCAGGGCTCTTCTTATGTAAATCCTTTCCCCACCTGTCTGGTGATTGGCATCCCTTAGAGGCCTCTTCCAACTTCACACTCCTTGGATTCTCTGTTTTCCATCTTTAATTTGAGATTCCGAGTTTTCTCTGCCGCCTGGTTGGCAACCTCTGCCGAGTGCTTCCCCTCTCCGGATGGCAGGACGCATGGCTTCTGTTGACGGAGGCCAAGGATGGGGCCGGGTGGGAGCAGCTGGGTCCAGAAATTGGGGTGCGCATCTGACCCTCTTCTCCGTTGGCCTCTTCCAGGAATGCGGGCCCTTGGAGTCGGAGGCCATGGTGATGGGCGTCCTCAACGAAGCCTTCGACGTCCTGGTGCTGAGGTTTGGCGTCCAGAAGCGCATCTACTGCAACGTGAGTGGCCTCTCCAGCAGAGGCGGGCATCTCGCTTTTTGTTTTCCATCACTTCAGAGACTAGGACTCGAAGCTGTGGTCTCAAACTACAGGAAAAGAGATTCAGTTTAAACATTAGGAAGAATTTCTTCGGCAGTGGAAGATGCTGCCACAAAGGAGGGTGGTGGAGTCTTTGGAGGTTTTTAAGCAGAGGCTGGATGGCCATCTGTCGGGAGTCCTGTGATATTGTGATGGGGTTTCTGCATGGCAGGGGGTTGGACTGGGTGGCCCTTGAGGTCTCTTCCAACTCTAGGATTCTATGATTCTCTTTTGCTTTGGGATAACTAACAAGGGCAGGGGCAGCCCCTAAGACTACGACTCCCATGATCCCCCAGCCAGTATGGCCAGCGTGGATTCTTGAGACCAATAGTCCAAAGCAAGTGTTTCCCCCAAGGTCTACACTTACCTTATTGGAATACTGACTCGGGGATAATGGCAGTTGTGATGTAAAAAAGTAACTTTCCCAAGATCTGGGTAGTACAGGGGTGGGGGTTGGGACTCCACCCTGACCAGTTCTTAGCTGGAACAGGCCCCTGAGCTGCAGAATTTATTGATTGATTTGATTTGATTTGATTTTTATATCTCAAAAACCATCTGGCCTGGAAACCAGAATCCTCCTTGCTCAGCTCAGCTGTCAAGGCCCTTGATTATTCATTCATATGTTTATTTATTGGATTTTTATACCACCCATCTGCCAGCGAGGTCACTCTGGGCAGTTACTCCAGGGTGTAGAGGTGGGAGAGGAAACCGGGGGTTTGCTGAGCCTTGATTGCAGGGAAGCGCCAGAGGAAGAATCGAGCACCAGCCTGGTGGACCACAAGCGCCATTTTGGAATGACACCAGCGCCACTTTGGAAACGAAGCAGGTTGGGTCCAAGAAACGAAATGCCTGGTTCCATTTTTCCAGGCACCCTGTCGGGGCAACCTTCACAGCTGATGAAGGCCCCTATCCCTTCAGCCAGTGCTTTCCGCTGTCACTCGGCTGTCTCCTCTCCCGGGCACATCAGGCATATTTTCTCGCAAGGGCCAAGGACTGCGTCCCCTGCCCTTAATGACAGACTCTTGGCGACAATCCTTCTGTCTCAGCCTCAGTTTTTCCCATCTGTAAAATGGGCGGCATGGTCGCTCACCACGCCAGGCTGCCGGACAGGGAGAGGGAGAGGTACCTAGAGGTAAACAGGTGTCAGATAAGATATCCCAACCCTGGCTCAGGGCAGTGGGTCCGTTCCAGCGTCCAGAGGGTGAGATGGGATGGAGAAGCTCTTGGCAGGAAAGTTGCCTCCTCCTGCCCCCCCCCAAAAAAACAGCTTCTGCTGTCTCTCCCCCTCGGGTCCCATCCTGTTTGCCTTCTCCAGTGGGCCACTGGGTACTTGTGGGGCTCAATGAGTTGACCTTGGCCCGGCGGCAGCTGCTTGGAGGAGGAGCCGTGCATAGGGGAGCCCTCCCGACTCCATCTGCTCCATCCGTCAGAACCCTTCCAAGGGGAATAATTATCCACTCGTAGCGGTGCAATTAAACCGAGATGATAATGGCACCGGAGGCGCTTTTGCCTCTGAAAACAAGGAAACGGGGAGAAGTCAGTTCTAAGTTCACCTTTGGAAATGGGAAAGGGGGAGGCATTCGGGAGGTGGGGGGGGAGAACTTGTGCAAACCCCGGGCCTCATTGGACGGCAGGCGGCGGCTCCTGCCTGTTCCAGGGTTATGCACTGAACTGCCGCTCGAACCCATTCGAGAGAGGGCTGTGTGGCCAAACAAGACTGCTGCTAGGAGGTGACACTCGGAGACCATCCTTGGATGGCTGCCACAGAGCGTCCGCAGCGGACTGCAAACCAGAAGTTGGAAATAACTAATAACAAAGCACGGAGGTAGCAACTGGACTTAAGAACATAAGAAGAGCCCTGCTGGATCAGGCCAAAGGCCCATCTAGTCCAGCTTCCTGTATCTCACAGCAGCCCCAACAAATGCCTCTGGGAGCGCACGAGACTAGATATCTGTTTCCTGATACCACTCCTCTGCATCTGATCCTTGAAGTACCCCTGATTTAAGCCTGGAGATGACACATCTCCATCATTACAACCCATGAGGGAGATGTATCATCTCCATGCTTAAAACTGAGGTACCTCAAGGACCAGATGCAGGGGAATCTGTCCAATCCCCTTTTGAAGGCATCCAGGCCAGATGCCATGACCACCTCCTGTGGCAGGGAGTTCCACAGACTAACAACGCGCTGGGTGAAAAAAATATGTTCTTTTGTCTGTTCTTACTCTCCCAACCCACACTTTGAGTGTATGTCCCCTAGTTCTGGTATTTTGCGAGAGGGAGAAGAGCGTCCCTCTATCCACTTGACTCATGCCCTGCATTATTTTGTACGTCTCAATCATATCCCCCCTCAGGTGCCTTTTTCCAGACTAAAGAGCCCCAAATGTTTTAGCCTTTCCTCATAAGGGAGGTCCCCCACCCAGTAATCATTTTACTTCTTTTCTTGTGAGATCGAAATGTTTCACTCCTCATCCAAGCACCTTCGTCAGTCTGAGGAAGTCGTGACCAGTAACTCAACCTCTGGATAACTCAACCTCCCTTTTTTGACTTCAACCTCTGGATAAGCTCACCTGGACGACTGAGAATCTTCACAAACATAGTTAGCTGTAACTCCTGGCTTGGGATGGGATGAGGGCAGCAGAGATCCATGAAAGCTACTTTTTCATAGTCATGCAGCAAAGTTACATAATTGGTCAAATGAGTAACAGTTTTAGTTGCTTTGAGAAGTTCCTTTTAAAGAGCATTTTTTTCAAGATATTTCACAAGAATGTCTTGTTGTTAAGCTGTTCCCCACCTCCGCCTCTGGCCGCACCCACATAACAGAAAATAATGGGGAAATAACAGTGGAACAGGTGATCCAGCAAGTTACATTTATGACCTTACAGTGAGTAAAAGCAACACGCAACCTTTCAAATAGTTGTAAGAGCAACAAGTTTGTTTTGTGAAGCCGTTATCTCTCAGCCTTGCCTAAAACAGTTAAGGCAGCTGTTGTCTTTTTAAAAAATATTTTAATTTTTGCCGTATCTGAGAAAGTTGTGTTGCTCCTTCAGAGAGAGACCCTTGACCCAGCAGTAACTACTAACTCACTTTGCATAATTTGACCCCCCGAATCCTGCCTGGGATCCCACTTCCCACATCCTGGCTTTTGTGAGTGTATCCAGACCAGCCCCTTCAGCAAATTTCCTGAGGAAGTCTGTGGTGTCCCTTACATAACTGGGTGCATTGGTGGCATATGGTTTGAGAACGTTATCCAAGTATCCAGATACTCCCAACTTTGATGGTGTTGATGCTTGATACAATCAATCGACCAGGATTACCTTGTTTATGTATTTTTGGTAGGAGGTACAAGGTTGCTGGGGGGGGGAGGTGAAAAGTGTCGGCTGCAAAGTCAGCAGCTCAGCGGTTCGAATCCCAGGTGCCACGGAGTGGAGTGAGCTCCCGCTGTTCACCCCAGCTTCTGCCAACCTAGCAGTTTGAAAGCATGTAAATGCAAGTAGATAAAAAGTTACTGGCCTAAAAAGTGGGAAGGTAAACAGTGTTTCCTTACACCCATGCCGGCCACGTGGACACGGACTTGCACAACACTGGCTCTTCGACTTGAATACGGAGATGAGCACCGCCCCTAGAGTCGGACACGACTAGCATGCATGTGCAGGGTGGTGGTGGAACCTTTACCTCTACCTTTTAGAAGGTTGTTAGTTGAGGTTCTTGTAGTGTATTCTGCAGGATTTGTTCACGTATGTTTCCAGGGAGGTCTTTCGTGAAGTTCTGTAATACCTTTTGGTATTTGGTGGTTGGGTCTGTGGATAAGTTAAAGGTAAAAAGGTTCCCCCTGCACATGCGTGCTAGTCGTGTCCGACTCTAGGGGCAGTGCTCATCTCCGTATTCCAGACCAAGAGCCAGTGTTGTGCAAGTCCGTGGCCACGAGGCCGGCATGGCTGCAAGGAAACACTGTTTTACCTTCCCGCTTTTTACAGCAGGACCTATTTATCTACTTGCATTGACATGCTTTCAAACTGCTAGGTTGGCAGGAGCCAGGGGTTATGAGCTCGCTCTGCTGCGTAACACCCGGGATTTGAACTGCCAAGCAGCTGACGTTGCAGCCAACCGTTTTCGGAGTGCTGAGCCACCACGCCCCTGTGGTTAGGGGCTGGTAAAATTTGGTGCTGGAAAGTTTGTCTTTCGGTTCCCTGTGTGTAACTTGATTTGTCCATGATGACCACAGCACCGCCCTTTGATGGTTTGTGTTCCCTCTTGCAGGCTTTGCCGCTGGTGGGGTTCCAGTTTCAGAAGTCCGGCAGGAAGCCTCAGCTAACGCTCTTGTGGGAACCAGAGGATGCGGAACAGGAAGCTGTCCAACAGGTGAAGCACCCGGCTAATTGAGGACTTATGCTGCTCATGAATAGCTGGGCAGCTTTAGGTCAACTAACAAGCTGCCTTCTTCTGTATCTGGCCGTTGGCCCATCTGGCCACAGCCCTTTATTCTGCAGACCCTGGAGAGGTTTCTGTGCTCCCCATAGCAGCTCCCAGAAACGGAACAGACTTGACGTTAAAATCCAATATCTTAACGAGAAGCGGCTTAGGGAACTGGGAATGTTTAGCCTTACCATGAGAAGGTTGAGAGGGGGAGATGATGGCCGTGTTTAAATATTTGAAAGGATTTTGAAGAGAGGACTGGTTTGTTTTCCATGGCTTCGGTGACTAGGACTCGGAGCAGTGGTTTCGAACTAGAGGAAAAGAGATTCCATTTGAACATGAGGAAGAACTTCCTGACGGTTAGAGCTGTCTGGCAGTGGAAGATGCTGCCACAAATATCTGGAAGTTGGGTCATGGCAACTAAACTTCTTTTTCTTGAGAGATTGAAATTTTTCACTGCTCATCCAAACAGACGAAGCTGTTTGGATGAGCAGCAAAACGTTTCAGTCTCTCAAGAAAATGAAGTCCAGTTGCCATGACTCAACTCCCAGATAAATTCACCTGGATGACTGAGAATCTTCACAGACATATGCTGCCACAAAGGCGGGTGGTGGAGTGTCCTTCCTTGGAGGTTTTTGAGCAGAGGCTGGATGGCCATCTTTCAGAAATACTATGATGGAGGTTCCTGCATGGCAGGGGGTTGCACTTGGATGGCCCACGAGGTCTCTTCCAACTCTAGGATTCTATGATTCTAACTTAGACACCAAGAGAAACCTGGAAGGTGGTCTGCAGGGAGGTCAGAGGTTGGTGGAGGAGCCTCTCGTTTGTACACAGAAGGGTCCATATTCAGCCTCTGGCATGTGCATAAATAGGATGGGTTAAAATCCCGAGAGCAAGCAAACTCGCAAGGGTAGCAGAGTGAAGACTTAAATTAGCAAGCTCTGTGTCGCTTCGTATAGCCATCCCATGCCTCCACGATCCAAGAGCCTGGGATGGATTTGAAACATGCCTGGTGCTGAGTGTCTGCAGCTGCGTTCTTGCCCACATGGCAAACCCCTGCAATGAGAGTAATTCTCAGAATTTTTAGGGACATTTGGGGTATGGCACCCCAGTAGGAGGTACCTTTGCTTAGCAGAGTAGCTGTGGCAGAGTTTCCTCCCGGTATTTGAACCCGTGTTATCCTTCTGCCCTTGAGAGCCACACACCCGGCAGAGGCTGAGCTTAAAGTGAATCGACCCTGGTTAGTACTTGGATGGGGGACCACCAGGGAATACCAGGTGTTGTAGGCGCCTGGAGTAGGAACTGGCAAACCACTCCAGTATTCCTGCCAAGAAAACACCATGGACATGGAGTCACGAAGAGTCGGTCACGACTGTAACAATACAACACATACCACTTTAAGTAGTTTCTGGGCGGTTTACTGTTTTTAATAACAGTATGCAGGCTACACATTGCCCTCCCAGCAAGCTGGGTTTTACCGACCTCGGAAGGATGGAAGGCTGAGTGAACCTTGAGCCTGCTCGCTGGGATCGAACCCTGCGTCGTGAGCAGTTTTACCTGCAGGACAGGCATTTAACCACTGCGCCACGAGGCTCCTGGAATCATCCAACAGGTGCCTCCACAGTGCCTGTACTCCGTTTTGATGTTGTTGTTGTTGTTTTGTTTTTTGCTGAGGCATTAGGTCCGTTATTGCTTTCTGTGCTTGGCTGTCTGGTGGACCTGCCCCATCTTCTCTGTTCATCTTGGGAGATGGGGATATCCAACCCCAAACCCAAACCCCCCAGCTCACTGGTTGCTCATTTCCCACTAACAGCTGTCTTATTTTCTGACCTCTCTCCCTCTTTGCAAATGCCTGTCCTGATTGGGCCCTCCTCCAGGCATTTAATTAACACCTCGTATAGACCTCCCCTCTTTCAGGTTGTTAACGGGGATGTCTAATAAGCTCAGGCTTATTAATAACCTCTCCATCTTGATTCCCAAACACACACATGCACGCATGCATCGGCGGCCATGCAGGATTCTCGCATTTTCCCCTGCCTGGGTGCTGTGCCCGCAGCCCTCAGTGGCAGAGCTCAGATCTAATTACACCGGCGTTGGCCCTCCCTCCCTCCGCAGACTTCCCGAGGTGCGGTGTCAAAAGACTTTAATAGACTCGGGCCATCTTCCCCGCACGCACCTCCCTGGCATCCATTAAAAACTCCATAACTCAGCCACGGGGAGGCATGGCGTTTGTCGGGTGTGATCAAGCTCGTCTCCGGTGCCAAGACCACGTTGGCAACCCTCTCGGCAGCTCCCTGGCTCGGGTTCTTGGCAAGAGAGCCGGCCGTGCCACCTGGAAGGAGGTGGAGAGGAGGCTACGGAGCGAAGGGAAAGAGTCGCGGGAGGCAAGGGCATGTGTGTTAATAATCAGCCGGCTCAAACACATAGGCATACTTTCCCCTCCTCTCGCCAAGGCCGTAATAAGTGCTGGTCTAGCTTCTGCAAAGCTTGCCAATGGCCAAGAGTGGAGCCGTGGGAATGGCCGTGGGCTCGAAAAGGAGAGCATTTTCCGAAAGCAGCATGTGGAGCAGGGAGGGGGTGCTTGAGCAATCTCCCAAAACATTGGGAAAAGGTCACTCCGGGGGAACCCCTGTGGCTTTGCTAGCTGAAGGACCTGCCAGGCCAGTGTCCTACCTACAGAAATTGAAGCAAAACCCTGGAGAGGGTCAGCGGCAGTTGAACTGGGGCTTCTCTGTTCTAAACACAGCCCATCCTGCAGAAAACACAGGTAGCTTTGACCTGGAGCCCCATGGCGGAATGGTTAAATGCCTGTCCTGCAGGTCAAACTGTGCTCACGACCTGGGGTTCAATCCCAGGAAGCCGGCTCAAGGTTCACTCAGCCTTCCATCCTTCCGAGGTCGGTAAAACCCAGCTTGCTGGGGGGCAATGTGTAGCCTGCATTACTGTAATTAAAAACTGTAAACTGCTCAGAGACTGCTTGAAGGGGCATGGGGTGGTATATAAGCAGAACCCTTTGCTTTTTTGCTTTGAATTTGGTTGAGGCAGGTCAGCCACTGAGTAGACTTCGCACTCGTAGCTTTCTCATATTCCCGACATGCTCCTTCCTCTGCTGCAAACCCCAGCCTTTGGGGCTTGCAATGAATGGCCTTGGGAAAGTCACCATCGCAATAGCCTCTGAGCTGCAGAGACGGAAGGGAACTTCTGGATCATGCAGCCCACCCCCTCTCGAGGAGGCCCAGAGGGGGGGGGGAATTGAACTCGCAACCTCTGGTTCTATGGCCAAGGAACCTCAGTCACTGAACAGACCACTAGCGTGCAGTGTCGATGTCATGCTTAGGCTGATACTTCACGCCCGTCTCGTCGCTGTTCGCCGTCCCGCTTGGGACCGGTATGAAGAAATCTTACCGCACGTCCATTGCATGACGACGGGAGTTCGTCCCGACCATGCCCCCTGAACTGTGATCTAAGCGGGATGAGAGATTCCCCTCCCTGGCATCAGGAATCTGTTCGTCATGCTTCTCGTTCCGAGACAAGAGTCCGTGAAGTCACGCTCGTCCCGGAACGAGTGGCGATTTTTCCTCGTTGCAGCGATGCAATTTTTTTTTTTTTGTCTTTAGACTGATGTCTTTCGAAATATCGAAAGAACGAGTCACGGCATTGTTTCCGTTGCCCTTTCCCCCTTCCTCTCACTCAAATAAGCACACGATCCTTGTTGTCCCGTTTCCAGTTCGTTCGTGTCCACCATTTCATTTTCTCAAAATACAACGAAGAGCACATGTACCAGCCACCTCGTGCTGGCGGTTTTGAACGGGTCCCCGTGGCTTGGAAAGCAGTCTAAAGCTTGAGTTCAAGGAAACCCAGGCGATCAAGGGGCTGCTGACCAGTTGCCCGACGGGACGAGCGTACAAGCTTGGGGGGGGGGTTATCCCCCTCTCCCCAAAAGAAAGGGGTGACTAAGGGTTAATCTTTTGGGGACCCAGCGGTGTTTAGAGTCATAAAGGGAGAGGAAAAGTCATTTCACCTTGCTTCTGCTCTTCCTCCTGTCTTGCTGCTCAAGGTCATCACCGTTTTCACCTTGGTGGAGGTCGTCCTGCGGTCCGACAACGTCCCCTTGAAGTACAACGCGACCCTGAAGAGGCCTGAAGGGAAAGGAGTGGCCAGGACCACTGGCTGACACGGACCACGCTGGCCTTGTGGATGCCGTCAAGGGAATACCGACTGAAGGGGCATCCGTCTGCCATCACTGCCTCGGAAAAGCCACAGGACTTTTTAAGATTGATTTTATTTCATTGCAGAAGAGTTTTGTTTTATCTCCGGATTTTTAACCCAAATTGGCGGGCGGTCTCTAACAGAGATTGCCAGTCCTCCACCACCACCACCCTCACACAAAGGGACCCAGAGGAGCTCAGCTGTGCCTCGGGTGGCCATTCCCTAACCCGACACTTTTTTTTCCAGCCGTGTTGGACTTGCAACCTGACCCATCCCCGGCCAGCGTGCTGGTTGTGCGTGATGGGAACTGTAGTCCGGCAAGCCTGGAAGGTGGCCAGCGGTGGGATGGTTGCCTAAAGGCTTTCCTAGATGGTGCCAGCGGTGGGATGGTTGCCTAAGGCTGGTGCCGCCGATGGTGTGTTACCTGGTCAGGCGGAACCATTCTCCTTTTGGCTCGATAAATAAAAACATGGTGTGTGTGTGCGCGTGTGTGGACCACCTACAAGTGCATCCCTGGGAGATTTATTTTGTGGCTTTCCATCCGTGCCCCGTGGCTTTACTGCAACCCTCGCCGTTGCAACGAGGGAGGAAGTTCTGCAATGGTGGCGTGGTAGCGACGGCAGGGTGGCCTTCCTCTTTTTTGTGTGTGGGTCTCACCCTCTTCCAGAAGGACAACACGGCCGAGAAAAAAGTTAGCATCAACAAGTACCTGGGTGTCCATTTGGGGTTAGGGGGACCTGGAAGTCTGAAAAGCAACTTAGAGCAGTGATGGCCAACCTTTTAGAGGCCGAGAGCCCAAACTGCAATTCAAAAACCACCTTTTTTTCCCAAAGTGCCAATACAGTGAAACCCCCCCCCCAGCTATCGCGGGGGTTAGGGACCCAACCCGACCCGCGATAATTGAAAATCCGTGATATGCGGATGCAGGTCGGGTCGGGCCTGGGGCGCCTAGCTGGGTGCTCTTGTACTTACCCCCAGCTTGGCACTGCTCCAAACGGGCCTGCGAGGACCTTCCTGGGCATTTGGGGGCCTCCAGAAAGATCAGGAAGACCCCCACAGGCCCGCTTGGGGCAGTGCCAGTTCTGGGGTAAGTGACACATTAGAACATAAGAAGAGCCCTGCAGGATCAGGCCAACGGCCCATCTAGTCCAGCTTCCTATATCTCACAGCGGCCCCACCAGATGCATTTGGGAGCGCATGAGAGATATCTGTCTCTTGATACCACTCCCCTGCCTCTGGCCCTTGAAGTACCCCGGTTTTAATCCTGGAGATTACATATCTCCCTCATGGTTTGTAACCTGGGATGGACTTTTCCTCCAGGAATTTGCCCAATCCCCTTTGGAAGGCATCCAGGCCAGATGCCATCACCACCTCCTGTGGCAGGGAGTTCCACAGACTAACAATGTGCTGGGTGAAAAAAGATTTTCTTTTGTCTGTTCTTACTCTCCCAGCCCTCAATTTGAATGGATGTCCCCAAGTTCTGGTATTTTGTGAGAGGGAGAAGAGCTTCCCTCTATCCACTGTACTCATGTCCTGCATTATTTTGTACGTCTCAATCATATCCCCCCTCAGGCGCCTTTTTTCCAGACTAAAGAGCCCCAAATGTTTTAGCCTTTCCTCATAAGGGAGGTGCCCCAGCCCAATAATCATTTTAGTTGCTCTCTTTTGCACCTTTTCCAGTTCCACTATGGTTTTTTTTTTTTTTGAGATGCGGTGACCAGAATTGTACACCATGCTCCAGATGCGGCCTTACTATTGTTTTGTACAATGGCATTATAATGTTGGCTGTTTTATTTTCAATCCCTTTTTGATAATCCCCAGCATGGAATTGGCCTTCTTCACCGCTGCCACACACTGGGTAGACACCTTCATGGAGATCTGAAACAGACCTTTCCCCCATTACCCCAGGGGGCCTTTTTCATATACTGCAATTGATGTTAAATTGTTAACCACTCTACAATAATTTAACCTGAATCCAGGTGGTTGTGAAGGGGTGATGTCGGGTGCCCACAGAAAGGGCTCTGAGGGCCGCCTTTGGCACCTGAGCCATAGGTTGGCCAACACTGAACTACAGGGAGTGAGCAAGCCCCCACCTAATAAAGCCAGTAAGGATAAACTGGAAATATTCAGACAAATCGGGGGCTGGGATAGTTCTGAGACCAAGCGGAGAGGCTGCTTGCCACAGATCTCTTTCGGAGTTGTGGAAGCAGCTCAGAACCGGGAGAATTTTCCAGGACCTTTTTCTTCTGACAAGTGGCAGCATATCCCAGCTTGACTCCAGGCCACTTTTGGTTCCCTTCCCTTACAAAAAAAAAGACTGAGAGGGGATATGAGAGATATGTTTAAATATTTGAAAGGATGTCACCTTGAAGAGGGGACTGGTTTGTTTCCCATGGCTTCAGACACTAGGACTCGGGGCAATGGTATCAAACTACAGGAGAAAGAGATTCCATTTGAACATTGGGAAGAACTTCATGACGGTTTGAGCTGTTCGGCAGTGGAATATGCTGCCCCAAAGGAGGGTGGTGGACTCTCCTTCTTTGGAGGTTTTTAAGCAGAGGGTGGATGGCCATCTGTCGGGAATACTGTGATGGGGGAGGGGGGTTCCTGCATGGCAGGGGGTTGGACTGGATGGCCCTTGAGGTTTCTTCCGAATCTAGGATTCTGTGTTCTGGAAGGTAGCTGGAAACAGCTGAGCGGCCGTCAAGCCTCCTTGGCGAAGGGGTGCTTGAGCCGAGCACCTCCAGCCAGGCTCCTTGAGTTGCTTTTGTGAGCCTATGAAATGACCGCAGGGGAACAGCGTGCTCTCAGCCTTTGCTGCAGGCCTGGAAGAGAGGGAGGGATAATGCTGGCCTGTCTTAGGGGGTGGCTGCCGAGATTGCTAACACGATGCACATCCAGCCTTTTGAATATGGAAAGTTAATTCCTAAGTCTTGACTGGTATTAATGTCCCAGTTTGCTGGGGATGCAAATCTTTATTTGTTTCTCCGTGGCAACAACAGAATGATTCAAAACATTTCTCCCCGCTGAGGGAGAGCACGAGACCTTTTGTGTCTTTTTATTTTATTGCATTGCATTGCACTGCACCTTTCAGAAACATTGAATAATAACTTGCAGCCTTAGTTCGTCTTCCTGGGATGCAGAGAAGCCATAACATATCTGGAAGTCTGCAGGTTGCCGGATGGCAGGCCTGGCCCAAGATGACCTTGCCAATACCAGGAGACTTGCCTTCCAGCTACTCTTTATGGCTGTGGATGTACCTTGCCGCTGCTTTCAAACTGGGTAAATTTTACCTGCCTTGAGAAAATCAAAAGTGGAGAGCTGTTGGCCCTTTTCTCTCCTGCAGAGTGGAAGCTGGCTAGCTTCAGAGATGTCTCTGTTTCCTCCATCCATGAGCCTTTTCACACGACCCCTAAGGTCCGCTGGCCACTTAAATTCAGACCAGAGATCTTAGAGGTTTGTCGATGTTCCTGCATTCCCACCCCCTCCGCACTCCCTCTTAAAGGGGTGGGGGGGCAAGAAAAGAACAAACAGAAGCAAGGAGAGCCCGGCAGTCACTATGTTATATCTGCATCAGGAATTTTCACCTCCGGAGAGCAGGTACCTGAAAAGTGCGCTGGGACACGCTTAGGTGGGCGTGGTTGCACATAATTATCTGTAAACTCCGGAGCTGGGAGCCATTTGCAGCAGAGTTTAGGGGTCGTGTACAAATACCCCATGTTAATTCTCTCTCTTGGCGTCCTCCAAAGGGCTGGGGCACGCAACAAAGGTGGAGGGGACTGCGTCGCTCCTTGCCTCAGGATATACACGTACACCGATCAGCCACAGCATTAAAACCACCTGCCTAAGAACATGGAAGTCCCCCTCGTGCTGCTGAAGCAGCTCTGATGCATGGTCTCCGGAAGAACTCTGAATGTTTAAGAACATAAGAAGAGCCATGCTGGATCAGGCCAATGGCCCATCTAGTCCAGCTTCCTGTATCTCACAGTGGCCCCACCAGATGCATTTGGGAGCGCATGAGACTAGATATCAGTCTCCTGATCCCACTCCCCTGCATCTGGTCCTTGAAGTACCCTGGTTTTAAGCCTGGAGATTACACATCTACAGCATGGTTTGTCACCTGGGATGGACTTTTCCTTCAGGAATCTGTCCCATCCCCTTTTGAAGGCATCCAGGCCAGATGCCATCACCACCTCCTGTGGCAGGGAGATCCACAGACTAACAACGCGCTGGGTGGAAAAAATATTTTCTTTTGTCTGTTTCCAGTGGTCTCTGCGGCACTGGAACATGAGCAGGAGATCTCTTTACGAAGACCTGCAGCTTTGCAGGCGGGGCCCCCGTGGATCCTATATGGAGTTCCAGCACATCCCAAAGATCAGTGACTCTCAACCGGCGGGTCCCCAAATGTTCCTGGACTGCTACTCCCAGAAATCTTCATCACTAGCTGAGCTAGCCAGGATTTCTGGGAGTTGCAGTCCAGGAACATCTGGGGACCCGCCGGTTGAGAACCACTGCCATAGATGCTCTGTGGAATTGGGTTCTGGGAAGTCAGGAAGCCAAGGTGACAGCTGGAAGGTACAAGACCCTTCCAACTTCGTGATTCAACGATTGAGTTGGTCAACTGCAAGAAAAGCATGACCTTTGCTAACACCTGTTGGTGGGTCCTATTTTTACATGCCATCTTCCAGCCATTGCACTTAAACCAGTGTTGGATAAAAATTATTATTATTATTTTAACTACGGCAAGCGGATGATATAACAGACTGGAGGGGGAAAGGCAGTGATTTGAGATGGGGGTTGCCTTTTCCCCTCCTCCAAGAAAGAGATACTTAATGACCGGAGCAGATCCACTCAGAACTTGTCTTCTGCATCGAAATCTCCCGGTGGGAGAGCAAACCCAGTTTCTTTCTCATGGAGGCCGTCTCAAAGGAGCTGATCCTTTTGCACAGAAGGGAAGGAAATGCAAGGCGTGCAATTCGGAGTTTCCACCAAACCCCAGTTTCCTGTTTTGTCTGAATACGAACATACCAAGGTCTCCGATTCTCTTTTCTGTGGCCTGCCTGCGTCGTAGCCTCCCTCTGAGGCAGAGGTGGGCACGCGTGGCACTTAGACTGTTTTAGAACTGTTGCAGATCCTACCAAGCCTCGTGTGAGCAGTGGGGAATAATGGCACTGTCCAACCACATGGCTTATCCATCCTTGTTTTAAGGCAGGGGTGCCCAAACTTTTTGTAAGGAGGGCCAGATTTGGAGGCTGAGAATGTGTCAGGGGCCGGTTGCTCCCTGATCCTGCCACCCCACTGCAAGCCCCACCCACTGACCCATATGCCCCACCCACTGACCCATAAGCCCCACCCACTGGCCACACGTGCGCCCAACTTCACAAGGTTCCCGGTGATGACGGTGGCGGCAGCCCGCCCGCGCAGCACCCCCATGCACGCGCCCACCCCACAAGCTTCCCGGCGGTGTCAGTGTTGGTGGAAGATTTTAAAAAAAAACATGGGGTGAAGGAGGGGGAGGGAGGGGCAGGCCAGCCAGCCGTGGGCCACTCAGAATGGCCTGGCGGGCCGGGTTTGGGGGGCCCCCGGGCCGGGCTTTGGGCAGGCCTGTTTTAAGGTAATCAAGGTAGCATGCATGCCCCATCTTCCATCCAAAAAGTCCTTAGCTGCAACCCTGTGAGGTAGGTCTGAGTTGAGAGCCTGATCTAAGACTGCTCTGAGAATTCCATGCCCGACCAGTGATTTGAGCCTGGATCCGCCTGATCAAAGCACAACACCATGCTGTCTCCAAACCAGGAGCCCTTAAATTTCTTTCTGCAGAGTGCAAAAAAGAAAAGAGTATGTGAAGCTCAGGTTTCTTGTGACACCTTTAGGCATTATGTTGCATCAGAACGAATCATCATAACCTCAAGGTGCCCTGATTAGTCCACCCTTTTCCCCTCATCAACTGGCACTTGCAGTCTCAATAACTCAGCCTGAGACAGTAGTAGCAGAAAGACATGCAAACTAAATACATTATTACACACTCACTACTTTCAACAGACAAAAGAGAAGGGGGAAAGCTTCTGGAGTGAGGCAGAGCTCTCGTTGAAATCTGAGACAGGGAAGGAACAATTGGTTAGCGCTGGATAGACTGACAGTCACCCCAGCCCAGAAAGGACCCTCCGAGCCAGACCTACTACGAGAGGCAGCATGCAAGTTTGCTATCATTCCAGCACCCAGAGTGAGAGATTTGCATGCTGCGATGTTCCTCTGCCTGTAAATTGGCTTCCACTAATTATCAAAGTTTTCTGGCACATACTGTCCATGGCTCAGCAACGTTTTATCACAGAGGGGGAATGTGCCACACACCCCATATCTCCCATAGACATCCGAGTCAAAGGGGGAAGGAAGGTGGAACTCCCGGTCAAACATATCTAGGAGTGCCACAAGCAGCCTGGCCAGAAATACACTATACCAGTGGTGGCAAATCTTCAGCACTCTGGATGTTTTGGACCGCAACACCCACAGTCCTTTGTCATTGGCCATCTAGGCTTGGAATTCTGGGAGCTGTGGTCCAAAACATCTGAAGTGCTGAAGGTTCGTCACCACTGCACTGTATACATAGGAGCGTTGTTGGTCCTTGGCCTTAACATTTCACCCTTCCTAGTTAGGAAGGTTGAGCTTAGTTTACTTTCCCTCTTTAATGCAGCTCAGGGGAAGGAACAGCCACCAACAATTCTGTCCGTTGTCCTACTGTTTGGACTGCAGAGTCCATGAATGGCCTCCAGTAGGAAGTCAACTGTTTTCTTTCATTAATTGTTTTGTGACATAAACAGAGACGACTCTAGTGGTCATGTTTCAATATCTTCGAGCCACCTTGAACTTTCCCAGCCTTCCCAAGTCTCCCAGATGTTGTAGTTAACACTGATGAATTAACTCTGCTGATAATTGCCCTGAGGCTCTGTAGAACTGGACTTGAGAAAGCTTACATCAGACTTCCCCAGTCTGCTGGCCTTCAGGTACACTGAGCTGTCACTCTTGTGGTTCCCGTCGTGCCTGGGAACAATGAGAGTTAGTTTATTTATTTTTGAATATTTTTATCCCGTCTTTCTCCTCGGAAAAGGACCTAAGGTTGTTTACAATAATGCAGTATAATATACAGCCCAGAACATTTGACATATTCAAGCTTAAGAACAGGGAACTAGAAGAGGCATCTTACAACAATTAAAAGGCATGATTAAATTTAAAAAGTGCATGAACAGTTAAAAGAAAAAAAATCCATTATGAGGGATGGAAAATAACACAGAAAACAGGGATGTTCTTATGAAATCACTCAATGCAATCATGCATGATAATCCATATAAAAGTCACATAGTATGTGGTCCCTCATTCAGGAAAAGCTTGCCTGAAGAGGAAGGTCTTTGCCTGCTTCTGGAAAGACATCAGAGATGGGTCAGTCCTGGCCTCCAGTGGGAGGGAGTTCCAAAGACTGGGAGCAGCCACAGAGAAGGCCCTTTCATGTGTTCTTCTGAGATGCACCTGTGAAGGTGGCGGGATGGAAAGAAGGAACTCTCCTGATGACCATAGCACCCGAGCCGGTTCATCCTGCAAGATTCGATCTTTAAGGTAGCTTGGACCCAGGCCATTTAGTACGTTGTAGATTAAGGTCAGCACTTTGAATTGTGCCTGATAGCTGATTGGCAGCCAGTGGAGCTGCTTTCATAGGGGTGTGATGTGATCTTTGTAGTCCACCCCAGTCAGCAGTCTGGCCGCTGCATTTTGGACCCGTTGAAGTTTCCTGAGGCTATCCATCAGTAGCCCCACATAGAGCATATTATAGTAGTCCAGCTGGGAGGTCACTAGGGCATGTGTCACAGTGGCCAGAGCAGGTTTCTCAAGAAACCGGTGTAGCTGGCATACTAGTTTTAATTGTGCAAGTGCATTCATGACCACAGCCGTGACCTGGGCATCTAGGCTCAAGGATGAGTCCAAGAGCACCTCCAAATTACGCACCTCTTATTTTTCAATTGAGAAGGTAATCCCATCCAATACAGGTTGCATCCCTATTCCTTGATCTCCTCTTTGACTGACCAGAAGCATCTCTGTCTTCTCTGGGTTTAGTTTCAGTTTGTTCTTCCTCATCCTGTTCATTACCGAAGCTAAGTCCTGATCTAGGGTATTGGTACACGACCCCTAAACTCCACCGCAAATGGCTGCCAGCTCCGGAGCTTACAATTGTTTCCCCACCAGCTCCGGAGTTGGCAGCAAATTAAGTGCGACCACGCCCACCTAAGCGCATCCCAGCACACTTTTTATGTACCTGCTCTTGGAGGGTGAAAATCCCCAGATCCGGATGTAATCTGGTGAGTGCCGGGCTCTCCTCGCTTCTGTTTGGTTTGTTTGCCTCCCGCTCCTTTAAGAGAAGGAATCAGGATGACGACGGGGCGGCTTTGGAGGTGAGCCTGCATTTTTTCCTCTCTTTTTTTCTCCCTCCCCTCACGCAGACAGGAGCAAGGAAGTGCGGAGGGTTGGGGACGCAGGAAGAGCAACGAACCCCCAAGATCTCTGGTCCGAATTTAAGTGGCCAGCAGATCTTAGGGGTCGTGTGAAAAGGCCCCTAAGGTCAAAATAGCTTCCTCGGAGTCTGGAGGTAACAAGAGGTAGAGTTGAGTGTCATTGGAATACTGGTGACACTTCACCCCAAAACTCCAAATAATTTCCCCCCCAGTGGTTTCATATAAATGTTAAATAACATAGAAGATAGAATAGAACCCCAAGGGATCCCACAGCTCAGTGGCTGTGGTTTTGAACATAAATCCCCTAAAACCTGCGTTCTCTTCTGCAGGAAGGACTGGAGTCACTTTAAAGCAGTGCCCCCAAGTCCCATTTCAGAGAGACCACAACAGGAGGATGCTGTGGTCAATAGTGTCATAAGCAGATGAAAGGTCCATTAAAAACAAAAGGGACACAGATCCCCTATCCATTTCCCTGCCTAGGTCATCTATCAAGGCAACCAGTGCCATCTCAGTCCCATAGCCAGGCCTGAAGCCAAGAGAATTCCTATTTTGTCCTTGGTTCCTACTTTTAGGAACATGCATTCAAATCCAGGGAACTGGGGATTGTGACATCAAGAAAGAGGGACGGAGTTGTGATAGACTATTGGCACTCCACCATCCTGCTCCCCCACCTCCGGTCTTGTCTGTTGTAGTCTTAAAACATCTGACAGCCACCAGGCAGGGGAATATAATGATCTTACAACTGCAGGTGAGTTTAAACCCACAAGCAGCAACTGAGGCACAATTTTGGAAACCTGTTGGGCATTTAGCTCCTCCATGTCGACCACTTTTCATCAAAGTTCTCTTATATGATTGCTTTGCTTTGTTGCTCAATTTTATACAGCTTCCTCCAGGGAGCCCAAGATGGCTTGTACGTTTCCTGCCAGCATCCAAGAAGCAGAGACGCTGATGCCAAGTTCCCCAGTTTTCCTTCCGGGGGGGGGGGGGGGTTCATTCTGAATCTTCCCCATGGTAAATCAGCAGCCTAACCACTGTTTCAGCTACAATGAGGCATGGGTAGAGAACTCTTCTACCTCCAGATATTAAAGACCTTGCAATCTGCTGCAAGCAAACCATACCCAAACCACCGTGGTTTCCCAAAAAGCTCAGTAAGGATCTGGAAAAAAATGACATTACAGGAAGCCAGGCAGCAACAGAAGAGTACCGACAAATAGCAAGGAATTGCAAGGATGGCATTAGGACAGGGGTCCTCAAACGATGGCCCGTGGTCCAGATGTGGCCTGACAAGGTCCTGAATGCAGTCCGGCGGACATTGCAGATGCCCCCACTCCCCCCGCACTTGAACTGAAAACTCAGCCATCAATGCAAGGGCGAAGCCTGCTGTTGTCCATAGTGTCTTGGGGCTGTGAGCAGGATGGGCCCTCCCCTACGCCCATTGGAGCCGAAGGAGAAGTGGGGCTGCTGTGCGGGCCGGCAGGTGTTGGGCTGGGGGCGGTTTGAAGTGGGTTGGGCCTTCCCTCTCCCCCTCTCAGAGCCACACTGGGGAGCTGCAGGGTCTGGCCCCCAACATTGGCATCTGGTCTGGAGGCCTTCAAAAGGGGATTGGACAGATTCCTGGAGGAAAAGTCCATCACAGGTTACAAACCATGAGGGAGAGGTGTCATCTCCAGGCTTAAAACCAGGGTACTTCAAGGGCCAGATGCAGGGGAGTGGGATCAGGAGACAGAGATCTACTCTCGTGTGTTCGCAGACGCATCTGGTGGGGCCACTGTGAGATACAGGAAGCTGGACTAGATGGGCCGTTGGCCTGATCCAGCATGGCTCTTCTTATGTTCTTATGTTATGGTCTTATTGTCTGAGGGACATTGAAACGGCCCCCTGTTTAAAAAGTTTGAGGACCCCCCTGAATTAGGAGGACAAAAGCTGAGAAGGAGCTGAGATTAGCAAGAGGCACTAAAAGCCACAAAAAGCCACATTCTTCAGGTATAGCAAAAGACAGAGAAAAGTAGCAGCAATGCCCCAGTGGGAGATGGAAAGATGGTTACAGACAATAAAGAAATGGCAGAGGTGCCAAATTCCTATTTAGCTGGGTCTTTTCCCAAAAGATAGCCTGTATGCCTACAAGCAAGTGTGAATGGCAGTTTGAGACTGATAAACAAATATTAAACGGGTACTAGGTTAAATGAGTTCATATCCCTGGAGCTGGTTGAACTGCATCCAAAGATATTGAAGATATCACACATAACCACTGTCCTTTTTCCCCTTGAAATCAAGTAGGATCTGTGAGGTACCAGATAATTGGAGGAGGGCTAATAAGCACATCCGATCTCGCCTGATTTCGGAAGCTAAGCAGGGTCGGCCCTGGTTAGTACTTGGATGGGAGACCACCAGGGAATACCAGGTGCTGTAGGCGCCTGGAGTAGAAACTGGCAAAGCCACTCCAGTATTCCTGCCAAGAAAACTCCATGGACATGGAGTCACAAAGAGTCGGTCACGACTGTAACAACACAACACACACACACAATGGTGTTCCTATCTTCAAACAGGGCAAAAAAGAAGAACCTGACAACTAGAAGGTCCAGCAGCCAGAGGCCTGCATATCTAACCAGTAGAGATGGGCATGAATAAAAAAAATGGCATTTTGTTTGTCGTTTGTCATTTAGGGGGTCCGTTTCGGTCCGTTTCCGTATTTCGCGAAGTTTTGCAAAAAATTCGTTTTTGTTTTTGTTAGTTTCGTTACTGTTTCGTTACCATTTATTTCAATTTTTGTGATTTTTTTTAGCTTTTAAAGCAGTTCAATGTATTGCCGTAACGAAAACGAAACGGACGACAAAATTTCTGGTGTTTCTGTTCGTTTCGTTTCATTTGAGAGATACAATTCGTTTGTCGTTTTGTTGCGTAACGAAACGAAAAAACGAAAACGAAAATGAAAAATTGTTCTCTACTAACCAGCAAGAAATCAAGGAGCTTGAGCTGTTCTTGGGATGAGCGTGGGGGGCTCACGGGGACACGGGTGTGCGTGTGTGCGCGCGCGCGTGTGCACCTTACCTCTCCCATGGTGGCAATGAAGAGTTGGAGGAGGAGGAGGAGGAGGAGGAGGAGGGTGCTTTGCCGCTCGCCTGGTGCACGGTGGCGGGAGGGCACAGGGCTTACTCCTCCTCTTCCCCCTCCCGGCACCCCCAGATTTCTGCACCTGGGACAGATGTACCCTTCTGCCCCCCACCCAAGATATGCCCCTGCATCTGCCTGATGACACCACCTCTTACCAACTTCACAGACTCTTACCAACTTGAATGCCCACCTTTTTCTGTGAAGCTGGTAGCAGATCCCTTCCTTCAACATCCATTTCTTGTCTCTCTCTCTTGCAATTTAGCCAAAAACTTGAGAAATAAGAAAAATGCACATTCTTTATCGATCACTCACTCCTTCCATGTCTCTCGGATGGTAGAATTCTGGCTGCACATCTCTTTCGATTGTACTTCCAATTGATTTACTTGTCTGTTTTAAATATAATTTTATCTGCGCATTCTTTCTTTCTGCAATAGTTTCGGTACACAAACAAATTTGTTCTGCTGTCTCTGCGCGTATAAACGCTCTCCGGTCTCTCCCGTGCAACCTGTTTCAGTTGTAGGTGCCTGCAGGCAGGCAGGGACCTGTCTTAACACTTAGTGAAGCAAAGCCGAAGCATAAAAAAGTAATTATCCTCTGCCTTTTGCTTGGATCCCCAACTGGGATATATGTCGGTAATAACTCCTGTTGCCCCCGACTTAAAATATTTAGCCATTTTAAAAATCTTTCCTCCTGGAACCTGATTCTGGTTTTTTTTAAAGCCACTGATGAATAGTTCTGTTGAACCTGAATGTTTGTACAGTATATTTTGTCTGCGTGTAGTCAGTTCTAACCAAAGATTTTGGATTGGGGGGGGGGATTTTTTGGAATTTTTGAACTGTAGATTGTGTTAAGCCAAACAAAGCCTGGTGTGTTATTATTAAAAAAGAAACTGCTGGTTTTATTTTCATTTTATTTCTTGTTATTGCTTCCCTGAACTATGGTTTCATTTGTTGTTCACCGCCCAGAGTTCCTCCAGGAAAACTGGGCGGTATATAAGTGGAATAAATTTATAAGACTCAGACATCCCCGGTGTAGGAAGGAGCACTATCAAAGGTCCTTTATTCCCACTGCTGTGAGAATCTTCAACTCTACAGTTTAACATATTCATATGGGGTATGCTGTAGCTTCTCTTTATATTTATTTTTATATACAAATTTTTAGTGTAATATTTGTATATTGGGTTTCTTATATTTAATCTCTATTAGCTATTTTTTCTCTCTCTCACACACCTTACACTTTTTTGTGCACTTAGCCATCTTTACTTGTTTTTTATACTGGGAGCTGTGTAACAAGTAAATTTCCCCAGATGTGGGATCAATAAAGATTTATCTTAATCTTAAACAAACAAACAAACAAACAAACAAACAAACAAACAAACAAACAAA
>JAHTLZ010000379.1:63342780-63370133 GCA_023846285.1 Phrynocephalus versicolor | reverse complement strand
ACAAACAAACAAACAAACAAACAAACAAACAAACAAACAAACAAACAGATTTTCCCCAGCCCCCCACACCTGGCTAGCTGACCCAAAATTGTAAAAAAAAAAAAAAACCTAGTAATGTAATTAGCTGTCCACTCCAAGTGCTGACAACAGGGTATTCATGGGTGTCAAATTTTCGGAGGAGGTACGGAGGACACTTGCAGTTGACACCCAACCCCACCCTTTTTGTTTTGTTTTGTTTTTGCTAGAAAAAAAGTGGCTGAGAAGGACCAGGGGCTGGAAAAAATATCCTTTTGCTGGGCTGGGGTGGGGGGGTGGGGGAACCACTCACAGCTGCTCTATACCGAGAAATTTGTATGGTCCTGCCGACAGCCCCTCTGGGTAGCAAGCTGCCCGTTTGCAGCCAAATGTAATTCAAGATCTCATCAATTACATTCTAAATTGTCTTCTGCAGGAGGTGCCCACTGGGAGGCAGAGATTTCTGTCAGATTTCATTAACACAAACAGCCTCCCGCCTTGCTCTGTGACTTATAGAAGTATGTGCGGCAGAAATCTGGCTCTGTTTGCGGCATCATTCAGGCCCAAACGTACTTCCCCCTTAGCGTCTTTGACGAAACATGTGCCTTCCAGCTGCGATCTGTTTATACCAAGGAGACCGCTGCTTGCTTTGACAACGGGAAACAATAAATTAGACTTATGTTCCTGCTCCTTCCTTTCCTTCTTATAGCAGAACCAGTCTTGGAGATCTTTGTTGGATCGGTGGTTGCAGATGATTTTTGGTAGCTTTAATGAGAGACACCTCGTGTGTTACTAAAAAGAAAGAACTATTTATTTAACTCGAAGGGAAGGTACACGGGGGTTTTCTAACAATAACTATTCTAACCGCCATCTTGCTAGGCTAGGAACATACTTCTCTTCTCTAAGAATACAAGGCACACACACTAACTAGACTTCTACCAGAACATTCCAGGTGGTGTGATCTCAACAACCAATCGGCTTGGCTCTTCACATTAAATCCAGCCCATAATACTCTACATTCACATACACCCTGAAATGGCTGAAATGTAAATCTTGCCAAATATTCCAACAACCAGTCTTAAAACTGCTTGAAGACAGGAAAGCTAACCGAGGTGGGGAGGGAATAGAAGGGCTTTTGAAAGGCTGCTCCACAGAAACTCTGGATATGGAGTCAAGAGGCCACGAAGCATGTGCAGAGTACACAGCAATGGGTGTGGATTCTCAGCTGCAGGGAGCAGGCATCTGTGACGAACCACCAGGGACCAGTGGAAGAACATGGCAGACGAAAGCAAGGCCAGAGGGCAGACCAGATGGTGCTCCTAGAAGCATAGAATCATGGAAAGGGCCTCTAAGGCCCTCACATCCAACCCCTTCAAAACATAAGAAGAGCCATGCTGGATCAGGCCAAGGGCCCATCTAGTCAAGCTTCCTGTATCTCACAGTGGGCCCACCAGATGTATCTGGGAGAGCACAAGACTAGATCTCTGTCTCCTGATACTACTCCCCTACATCTGGCCCTTGAAGTACACGGTTTTAAGCCTAGCGATGACACGTCTCCCTCATGGTTTGTAACCTGTGATGGACTTCTCCTCCAGGAATCTCTCCAATCCCCTTTTGAAGGCCTCCAGGCCCGATGCCATCATCACATCCCGTGGCAGGGAGTTCCACAGACTAACAACGCGCTGGGTTGTTAGTCTGTGGAATATAAATCAAAGGATATAAGCCAAAGGATGTGCAGGATTATAAATCAAAGGATATCTGCCAGGTGGTTGCCTAAATTTCTCTTGAATGCTTCCAGTGTTGGAATATCACCACCTCCCATTGGTTCCATTGTCGTACTACTCGAAAAGTTAGGAAGTTTTTCCTAATGGTAGGCGGAAATCTGGCTTCCTGTAACTTGAGCCTGTTGTTGCATGTCAAGCAATTTGAGTTGAAAGAGAATAGATCCTTCCCTTCCTCTGTACGATAGCATTTTCTCAAGGCTAAATATGCCCAGTTCTCTCAGTCTTTCTTCATCAGACTTAATTTCCAGCCCCCTAATCATCCTCATTGACCTCTTCTGAAACCGGTTCACTTTGCCAGCATCCATTCTTGAAGTGTGGCATCCAGAACTGGACACAGGACTCTAGATGACACTTAACCAGTGTTGAATAGAAAAGAGCTAGCACCTTGCGGGATCCGGAGCCTATACTGTACTGTACTTCCATTAATGCCGCCTAAAATAGTGTTGGCCTTGTTTGTGGTCATATTACAAGGAGCCCCGTGGCGCAGTGGTTAAATGCCCGAACTGCAGGTAAAACTGTGCTCACAGCCTGGGGTTCAATCCCTGGTAGCTGGCTCAGGGTTGACTCAGCCTTCCATCCTTCTGATGTTGGTAAAATGAGTACCCAGCTTGCTGGGGGGGGGGCAATGTGTAGCCTGCATACTGTAATTAAAAACTGTAAACCACCCAGAGACTACTTGAAGTGGTATGGGGCGGTATACAAGCAGAACACTCTGCTTTTGTTTATTGGTTGACTCATACAGCTTTGCCACTCACCTGACTTCCAGTGAGTGGCGATGCCAGGAGAAAAAAAATCAAAGAAAAATCAAACAAAACAAAAGACAAAAAATCATGTGGCACCTTAAAGACTAACAAAGACTAACTTTCATATTTTAATGTAACGTTTCATGGACATGTCCCCTTTATCAGACATATAGCTGCAGAATGAGTTGTGCAATATAATATTGTAATGCAGGCATGTCCAAACTTCAGCCCTCCAGATGTTTTGGACCACAACTCCCACAGTCCTTGGGTCATTGGCAATACAGGCTTGGAATTCTGGGAGTTGTGGTCCAAAACACCAGGAGGGCCAAAGTTTGGACATGCCTGTTGTAATGGAATGTACGTTTCATATCAAATATTCATTGGCTGTTGTATGTAGGTATGTATGATTGCAAGATCTGTTGTAAAAATGCCTAAAGAGACCGAAAACAGACACCAGATCTGGTTGAAGGTGGGTAAGGGAGGGGGAAGAGGAAGAACGGGGGGTTCATTTGAGGGTGATGGAGTTGGAAAGTTTAAGAGATGATGGAAGGAATCGGAGCTGCAGGCAGTTTTTGCCTAGGGCGAAAAGAAAGACAAAGGAAAAATTGTAGTATAGAAGTATCATAGAATCATGGAATCATAGAATCATAGAGTTGGAAGAGACCTCATGGGCCATCGAGTCCAACCCCCTGCCAAGCAGGAACCCCTTCACAATATTTCCGACAGATGGCCATCCAGCCTCTGCTTAAATACCGTCAAAGAAGGAGACTCCACCACCCTCCGTGGTAGCATCTTCCACTGCTGAACAGCTCTAACTGTCATGAAGTTCCTCCGAATGTTCAAATGGAATCTCTTTTCCTGTAGTTTGAAACCATTGCCCCGAGTCCTAGTCTCTGAAGCCATGGAGAACAAACCTGTTCCCTCTTCAATGTGACATCCTTTCAAATATTTAAACATAGCTATCATATCCCCTCTCAGTCTTCTTTTTGATAGGCTAAACATTCCCAGTTCCCTAAGCCGTTCTTCATAAGACATCTCTTCCAGGCCTTCAACCATCCTAGTTGCTCTCCTCTGCACCCGCTCGAGGTTGTCAACGTCCTTTTTAAACTGAGGCGCACAGAACTGGACACAGTAGTCCAGGTGGGGTCTGTCCAGAGCAGAATAGAGTGGCACTATCACCTCCCTTGATCTAGACACTATGGTTCTGTTGATGCAACCAAGAATCGCATTGGCTTTCTTAGCCGCCGCATCACACTGCTGGCTCATGTTCAATTTGTGGTCCACCAAGACCCCCAAATCCCTTTCACAGGTACTATTCTCTAGCCAAGTGTCCCCCATCTTATATCTGTGCAATTCATTCTTTCTACCTAGATGTAGCACCCTACATTTCCCTCTGTTGAAATCCATTCCATTAGCTTTGGCCCAGACTTCTAATCTGTCGAGGTCCTTTTGGATTTTCATCCGATCCTCCAGGGAATTAGCAACCCCTCCCAATTTGGTATCATCTGCAAATTTAATTAGCATACTCTCTATTCCTTCCTCCAAGTCATTAATAAAGATATTGAAGAGCACTGGACCAAGAACAGAACCTTGGGGCACCCCACTGGTCACATCTCTCCAAGATGATGAGAGACCATTTATGATCACCCTTTGCGTGCGATCAGTCAACCAATTACAAATCCACCTCACTGTAGCACTATCTATCCCACTTCCTACTAACTTCTTGGCAAGAATACCATGGGGAACCTTATCGAAGGCCTTGCTAAAGTCCAGATAAGCAATATCCACAGCATTCCCCTCGTCTATCATGCCTGTAATTCTATCAAAGAAAGAGATCAAATTAGTCTGGCATGACTTGTTTTTAAGAAACCCGTGTTGACTTTTTGTAATGACAGCATTGTTTGTTAGATAATTGCAGACTGATTTCTTAATAATCTGTTCTAGGATTTTTCCGGGAATTGAAGTCAAGCTGACTGGGCGGTAATTATTTGGGTCCTCTTTTTTCCCCTTTTTGAAGATGGGGACAACATTAGCCCTCCTCCAGTCGATGGGGACTTCCCCTGTTCTCCAGGACTTCTCAAAGATTATTGCCAATGGCTCTGAAATTACTTCTGCCAGTTCTTTTAATATCCTTGGGTGTAACTCATCTGGTCCAGGAGACTTAAATTCATTTAATGTTTCCAGATGTTCCTGTACTATCTCCCTACCTATTCTATGTTGCAATTCCCGTCCTGCCTCATGTACTCTTTCTCCCAGCGGATCTCCTTCTTCCTTTTGGGAGAAGACAGAGGCAAAAAAAGTGTTGAGTAGTTCTGCCTTTTCCTTGTCTCCCGTTAGTAACTGATTATCATTGCCACGCAGAGAGCCTATCGCTTCCTTATTTTTCCTTTTGCTGCGGACATAACTAAAGAAACCCTTTTTATTATCTTTACTGTCTCTGGCTAGTTTAAGTTCGTTTTGCGCCTTCGCTTTTTTTACCATCCCCCTGCATATATTAGCTGTTTGTTTATATTCCTCTTTGGTGCATTTCCCATTTTTTCCATTCCTTGTACTTGTTTTTCTTTATAGACAGCTGAGTTGAAAGTTCTTTAGTAAACCATTGTGGTTTCTTTAGACCTCTCCTATTTTTTTTTCTTGTTGGAACAGTTTTAAATTGTGCCTTTAATATCTCGGTTTTAAGGAACTCCCATCCATCTTGGACTCCCTTCTTTTTTAGTGTTTCAGTCCATGGAATCACAGCCAATAATTCCCTAAGTTTACAAAAATTGGCTTTCTTAAAGTCCAGGATTCTTGTCTGACTATGCTTAGCTTCACCTTCCAACTGTATAACAAATTCCAAGAGGGCATGGTCACTTTTACCTAACGTTCCTACCACTTCGACCCCATTTACAAGGTCCTCCTTATTGGTTAAGACCAGATCTAAAATGGTTTCGCCTCTGGTTGCCTCCTCTACCTTCTGGACCATGAAATTGTCTGCAAGGGCAGTAAGGAATTTGTTAGACCTTGCATTCCTAGCTGAGTAGGACTGCCAGCATATATCAGGATTGAGTGAAGGTACATTTGCAAGCAGTGATATGGCTGGTGTAGTTTAGGGCTCTAGGAGAGTAGGGAAGGTGACACCAGGGTCATTAGGGAGTGAGAGAATGGGGAAGTTTCGATTAGACAGTTTTTACCCCAGAGTCTTGTGGAGGGAGATAAACTTCCATGGGGGGAAAAAACAGTGGCCAACTGGCCATATAGGAGTATTACATTTGATAATGACTCAAGAAACCTTGACTTATCTTCAGTCCATCAAGCATATGAATTTATCTCACCTGTTTCTCTTTATCTTCTTGATTTGTAATGATTCTGCTCCAAAATGGTGACCTTCAAATCTTCCAAGGAATGTCCTGGTAGGTTGAAATGGTTGAGGCAGCTTTCTGTGTATTGTGGGTTCTTAAGTCAGACTTGTTTCAGTAGATTGTCCTGTTTGTCCAATGTAGACTGCAGATGGGCATTGTTGGCGAAAGATGGCATAGATCACATTGGCTGAGGAGGAGGTGAAGCTACCCTTGATACTGTTGGGTTCTGTGATTGTGTTGCCAGAGTAGACGTCTGGGCAAAGTTGGCACCAGGTATTGTGGCAACGTTTAGTTCCATTGTCCATGTTGCTGTTTTGTACTCCTGTGTGCATTAGTATTTGTTTGAGGTTGGGAGGTGGTCTGTAGGCAAGTATGAGTCTCCCACCAAGAGCTTTGGAGAGTGACGTGTTCTTGTCAAGGATGGGCTGGAGATCATTTAAGATTGATGTGAGTGGTCTCACTTGTGGATTGTAAGTGACAACCAGTGGTGTTCTGTCATTTGGCCCTTTGGATCTGTCTTGTAGCAGGTTATCTCTGGGTATACGTCTTGCTTTGTTGAATTGTTCCTTAATCATACGAAGTGGGTACTGTAGTCTGAGGAAACCCTATTGTAGATCCCTGAGTAGATCCCAAATCCTTCTCGCTTATAGTATTGCTGAGCCAGGTATTTTATTTTATTTATTTATTTAGAGTATTTTTACCCCACCTTTCTCTTTGGAAAAGCATCCAAGGTGGCTTACAGTAATAAGGGACAATATACAACCCCCCCCCCCCGGTAGCTGTGTTTGCCTCCTTTTTCCTTGGTGCAGTGTTTTGCATTTATCCCTGTTGAATTTCATTCTGTTGTTTTCAGCCCAGGGCTCCAGCCTGTCCAGATCGTTTTGAATGTTGTTTCTCTCTGTTGTTTCTACAGGCCCAGGCTGGAAGCTCCTGTCCCAGGGGTTTTCTCAGCCCCACAAGCCAACAGGTGTCAAGAGGGAGTGGGCAGAAAGGGGGATCAGCGTCTCCTGGTAGATTTCAGAATGATTCTGTAGCAGCTGTGGAATTCAGCCCCTCAGCACCCTCAGAGGGAACCAGAGTTGGACAAGTTTAGAGGGGGTTTGGAAACTTATGTATGTGTTCAGCTCGGAGCCATACTTGTTGGGTGTAGAGGGAGGTCAGCGACCGGTACAACTCTCATATCCTATTATCTAACACAGGGCTGTCCAACTTTGAACAGGCCAAGGTCTACTTTTTCCGGCCCAAAGTGCCTGAGGGCTACTACACTAAAACCTCTACTTACAAATTTTATACATTCTGAGCACATGCTCATAAGTAAAAACTTTTGTTAAGTAGAACAGCGGTTTCCCATAGGAATGCATTGAAAACCAATTAATCTGTTCTTGAGGGAACAGATTTCAATGTGCCATGGCCCTTGAATTGCCCCGCTCGGCTGAGACAGGGGGCTGGCAGACCCAGAGCTTTGCTGGGACAGAGGTGGTCCTAGGGATGGGGGAGGGAGGGATGGAGAACTTATCCCCTCACTTTTTTATTGATGACCAGTGGGCTACTTTTGAACGCTTCGCGGGCTACCAATAGCCCGCGATCTACCTGTTGGGCAGGCCTGACCTAACACATATGTGACAGACTGCTTTCAATGATATATCTGGCCTTTCAGCCCTCTCAAACCTCGACTGCCCATGCCCAACCACATCTATATTAGCCCTGGTCAGAGAGACTGCGAATTGACGCTGGCTTCGTATATCTATCTGGCCAATGCCAGATACATTTTGAGTTTGACTGATTAAAATGCTTCACTATGTAAATATGACATTCTAGTACCAACACACACACATATTTAAACATGTTGGGAGTACCTTGATGGGAGTTCCTGCAAGGCCAGGGGGTTGGACTGGATGGCCCTTGAGGTCTCCTCCAACTCTATGCTTCTATGATTTATTACCTCTTGATTTAGTTCACTTTGTTGTCTTATATCACTTTGTTATCTACTTACTTGTTAGTTTTGCTTTGTTGTACCCTTGGATCTTGTAAACCACCCTGAGTAGTCTGGTAGTGACATGGCTGGAGTAGATATCCAATAAATAAATAAATAAATAAATAAATAAATAAATAAATAAATAAATAAGTTACAGAATCTCAACTTTTTTGATTCACTCATCCTAACTACAACAGTCTTCATAAACTATCATCTGCTACAAACTCTCAGACTGTGTATCCCTTCAGCTTTCCTGCTCCAGCTTTTCTTATCTTTCCCCTAAACAGTCATACAAGGGTACCTTGTATAAAGGAATTAATTCATTCCAAATAAAATTATGTTAAGCAAATTTTCCTTTATACAAATTCCCATAGGAATGCATTGAAAACGGAGTGATCCCATTTTTATGTTATAAGGATTCTCCCCATAGGCGATTATTTGTTAAGCAAATTTCCCCTGTCCCCGGAATTTTTTATGTTGTACAAATTTTATGTTATGCAAGCTGTTTGTTATACAAGGGTCCACTGTATCTCAGTTTAATTCAGGCTAACGGATAATGATCCAACTCAACTGCCAGACACCCCAGGACTCCACCCATGATCTAGGACCCCCAAACTGTTTATCTACAAATTCAATATAGATAGCAATACATAGATTTATATGCAGAGGTTCAGAGGCCATAGGCTGTTGCCGGTCAGAGATGGAAATATAGGGCACACAGCTCCATATAAGGGAACTTACTCAGTATAAAGCAGTGGCTCTCAACCTGTGGGTTCCCAGATGTTCCTGGACTGCAGCTCCCAGACATCCTAGCCAGTTCAGCAAGTGAGGAAGACTTCTGGGAGTTACAGTCCAGGAACATCTGGGGACCCACAGGTTGAGAACCACTGGTATAAAGCCTGTGACGATCCACTCCTGTTGCATTGACTGAGTGTTGACCACGTAGCAAGAGGTTGGACAAGCAAGCTCTCAGGGGACCAGTGGTGGTGACTCAAGCTGCTGCACCATCTGTAGATGATTCGAGACGAGGACAGGGACCCCTGTGTTCCTCCATGAGTGCCACCTATGCACCCTCCCATTCTTTGGACTCATTCCTGCCCACCTGCGTACTGCACCTCGTTGAACATTCCTTTGGGATGTTCCAATATGTCAAGAGTGACTTTTGCAGAGGCCTGTTGCAGTCGAAGTCAACAACGCAACTCGGAACAGGGAAGGAAGAGGCATCTCAAATGACTTCCAGTGAGTGGCCTGCAGTCAGCACAGACCAGATTTAAGGAAGGAAGCCGAGGCATTTCCCTTTGTTGATGCAACCCCCGTCAGTGGAAACAGCGCAGAAGAACTCCAGGAGTCCTGCAAGGATCACTTGGCACCCGTTGGGATATCATTGTGGTCCCTAACGAGATTAACCTCAAGAAAGACCACTTTCCCTATTCGCACCAAGGCTGCAGGTGATTGCCTTAGTCACGTGACAGGGTTGGGGGGGTGTCTTTGATTTCTAGTTGAAGGTGGAGTTGGGGGGTAGAGGTGTCTGGGAACGCTGAGAAGAAAGACGAGAGACAATCCAAGGTGTGTATTGAGGGGGAGGAAGTCTGGATCCCGACACGATCTGAAAGGCTGTGATGCAATGATGGGGTGGTGAAATGATGTTAATCACTCATTCTTTCAGAACAGAAAAAGGGGATGAGACTTCACCTTTGTTTCCTGTCTTCTCCCACCCTTCCTCCTGCCCACACGCCTCAAGGTCCAAAGGTGAAAGGAGAGGCATAACACCCAACCACCCACCCGGCCCCTTCCGTTTCTTCTACGGAGAGGTTCCAATTTTGGCTTGGAGATTCCCACCCTTGACCTGGCTTCAAGATGGACCCACAGTTGGCTGCCTTCTGGATCTACGGATCCCTCTGCCTCTGCCTGCATTTCTCAGCTGCTTCCTTAGGTGAGAAGCAAATGGGGTTACTGCTACATAGCTTGGGGAATGTCTAAGGGGAAGGAACTGCCTACAGGCATAAGCCTGTAGAATTCTGAGAGACCCTTTGCATCCTGGCCACCAAATTATTTGAACTGTTGCCGTCTGGCAGGAGATATAGGACTCTTAGGTCAAGGACAAACAGACTAAAGAACAGTTTTTATCCCAGAGCGGTATCCAAGTTAAATGCATCAGTTTTAGCACCATCCTAATCAGTTTTTAAGTACAGTGGTACTTTTTATAAAGGAATTAATTCGTTCCAAATGAAATTATGTTAAGCAAATTTTCCTTTATACAAATTCCCATAGGAATGCATTGAAAACGGAGTAATCCCGTTTTTATGTTGTACAGATTCTCCCCCATAGGCAATTATGTTAAGCAAATGTCCCCTATCTCCGGAATTTTTTATGTTGTACAGATTTTATGTTATACAAGCTGTTTGTTATACAAGGGTCCACTGTAGTGTTTTACATTTTGTAAGTGGTTTTAAGAGTTTTTAATATCTTGCATGGTGTTTTAGATGTTTTGTATGGTTCCTTGTTTAGAGTGTGTAGTGCAAGAGCGCCCTAATTTCGTTGTGCATATCTTGCATATGCATGATGACAATAAAACTCTATTCTATTCTATTCCATTCTATTCTATTCTATTCTGGAGGCTGGTTGGATTGCTCAGTGGTCTAGGAGGAGCCAAAAGTTGGGAGTTGGATTCTGTACTGGGTCTCCTGGGAGAAGGGCCAGCATTGGTGGCCTTGGGCAAGCTGCACCGTCCCATGGCACCCCCGGGAGAAGGGGAAATCATAGAATCATAGAGTTGGAAGAGACCTTAATAACTTCTGAGTATTCACTACCTGGGAAATCCTGGGGTGTGGGGGGGAGGGTTGCCATTACTCAGAATTTCATCATGATGAAAGCCTTCTGGAAGAACAGATGGGAGTGTGGGCTTGTGTCTTTCCTATTTTTCTGTGTCCCCCTTTTCCCCCTTTCCTTTCCTTTCCTTATTTTTTGGTTGAAAACCAAATATCTAAGTGGAATTGTGTTTATGATATAAGAACCAATGTGGCGAAGTAAGTCGAGTGATGATGGAGGACAAAAGTTGGTGTGATAATAGGGTGATCTTTCCTGAGCTGTCGCCAAAGCTTGCAGAATCAACAAGCAGACATAACCGTTGTTTCAGCCAGATGAACAAACAAGAGCTGCACATTCCAACACTGGAGGATAATCACACATCCTTAGCTGTTCAAGCCAGCTCTGCTTCTAATTGTGGAGCTCCCCTTCCTTGTCTGTCTAGCTCCTATGCGTTGAGAAATCTGGATTCTAGCCTTGAGCTCCATGGAGGAAAAAGTGGGATAGAAATTGGATAAATTGAAAGATGACGGATACAGACAGAGAGATGAACAGGCAGATGCCAAGTCTGTAAGAAGGTCAGGCCTGTAGAAATCATTTCAGTCTTTGAGTCCGCACAACTTTATTCCCAGGTATGTCTAGGTACCACTGTCAAAAAGTGATGAAAAAGAAAGCTAAGGGTAGTCAAAGGTTTCCCCCACCCCCCAAAGAGAGCCCAGAGGTGTCCAAACATTGGCCCTCCAGATGTTTTGGACCAAACTCCCAGAATTCCAAGCCTAAATTGCCAGTGACAAAGAACTGTGGGGGTTGTGGTCCAAAACATCTGGAGGGCCAAAGTTTGGACACAACTGGAAGGAAAGATGAGGCATGAATCTAGCTAATAAATATTTAAAATATAATTTGAAATATAATAAATATTTAAAATGCAACGAGGATCCAACCAGGGTCCTTTAAATGCTTTGGACAACAACAGCCATCACTCCCAGCCTGTGTGAAAAGGGACAATGGAGTTTGTAGTGGCAAACCTCTGCAAGGGTAGCAGGATGGGGGAAGGCTGGGTGATTCAAACCATTCTCGCCACAGCATCAGAGTGGCTGGGAGACCAGGACGATATTGCATTTGGGGCCATCAGCTCTGCTTTTCTTAAGAACATAAGAACGGCCTTGTTGGAACAGGCCACAGCCCATCCAGTCCAGCGTTCTGTCACACACAGTGGCTCACCATTTGCTTCAGAGTATTCCCAAGCAGATGTCTTCACCTGCTTACGATTCCCCGCAAATGGCATTGAGAGATATCCTGCCTATCTCTCCAACCTGGAGGTTGTCCTTAGGCATCCATCATGATAGCCATGGATACCCTTGTTCTCCATGAACTTCTCCAATCCTTTCTTAAAGCTGTCAAGGCTGACAGCTGTCACCACTTCTTCTGGCAGGGAGTTCCACAGACCAGTGATCCTCTAGGTGAAAAAGTACTTCCTCTTATTTGTTTTCGGGTTCCCAATGTCTGATTTCAGCAAGGCTGTGTCCGTTCTGGGTACATGGGATGCACTTTTACCACACCCTCCCCTGGAAATCTAGTTCCTCCTTTTTGGACTGGTTCGATCAAGTCAGAAGTAGTATTTTTTTTCCCAAGGAAACACTTACAACATATCTGAGTCCAGGGTCTTCCAAACTGTTGGACTACAACCTCTATCACCCACCATCAGTGAGAGCAAGGATGATGGTTCTTGTAGTACAACACATCCGGAGGCTAACTAAGAGTCCTGCTTATATCCAGTTGTGTTTTAGTGGTGGGAGTCTGCAGATTCCATTGCCGGAGTGTTTATTACAGCTTTCAGTTATAATCCAGACTGGCTGGAGGTATATTTTTAAAAGGGAGGTATATTTAATACATGAATGAATGCATGTATAATGGTATTCAATATAAAAGCTTATAGAAAGTGGAAGAGGAGGTGATCAAAAGTGTTTTGTACCTATTGTCTACCCTTTTCCCTTGTAGAGGCAGCTTGCAGATGGTTTAAAAACCCCAAAATTTAATCAACTGCAAATATAAAAACCATATTATCAAAAAGTAATTAAACAGTGTAGCCCAAATCCTGTTACTTAGCATAGTAATTTGCACTAGAGTAGTTTCATTGAGTCAATGAAGGTTTAGCGAGACAACTCAGGGTTTAAAAACACTGGACTCTTGTGCTCTGTTGCTTTTAAATGTATTTTTAGTAGTGATTTTATTTACCTTTTCAAATATGACAACTTGTTTGATTATTCTAAAATATTTGTATATTTGTTGATATTAGATTTTAAATATTGTTCTTTTAACGATGTAAGCTGCCTTGGGCCTTTTTAAGGAGAAAGGCAGGACAAACATATTTTAAACAAATCTCCTCTGTAGTCCAATTGATTCCAATACGCCTACTCTAACAGCAATGTACTATGCTGAAGTACGTGGTAATTGGAGTACATCCATTTGAAACAATGGAACTTATGGAAGAGTTAACTCACCAGCATCCCGCTGAGCCAACAGGCTTAGTTTGGTGCAATTTACTATGCTAAGCAACAGGATTTAGGCCAGTAATTATTGAAAAGGACAGACTAAAACCCTGCCCAAACCCGTGAAAAATAAGCATTTAGAAAAGAGGAAAGAACAAATCTTGATGGCTGAGTCAACCGTGAACTGGGATACCTTGAATCTCTCAGAATCAAGCTTAGGTTGTGAGTAGAGTCTTCACTGCAGTACTACAGTTTAACCCTCGCACAACGATTGATTAAACTATTTATTTATTTTACAGTTTTTTTACCCTGCCTTTCTCCTCGGAAAAGGACCCAAGGCGGCTTACAGTAATGAGGGATAATATACATTCCAGTACAATTAAGACATGTTCAAGTATTGGAGAACAAGGAATTGAGGGACATCTTACAGGATTCATAGACAACATTACATTAAAGCAACATGGTTATAAGTACAGTAGGACCCCGGTATCCGCTGGGGATTGGTTCCAGGCCTTCCCGTGGATCATGAAAACTGTGGATAAGAGAGAATGCCTGCCCACCCACCTCCAAACTGCTGTTTCCTGACAGTAGCTTGCTTTATGACTGTTTTTTGTGACAGTAGCTTGCTTTACAGATGCTATTTGTGACAATAGCTTTCTTTACAGCAGCTATTACAGCTGCAACAGGTGCCTATTTATCTACTTGCTATTTACAAATGCAAATAGGTACCACCATAAAAAGCTATTTGTAACAATAGCTTGCTTTGTGGCTGCTGAATTATTTAATATTTTTCCTCTGCCAACTGTGGATAACTGAATCAGTGGATAATGAATCAGTGGATACGGGGGTCCTACTGTAGTCATATACAGAAAGTCTGTGTGGAGAAGTTTTCTTCTTAAAAATGCTAAGAGGCATATTTTGAGGTTTTCTTATCAGGAAGGCATTTATTGGGCTAGCTAGCCAAGATGATTCAAACATATGCACATCACAACAATCCCATGTCAGGAAAAGTCCAAGTCAGCACAAAATATAGAGTAAATTTAGAGGAGGTCCACAAGAGACTCATAAAAGTCAATCTGCGTTTTCACTGCTTTGATCCCAAATGCCCCTTTGATATTTTCGGCATGCTCCTTTGAAAATCTTTCTTTCAGGATGTCCCCTTTGATCTTTCTTCAGGATGGAACTCAAGTATTTTATGGTCTTTAACATGCCATTGCTAAAAGACTTTATTTGTCTTTAAGGCACCTTGGCTAAAGGTAGACATGTTTCTATGCTTCTCGGGGAAGGGTTGTTTGTTTTCCTATGGTTCACTGTTACTGGACTTTTGCTCTATTGACAGAATTCATTAGCTGTCTTTACATATCTCCTAAATCTTAACATACAGGGGCGTGGTGGCTGAGCGGACTGAGGCTCAGAAACTGTTGACTGCAAAGTCAGCAGCTCGGTGGTTCAAATCCCGGGCGCCACGCAGTGGAGAGAGCTCCTGCTGTTCACCCCAGCTCCTGCCAACCTAGCAGTTCAAAAGCATGTAACCGCAAGTAGATAAATAGGTACTGCCATAAAAACCTGAAAGGTAAAACAGTGTTTCTGTGCAGCCATGCTGGCCACGTGGCCATGGACTTGCACAACACTGGCTCTTCGGCTTTAATACGTAGATGAGCACTGGCCCCTAGAGTCGGACACAACTAGCACGCATGTGCGGGGGGGGGGATGACCTTTTTGTTGTTTTTGTTGTTCAGTCGTTCAGTCGTGTCCGACTCTTCGTGACCCCATGGACCAGAGTTCGCCAGGCCTTCCTATCTTCCATTGCCTCCCAGAATTTGGTCAAATCCATATTGGTGGCATCGATGACACTGCTCAACCATCTCATTCTCTGCTGTCCTCTTTTCCTTTTGCCTTCAATCTTTCCCAACATCAGGGACTTTTCCAAGGACTCCTCTCTCCTCATGAGGTGGCCAAAGTACTGGAGCCTCAGCTTCAAAATCTGTTCTTCCAGTGAACATTTGGGGTTGATTTCTTTCAGGATGGATAGGTTTGATCTCCTTGCAGTCCAGGGGACTCTCAAGACTCTCCTCCAGCACCACCGCAAAAAAGCATCGATTCTGCGGCGATCAGCCTTCTTTATAGTCCTTTACCTTTTATAGAACCTTTACCTTTTACCTAAATCTTAACATACATAATTATCTTAAAGTTAGGATGAGAAAGGATCTCCACAATTCATCCCCCATGACCACAAGAAGATAGCAGCAACAGAGGAAGTTATGACATTTTGTTAGCACCAACTAACCTGCCTACATCTTGGGAAATGTGCCTTCAGAAAAGAGGAAATAACAACTCTCCCCTTAACGGCTCTTCCTCGAAAAACCAGAAAAGTTCCAGTACTGCAAGAGTGAAAACCAAGGTAGAATTCCCGTACACTACAGGTTTAAATTTGGGACTCTAGTTTTTCACACCCTCCAGGGAGGAGCAAAGCTGCCTTTCCAAGCCAGGGATTTCTACATCTCCTTCAAAGTGTGGAAAGACCAACTCATGGAACTATCAGGTGGCTCTGAGTTCGAAAGACCTGGGGTGGTCATGGAAGCCAGGCAGATATGTGAGGCAGTGAGCATCGTCTCGAAACTAATTTCAGAGACTGGGAGGTAAGAGCAAGTTTGGATGGAGCGCACCAGCATGTGAATAATAGAATCCTAGAGTTGGAAGAGACCTCAAGGGCCATCCAGTCCAACCCCCTGCCATGCAGGACCCCATCACAATATTTCCGACAGATCGCCACCCAGCCTCTGCTTAAAAACCTCCAAAGAAGGAGACTCCACCACCCTTCGTGGCAGCATATTCCACTGCCGAACAGCTCTAACTGTCATGAAGTTCTTCCTAATGTTTAAACTGAATCTTTTTTCCTGTAGTTTGAGACCATTGCCCCGCACCCTAGTCTCTGAAGCTATGGAAAACAAGCCAGTCCCTTCTTCAATGTGACAGCCTTTCAAATGTTTAAACATAGCGATCATATCTCCTCTCAGTCTCAAAAAGGTTTCAAAAAGGATCAGCATTTCATAGAATCCTAGAGTTGGAAGAGACCTGAAAGGCCATCCAGTCCAACCCCCTGCCATGCAGAACCCCCCATCACAGTATAGAAATTGTCTGAAAGGGCAGTAAGGAATTTGTTAGACCTTGCATTCTTAGCTGAGTTGGACTGCCAACATCTATCAGGATAGTTAAAATCTCCCAATAGTACTACATCTCTCCCTTTTGACTGTGTGTGTGGCCATCTCCTCACAGAAGGTATCATTCCACTCCTCCGGCTGGCTTGGGGGGAGGGGTTCTCCTTTCTTTGAAAGTAATCAACATTATACACGACCCCTAAACTCCGGGGCAAATTGCTCCCAGCTCCGGAGCTTAAAAATGTTTCCCCACCAGCTCCAGAGTTTACAGGAAATTAAGTGCGACCACGCCCACTTTAGTACCTGCTCTCTGGAGGTGGAAATTCCTTGATGCGGTGTAACGACAGTGAGTGTGGGGCTCCCCTCGCTTCTGTTTGTTGTTGTTTTTGGCTCCCGCTCCTTTAAGAGCTACTTAAGAGACTGGAATGTTGCCGCGGCAAGAGCGAGAGGCAGAACGGAGGTGAGCCACATTCTTTTCTTCCTTTTTTTGTCTCCTTCCCCTCACGCAGACAGGAGCAAGGAAGTGCGGAGGGGTGGGGACACAGGAAGAGCGACAAGCCCCTAAGATCTCTGGTCCGAATTTAAGTGGCCAGCGGATCTTAGGGGTCGTGTGAAAAGGCAAGCAAGAACCCTCTTGTAATTTAGATGTGGGTTAGGTGAAACTGTGGGAGTCAGAGCAGTGAATTGTGGCTAATTAATGAGAAGCTGGTTGCATTCCTGGTCATGGGTCTGGGTGTACGGAGGACCGGCCTGCAACCCGAAAGAGTGTTGGTATAGGTTAGATTAAGTGGTTTACAATTCAGTTGTGCAGGGTAGACATTGCTCTCCACCCCAGCCACAGAGGTACTCAGTTTGAGAACCGCAGAAGGATGGGTCAGCCTTGAGCCAGCTACCTGAGCTTGGGTCTTTGAACAGAGTCTTGAGTGCAGTACTGCTGCTTAACCATCTCACTACAAGTGGCAAAGCTGCAATATATACATGTCCCCGTGGCCACAGGAAGATAAATGTAATAGAGGGAGTGGCAACGGTTTGTTAGCACAGACTCGCCTGCCTGCTCCTTTGGAAATTTCCAGTTTATGCATTATTGTTTTGGTTGTGTTTTTTTTCCTTTAAAAAAGTTATTCCATTTCAACCACGCTTTCCCATTTCTAAGGAGCGCTCAAGGCAACGTAATAATCCTCGTAAACATAATAAGAGCAACAGTACGAAACAATTTCCACTGTGGCATCATTAAATTCAAAGACTATCATACAGCCATTATCTCTGTGTACAAAAAGCTGACGCCCTGACTGAAAAGTAAATGGAATTACTGTATAAGGCAGCTTTAAAGATGTCTCCAACAAGGAAGGAGCCAGGAAACGGATCACAGTGCTGGTCTCCTTAGCAAGAGTAAGTAATGACTAGTTCATGGACACAGCCTCCAGATAATAAGGAAAATTCACCCCACCCCCAACATAATCGATTTCAAGGGGAGGTCACTATCTTAAGAAGTATATTCACCCCTCTCCCTATGTATGTTATCCTCCTCATTCCTTCCCTAAACAGGTGGATAAAGAGGGGAGAAGGTTTTCAGGATAACTCAATGGTTTTCAGGATAACTCAAGAAAGAGAGCGACTAAAATGATTACTGCACTGGGGCACCTCCCTTATGAGGAAAGGCTAAAACATTTGGGGCTCTTTAGTCTGGAAAAAAGGCGCCTGAGGGGGGATATGATTGAGACATACAAAATAATGCAGGGCATGAGTAAAGTGGATAGAGGGAAGCTCTTCTCCCTCTCACAAAATACCAGAACTAGAGGACATACACTCAGATTGAGGGCTGGGAGAGTAAGAACAGACAAAAGAAAATATTTTTTCACCCAGCGCGTTGTTAATCTATGGAACTCCCTGCCACAGGATGTGGTGATGGCATCTGGCCTGGATGCCTTCAAAAGGGGATTGGACAGATTCCTGGAGGAAAAGTCCATCCCAGGTTACAAACCATGATGGAGATGTGTCATCTCCAGGCTTAAAACCAGGGTACTACAAGGGCCAGATGCAGTGGAGTGGTATCAGGAGACAGATCTCTAGTCTCATGCGCTCCCAGAGGCATCTGGTGGGGCCACTGTGAGATCCAGGAAGCTGGACTAGATGGGCCTTTGGCCTGATCCAGCAGGGCTCTTCTTATGTTCTTATGTTCTTATGTTTAGGTCTCTGGCTGCAGAGTTCGGTTAGGGCCTGAAATTCCCCATTGCTGAGAGCTGCTACCCCCCAAAAGTAACTTTGCTGTTATAAATTTGTCTTTCAAATCCTGCCATTTGTTTCTTTGTTTGTTTCTTTGTTTCTTTGTTTGATGGTTTCTTTCTTTCTGTCTTTCTTTCTTTCTTAATGCTGACTTGTTCATTTCTTGTTTCCCACCTTCTTTTATGTTTTCCTAGTTGACCCAAAATTTACCCCCTTCCCTTTCAACTTTCTGGCCATTTTCTTTTCCTTGTCTTCTTTTTAAAAATCAGATTGCAAACCCGGGGGATGGGGTGTGTGGGCTGGTTCTTTTCCTGCATACATCGGGCGCTTTTATAAGTAACTGATCCTGTTTGACTCCTAGGCTCTTACGCACTTCTCTGAGGCCAGAGGATTGAGCCTATTAAGAGGCAGGTCTCTAATAGGTGATTAATTAGCATGATATGATTAGTATGTTACAGCTGTGGAAAATACACTTCCTGTAAGTACTGGCTAGGATCCGGTCGCCCAGCTGACCGTTGCCCTTCAAGATCTGAGATCTGCTTAAGCTCTGTTGATTCAGGATTCTGTGATCTCTGTTTGCCCCTTTCTATGCAGGCTGGAACAGTTACTGCTGGGGACTACAAAGTCCATTCTTGCCAGCAAGGTATGCTGGGGCACATAGTCCCGCTAAATATTTCCTTCCCCATCTGAGATCGGACAATCAGATGCCTGAATCGCACTAAGAATCTTAATGCTTTTTTTACTTTTAAGATCTTGTAATGTTTTTAAGATATACAAGTAAGCTGCCTAGATGCCCTAAGCACATCTGATCTGGCCTGATTTCGGAAGCTAAGCAGGGTCAGCCCTGGTTAGTACTTGGATGGGAGACCACCAGGGAATACCAGGTGCTATAGGTATAGGCAAGCTACTCCAGTATTCCTGCCAAGAAAACAAAGGGTCGGTCATGACTATAACGACACCACATGCACACATGCGCGCACGTGTGCGCGCACGCACGCACACACACACACAGAGGCTGTATACTTCTGCATTTTTCAATTATAACTTTTTAAAATATTTTTGATATTTAGTCATCATCATCATCATCTTACAACTGCACAGTTGGAAGGGACCTTTGAGTTCAGCTTCTGTCAAGGAGTCACAGTGGAGAATCAAACCATTTCTAAACCGCTGAGCTATCCAGCAGTACAGATTTATTGCACTCTTCTATTTTAGATACAAATGGGATGTAAGCTTTGCCTACAACTTGAGTTTTAACACCTGCATCTTTTTCACCACTTGAGGGGAAGGGCTCGATTTATTTTAAGAATCTGTGCATGCAGTTTCCTTCACAGTTTTAAGACTTTTGTATTTTGCAACCTCAAAGTATTTTTGTGCTTATGAAACAAAGAATCAACAGAGTGATGAATAAAGCTTGCAGAAACAGACCAGTTGATGTTGCCTAGAATTATTGCAACCATGAAAAGACTGATGATGGGGTTTTTTTTTTAATGATTGTCAGTCAATGATTGTTTAGTTTCATTCTAGAGTTAACTCTTTTTTTGGGCGGGAGAGAATGCAAACTGTGATGAGCACGAGGGAGGGGGGTTCTGATTCCCACCTCAACCTGCCCCGCTGCGCTGTAGAAAGTTATGTGAGACTCCTAGGGAGGATGAGGCCTCAGGTTATCTGATCGACACCCAAGCCATTAGTCAACATGCCATTCAGAACGCCCGGATGTCCTAGCTGGGTGGACAATTGAGAGATGCCTCCCTGCAAACATCTCAGAAGAGAATATGTGGTGTGTGCAAGCAGGAGAGGGCAACAGATTCCTTTTGTCACACACACACACACAATTTCCTTGATCTGAAGATAAAACATGAGAAGTCAATCTGGATTCCAATCCACATCCCTAGCTACAGCTCAAGTAGCCTTCCCTGACCTGGCTGTGTTGGACTACATACTCCATAATCCGCAGTCACCATAATGGTCTACATCAGTGGTGCCCAACCTTCTGGCCTGGATGCCTTCAAAAGGGGATTGGACAGATTCCTGGAGGAAAAATCCATCACAGGTTACAAACCAGGATGGAGATGTGTCATCTCCAGGCTTAAAACTGGGGTCCTTCAAGGACCAGATGCAGGGGAGGGGTATCAGGAGACAGATATCTAGTTTTGTCTGCTCCCAGACGCATCTGGTGCGGCCGCTATGACATACAGGAAGCTGGACTAGATGGGCCTTTGGCCTTATCCAGCAGGGCTCTTCTTATGTTCGTATGTTCTTATCATGTTCTTGGACTAAAACTCCCAGAAACCTTCACCATAGAATCATAGAATCATAGAGCTGGAAGAGACCAACTCAAGGGCCATCCAGTCCAACCCCCTGCCATGCAGGAACCCCCATCACAGTATTTCTGACATACAACCTTTGCTTAAAAACCTCCAAAGAAGGAGATTCCACCACCCTCTGAGGCTAGGCTTTCTGGGAGCTGCAGTCCAACAACGTCTGGGGACCTGAGGTGGTCGCCCACTGCCCTAGATCTCTTGGTGGCCAGATTCAGCCTTGTTTCCCCAATCCCTCCTGCTGCAACAAGGGCACTGGGAAGTCCGCAACCAGAAGGTGATTGCAAAATTCCTCCCGTCCAGGTTCATGCCTCCTGCTCTACTGCTCTTGTTTGTGGAGGTTCACCAGAACACACGAACAGTGAAACCTCCAGGGGAGACCTTTTAAAGCATCAACTTCCTTTGAAGATAATGCTGAAAATATCTAGAATAATAGCATAATAAAATTAAAAGGGACCTAACAAGGCCATCAAATCGGATCCCCTGTTCAAGGAGGGAATAGAAAGGATATTTGCTGTTACCTTTTGGATTTACCTTGTATATTTTCTCTGGCAAGAGGTCAGGAAGAGACGCCACTAGCTGAACCAATTTTATTGATATAATTTAATATAGGAATCAGTTAGGGTCTTCTCTTAATGGCAGAGAAAGACCCCAAACATACAGTGTAAAATAGTTTTATACCACAACAAACCAAAGAGTCTCCTAAAGCATACAACCTCATTGGATAATATTTACATACTCTTTGGATCCTACATTTTACTGGCTGAAAACGTGAGGAAGGCAAACTCATTGGCTCTCCTATAAAGAAGGGGCATCATTTTCTTCCCTTAATGATTCCCCCTTCCAGAAGGCGCCATTGTGTCCGGAATAAATTCCTTATTCCCTTGATATGTATATGACCAGACTGAGCCTTCGCTCCCTGCTGGGCTTCCTAAGAGGCACAGTGAAGAAGGTGTGAATCGTGGGTACTTGAGAACTCTGACCAATTCTAAAGGCCAAGGCAGAAATGATACCAGAACGTAGTATCTGTAAATTTCAGGCAAAAATCAAAGCAAAACAAAACAAAAGACACTGTGGCACATGTGGCACTTTAAAGACTAACTTTCATATTTTAATGTGACGTTTCATGCCCATGTGCACTTCTTCAAGGCATAGCAGCAGAATGAGGTGTGAGATACTTATAGAATGAGATATACATATCATACCAAATATTGATTGGCTGTATATAGAGTTGGGGGGGTGGATAGGGGAGGGGAGGGAGGAGGAGGAGGAAGAAGAGGAGGGAGAGTTAATTAGTAGAAACGGTGAGAAGATTAAATGGTCAGAAGTGTGGGCTGGGGCTGTATAATTTTATGGCCCACGCCAGCCTCTTTTAAGTATGGGAGGTAAATTCCTCAAGTGAGAGAAATACTGTATCTGTAAAGAAAGGGCCAGAAAGAGGTTACTTTTGGGTAACATACAGGTATCACTGCCAGTCGGCTGTCTAGATTTCTCAAGAACACCTCCAGCACCAGAGCCCTCACCACCTCTTGAGGTCACTGGCCCCATTGTCGTACTGCTCTAACAGTTAGGAGGTTTTTCCCCCCTGATATTCAACTGGCTTCCTGTAACTTCAGTCCATTGTTAGGTGTCATAAGAACTTAAGATGAGCCATGCTGGATCAGGCCAAAGGCCCCTCTAGTCCAGCTTGGGGATGATGGAGGACGCTTCCTCTCTAAGTCCTTCAAGTCTCTGAAAATTGCTCTCTTGGCTCCCCTCGTTGTTCTCTTCTCCAGGCTAAACCTGCCCATGTCTTTCTGCTTTCCCTCCGAGGGCTTGGTTTCTAGCCCTCTGATCATCCTTGTCGCCCTCCTCTGAAGTGGTTCCAATTTGTCAGCATCCTTCCTGAAGCAAGGTGTTCAAAAGTGGGCACTGTACTCAAGATGAGGCTAAATAAGTGGAATTTGTACCTCATGAAATTTGGATAATATTATACTTCTATTAAGGTAAAGGTAAAGGTTTCTCCTGCACATGCATGCTAGTCATATCCGACTCTCGGGGCAGTGCTCATCTCCGCATTCGAGCCGAAGAGCCAATGTTGTGCAAGTCCATGGCCACGTGGCCGGCATGGCTGCAAGGAAACACTGTTTTACCTTCCTGCTTTTTACGGTGGTACTTCTATTAAACCAGCCTTAAATAGCATTTGCCTTTTTCTTTGGCCACGTCACACTCTCTAGCTAAGATTCAGCTTTTGATTTACGACAGTTCCAAAATGTCCAAACTTCCAGAACATGGCCCAACAGCCCGAAAAACTCACAACAACTATCAGTCCCAAAATCCTTTTCACTGGTAGCATTGCTGAGCCAGGTATTCAAACTCACTCACTCTCACTCTCTCACTCTCTCTCTTGACCCCTGGGCCAGATGAATCACACCCAAGGATATTAAAAGAACTGGCAGAAGTAATTTCAGAACCATTGGTGATAATCTTTGAGAAGTCCTGGAGAACAGGAGAAGTCCCCATCGATTGGAGGAGGGCTTGAGGTCTCTTCCAACTCTATGATTCTATGATTCCCCTGATGCGATATACAGCTACTGGCAGATGAGGGAACTTGGACCTCGCCTTGACAAAGGTGACCAGGAGGGCATCCATTTCTGTGGCTCAACATCCTGATCAGCCCATATGCATCAAATAAGGGAATCACTCCTTCCAGCATCATCCAAGTCCTGGTCAACTCTTCCTACTCCTCCCCTACTTTGGCTGTTGGTTGTGCTGACAGAGGATGATGGTTGCCCTCATCCCGGTGATCTGGATAGCACCAACCTTAGGAGAGCCTAGAGTTCCACACTGTATTTGACCCATGACTTCCTGGGGAGGGGGGGTGGAGAGCCCTCCCTGGCTGCCCAAGGTGATGGTTTTTAATTTTCTTCCCATTCCATTTCCAGAAGAAGAAAAGGATCCAGCTTATTGGAACACAAAAGCCAGGCAGAAACTGGAAATGGCGCTCAACTTGACCCCGATGCATCACCGAGCAAAGAACATCATTCTCTTTCTGGGTGATGGTGAGTGGCTGCCTGGATGTACATGTGAAGGGGCCCATTTGTACAGTACGTCATTAAAAAAAAAGCGGGAGCTAATGCCAGATTATATAAAAATGGCGTATGCCAATGTAATGTTGCATTTCTGGTAAAAATGGCTTTTTGTACATAACAGAAGGATAGAACCTCACAGAGGATAATAGTTACCACAGTCACCCAGATAGTCCACTCCTTTCTCATTAACTGGCACTCACAGTCTCAGTGACTCACTCTGAGGGCGCTTTTACATGACCTCTAAAATCTGCTGGCAACTTAAATTCAGACCAGAGATCGTGGGGTTTTGTTCTGCTTCCTGTGTTCCCACCCTTCCACACTCCATTGCTCCTGTCTGTGGTGAGGGGAGGGAGAAAAAAAGGGAGAAAAAAATCCAGGCTCACCTCCCTCTGCCGTAGGAGCAGCCCCGTAGGGATTCCAGTCTGTTAAAGGGGTCAGCAAAAACAAACAGAAGACAAGGAGAGCCTGGCATCCACAGTTTTACAATCTGCATCGAAATTTTTTTTACCTCCAAAGACCAGGTACTTGTAAAATGCGCTGGGGCGCGCTTCGGTGGGCGTGGTCGTACTTAATTTTTTTAAAAAGTCAGCAGCTGGTGGGAAAACAATTTTAAGCTCCGCATCTGGGAGCCCTTTGCATCGGATTTTAGGGGTTGTGTAAAAGCAGCCTGAGACATTTCCAGGAGGGAAAAAATGCTCTGTTACTTACAGTTTTGAAGAGGTCAACAGCAAATAAAGCAACAAACTGACTTGAACAGACTAAAGAGAAGGGAAGGAACCAGCACTCAGCAGAGAGGTGTGGCTGTCTTTCAAATCGGAAAGTGGGAATGAATGGTTGTCCCAGCACAGATAGCTCCCTCCCGGCCATACCAACTAGAAAGATGCAACATGCGAGGTTGTAAAGAACTCCTCCAACATGCTGAGCAACAAATGCAGACTTTAAAGGGGGTGGCTGCAGTTTATTAGTCTCATCCTAGTGAGGAAAACTGACCATGTACCTGCTTCCCCCCTTTCTTCAATCATTTTCTTTGCTTTTCTTTGTGCTGTTCACTCTTCTTACAGAACTTGACCCTGTTCTGGGCCCACTCTCCTTATAGGGTTCAGGACTAGACGAACTTTCAGGCAGAGTAGGAATGGGTAAAGAGCTGTGCTGCTGGTGTCACTTGGACTACAACTCCCATCAGCTCTAGCCAGCATGGCAGCAATGACTGGGAATGCTGAGGGTTTGTAGTCTGACAACATCTGGAGGCCACCGCTTTTCCCCTTGCAAAAGGCGGGGGGCTGTCTTCAAACAGAGAACTGGTCTCTATCAAGTTGGGCAGGTGGTCACCCTAAAGCAGAAAGCAGGGGACTGAGCAATGGACACATGCAAGACCCATGTTTTCAGGAGGCAGGAGCTTTCAGATATGTGGGGTGGAAAAAAAGAAAAAAAATACCCCTCACACACACACACACACCGGGAAAAAACAACAACCCTGATCCCTTTGTAGAAACCCAGTCAAGGGCCGTGGGACTCACTGCTGGCTGGTCTTTTCACACAATGACTGAGAGAGGAACATCACCAGATCTAAATGGAAGGCAATTCGATCTGCATTGCAGCCTCGCGATGCAATTCAGAAGGAACCTCATGTAAATCAATAAATGAAATCAATAAATGTAAATAAAAGAGCAAATATAAAGGGAGTGACTACACAAAGCTTTAAGTTTGCAAGCTGTGAGTAGCGACCTCCTTGAAGCCCTCAAACCATAGGATGGCTGTAAGTAGCAAATGATTTTATGGCACAAAACAACCACAATTGAACGAGGGTGCCTGTAGATATACTGGACACACCGGGGCAAATGAGTTCATTTGTAATCACTAGGCTCATGATTTCAGCAAGACATATCAGGCCGGGGTCTCCGTTTGTAAAGTAACCGCGAGGAGCACCTCCAGACTTCCACCAATGAGAAGATGGGGACTTCTTCATTTGTGTTGAATAGAGATGGGCACGAAACGAACAATTTTTCGTTTCCGTTTCTGTTTTTTGTTTCGTTATGCAACGAAATGACAAACGAATTTTGTCTCTAAAATGAAACGAAACGAACAGAAACACCGGAAATTTTGTCGTGCGTTTCGTTTTCGTTACGGCAATACAAGTGAACTGGTTTAAATGCTAAAAAAAATCACAAAAAATTGAAATAAATGGTAATGAAATGGTAATGAAACGAACGAAAACGAAAACATTTTTTTTGCAAAAATTCACGAAAAACAGAAATGAACCGAAACGGACCCCCTAAATGACAAACGACAAATGAAACACCTTTTTTTTTAATTCGTGCCCATCTATAGTGTTGAAAGTGACCCACGGGTGCTTCCTGAAAGTGGAAAGGTTTAGAATGATGGGGTGCTCTCCCCCCCCACCCAGAAATGCTCAGCTCCAATGATGCAAAATTTTGAATGCCTCGTTAAATTCCTCCAGCTGCACAGCAGAGATGCGGGAACTCACAGTCTTTCTGGCTTCCGTGCTGCCTTTTTGCATTCCAAGGGAGCACAGCCAATGTGTCGGCGGCCACGCCTTCAACACCGGCCACAAAAGTCCAAAAAGGTGTAGGACTTTGCTTAGTCCTTTTATAATACTAGAATGGCACAAGTGGAAGGGATCCTATGAATCATCCAGTCTAGCCCTCCTGCTGGAGGCCAGGACTGCCCCCATCTCTGCTGTCTTTCCGGAAGCAGGCAAAGACCTCCCTCTTCAAGCAAGCTTTCCCTGAATGAGGGACTACCTGCTATGTGACTTTTAGATGGATTACCATACAGGATTGCATTGATTGATTTCATAAGAACACCAGTACTTTCCATTTTACTTTCCTTTATCTTTTATTTTTCGTGTGCTCTTTATAGCTCTAGTGTTACCTTTTAATGTTCTAAGATGCCTCTTCTAATTCCCTGTCCTTAACTCGCATATGTCTTAAATATTCTAGACTGTATACAGTAGGACCCCCGTATCCACTGATTCATTATCCATTGATTCAGTTATCTAGGGCTGGCAGGGGAAAGAATTAAATAAATAATTCAGTAGCCTCAAAGCAAGCAAATGTCACAAACAGCAGCTGTAAAGCAAGCTACTGTCCCAAAACAGCAGCCATAAAGGAAGCTGCTGTCCCAAAACAGCAGCCATAAAGGAAGCTGCTGTCCCAAAACAGCAGCCATAAAGGAAGCTGCTGTCACAAAACAGCAGTTTTGGAGGATTTGGACGTTCTCTCTTATCCACGGTTTTCATTATCCATGCAAAGGTCAGGAACCAATCCCCAGCCGATACTGGGGGTCCTAGTGTATTGTCTCTCATTATTGTATTCCACCTTGGGTCCTTTTCCAAGGAGAAAGGTGGGGTATAAATATTCAAAAGAAAGAAAGAAAGAAAGAAAGAAAGAAAGAAAGAAAGAAAGAAA
>JAHTLZ010000379.1:63329530-63342770 GCA_023846285.1 Phrynocephalus versicolor | reverse complement strand
AAAGAAAGAAAGAAAGAAAGAAAGAAAGAAAGAAAGAAAGAAAGAAAGAAAGAAAGAAAGAAAGAAAGAAAGAAAGAAAGAAAGAAAGAAAGAAAGAGGGCCAGCAGGGAATCAAACTCCCAACCACTGGCTTTGCAGCAAGAGACCTAAACCACAGAGCTATCCAGCAGTTAGTTCTTATCCACGGTTTTCATTATCCACGTGAAGGTCTGGAACCAATCCCCAGCCGATACTATGGTGGCAAATGCTGATTCACAGGCACTCGTCATAGCCAGGCCACCATGCAGGCTGCTCTGTTGCTCCTTATCAGCAAACCAAGTCAAAAGGTATTTCCCTCTACCAGAAGCAGCAGCTGTTTTGCAAAGCTAACAGATCTTAATTGCAGATTTAAGACTCAGTCCCCTCCAAGAAACAATGTTTTCTGAAACAGGGGAAGCCTCGCAACAAAAACATTGTTTTTTTGAAGGAAAAATGTATTTTTCCTCAGGCTGTTTTAAGGGTGGCAGCTAAGCTCTGAGGTGTTGGGGGGGGTGAGGGAAAGTGGAGAGGGAGGGTGAGGAAATTGTTTCTGCTAATTAAAAATAATAGAATGCAAACCCGGCGGATATTAACAAAAAGAGTTTGATTTAGAAACAAGAATGCAAAACGTGAATTAATGCCTTGTCTGCAGATGAGATAATTGTTTCTGCCAATCAAAAGTAAAGAAGCAAACCCAAATCTCCTCTTTCTCTGACTGAGAGAGGCCTGGACTGATGACTCCCCTATTCTTTTTTTTTGGGGGGGGGATCTCTGATTTGTGACGCCCACTGTTCCCCAGCTTAGCTTTTGCATCCTGATTTACACCGTCCTGGCCTTGCCTTCAGAATCATTCAGAACCATTGGCTGCCTTTCTCTCCCCTTCTCTCTCTCATCTCAGAGTTTACACAATGTAGATTTTTTTTTTTTGGCAGCGGGGCAAGCAGTGGTGGTGGGCCATTCGAGAGGCTGTTCATCATTCATACGGAAAAAGGTTAAGATGCACCTGCCAGATCCTTCTGCCTCTTGGCCGGTCATCCCATGGGCTGAGCGGGTTCCAAGAGGCTGGGAAGTTGGATGGATTGCTTGCCGACCGAGCTCTTGTTTCCATCAGGGATACTGAGGGACAGAAGCTCCCTCCTCGTGGTGCAGTGGTTAAATGCCTGTACTGCAGGTAAAACTGTGTTCACGACCTGGGGTTCAATCCCAGGTAGCCGGCTCAAGGTTCACTCAGCCTTCCATCCTCCCGAGGTCGGTAAAATCAGTACTCAGCTTGCTGGGGGGGGGCAATGTGTAGCCTGCACACTGTAATTAAAAATTGTAAACCGCCCAGAGACTACTTAAAGTGGTATGGGGCGGTATATAAGCAGAACACTTTGCTTTTTGCTTTCCTTCGGCATGCTTGTCTGGATGCATCCCTGGTTGTGCCTGAGACGAGGTGGGAAGTTGGTGAGATTTCACACACTGGTCCCTTTGCCACTTCTGAACTGCGGTGCTGGGAGGCAAGGTGCTAATTCACATTTTGTATGTACAGTGGACCGTTGTATAACAAACAGCTTGTATAACATAAAATCTGTACAACATAAAAAAATTCCGGAGATAGGGGAAATATGCTTAACATAATCGCCTATGGGGAAAATCTGTACAACATAAAATGGGATTACTCCATTTTCAATGCATTCCTATGGGAATTTATATAAAGGAAAATTTGTTTAACATAATTTCATTTGGAACGAATTAATTCCTTTATACAAGGTACCACAGTATGTGTGTTTTAAACCAAATCCATTTTGTCAATGCCACACACACACACACACACACACACACACACACCAGATTTGGCAAACACAAAGTGTGCTGCTTATATACTACCTACCACCCTATAGTGCTTAAAATACTTTCTGGGGAGTTTGCCATTTAATTATGCAGGCTACCCATTGCCCCCCTCCCAACAGCTGAGTACTCAGTTTAACTGACTTGGGAAGGATGGAAGGCTGAGCCAACCTTAAGCTGGCTACTTGAGACCACAGCAGAGTCTTCAGTTTCACCATTGCACAAAGGTGCCTCTTGTAAGTACACAGAAAGCAGAGGCCGGGTGGACATCTGCACAGCAAGGGGGTTGGACTGGATGGCCCTTGACGCCCCTTCCAACTCTCTGATTCTACGCACTGTAGCATGCTTGAAACCAATCAATTTATATCGCTGTGATTCTATCTTTGTGATTTGTAGTCCTTCAGAAGCCCCAGGTTCTCGGGTTCTTCAGAATTACTGAGAAAGTATCATTCTTGATCATTTCCAGAGACCTCTGAACATTGCACGTTCAGTTCTTGCAGTCCTTACTACAACCCTATAGGGTAGATAAAAAGGCCACCTCTGTTGCAGACGGAATCGGTGCACGTCCTGCCCCAAAGCACTTAAGAGAGGTGAGATTTATAGGAGGCAGATTTACAGCATCTGGGCACTGGGGTGCTGGACCACCTCTAGTCGCAATGGTAGGGACACGGCCGCCCCCCTGACCCCCCTGCAGCTACGCCAGCCGCCAGCCTCTCTGCAACCTCACAATCCAAGCCATGCTCTTAGATCCACTGAGTGCATCGCATCTAATGGATGGCCCTTGAGCAGCCTGCTTTGTCTTGGTTCCACCTCCACTCCCGGTGGCTCACTGTCTCTCTCCGGACACTGGACACCCTGCCAGGGCTGCAAGCCAGCGGCCAGGCACACGGGGAAATGTAACGCTTGGAGCCCCTGGCTAAAAGCAGAAGACGGTGCCAGTGCCCAGAACTAAGAGGGAGTGGTCCCAACGTGGTTCACTGTTACCTCAGATGAATGTATGGTGCCGGTGTGCCTTTTGTGTTGTACCTGACACTGTCACACAGATAAGACATTATCGCCACCCGCCCACCTGTGCCAGGCAGTGAATTATGGTTCTGAGTATAGCAAACCTGTGGATCTGCTGTGCATAGTAAATGGGGTATAATAACATTTAGCAGACTTTAATAGTAAAGTTTGAGTAAACAGCTTAAGCTGTAGTCAATTCACCAGTGGAGAACCAACTAATTAATGAGGCCAAAAGTTCATTTTTCCTTCCTTCCTTCCTTCCTTCCTCCAACAAGGAAGGGGCCAGGAAACCTTTCTTTCTTTCTTTCTTTCTTTCTTTCTTTCTTTCTTTCTTTCTTTCTTTCTTTCTTTCTTTCTTTCTTTCTTTTTCTTTCTTTCTTTTTCTTTCTTTCTTTCTTTCTTTCTTTCTTTCTTTCTTTCTTTCTTTCTTTCTTTCTTCTGTTCTTCCTTCCTTCCTTCCTTCCTTCCTCCCACCCTCCCTCACTCATTTCCTTCCTTATTTTATTTATTTACTGTATTTATTTACATAATTTTTCCAGCCACCCAAACTGTTGGCTGCAAAGTCAGCAGCTCGGCAGTTCGAATCCCAGGTGCCACGCAGCAGAGTGAGCTCCCACTGTTAACCCCAGCTCCTGCAAACCTGGCGGCAGTATGAAAGCATGTATATGCAAGTAGATAAATAGGTACCACCACATAAAGGGGGGAGGTAATCAGTGTTCTGTGCACAGAAATGCATTCAGCCATGCCACCCACATGGTCATGGACCTGCACAACACTGGCTCTCTGTCAATTGGATGAGTCCTGTGGATGACCTTACAACCTCAAGGATGCTCTGCTATTTAAATCATCATCCCACCCAGCCTGGTTTAATGATAAAGAGCCATAAGTAGTGGGGTAAGGGACCTGAACCTTGGTGAGAGGACTTGGACAGCCGACAGGTCATCAGGTTGTCAGGTCGTCAGGTCAAACCCCTTCTGCACTTGTGAGATGCATTGTAATTCCATTGACAAGATTTAAACCATTTTCTAATTCTGCCTTTGGCCATCATCAATCAGCAGATTCCGTGTCAAGGAAGCCAGGTGCCTCTTTTGTACTACTGAGTAACTGGCCACCCTCCCCTCAGAGGTACCCAAAATTTTGTTGTAATTTTTTTTAACAGAAAGGACACCGAAAAATGGAAAATAAGCAAGATTAATCATGGCACATATACTCCTCCAAAGACAACAATGGAAATTACAATGGAAATTACATTAGGGTGATAATGCCTGTTTTAGAATCTTTTTCTCTCCCATTTCTTTTCCTTTTCAGAAATGGCCTAAACCTTGAAATGGTGTAATTGCTTTGTACGCAGAGGCACTTCATAAAATGAGCCCCTGCGCTGCAATTTACTTGGCCTGTGCTCAAATCCAAAACTGATAAAAGATTGTCTGGCCTCCTAATGATGACAAATTGCTTGCCATTTCGGATGCGCAAGCTGTCTCTCTCCTTCCCTCCCTTTCCCTGTTCCGTTTCATGTCACCAAAAAATAAAAAAAGGACAAATTCGTGAAACCAAAATAGCTTGAGACAGAATCCACCAGAGTTCAGACTTCAACATGCTTGCAAATAGGAAAAGGACCAAGGAAACGCATTGGGATTTACGTCCGAATGCACACACCCTGGATTATTAAAAAGGGGATTGAAAATAAAACAGCCAACATTATAATGCCATTATACAAAACGATAGTAAGACCGCACCTGGAGTATGGTGTACAATTCTGGTCACCGCATCTCAAGAAAGACATAGTGGAACTGGAAAAGGTGCAAAAGAGAGTGACTGAAATGATTACTGGGCTAGGGGGACCTCCGTTATGAGGAAAGGCTAAAACATTTGGGGCTCTTTAGTCTGGAAAAAAGTCACCTCAGGGGGGGATATGATTGAGACGTACAAAATAATGCAGGGCATGAGTAGAGTGGATAGAGGGAAGCTCTTCTCCCTCTCACAAAATACCAGAACTAGGGGAGATACACTCAAACTGAGGGCTGGGAGGGTGAGAACAGAGAAAAGAAAATATTTTTTTTACCCAGTGTGTTGTTAGTCTGTGGAACTCCCTGCCACAGGATGTGGTGATGGCATCTGGCCTGGATGCCTTCAAAAGGGGATTGGACAGATTCCTGGAGGAAAAGTTGGACTTGATGGGCCTTTGGCCTGATCCAGCATGGCTCTTCTTATGTTCTTATGTTCTTATGTGCTGTTAATTGGTGCGAAAGGAGCCGAAACACCTACGGAAAATGTATTTAAAAACAATGGCAGTTATTTGGCGCCATGGGGATAAGTTGCCGATTGTATGGCCAAATAATCCTGACCTAGATTGGTCACGACTATACTAAATGGAGTCGCTTTGAGGTGCAGCATGTTTTTAGGCAACCCTTGCATCCAGATGAAAGGATCAGTGACACTCCATCTGATGTGTTGCAGTTCTGGATTTCGAGTAAAATTAATTTTGCTATGCAGTAGAAGTGCTGAGAACCACAGAGGGGAATAGCATCAAATTCCCCATATAGTCCACCCTTGATCATTAACTGGCACTTAAAAGTCTCAAAAGCTCACTCTGAGACATTTGTAAGGAGAAAAAAATAAAAATGTTTCATTAGTTTCATTTGTAAACAGATCGACGGGAAACTAACAAACCAAACTACTTCCAAGAGATGAAAAAAGAGAAGGGAACACTCAATAGAGAGGCAAGGCTGTCTTTAAATTCAGAGGCAAGGAAATAATGACTGTTTAGTGCTGAATAGATTGACAATCCCAGCCCAGAAAGGTCCTTCCCAGCTTAATCCACTAAAGGTAGCAAGAGAGGTTGCAAAAACTCCCATATTTTGAATGATCAAGATCTTCTTTCCTTTTAAAGGGAAAAATTTATTTGCATTAAGAGTCCGGGTAACTAGAGATGGGCACAAAACAAACAAATTTTCGTTTCATTACATAACGAAACGACAAACAAATTTTGTCTCTAAAATGAAACGAAACGAACAGAAACACCAGGAATTTTGTCATCCATTTCGTTTTTGTTACGGCAATACATTGAACTGCTTTAAATGCTAAAAAAAAATCACAAAAATTGAAATAAATGATAACAAAACGGTAATGAAACAAATGAAAATGAAAACAATTTTTTGCAAAAATTTGTGAAAAATGGAAATGAACCGAAACGGACCCCCTAAACGACAAACGACAAACGAAACACCATTTTTTTTAATTCGTGCCCATCTCTACGAGTAACTGTCCCTCCCATGAAGCTGCTTAATGGTCTTTAGAAAGGGAAACCTTCCTTTTCACTCATCCCTCACCTTGGAAGGATAAGGGAGAGGAATTTTGCATTTCTTTTTAAATTGTTGCTAATGTGTCAGTGATGCTTTGAAAGGGCTTTTTTAAAAAAGCCCTGGGAAAGTATCGCTGTGGCGCTATGTCAGTTAGCTTAGCAGCAATTAAAAAGAAGTAGAAAGCTTCCTCGTCCTCCTCCTCCTCCACAGCTCTCCATCTCTCAAGATTGGTAAATGCATTCAGCAGAGGCTCAGCTTTCGCCATCTGCTTGGGTTTGATCCCAGTATGCAGGCATGTTGGAACCAGACCCAAACAGAGTGATCCTACCTTCACCAAAGGATGGTAGCCTCTGGTAGTTAGCTACAGGACAAACGCCCTTCGGATCACACCTGGTAACCATCTGACCGCTGTGCTTGCAGGCATGGGGGTGCCCACCATCACGGCAGCCCGCATCTACAGAGGCCAGCTGGCTGGAGGCTCCGGGGAAGAGAATGTGCTGGCCATGGAGAAATTCCCTTATGTCGCCCTGTCCAAGGTGGGAGTGTATACCAAGGAAGAGAATGTCTCTGTATGCTGCTGCGTTCACCCTCCTTGGAGATCAGGAACCGTTGCTTCTCAGGAACCTGCCAGCCCACCAAGCTTTTGTTTAGAGCTAGGGATAGGCAAGGCTCCTGCCTTCTCTCGTCCATCGACTGCTTTCTATCCCTCTCATTGAAACCCTTAGCCCTGTTTCTCCATTCAACTGAAATCCGTGTAGGTCTTCTTCTTGCATTTTCTCCCATGTTCTCCTCTCTGCCCTTCTTCCTTTTATTCCTTTGCATAATACAAGTGAGGTTGGACACAGTCTCTTCCTTGTTGCAGAACCCCGATTTACTGGCCAAGGAGGGTGGATGGTGCATTCTGTAGCTGAGTTTTGAATTTTTGGCAAACATTCCTTCTAGCCACTGTAAAGATGTGAACCACATCTTCACACTGTGCAGCAGAAGGGCAGGGAATCCATGAACAGAATAGCTTCAAGGTCTCTCATCAACTGTCACCTACAGTCTCAATAACTCCCCGTGAGCATTAGTAGGAGAAAGAATGAAAAGTTCCATTACCTACAATTGAACAGATTAAACAGCAAACTGACAACCACGAATGCTTTCAGCAACAGACTTCAACAGACTCCCGAGAGGGGAGAAAACAAAATTCTCAGCAGAGAAGCGAGACTTTCAGAGACATCAAAGGAATGTTGTTTAGTGCTGGAGAGGTTGACAGTCACTCTAGCTTAGAAAAGTCCCTCCTGGTAGCATGCAAGGTGACCAAATGGCCCAACACATTCCAGGAGTTATAACTTCTAAAGCTAATTTTTCTCATCTCCAGGGAAGTCCGAGAGCTATCCCTAGGCTGCCTATTATAGCCCTTTCCACCCCCGGAGGTTGTGTTTGTATACCAGCTGCAGGGTCTATGCAATGTTAAGAGCCATAGGTTAGTGGCAGAACTTACTGGTACTTCACTGGTTCAATTCCCGGCATCACCAGGGAAAGCCTGGAGGGAAAAAACAAAATCATACCCAACATCGTGATGAGCCCCAGCAGCAGCCAGGGCCAGTCAGAATGATTCTGGTGGCCAAGAGTTCAACTAGCTGTTTCTGCCTATTCTCCTGGTAATACAATATAGTTCATGAAGCTGCTCACAGGTATGGATTTGGGGGCTCATTTAAAAAACTAATTGGCCACGCTAAAGCAGAGGGAGTTGATTTCCAAACAAATGAAAAAAGGTGCCTGAGGTGGGGAAAAGGTGCCTGAGGGGGGGGGATATGATTTGAGACGTACAAAATAACGCAGGGCATGAGTAAAGTGGGTAGAGGGACACTCTTCTCCCTCTCACAAAATACCAGAATTAGGGGACATACACTCAAACTGAGGGCTGGCAGAGTGTGAGCAGACAAAATAAATTTTTTTTCACCCAGCACGTTGTTAGTCTGTGGAACTCCCTGCCACAGGATGTGGTGATGGCATCTGGCCTGGATGCCTTCAAAAGGGGATTGGACAGATTCCTGGAGGAAAAGTCCATCACAGGTTACAAACCAGGATGGAGACATGTCATCTCCAGGCTTAATAAAGCAGGGTACTTCAAGGGTCAGATACAGGGGACTAGTATTAGGAGACAGATCTAGTCTCGTGCATTCCCAGGGGCATCTGGTGGGGCCACTGGGAGATACAGGAAGCTGGACTAGAGGGGCCTTTGGCCTAATCCAGCATGGCTCTTCTTATGTTCTTATGTTCTTATGTTAATATCTCCTGAAATGTCACTTTGCTACAGCTGTTAGTGTTCCGCGTCTGGTATTGTTTCTCCCTCTCAGTGTCAGGCCCTTGTAGAGTCACAGGGGCTTTTCCTCTCTCTTTTGGCAGACATACAACGTCGACCGACAAGTGCCGGACAGCGCTGGGACAGGCACAGCCTACTTATGTGGTGTGAAGACCAATGCCAAGACCCTGGGCCTGAGCGCCGCAGCAGTCTACGGCCAATGCAACACATCTTTTGGCAATGAAGTCTATTCCATCCTTCACCGGGCCAAATTATCAGGTACTACCTGAAAGGAAAATAGGCCCCTGGAGAAATTGGGAGGTGTGGGTTAGTAGAGATGAAGACTAGGGATGGGCATTTCGTTTCGAAACTAGTAGGTTACAAAATGAACCACGTGAGCCTATGTGGTCCTCGGAACCGGCTGATACACGCAGATCCAATTGCTTTACCTTTCTCTGTCTCGCGCAGGGTTAAAATCCAACGGAGGAAGCATGCTGCGACGTCATCTCTGCTAGATCTGTGATGCTGGCCAATCAGGAGCTGTGCAAGGGCAGGCGTCATCCCACCTCCCTCTCTGATTGGCCAGCAGCACAAAGCAGGAGAGATGACATCGCAGTGTGCTTCCTCGTTGGATTTTAACCCTGCGCGAGACAGAGAAAGGTAAAGCAATTGGATCTGAGTGTATCAGCTGGTTCCGAAGACCACCTGGGCTCGCGTGGTTCGTTTTGTAACCTACTGGTTCCAAAACTAAATGCCCATCCCTAATGAAGACTTTTCTTTGCCCATGGAAATGGCATTTCTCTTGCATGCCTCCAGCATTGGAGCCACTTGAGCCCATTGTTGCGTGTCCTGCACTTGGAGATGATGGAGAACAGATCCTGTCTGTCCTCGGTAGGACTACCTTTCAAACATGCCCAATTCTTTCAGTCTTTCCTCATAGGGCTAACTTGACAGTCCCCTTATCATCCTTGTTGCCTTCCTCTGTACTTTCCCCAGTTTGTCAGCATCCTTCTCAAAGTGTGGTGTCCAGAGCTGGGTACAGCACTCCAGATGGGGACTTGTATAGAATAGAAGGGGACTATAGCAAACCTGGATTTTAGAAACCTCTGCCACCCGTTATAAATGTGACGTGACTTGTCTAATAAATAGAGACTGACACTTGCTATAAAGTTTTAAAATAACACTGTAGTTTATTTAAGTTGCAACTAGGGACGGGCAACCTTATGAATAACGAAACGTTGTTTCGTTATTTTGTAAGCTTGCAAATCATTTCGTAAACTTGCAAAATGCCAGGCTGCATTTTGTAATGAAACATAATGAAACAGTGTGTTATATTTTTAAAACAAACCATTTTGTTACTATGTAAAATGGCTCTCCTGGGTCCAGATTTGGTGCCTCTAGGACCCAAGGAAGCAGTTTTTTAGAGTTCAAAATGGTTCGTAAGTGTTTTGTTTTGTAACGAATGTTTTTGTAAAAACTCATTTGAAACCAAACGAAACAAAACGGGGGCTAAAACAAAACGAAACACAATTTTTTTCATTTCATGCCCACCCCTAGTTACAACATAAAGAGTCATCAAAGCACATCCATAAGAACATAAGAACTTAAGAAGAGCCATGCTAGATCAGGCCAAAGGCCCATCTAGTCCAGTTTCCTGTATCTGACAATGGCCCCACCAAATGCCTCTGGGAGCGCATGAGACTATATATTTGTCTCCTGATACTACTCCCCTGCATCTGGTCCTTGAGGTACCCCGGTTTTAAGCCTGGAGATTACACACATCTCCCGTCATGGTTTGCAAACTGTGATGGACATCTCCTCCAGGAATCTATCCAATCCCCTTTTGAAGGCATCCAGGCTACATCCTGTGGCAGGGAGTTCCACAGACTAACAACACGTTGGGTTAAAAAAATTCTTTTGCCTGTTCTCATTCTCTCAACCCTCAATTTGAGTGCATGTCCCCTAGTTCTGGTATTTTGTGAAAGGGAGAAGAGCGTCCCTCTCTGCACTTTATTCACGCCCTGCATTATTTTGTATGTCTCAATCATATCCCCCATCAGGCGCCTTTTTTCCAGACTACTTTTCACTTGAGGTGTTTATTTCCTTGTAGCATTATGTCTAGTGTTATTATTACTTTATATCTCTTTATTTTTAAACACAGGAGTAATTAGATATTCATATTATATTTCAGGTGAAACCCTAACCAAATCCTACCCAGACCCTGTCATTTCTGTGCATACTTGTTTATATGCTCCTTAGCCCCACCTATGGACTATTTAATTGGTTAAACCGATATCCCTTCATAAATATTCATAGTTTAGCTTTACATTCTCGTTACAGGGACTAGTAATTCATGGGATTTGGAGACTATACTTCTGTTCATGCATTCTAAAATTGTATCTGCCTTTTTTGCCGCAACATCACCCTGTTGGCTCATATGGCTCTGCCATCTCTGTCCTCTCTTTTACTCTTCCTGTGGCTGATCATTCCCACGATGTCTTTCCCCTCCCCCTCCCACCACAGGCAAGTCTGTGGGGATTGTGACCACCACCCGTGTTCAGCATGCTTCTCCGGCGGCCTCGTACGCACATTCGGTCAGTCGGGATTGGTACGGTGACGCAGACATGCCCAAAGATGCCGTCCGGCAAGGGTGCAAGGACATAGCCTACCAGCTGGTGCACAACACGGACATTAATGTGAGCGAGGGGGGTTGTCCGGGTCGTGGGGTGTCCAGGGTTGAGGCAGAGGGAGAAGGCGGCGGCGCTGTTTCCATGGCATGGGGTTGGCAGGTGGGGACTCAGATCCCTGGACGCAGCAGCTACTTGAGCAAAGCAATGTGTGCTGCTTATGTACCATTTAAAACATGGTGGGCTACACATTCCGCTCCCCCACCCCACCCCCACAATCTGAGTACTCAGTTTACTGCCCTCCGAAGGAGAGACGACTGAGTCAACTTTGAGTTTGCTACCTGGTATTGAAGTTAGAGCTGTCCGGCAGTGGAAGATGCTGCCACAAAGGAGGGTGGTGGAGTCTCCTTCTTTGGAGGTTTTTAAGCAGAGGCTGGATGGGCATCTGTCAGGGTTACTTTGATGGGGGTTCCTGCACGGTAGGGGGTTGGACTGGGTGGCCCTTGAGGTCTCTTGCAACTCTAGGATTCTATGATTCTAAGAAGTCTGGGATCTCTCTTTTTTCTTTTAAAAAGAAGACATTTAAAAATTTGAAACAATCACCATCATAGATCAAATTTGGTATACCCCCACCTCATCTCCTCAGGAGCATCAGTAGCCCTGTGGCTCAACTATCTCGAGTAGGTTTCCCAAATTCTACTCTGGCAAAAGACTAGATCAGTTTGGCCATTTTGACCGGTGTAGAATTGTGAGTGTCTGGTTACGTTGATGGATTATCTTTAATGGTTATAGCAAAAGATAAAGCATCTGTTATGGCAACAATAATGAATCTCTCTTCTGCAGAAACATTTCCCCTTTGGACACCTCTTTGCATAAAGCAATGCTCTGATTTACTGGTGATGGAGTAAATATTCTGATCTGGCAAGGCGTCGCTGGGGGCCAGCTCTCTTGGCTTAAACAGAGGTTTCTGATTTCAGCATAAGCGTCATTTCAAGCTGGGAACGACTGCTCTGTGTCAATTTAAAAGAAAAAGACATTGACAGACTGAAATGTAACATGATGGTGACGCCTGCAGCTGTCTGTCACTCATCAGAAATGGGTTGATGGTGCCTTTTTCTGATTGCGCTGAGCATCTGGTAATCATACTACAATATTTGCCTATCAATGGTGATGGCCAAGAATTAATTTTCATCCGAAAAAAGAAAAAGAAAGCATAACTGGGAACAGCAACAAAAACTGGACATGCTTCTATCTATGAAACATTTCCTACTAATTCAAGATAGAATTTCCCTGAATATCAGTAACAATTATGAAGAAAAGGCCACACAAACCCACAGTGTGTGTGTGGGGGGGTGTTGCTTCTCCCACCCCTTTCTGGGTTACAAAAGAGGAAGAGCTACTGGATAGCTGAGGGGTTTAGGCATCTGAATATGGAGACAGACAGGAGTTCAATTCCCCCCTGTGCCCCCTGGGCAAGTGCTGGACCCAATGACCCATAAGGTCCCTTCCAGCTTTCTTCTTCTTCTTCTTCTTCTTCTTCTTCTTCTTCTTCTCCTTCTTCTCCTCCTCCTCCTCCTCCTCCTCCTCCTCCTCCTCCTCCTATGGTTGCATCACCCCAGTTCTGGCCTGCCTGCATTGGTTGCCCGTGGCCTTCCGGATAAGGTTCAAGGTCCTGGTTTTGGTTTACAAAACCCTCCACGGCTTGGGACCCGAATACCTGTCGGAGCGTATCTCCCAAAGGTCAACTGAGGCCTGACCCACGAGAATGTCGCAGGCGCTCGCACTCCGAGTGGCCACGCCTAGGGAGGTGCAGAAATCGCTTACATCCCATTGTGCCTTCTCTGTGGCTGGCCCCTCACTCTGGAACCACCTCCCCAGTGAGTTGTGCCTTGCACAGTCCCTGCCCGCCTTCAAAAAAGCACTTAAGACCATGCTTTATTGGGAGGCATTTGGCAACATTTAATTAATTTAATTCCCCCCCCCTTTGACGCCTCTTGCCACTGATTCTCCCTTATTATTGCGTTGTCTTTTTTTCTGGTGTTTTACTGCTCTTTTAACCTTATTGTTAACCGCCCAGAGTTCCCTCAGAAGACGGACGGTATAAAAATATAATTAATTAATTAACTAACTAACTAACTAACTAACTAACTAACTAACTAACTAACTAA
>JAHTLZ010000379.1:63293855-63326030 GCA_023846285.1 Phrynocephalus versicolor | reverse complement strand
GTAAAATGGAGCTATAAAATGGAGGACTCTTGAGAGACAGAAAGGTTTCACTGCTCATCCAAACAGCTTCGTCAGTCTTCGTCAAATTGACGAAGCTGTTTGGATGAGCAGCAAAACGATTCAATCTCTTAAGAAAATAAGTCCAATTGTTATAGCTCAACTTCCAGATAAACTCACTTGGTTGACTGAGAATCTTCACAGACATTCTGCCCATCCTTGTTTTAGAACTTAGGCTCTCCAATTACAAGCGCGGGTAATTGTTTTATCTGAAACTGCTCTGTGTACGACTCGTTTGCTGATGATTCCTGGCATTCACGAAACCTCTGCCTAATACTTGTTTGCAGGGTGCTCATTACGTCTGGAACAAAACTGCCTTGGATGCTGTGAACGAAAACACGACAAACTACCTCATGGGTGAGGGCACAGATGACGTGAGGCACCTGCTTTCTCTCTTTTGGCTCTGGAGTGGATAAAAAAACTACCCCTATATTTTCTATCAAAGTGGACACCCCATATCTGTAGTGTCCATCTCTTGATTAATCATATCCTTCCTTCCTTCCTTCCTTCCTTCCTTCCTTCCTGTGCCAAAGCTGATGCACAAGTTTTCTTCAGGTTCCTGAGCTCTGGGAACCTGAAGAAAACTTAAAGTTGTGGCTCTGTGGCACGCAGAAAATGTGATAACGGTGCACAATGTTTTCTGGGGTTATTGCTGCACTTTCTCACTCTTAATGTCAATGTTTATGATAAAATGAGAAACCGTTACTGATTTGAAAGACATAAACATAATTATGAGGGGGACTGGAATCTGTTTTGACTTTTTTTTTAGGTTACTTGTAGAAAATATGTTTCTTTTATTTTAAAACATTATTATAATAAATAAAAAGAAAATAAAAAAGAAACCTTATATGAAAAATCACCTCATTACCAATCTTGATACCAAATCTAAATATAAATTCAATCTACTGTGGGTCAAAGTCTATTAGCGTCTTCTCTCTCATAGAAAACATGTAGAGGTCTCCAACATTCTCCTGCCTTTCTCTGACAAAATGTCCATTTCTGCTGTTTCCAAATATCTGCCAAAATGTCCTGTCGTTCTGGTAATTCCTTTGTTTTCCAGTATTTTGCCAACAAAATCCTAGCTATAGTTAACATATACATAAATAAATGCTTCTTTTCATGGTCGTTGATTTCTGGCATAATATTTAACACAAATATTTCTGGCTTGAATGGTATCATACAATATTTATTTATATTTATTTATTTTTGTACTTATTAACCGCCTGACTTTCCCTCGGGAACTCTGGCCGGTGTACAACAGATTGAAAAACAATTTGCCCAAACACAACCCCCGTAGTACAACACAGTATTTTCTGTAACATCTCATGCACTCTTTTCCAGTAGTTTTTAATCACCACACATGTCCACCACATATGATAGACGGTCCCTTCTTTCACATTATTAATGTGGAAATCTGGATAGAGACCAGTTTTAATATGCCACACGTCTTTAAGTAGCAAATAATCCCAGTATTTCAGTTACTTCCCCGGATTTTTCAAGGATATGATGGTGGTGGCAAGGATAATAATTTCCAGAGAAGAAGCCATGTTGGCCTGCGTTCTCTCGCAACACGGGCTTCTGACACGTTAAAGACTAACAATATTCATTGGGGGATAAGCTTTGGAGGAATGCCGTTCGCTTTTTCAAAAGCGTCCGATGGAGGAGTTTGCAGCTTATCCCAAATAAAGCTGGTTAGCCTTGAACCACAAGATTTGTCGTCATTTTTGCTGCAGCAGGGATAATAATGGCCTCTTTAAGTTTAAGCATCTCCTGCCGAGGCCCTGATATGTCCCTTCAAACTTATTCAGGCCTTTTTGAGCCGAAGGATATGACCTACGAGTTGGACCGCGACAACGAGATGGACCCTTCCATCGTGGAGATGACCGAGAAGGCCATCCGGATTCTTCGCAGGAACCCCAAGGGATTCTTCCTCTTTGTGGAAGATAAGTATCGTCCTTATCTTTAGGCCAGCGAGAGGCCCTGTCCTTTCCCCTTGGGACAGGAATGGCGAGATCACAACGGACTGGAAACCAAGTCCTAAATGGCTTAGGACCTAGATACCTGAAGGACCATGAACCAACCCAGCAATTAAGATCTAGCCAGGGAGCCCTCCTGAAAGAGCCATCCCTCAAGGAGGTGAAAGGGATGGCTTGTAGGAACAGGGCCTTTTCGGCAGCTGCACCCAGATTATGGAATGCCAAGTGAGACCCGCCTGGCGCCAACATTGATGACATTCCGGTGCCAAGTAAAAACATTCCTGTTCCAGAAGTTTTTTTAACTGATTATTGTGGGTCCTGATGGCGATTTTAGTGTAGTATTTTAATATATTGTATTTATTGTATTTAACTGTTTTATTGTTTTAATTTTATTGCAATTTGATGTTTTAATTGTCTGAATTGTTTATTTTGATTGTGAGCCACACAGAGACCTTTGGGTAGTGGGCGGCATACAAGCTATATAAATAAATAAATAAATAAATAAATAAATAAATAAATAAATAAATAAAAAGTCCTACAAGGAGAGGCTGAAAGAACCGGGCACATTTAGCCTTGAGAAATGGAGACCGAAGGGAGATGGGATAGCACTTTTCAAAGACTTGAAAGGCTGTCAAACACAGTCAACCCAGAGCGCAGGTTTATATAACAATGGGCTCCAGTTACAGGATGTCAGATTTCGGTTGACTATCAGGAAAAACTTCCTAACTGTTAGAGCAGTACAAGAACGGAACCCACGAGGTGCTCCAGTGCTCCAGGCATTCGAGAGGCATTTAGACAACCATCTGACAGATATCCTATGACTTTTATTCCTGCTTTGAGCAGGGGGTTGGACTCGATGGCCTTGCAGGCCCTAGGGATAGGCACAAAACGAAAAACGAAATGCTGTTGCGTTGTGTTGTTATGTAACGAAACTAAACGACACTAAATGAGGAGCAGCATTTCGTTACAGATGAAACGAAATGGTTGTTGTTGTCGTCGTTGTTGAAACAAACCATTTTGTTCCATCTGTAAACCAGTCCCTTACTGCTGGTGTCTTGCCGCCGCCACGGAGACCACCCAGCCAGTCCAGACAGGGCGAGAGCGGGCCCAGCAGGCCAGCCTGGGCCTCCTCCTTCTCCTCCTCCTCCTCTGCCGCCACACTCCCCTGCTGTCTTTAGAGGTTAAGCGGCCTGCCCCGCCCTATATACATTGCATCCCTGCGAGGAAGGTCAGGCTGTGAAAGAGCGACAGGAGAAAGGTCTCCCCAGTGAGTTCTGAGAGGGACCAAGATTCCCATCTGTCCAGTCCAATGCCATGACAACTATGGGCGTTTATACACGACCCCTAAACTCCGGGGCAAATGGCTCCTAGCTCCGGAGCTTAAAAATGTTTCCCCACCAGCTCCGGAGTTTACAGGAAATTAAGTGCAACCACGCCCACTTTAGCGCGTCCCAGCGCACCTTTCAAGTACCTGCTCTCAGGAGGTGAAAATTCCTTGATGCGGTGTAACGATAGTGAGTGCGGGGCTCTCCTCGCTTCTGTTTGTTGTTTTTTTGGCTCCCGCCCCTTTAAGAGCTACTTAAGAGACAGGAATGTTGCCGCGGCAAGAGCGAGAGGCAAAACGGAGGTGAGCCACGTTCTTTTCTTCCTTTTTTTCTCCCTCCCCTCACACAGGCAGGAGCAAGGAAGTGCGGAGGGGTGGGGACACAGGAAGAGCGACAAGCCCCTAAGATCTCTGGTCCGAATTTAAGTGGCCAGCGGATCTTAGGGGTCGTGTGAAAAGGCAAGCAAGAACCCTCTTGTAATTTAGATGTGGGTTAGGTGAAACTGTGGGAGTCAGAGCAGTGAATTGTGACTAATTAATGAGAAGCTGGTTGCATTCTTGGTCATGTGTCTGGGTGTACGGAGGACCGGCCTGCAACCCGAAAGAGCGTTGGTATAGGTTAGATTAAATGGTTTATAATTCAGTTCTTCAGGGTAGACATTGCTCTCCACCCCAGCCACAGAGGTACACAGTTTGAGAACCACAGAAGGATGGGTCAGCCTTGAGCCAGCCAGCTACGTGAGCTTGGGTCTTTGAACAGAGTCTTGAGTGCAGTACTGCTGCTTAACCATCTCACGACAAGTGGCAAAGCTGCAATATATACATGTCCCCGTGACCACAGGAAGATAAATATAATAGAGGGAGTGGCAACGATTTGTTAGCACAGACTCACCTGCCTGCCTGCTCCTTTGGAAATTTCCAGTTTATGCATTATTGTTTTGGTTGTGTTTTTTCCCTTAAAAAAATTATTCCATTTCAATCACGCTTTCCCATTTCTAAGGAGCGCCCGAGGTGGGGACACAGGAAGAGTGACAAGCCCCTAAGATCTCTGGTCCGAATTTAAGTGGCCAGCAGATCTTAGGGGTCGTGTGAAAAGGCTCTTAATCACACCATCCCTGTCGGTGTGGCTCTGCACAAGAGGGGGCCTTTAAAACTCTTCAATTTTTTGCCTTCCTTTCCTCCACGAGGTCGAGTCGATCACGGACACCACAGCGGCAAAGCCAAACAAGCCCTGACCGAAGCGGTGATGATGGATCGGGCTGTGGAGAAGGCGATGGAGCTGACCCACGCCTCGGAGACCCTGACGGTGGTCACGGCCGACCACTCGCACGTTTTCACCTTCGGAGGCAGCACTCCCCGTGGGAACAGTATATTTGGTGAGTGGATGGAGGAGAGAGCCTAAGCCGTTTCAGGAATCGTCCCTGTGCCAGAGGCTCCAGATTCGAGGTGGGCCTGTTTATGTTTTTTTGGACTACAACACCCAGAATTCCCCGTCTGCACACTTCTGCAGTCACCTCAAATCCAGATATCCAAACCACAGAGCAGAAGCCAGGCGGTAGGGTGGTGGAGGACGCCTTGATCCACTAATAAAATGGGAAATATTTTCTTGTTTTCCTACACACTCTGTACCCAAGCCATTCAGATGTTACCCGTGTTCCTCAGCTTTTAATCCTGTAGATCAGAACCCACATTCCATTGGAAAAATCTGTGGATGTTGATCTACGGAAGATGGAGTAGGACCCCTGTATCTGCGGCATCAATATCCGTGGTTTCACTTATCCACTGCCTGAAAATATTAAAAATATTTAAAAAATACAGAAAAACTATTTTCACCTGTATTATCAGAAGTGGCCACTTGGGGGGACCAGAGATGAGTATATTAATCCTTTAGTGAGGAATACACCGCATGAGCTCTGGTTCCCACTAGTGGCCAGTTATGGTAATGCACACGAAACTCATTTTTCTGGGGTGTTTTTACCCTTTTACCACAATATATAGTAGTGTTCACTATTATCTGCTATCTTTAGCATCTACAGGGAAACTGGAGCCAATCCCCAGCAGATATTGGGATAAAAAGGGTGCATTTACCAAAACTTTCCACTAGAGGGAGCCAGAGGCAATTCTATGTAAAGTGTTTGCTTGGAACTCCTCCTGGACAGATCACAGATCTTCCCTGTAACATTGGTTTGGCTCTCTGTAGTTCTCCTTGGGAGGAGGGATACCTTACATCCAGGGGCGCACCTGCAAATCCTTAAGACCACGTGAGAGAAGAGGCAGTTCAAGGAATTTTCCTTGCTTTCCAGGCAAGCAAAACCTGCCGTTGATACTAGAGAAGGACGAGAATTGGAAAGATGCTGATGGACCATGAACCACAAATGTACAAAGTTTTAAAGGGGGTTCGCCTCCTTTTAAAAGAACACTATAAAACACACACACACAGAAGCACCTAGAGAGACCCACATTTCAGAGAATCTTCCTTTGAATTTCACCCACAATCTCTATAGGTTTGCTGACGTTAGGGTTAAGAACATCTGAGTTATTCGCTCCAAAAGACACCCACCCCCAAGGAAATTGAGAGGTTGTAGACGGCCAGGGCTTCCCAGAAAGGCCAAAAATGGGACTAACAGAAAAGGGGGAAGGATTTTTTTTTAAAAAAATGGGTAAACATCCATTGCTTCTTATTTGCTGACCTCTTTGAACTGAACAAACACAAGGCAATGAATGCTGACAAATCATCATTTTTTTTACCTATATCACAGTTTCCATTTCTAGGCGATACGGCCCAGATTAAACTATGCAAAAATCAATTTTGTTTCTATTCCTGATTCAAATCACAGAGCTACACTTTGTAACATAGCCAAAAGATATGGCAGAGTTTGGGGGTGAGGGGAAGAGAGACCCTTCTCACATGACCCCTAAGATCCGCTGGCCACTTAAATTCGGACCAGAGATCTTAGGGGTTTGTCGCTGTTCCTGCGTTCCCACCCCCTCTGCACTCCTGGCTGTTGGCTGCGTGAGGGGAGGGAGAAAAAAAAGGAAGAAAAGAATGCTGCTCACCTCCGTTCTGCTGTCCCGGCACTGCATTCAGATCTCTTAAAGGGGTGGGGGGCAAAAAAAGAACAAACAGAAGCAAGGAGAGCCCAGCAGTCACCACGTTATATCCGCATCAGGAATTTTCACCTCCGGAGAGCAGGTACCTGAAAAGTGCGCTGGGACACACTTAGGTGGGTGTGGTCGCACTTAATTATCTGTAAACTCCGGAGCTGGTGGGGAAACAATTTTAAGCTCCGGAGCTGGGAGCCATTTGCGGCGGAGTTTAGGGGTCGTGTACAAATAGCCTTTCTCTCCCACAACAAATCCCAAAATTCTGCGTTGTCCTCTGAGAGAAGCAATCTTTTCAGACCCTGAGATATTTACAGTGGCATTGCTTTGAGCATTATTTGTACCTCTCTGACAAGTCTTGGTGCCTTGGTGGTCCACAAATTGAACATGAGTCGGGAGGGTGATGTGGCGGCCAGGAAAGCCAATGTGATTTTTGGTTGCATCAACAGAATAGGTCAAGGGAAGTGATAGTACCACTCTATTCTGCTCTGGTCAGACCCCACCTGGAGTACTGTGTCCAGTTCTGTGTGCCTCAATTTAAAAAGGATGTTGACAACCTTGAACTGGTCCAGAGGAGGGCGACCAGGATGGTTGAAGGTCTGGAAGAAATGTTGTATGAGGACTGGCTTAGGGAACTGGAAATGTTTAACCTTTCAAAAAGAAGGCTGAGAGGGGATATGATAGCTATGTTTAAATATTTGAAAGGATATCATATTGAAGAGGGAGCTGGTTTGTTTTCCATGGCTTCAGAGACAAGGACTCAGGGCAATGGTTTCAAACTACAGGAAAAGAGATTCCATTTGAACATTCGGAAGAACGTCCTGACGGTTAGAGCTGTTCGGCAGTGGAAGATGCTGCCACAAAGGGTGGCGGAGTCTCCTTCTTTGGAGGTTTTTAAGCAGAGGCTGGATGGCCATCTGTTGGAAATATTGTAATGGGGGTTCCTGCATGGCAGGGGGTTGGACTGGATGGCCCTTGAGGTCTCTTCCAACTCTAGGATTCTATGAAAACAGGCTGCTCTGTTAAGCCTCCTGATTGTGATAAGACAGACCTTGTTTAATATTCCCCATAGAGGTGGGTTAGTATGTTTACAACTCCCGGAAATTCCACCCAGCACACCTAGTGGTGAGGGCTTCTGTGATCTGCAGTTCAAGACAACTGGGTTACCCAAGGCTGGGAACCACTTCTCTACAACACCGTCTGTTGGTGCCAAGTTTTGGCAATCCGCCTGTTGGTGCCAAGTTTTGGCAATCCGCTGGCAACCCGTTGTGTCTTTGGGCCTTTTCACACGACCCCTAAGATCCGCTGGCCACTTAAACTCGGACCAGAGATCTTGGGGGTTCGTTGCTCTTCCTGCGTCCCCACCCCTCCGCACTTCCTTGCTCCTGTCTGAGTGAGGGGAGGGAGGAAAAAAGAGAGGAAAAAAATGCAGGCTCACCTCCGAAGCCGCCCGGAGCCCCGTGGTCATCGTCCTGATTCCTTCTCTTCTGTTTGTTTGTTTTTGCCTCCCGCCCCTTCTCTTAAAGAGGCGGGAGGCAAAAAAAAAACCAAACAGAAGCGAGGAGAGCCCGGCACTCACCAGATTAAATCCGGACCTGGGGATTTTCACCCTCCTAGAGCAGGTACAACAAAAGTGCGCTGGGACGCGCTTAGGCTGGCGTGGTCGCACTTAATTCCCTGCAAACTCCGGAGCTGGTGGGGAAACAATTGTAAGCTCCGGAGCTGGCAGCCATTTGCTGCAGAGTTTAGGGGTCCTGTACAAATACCATTTGTGTCTTCACAGGCCTGGCGCCTAAAAGGGCCATGGACAAACAATCGTACACCAGCATCCTCTACGGGAACGGACCCGGCTATAGTCTTAAGAATGGCAGCCGCCCCGATGCAAGTTCCGTGGCTTTTGGTGAGAGAACATTCTTCTTTCTCGACATACTTTCCTTTTTTTTAAAGTTTAATTCATTTTGAGGGGGGAAGGAAAGGGTTCTTTTCACCCCGTTGTTAACCGCCTGGAGTTCCCTGGGAAGACGGGCGATATAAAAATAAAATAAATAATAAATAAATAAATAAAAGGAGAAATAGAAAAAACACAAAGGGTTTACATTAAATCTATCAAGTCAAAGATCATACATATCGGAACATATTATCATATCAGTTAACTAATAAATTTACTACTTCTTGCCATATTATCCACAAAGTCTTATCGATTTCAATACATTCTTTTATCTTTTCGTGGAAACTTCTCTCCATGGATGCTTCAGGTGGCTTCCAAAATTGTCCATACAGAATCCTTGCTGCAACAATTCCATGATGTAATACATACTTTTGATCATGAGAAATATTCATATCACTTATATTCAGTAAAAAGAGTTCTATTTATTTTATATGTCTTTTAATTGTATATATTTACTTTTTTTAGCTGTAAACCGCCCTGAGTTCCAGTTTGGAAGAAGGTGTGGTATAGAAATGCAACAAATAAATAAATAATAAATAAATTCTGGTCTAAACTCTAATTTAATCTTCAATGATCTCTCTATAAATAACTTTACCATTCTCCAGTATATGTTTGCCTTTTTACAAGTCCACCACATATGATAGAAAGTGCCATATTTTTACACACTTTCCTGATCTCTGTGAGAACTCCCTCTTTATGATGACTTGAGCAATAAATTCTACAAAGCTGAAGTTGTTTGTGTTAAAAGTTGTAAAATGTGGAGGTGGCATTTCAGATCCTATAACTTGCATCCTTTGTAGCTACAATGTTTGGCAGTTCCACTACTTTGGATCTGCAGTGTTCTGGTCTTCTAGGCTTATATGATGGATCATATGTTTTATGCATCAAGCCTCTATTCCCAGTCTAAGCTTTGCAAATTTTTAGTCATACCACTGATGCTGTCTAGTGGCAACTGGGTGCAACAGTAATTGAGATTCCTATTGGAAAAAAAGATTAGTTGTTGTGACCCACCCAGAGTAGCTTTGGGGCTAGATGGCCACGGTATATAAATCAAATAAACAAATAAATAACTCCCTCTTTATGATAACGTGGTTCTTTTGATGCAGACGCTTTTACAAACACACACACACACACACACACACACACACACAGAGACTCTTTCTTGAAGATGTTTGGGATAAAAACATCTTAAGAGAACATGCGTGCTAGTCGTGTCTGACTTTAGGGGCGGTGCTCATCTCTGTTTTCAAGCCAAAGAGCCAGTGTTGTACAAGTCTGTGGCCATGTGGTTGGTATGGCTGCACGGGACACTGTTTACCTTCCCACTTTTTATGGTGGTATACCTAATTATATACTTGCGTTTACATGCTTTTGAACTGCTAGGTTGGCAGGAGCTGGGGTTAACAGCGGGAGGTCACTCCGCAGCGTGGCACCAGGGATTCGAACCGCTGAGCTGCCAGCTTTACAGCCAACTGTTTCAGCACTCTAGTCCGCTGAGCCAAGGCAATTCCATATCCCTATCACCTTCATATGTGTGTGTGTGTGTGTGTGTGTGTGCGCGCGCGCACGCAACCCTCCCAGATCCCAAAAGGTTGTCCTTTGCCAGCATTAACCGTCTCCATCTTGCCTCTGTAGAAGACAAGGATTACCAGCAGCAGTCGGCTGTGCCTCTCAGCTCGGAGACCCACGGCGGAGAGGACGTCGCCATCATGGCCCAGGGACCCATGGCCCACCTCTTCCACGGCATCCAGGAACAGAACTACATTGCCCATGTCATGGCGTACGCCGGCTGCCTTGAGCCGTATCAGGAACAACCAGAGTGCGCAGCGGAAAGAGGCAGCTACAAATCGGGCGGCTCCGACCACTCTCCGCGCTGCCTGACCCCTCTCCTAGTGCTCGGGACCACCTTTCTCCTGCTGCTTGTGTGACTGAGATGCTCCTGTCTGCCCGCCTGTTTAGAAACAAAAGGACAATCACTTTAAAAGTGCCTTTTCCCCTTCACCACCTGCGAGTTAACAAGGCCCCAAAGGGAAAACCAGCTGAGCTCAAACTGCTGAAGATTCTGGGACTTACAGTCTTATAATGTAACCTGCCCCAACTCTGCCAAAGAGACAGATTAATCTGGTCTCCCCCCAACACACACACCCTTAAAATGTTGTTTGGCTTCCATATATGATCATATTTATTTGCGTAATGGAGTGGTGTCCAAACGTTGGCCCTCCGGATGTTTTGGACCACAACTCCCATAGTCCTTCGGCAGTGGCCATAGAGCCTTGGAATTCTGGGAGTTGTGGTCCAAAACATCTGGAGGGCCAAAGTTTGGACACCCCTGGCGTAATGGTTACCTGCCTTGCTCCCATGGTCTCCCAGAGGTTCAGCCAATAAACAGCAGGTCCAGAGGGAGGTCACTATCGCCAGGGGAGGAAAAGCACACACCTTGATGGCTTTTGGGTGCCGACTGTTCCCCCAAAAAGCTGGAGCTGACAGTTGCTGAAAGCAAAAGCAAAAGCAAAGCATGCTGCTTATATACCCCCTCATAGCGCTTCAAGCGTGCTCTGTGAGGTTTGCAATGCAGGCGACACAGTTCCTCCTCCTCCACCCTGCGGAGGGTTGCTCAGTTAACTGACCTCAGAAGGATGGAAGGTGGAGTGGACCTTGATCCAGCTACCTGGGATGGAATCCAACTGCCATGTCATGAGCAGCGGCCAGGCTGCAGTGCTGCAGTTTAACCACTGTGCCACAAGGCTCTTGTTGGTAATATGGCCAGCCGTTTTACTAACCAGTGTAGGATGACTATCTCAGATGCTGGGGAGCTGAGGAAGGAAACAGGGACACACACATACACTCACTCACCAGTCTAATCCAGCTAAGGCTGCTATCTCACCTGGGGAAGATCCTGATCTCCGGAATGTCCGGGTTTTCCTCTTCCTCCCGTCACGTGACTGAAGATGTGGGATAGCACTTCCCACGTACAAAGTTTTTTTTTTAAAAGCACCATTCAGCCCCATGGCCAGCAGGTGGCGGTAGGATTAAAAAAAGGACCAGCTTACTGACGCTAGGGGTGGAGAAGTTAAAAAAACAGTGCCGATTGGCCAGCTGGCTGGCGCTAGGAGGGGGTGATTTAAAAAAACGTTTTTAAGTGCCAGTCCAGCCGGGGGACCAGCTGACTGGCACTAGGGGTGGGGAAAAGTTTTTTAAAAAAGAACACTGACCAGCCCCAGGAACTGCCTGTTGGTGCTATGAGAAAAAAAAGAAAAGAAAACCCAGATAATCTACGTGGTCCCATGATGTCTGCCTCTTTGAAAGGTGTATTTTTTAAGTGAGGCAAAAAATTCCCTACCTCTCCGGTAGGTCTTGGAAACCTTGCTTAAGGGGTGTTACCGGGTTTTCTTTTCTTTTTCCCCCAAAAACACCCGGTGGCTGTGGGGACAACATTTTTGAACACGGTTTATCTACAAATTTAATCTCCATTTAAAGGGACGTGGGATAAAGCCCTAAGACCTTCCTGTCCCAGTCATTCACATCACCTCGGCAGCAGCAAGATCAACACTGCATTAGAAACCCTGTAGAGGAGCGCGACCCCTGACAACATTTTTGATGCAACATTCCGCTGTGTGTTTGTGGCGCAGAGTACAGTGTGTCTGGCTGCAACTCAGGGGACCTGGGTTCAAACCCCACTTGGCCATGAAAATATACAGGTGAGAAGTGTGTCTGTGAAGTTTCTCAGCCATCCAGGTGAGTTTATCTGGAAGTTGAGTCATGGCAACTGGACTTCTTTTTCTGGAGAGATTGAAACATTTCGTTGCTCATCCAAACAGCTTCCTCAGTCTGAAAAAATCTAGTTGTGAGTCCTCCATTTTATAGCTCCATTAGAGCTATAAAATGGAGGACTCGCAACTAGCATTTTTTTCAGACTGATGACTTTTTTTAGACTGATGAGCAGCGAAACGTTTCAGTCTCTCAAGAAAAAGAGGTCCAGTTGCCATGACTCAACCTCCACATACTGGTAAGAAGTGGCCTTAGTAAAATTCTCCATTAATCTTACTAGGGTCACCAGAAGCTGCGAGTAACTTCATGGCAGGCAAGAGATAGGCAGGATTTCTCTCAATGCCATTTGCGGGGAATTGTGAGCAGGTGAAGACATCTGCTTGGGAAGACCCTGAAGCAGTTGTTGAGCCTCTGTATGAGACAATGCTGGACTGGATGGGCTGTGGCCTGTTCCAGCAAGGCTGTTCTTATGTTCTTAACCCAGTCCCTTCTGTTGCTAACTTACACCATGCCTAGTGTGACAGCCCTGTGTACTCTCATGTTTGCCGTGCATAATGAAACCCACAGAGCCATATATACAAAACAATAGTAAGGCCGCACCTGGAGTATTGTGTACAATTCTGGTCACCGCATCTCAAGAAAGACATAGTGGAACTGGAAAAGGTGCAGAAGAGAGCAACTAAAATGATTACTGGGCTGGGGCACCACCCTTATGAAGAAAGGCTAAAACATTTGGGCCTCTTTAGTATGGAAAAAAGGCGCCTGAGGAGGGATATGATTGAGACATACAAAATAATGCAGGGCATGAGTAAGGTGGATAGAGGGAAGCTCTTCTCCCTCTCCCAAAATACCAGAACTAGGGGACATACACTCAAATTGAGGGCTGGGAGAGTAAAAACTGACAAAAGAAAATATTTTTTCACCCAGCGTGTTGTTAGTCTATGGAACTTCCTGCCACAGGATGTGGTGATGGCATCTGGCTTGGATGCCTTCAAAAGGTGATTGGACAGATTCCTGGAGGAAAAGTCCATCGCAGGTTACCAACCATGATGGAGATGTGTAATCTCCAGGCTTAAAACCAGGGTACGTCAAGGGCCAGATGCAGGGGAGTGGTATCAGGAGACAGAGATCTAGTCTCGTGCGCTCCCAAACCCATCTGGTGGGGCCACTGTGAGATCCAGGAAGCTGGACTAGATGGGCCTTTGGCCTGATCCAGCACGGCTCTTCTTATGTTCTTATGTTCTTATATTCCCTGGTGTGGGGGTTCACCTTTCTGCCAGACTGCCCGCCCTTCCGAACTCAATAAAGAGGCTTTTTTTTTTTATCGAACTAACAGGTGTTTTATTGTCTTCCTCCACACTTCTGGAGGCACTTCTCTTTGTAGCAAGTTCAACAGTATTGACATCAACAGTAAACGGGTTATTCTTAGAGTCCCGGGGGGTGGGGGTGTAAACAAGGTGAAATTCAAGCCCCCTTCTGCTCTGAATGGGGGGGGGTTCCACCAGACCCCTTCAGCGGTTCCAAGTACGGGGTCGGTATCGCAGCTTGTACCCCAACCTCCGAGGTTGCCTTGGGTCCAGGTCTCCCCCGTCACAAGTGTCGGTGTGGGAAGTCATCGCGGAGGACCAGGCCCCTCCCACGGGAGTACCTCACGGTCTGTTTCTCTTCGGCTATCACCTTCTGCATCCATCGCTCAAAAGCCAAGTCCTGTCTGATCTTCTTTAACTTTCTGTTGTATACGCGGGCCTCCCTTTCTCCCCAATAGGAGCACCCCTCTTTGTGGGTTCGCCTCCAATAACTGTCAGCCTCAGCATGAGGCATCATCATACGTTTCGTGTGGTAAAAACCAGAGAAGATTGTGAAGAGCTCCAGAAAGATCTCTCCAAACTGGGGGAATGGGCTGCGAAACGGCAAATGTGTTTTAATATAGCCAAATGTAAAGTAATGCATATTGGGGCAAAAAATCTAAACTTTATCTATCAACTCATGGGCTCTGAGTTATTCGTGACGGACCAGGAAAGAGATCTTGGTGTGTTGGTAGACAGCTCCATGAAGGTGTCTACCCAATGTGTGGCAGCGGTGAAGAAGGCCAATTCCATGCTAGGGATTATCAAAAAGGGGATTGAAAATAAAACAGCCAACATTATAATGCCATTATACAAAACAATAGTAAGGCCGCACCTGGAGTATTGTGTACTATTCTGGTCACCGCATCTCAAGAAAGACATAGTGGAACTGGAAAAGGTGTAGAAGAGAGCGATTAAAATGATTACTGGGCTGGGGGACCTCCCTTATGAGGAAAGGCTAAAACATTTGGGGCTCTTTAGTCTGGAAAAAAGGCACCTGATGGGGGATATGATTGAGACATACAAAATAATGCAGGGCATGAGTAGAGTGGATAGAGGGAAGCTCTTCTCCCTCTCACAAAATACCAGAACTAGGGGACATACACTCAAATTGAGGGCTGGGAGAGTAAGAACAGACAAAAGAAAATATTTTTTTCACCCAGTGCATTGTTAGTCTGTGGAACTCCCTGACACAGGATGTAGTGATGGCATCTGGCCTGGATGCCGTCCAAAGGGGATGGGACAGATTCCTGGAGGAAAAGTCCATCACAGGTTACAAACCATGATGGAGATGTGTCATCTCCAGGCTTAAAATCAGGGTACTTCAAGGACCAGATGCAGGGGAGTGGTTTCAGGAGACAGATATCTAGTCTCATGCGCTCCCAAACGCATTCGGTGGGGCCACTGTGAGATCCAGGAAGCTGGACTAGATGGGCCTTTGGCCTGATCCAGCAGGGCTCTTCTTATGTTCTTATGTTCTTATGTTCTTATGTTCCCATCTCCCAGTGTATGGGTCCTCCATCCATACCCATTCCCAACCCAGGGGGGGTAGGACACGGGGTTTCTCCCTTTTAGCTTCCCCAAACCCCACCTCCTCAACTGGGGGTGGGTTAGTCTTTCCCGCCTTTTCCCCTGCTCCAATCCTGAGGGACTCTTCGTACATCTTCCGCATTTCCTCACCCTCATCCTCCTCCCTAAAGCGGGCAGCCATGGCCTCCTCCCTTCGTCTTTGTTTTTCCCTCCATTCCTCCCTCTCAATCTCGGCAGGTGTGAGCGGCATTCTCCTCCGTGGAGCCCCTTCAGCCTTTCCTGCCCCACACCTGGCCTACATGTACTTCCTGGTACCAACCGTTGTAAAGCTACAAAGAGTTATCGGAACAGGAGGGGGGGTTGATAATTGGTTGGCAAAGACAGTTCTCATTAACCATCAGCCTGTCCAAAGGTCCCTGGAGTTGCCGTCTTATAAGGCACTTGCGCAGCTTCGCCATTCCTCTTGATCCTATCCTGGAACAAGGGCTATCTTCCTAGCAGAGATGCGACAGTCCTGTCTGGTCTTGTGGATGGGGCTGGCTTTTGCCGCCGCCATCATCCCAGGTAACGTCAAGGCTTTGCAGGGCGGGAGGGTGGTAGAATTGGGGCGATTCGTCTGTGCTCACGTCCCTGCTCTCTGTGAGCACCGGGCCAGTCCCTGCCTGAGCAGGGGCCGAGGGACAGGCTCCCCGAGGCATAGATGAGGATGACTTGACAGCCAGTTCCTCCACTGAGCTGGTCTGCAGCCGTAATGCTCTGGGTTTATCTGGATGAGCTGTTGGTGATCCAGTTTCCATAGAAATAGCCACATCCGTCTCAGCACGTGGGCAAAATAGAGGCATGCGGGGTCAGCTGCCCAGTGCAACACAGTTTGCGGGCAAGTGTCCCTCCAAACTGAGGCTTGGGTGGAATAGGATCAACCATGCTTGGTCTGTGTTTCTGCTGCCCTTTCCTTGGAGAGATCCAGCGGTCGGATTCCAGCGCTGACCGCCTGCCCTTTCTCCTCCTTTCTGATTAGATTGTGGGTTGTCAAGTCAGGGGTGAGATGCTCGGGAATGCCCCATGTTTGATGAATCTTTCCCAGAAATGTCGGCTGGTCACATTTCTCCAGGGTCACCTTCCTCCATCCACACCGACTGCTCTGCAGATGGCGATTGAGCTGGTGAAGTTACCTTCAAGGAAAACATCCTCAGCAAAGCGCCCAGAAGGCCGTGGTGGGATTCAGGCGAATGGAAACAAACCAAAAAGAGAAGGCCTGTTCTCAGGATTCTTTTTGGATGATTTCCATTGGGGCTCTCGGTGCGAACAAAAGGGGCATCCCGATTCCACCTTGTTGGGATTCTGGCACTGAAGGAGGATTGGTCCCTTGGGTTTTTGAGGTTGGCACTCTTCTGGGCATGAGTGACCTTTCCTTTGTGCATTGGTAGTTTATTTTATTTGCTGTATATACTTGAATATAAGTCGAGTTTTTCAGCCCTAATTTTGGGCTGAAAAAAGGGGCCCTCGACTTATACTCAGATGAATACAGTAGGTCGACTGTGGGGGGTTAGGGTTAGGGTTGGGGGGGAGAGAAGCAGCGCTTGCTTCGGGAAAGAAAAAGTTTTAAAAACCCACTGCTCCTCTCCCCCCCATCAGAAGAGGAGGAGGAAGAGGAGGAGGAGGAGGAGGAGGAGGAAGGGAAGGGGAACCAGCAGCAGCCTCTGCCAACACTAGTTTGGGGAAGGGAGCGGAGGGAAACTATCAATTTCCCCACTTTTTAAAGGCAAAATCAGGGGCCTCGACTTATACTTGGGTCCACATACTCGAGTATATACGGTATTTGTTCTTTAAATTTCTAGACTGCCTAACTGAGCATGGTCACCCAGGGGGGTTGCACAAAAATAAAAGCAGACTACAGAATATATAACATGGCATACACAAAACTGTATTCTCAAAGGCTTTCGTGGCCGGGATCTGATAGCTGTGTGAGTTTTTTCTGGGCTGTTTGGCCATATTCTGGAAGTTTTTCTTCCTGACGTCTCGCCAGGCTCTGTGGCCGGCATCTTCAGAGGGCACGGAGCTCAGGGAACCAGGAGTTCTCTCCGTGTTCTCAGAGAGTTCTTTCCTAGAGCACAGAGAGAACTCCTAGTTCCCTGAGCTCCTTGCCCTCTGAGGATGCCAGCCACAGAGTCTGGCAAAACATCAGGAAGAAAAACTTCCAGAACATAGCCAAAAGGCCCGAAAAACTCACAACAGCTATACACAAAACTTTAACTGCTGGAGCAGTATGGCATCGGAACCAGTGACTTAAGGGGGCGTTGAGCTCTCCAATGCGAGAGAAAGGCAGACAACTATCCATCTGATCTGCTTTGAGCAGGGGGTGGTGGAGTCCGTGGCCTGATAGGTCCCTTCTAATGCTATTATCCTATGATACTACCGCCACAAAACTAAAATTCATTGGATGGTTGAAGACGTCGGATTCAAAAATCGAAACGGAGCATTTGACGATGGCATAGCGATGGTCTCAACGGCCCCTTCCAACTTCACAATTCTATGGTTCTTTAAACAAGCTAATTGGCTGTCTTATGGGAAATTGGCTTCTAAGGAGAGGCTAACTGTCACAGCAGTTTGGGCCATTCAGCACTCAAACTTCACCACCAAGCTCTGCATGGCAAGGAGAGAACAAGAAGGAACATTCCTCCCCCCCGCCCCGCTGCCACCTTCTGTTCTTCTGGGGATCATCTTATCTGGGCCAAGTATCCAGGGGCATATCTGGGAGGGGGCAGAAGTGTACATCTGCCCCAGGTTCAGCAATCTGGGGGCGCCAGGAGGGGGAGCAGAGGGAGGAAGCCGTGCACCCTCCCGCCGCCCAGCAGTCCTCCTTTCCCCTAAGGCTTGGTGATGGCCCCCCTCCACCGCTGTGGACCTGGCGAGCGGCCAAGCAGGCAGGCAGGCAGGCAGGTATACAGTGGCTGCGGCACCATCCTCCTCCTCCTCCTCCTCGCCTTGTTGGGAGATGTTTCACTAATTCCTCGCCTTGGTGGGAGATGTCCGCCCGTCGGTCCATGCGCACACACACATACCCCACGCCCACAGGGTTTGGCCCCCCGTTACTGGGGGCGATGGGGGGGGCAGGAAGGACACAAAACTGAACTCTGTGCCCTGGCGCTCCAGATCCTGGCTACGCCTATGCCAGTAGCTGCTGTTGAATAATCAGCTATACCAGGGCTGTCCAACTTTGAACAGGCCGAGGTCTACTTCTTCTGGCCCAAAGTGCCTGAGGGCTCCTACGCTAATACCTCTACTTACGAATTTTGTCCATCCCAAGCACATGCTCGTCCGGAATGGATTAATTGATTTTCATTGCATTCCTATGGGAAGGCTGACCATGCACACACTTCCCTTGCACCTGCCCGATCATCTGGCCAGTAGGGGGAGCAGGGGACCAAACTATGGCCCTTGAACTGCCCCGCTCAGCTCAGACAGTGGGCTGGCAGACCCAGAACTTTGCTGGGGCAGTGGTGGTCTTTGGGATGGGAGAAGGTGGGGTGGAGAACTTATCCCCTCACTTTTTTATTGGTGGCTGGAGGGCTACTTTTGAACCCTTCGTGGGCTACCAGTAGCCCGCAGTCTACTTGTTGGGCAGGCCTGAGCTATACAGTGGTGCCTTGTATAAAGGAAAACAATTCCTTCCTTATGAAATTCTGTTAAGCAAATTTTCCTTTGTACACATTGCCCATAGGAATGCATCGAAAACGGATGAATCCCTAACCGCGATCATTTTTCTGTTGTACGGGTCCGTCCCATAGGTGATTCTATTAGGTGATTTCCCCCTATTTCTGGATTTTTTCCCTTTAAGCAGATTTTCTGTTAAACAAACCATTTATTGTACGAGGTTCCACTGTAAAGTATATCCGTGCAGTTTCTTTACCCCAAGATAACTTTTCTCGGCCAGTTAAGGGACAATCCAGGAGTCCCGTCAAAGCACTTTCTGTCCCAACTTCCAACCTCACATGGAAAATGAAAGAAAAAGAAGTAACTAGCCGCCCCCCCCCAACATCTTGGCCTCCTGTTTGTTAGCATCTTTCTTCCAGTGTGGTGTCTGGAACTGGACGCAGGATTTGAGATGAGGCCTAACCGGTGCAGAATAGAGGGGGACTTGTGTTCTGCACGATTTGGTGACTATAGTCTTGTTAATAATGCCTGCAACAGCAGTGGCCTTTTATGCAGCCACATTGCACTTGTGTCTCCTATGCCTCCTGTCCTGATCTTAACCCCGTGTCTTTTCTGTCCTTGAAGACCAAAATAATGCAGGGCCTGAGTAAAGTGGATAGAGGGCTGGGAGAGTAAGAACAGACAAAAGAAAATATTTTTTCACCCAGCGCGTTGTTAGTCTATGGAACTCCCTGCCACAGGATGTGGTGATGGCATCTGGCCTGGATGCCTTCCAAAGTGGGTTGGACAGATTCCTGGAGGAAAAGTCCATCACAGGTGACAAACCATGAGGGAGATGTGTAATCTCCAGGCTTAAAACCAGGGTACTTCAAGGGCCAGATGCAGAGGAGTGGTATCAGGAGACACATATCTAGTCTCATGCGCTCCCAAACGCATCTGGTGGGGCCACTGTGAGATACAGGAAGCTGGACTAGATGGTCCTTTGGCCTGATCCAGCATGGCTCTTCTTATGTTCTTATGTTCTTATGTTCTAAGATGAAGAAAAGAAACCAGCGTTCTGGAACCAGCAGGCGGACAAAGCCATCAAAGGTGCCCTGAATCTCTCACCACGGCATTACCAAGCTAAGAACCTCATCCTTTTTTTGGGAGATGGTAAGTGATAATGCAAAAGGTCACCTCCCTTGCTCCTGCAACCCTATTTACACGACCCCTAAAATCCGCTGCAAAATGCTCACAGATGCAGAGCATAAAATTGTTTTTCCACCAGCAGCGGACTTAAAAAAAAAAGTATGAGCACGCCCACTTAAGCACGCCCCCCAGCGCATTTTACAAGTACCTGTACCTTGTTGCTGTGTTAAAGCATTGCATCCCTGGCCCTCCTCCACTTTTTGTTTGTTTTTGTTGGGTCCCCCCCCCCTTTTTAACAGGCAGGAATCCTAAGGGGCTGGAACAATTAGCTGCTGCAGGCGGAGGTGAGCCTGCATTTTTTTCTCTCTCCCCTCACCGCAGACAGAAGCAATAGAACCAAGAGTGTGGGAGGTGGGAACACAGGAAGCAGAACAAAAGCCACGTTGGAGGGATTTGCATTTAAGTTGCCAGCAGATTTTAGGGATCGTGTAAAAGCAACCCTACTGGACAGGTTTTCTATGCTGTGGTGTGTGTGGGGGGGGGGGGGGTTGCCTTCCACCATTTGACAAGTTACTTTTCAAAAGTAATTAACTGGTTATAGGCCCAAAGCCCCACAAAAGCAACTGACTTCTGCAATTTGTTGCATTTTGAAACTAACTCTTTACATTGTAATTATCCAAAGTAACTAAATTGCTCTAGTTTCTTTTCTAATGCTACAAACTGCAAAGCACTCTCTCTTCCTGTCCACCTCACTGTTATCCGAACACCTCTGAGTATGGAGCACACCAGAGGCCACGCTTGAATGCCGTGGCGTGCTTCCTCATTCATTTACCAGCAGCACAACCAGTAACTTTAAGAGGCTAGATTCACCATGCAAAAAGAAGAAAGCTATTTCAGGTCAAGTTACAGCCATTGCTTCTACTTTTGTGAACACAAAAAGAAACTAATTATAAGTTGCAAATTATTTGTAACTTGTTACTTTCAAACTCTCAGGCGTCCCACAAAGGGGGCATGGATATTTCTTTCTTTTAAGCCACCATCATCTGTTCTACCCCACCATTGGCTGGGCTGGTTAGGGGCAGTGGACTGGAAGTTCTGGAGGGCCAATCAGAAACAAGGTACATGGGTACTGTTGTTAAACCAATGAACAGCCAGTGGAGCCTCCTTAAGCCCATGAAGCTGCTTCTGCCTGTTTTCTCCTTCCAACTGTCAAGCCTGAAGGTCTCAAAGTTCAATTTCTTTCCTCTTCCACTATTCCCACCCCCCACCACCAACCATGCTGTGATTTCTTGGGTGTGTTTGATCTCACCAATAGCAATCCAGATTTGCAAGGGAGATTGTCCTGTGTCAGGAAGGAATTATCTTAATGAACTCCAATAATGAATCATCTGCACCGGGCAGAGCCCAGCTCCATAGAAAGGTGGAAGGTGATGGGGACTGTTGCCCAATATTCAATTTCTAGTTTAAAAGTGGTCTGCTTATATACCGCCCCATACCACTTCAAGCAGCCTCTGGGCAGTGTACAGTTTAATTATAGTATGCAGGCTACACATTGCCCACCCCCCTGCAAGCCGGGTACTCAAAAACCTCTAGCCATGAAGCAGAAGGGCATGGATCCACCGAACAGAATACCTTTCACACTCCCCATCTTAGTCCACTCCTTTTCTCATTCACTGGCACTTACGGTCCCACTAACTCACTCCAAGATTTAAGCAAAAAGATTATAATCCATTCCGAGTGTATTGTTTTATTTGTCTTTTAAATTATTGTTAAATATTATTAAATTATTATTATTAGATTATAATTTATTATAATTTAATTAACTAATTATGTAATTATTAAATAAATAATTAAATTATTATTATTTTATTTTCTGTTCTGTGTTATTGGCCTTTTTATTGTGTTTTATTGCAGACCACCCAGAGTGGCCTTTGGCCAGATGGGTGGTATTCAAGTAACAACAAATAAACAAATAAGGACTTTGGAAGGATAAGGGTTAAAGGTTCCATTAACTTGCAGTCAAACAGATTAAACAGCAAATTAGCAAACACGACTGCTTTCAGCAAAAGACTTCAACAGACTCAAGAGAAAGGAGGTGGGGAAGCACTGAGCAAAGAGGCAGGGCTCTTTCTGAATTCAGAGACAGGAGGGAACGATTGGCTAGTGCCGGATAGACTGACAGGGACCCCAGCTGAGAAAGGCCCCGCCCTGACACCCAGATTAGACGCAGCATGCGAGGTTGCAAGAACTCCAATGGGAAGGAGATGTATGGGATTATCACTTACATTAAAAAGAACTGGTCTTGGACTGTGGACTGGGGTAGCGGGCGGGCAGGCACGGATTCTTGTGCTTCACATCTGATTTCTCAGAGGATAGCCATCTGCCCACCTGATTTACTCTTCCTCCCTTATGAGGAAAGGCTGAAGCATTTGGGGCTATTTAGTCTGGAAAAAAGGCACCTGAGGGGGGATATGATTGAGATGTACAAAATAATGCAGGACATGAGTAAAGTGGATAGAGGGACGCTCTTCTCCCTTTCACAAAATACCAGAACTAGGGGACATCCACTCAAATTGAGGGCTGGGAGAGTGAGAACAAACAAAAGATTTTTTTTTCACCGAGGGCGTTGTTAGTCTGTGGAACTCCCTGCCACAGGAGGTGGTGATGTCATCTGGCCTGGGTGCCTTCAAAAGGGGATTGAACAGATTCCTGGAGGAAAACTCCATCACAGGTTACAAACCAGGATGGAGATGTGTTGTCTTCAGTCTTAAAACCAGGGTACTTCAGGGGCCAGATGCAGGGGAGTGATATCAGGAGACAGATATCTAGTCTTGTGCGCTCCCAGATGCATCTGGTGGGGCCACTGTGAGATACAGGGAGCGGGACTAGATGTGCCTTTGGCCTGATCCAGCAGGGCTCTTCTTATGTTCTTATGCAATTTGGTGGGACTACAATTTCTGTCATCCCCAGCTGATATGCAGGGGGTGAAGGGGGTGGGTGGGGTGGAATAGTGGGTGCCGCAAGGGCTTCTCCAGAAGGGAGCAGAGTTGTCAACAGTCCCATGATGGGGGAGGCTGCAGTGGGGGGGAAGAAGGGCCAGATCCTGGGAGGGTGTGACAGGCAATATATACAGTATATGGCAATATATCTATCTATCTATCTATGCAGTCTGACCCAGAATCTCTCCCTCTCTGGCAGGCATGGGAGTTCCGACCATTACGGCCACGCGCATCCTGAAGGGGCAGATGCAGAACCACCTGGGTCCTGAAACACCCCTGGCTATGGACACTTTTCCTTACCTGGCTCTTTCCAAGGTGCTGAAACCAACCCCACAGGGTCCTGAGGCCCTCAGGGATATCCCTTTCCCTTCACTTCAGGGCTCACTAGCCCAAGCTTGGAATTTGGCTTTTGGTAACTACAGTTCCCACCGTCCACCCCAGGCAAAGTGGCCAGTGGCCACAACAGCAGGGGGATACTGGATGTTGTGCTCCGACAAGGAACCTTTTACAGGCTCAGGGGTATATGTGTGTCTTTTCCTCTCTTCTTGGCCCCTCAGGCGGGAATTCAACTGGCAAACTGGCAAATTTACTTATTTTATTTATTTTATTGGATTTTTAAACTGCACATTTGGCCAATTAACAACAATCTTAAACAAGGATCTTAACATAATCATCATTTGGAGAAGGCATTTCACAACTACAGTATACAAAACTCTCTCTCTCTCTCTCTCTCTCACACACACAAACACACACACACACCACATCTGGCAGCGAGGCCATTCTGGGCAATTAACAGCAATCATAAACAATCATCTTAAACAACATAATCATCATTTGGAGAAGGCATTTCACAACTAGAGTATACAAAAGTCTCTCTCTCTCTCTCTCTCTCTCTCTCTCTCACACACACACACACACACACACACACACACCATCTGGCAGCGGGGCCACTCTGGGCAATTAACAACAATCATAAACAGCAATCTTAAACAACATAATTATGCAAATGAGAGCCATGCTACTCTGGGGGATTCTGAGTACACCTCTAATGCAAACTTAGCACCTGTTTCTTCTGCACCGTTTCTTCTTCTAGTCAGAGGGAAGCGTCCCCCCCAAACGATTCACCCTTTCTTGCCCATCGCGCATGGGGGGGTCGTCTCTGCAGCAGCCCCTCCAGACATCCGAAAGGTTATGTTGCTGTCCTAACTCCAGAGTTAAAGGAGCCATACTGATCATAGAAAGTTTTTGTTTCTGTGCCATTAGCCACCCATTGCCTCTTCCCGACCTAGGAACCAGAGATGTTCCAGATGTCCATTTTGAATGCAACTTCCATGAGTCTTAGAGGCAGGAGGAGGGTGTGTGAGAGACACAGTCTAAATGCAGTGGTTCTCAACCTGTGGTTCCCCAGATGTTCCTGAACTGCAATTCCCAGAAATCCCTTCTAGCACAGCAAGTGGTGGAGGCTTCTGGGAGTTGCAGTCCAGGAACATCTGGGGAACCACAGGTTGAGAACCACTGGTCTAAAGCATTCACACTTCTTTCCCCTGTAGATGAAGTGTAAGCCCTTTCTTCACAACCCCATGAGGACTAGCAACTTGACTGCCTTGAGAAAAGAAAAACCCGATCCTTGCCCTGATCTGTGGTCCGAAACGCCATTGATATCCCCAAAAGCTTCTCATGGGCCGACTGGGGATAATATCCTGACAAGCATTTCCTTTGGACTCCCCATCTTAGGAGGGGCTGCCAGAAAGGTCTTTCCTCTTCCTCTGATGGTAGAGCTGTTTCTGCTTGTCTCTCTTAGGCAGCTGGATCTGGGAGTGTCGTGTGTGGTGTGGTGGCCACAGACTCACATCTCCTTTGTGTTGGCAGACGTACAACGTGGATCGACAGGTGCCAGACAGTGCCGGCACTGGTACTGCCTACCTCTGCGGGGTGAAGGGCAACTACGCAACAATCGGGCTGAATGCTGCTGCCCAATATAACGAGTGTGGCACGACAGCAGGCAACGAAGTGGTGTCTGTGCTGAAAAGAGCCCAGCTGGCTGGTAAGGGGTTCAAGATGTCACCAACCTTTTGAAGGTTTGGTTAAATTTCCCTAGAAGTGCAGGGATTCACAGAGGCGAATAACTCCAAGTTCCCCAAATTAGTCCACCCCCTTATTCTCATTAACTTACACTTACAGTCTCTAATATAGCTCATTATGAGACAGTAGCAATAGAAAGAATGAAAACCTAGAAGTGCAGGGATTCACAGAGCAGAATTACTTCAAGTTCCCCAAATTAGTCCATCCCCTTATTCTCATTAACTTGCACTTACAGTCTCTACAGCTCATTATGAGACAGTAGCAATGGAAAGAATGAAAACCATTTTACATAAGACAGGCATGTCCAAACTTCGACCCTCCTGATGTTTTGGACCGCAACTCCCAAAATTCTACGCTTAGATAGCCAATGGCAAAAGACTGTGGGAGTTGCAGTCCAAAACATCTGGAGGGCCAAAGTTTGGAGATGCCTGACATAAGAACATAAGAAGAGCCTTGCTGGAACAGGCCACAGCCCATCCAGTCCAGCATTCTGCCTCACACAGTGGCTCACCATTTGCTTCAGGGTATTCCCAAGCAGATGTCTTCACCTGCTTATGACTCCCTGCAAATGGCACTGAGAGATATCCTGCCTCTCTCTTCAACCCAGAGGTTGTCCTTAGGCATCCAGAATGATAGCCATTGATAACCTTGTTCTTTACAGACTAACAGTCAACAGTTACTTACTTACTTACTTACTTACTTACTTACTTACTTACTTACTTACTTACTTACTTACTTACTTACTTACTTACTTATTTAAACATGTCTGCTTTCAGCAAAAAATTCCAATGGACTCGCTCACTGTCAAAATGACAACAAAAGCAGTTGGGGAGGTGGGATATGGAGCAGAGAGGCAGGGCTCTCTTTGAATTTAGAGGCTGGAGAGAAAAAATGGTTAGTGCTGGGTGGATGGACAATTGCCCCAGCTAACCCTACTAAAAGCAGTGTGTGAGGTTACAAGAAATGCCAACAGAAGACGGGTGGAACATGGGCACAGGTTTGGGGGTTTACTGGTCTTTTTAAAAAGTCACGCCATTTCCTGCGACTCGTGACTAGTGCATGGTTTTTGTGGGTTTGCCAGAGTATTATTTATTTATTTAGATTTGAGATGTGTAATCTCCAGGCTTAAAACCGTGGTACTTCAAGGGCCAGATGCAAGGGAGTGGTATCAGGAGACAGAGACCTAGTCTTGTGCACTTCCGGACACATCTGGTGGGGCCGCTGTGAGATACAGGAAGCTGAACTAGATGGGCGTTTGGCCTGATCCAGCATGGCTGTTCTTATGTTCTTATGTCACTGCCCATTTCCCCAGAGAAAACTCTGGGCCATTTACAGTATAAAACACAACAAAACAGTGGATGTAAAAAAATCTAAAAAGCATCTAAAACTAACAATATACAGTACAACAATAAACAATTATCGAGAGGAAGCAGGGGAGCATTAAAAGGCACACCACAGTATCTTGTTCCTGGAGTTTTAAGGACAAGATGTGAGATTGCGCCCCCTCAGAGGCAGCATGATCCGAGGAAATGGCGGCTATTCACATTTCAGGCGAGAGAGAAATTAATTGAGGGCATCCTCATTTCTCATTTTGCACCCATACAAAATTGTTGTTGTTTTTCTTTGTTTTTCTTTTGTTTGGGGGGTTGGTGTTTGTTTTTTTTAATTATAGTGCTGTATGTTCTTGATTAGAACATGCCGTTTAATTCAGAGCAGGACTTCTTGTGCCCTCCGTTTGGGTGGGTGGAAGTGCCCCCACCCACTACTTGCTGAGTCCCAGAGTTTGGTCTGTAGTCTTTGTCCTGCTCCGACAGCACCTCGTCACCAACTCTATCCCTCCCACCCCCCCTTCGGTTGCAGGCCGCTCCGTGGGGATCGTCACCACCATGAGTGTCCAGCACGCCTCTCCTGCAGGGACCTATGCGCACGTGGTGAACCGCAACTGGTACGCCGACTCTGAAATGCCCCCATCAGCCATCACAGAAGGCTGCAAGGACATCTCCCAACAACTCATCGAAAACGTCAACTTCACGGTGGGTTGGACATAGTGTATTTGTACACGACCCCTAAACTCCGCCGCAAATGGCTCCCAGCTCCGGAGCTTAAAATTGTTTCCCCACCAGCTCCGGAGTTTACAGATAATTAAGTGCAACCACACCCACCTAAGCACGTCCCAGCGCACTTTTCAGGTACCTGCTCTCCGGAGGTGAAAATTCCTGATGCGGATATAACGTAGTGACTGCCGGGCTCTCCTTGCTTCTGTTTGTTCTTTTTTTGCCCCCCGCCCCTTTAAGAGATCTGAATGCAGTGCCGGGACGGCAGAACAGAGTTGAGCGGCATTCTTTTCTTCCTTTTTTTCTCCCTCCCCTCACACAGCCAGCAGCCAGGAGTGCGGAGGGGCTGGGAACGCAGGAAGAGCGACAAACCCCTAAGATCTCTGGTCCGAATTTAAGTGGCCAGCGGATCTTAGGGGTTGTGTGAAAAGGCTCATATACCCCGTCCTCCTCGGGCGACATATTTATTCTCATTTCCTGTGCCAGATAGAATTATTTGCACTTGTATTGCCGCAAGTGGTCACTAGAGGATGCAAAAGCCAATATTATTTATTATTGACCAACAAATACCCATAGCACAGGCTGTGGCTCCCTCTAGTGGTTGGATCTGGTAATGCATGTGAAAATATTGTTTCTGGATTTTTCTTTTCTTTTTCCATGCTACCGATAGTGTTTGCTATTTTCCGTGGATTTCAGCACCCAAGGGTGGGCTTGCAATCATGGGTTCAAGTAACAGGACAGCAGATTTCAGTTGAACACCAGGGAAAACTTCCTGACTGTTAGACTAATATGACAAGAGAATTAGTTGCCTCAGGAGCTGGTGAGTGCTCCAATGCTGGAGGAAATCCCTCTAGTGGTTGGATCTGGTAATGCATGTGAAAATATTGTTTCTGGATTTTTCTTTTCTTTTTCCATGCTACAGATAGTGTTTGCTGTTTTCCGTGGATTTCAGCACCCAAGGGTGGGCTTGCAATCATGGGTTCAAGTAACAGGGCAGCAGATTTCAGTTGAACATCAAGAAAAACTTCCTGACTGTTAGAGTAGTATGACAAGAGAATGAGTTGCCTTGGGAGCTGGTGAGTGCTCCAACGCTGGAGGCATTCAAGAGGATATTGGACCACCATCTGTCGGATCTGCTGCAAGTTGTATTCCTGTCTTGAGCAGGGTTTGGATTTGATGGTCTTATAAGCCCCGTCTGAATCATTCTACAAACACCAGCATTTTAGTTGCTCTCTTGTTAAGGTTAAGGAGTAGATCAAGTCTCCCCAAAACCCATTGGCCGCCAACTCTTTAATCCCTGACACTCCTATAGCACCCCCTTCTCTTCTGCGTTGCATTGTGTTTCTTTTCTTTTGTTCTTTTCTTTTCTTTCAAACTTTTCCTGCCAAGTGGTGGGTCTAAATCCCGTTTCCAGACAGCCAGACTTAACTTGCTTGATTGAGGCTTGTGTATGCATCCATGACGTAACCTTTCACTGGCAGGTGATCCTGGGTGGTGGCAGGAAGTTCATGACCCCAGCAGGCACTCCGGATCCTGAATATCCCTCCAATGCCTCTGTAAATGGTGTCCGCCTGGATAACAGAAACCTCATAAACGTTTGGCTGAACTCATCGCAGGTAAGGTTCTTCTGTTGAGCTGTTTTTGTGGGACAACACAACATTGTATAATAACATCAGTAGAAATGGGCACGAAACGAGCGATTTTTCGTTTTCGTTTTCATTTTTTCATTTCGTTACATAACAAAACGAAAAACGAATTTTGACTCCAAAATGAAACCAAACGACCCGAAACACGAAAATTTTTGTTGACCGCTTTGTTTTCGTTACGGAAAATACATTGAATTGTGCTAAATGGTAACGAAACAGCAATTTTTCATTTTTGTTTCCATTTTTTCATTTCATTACCTAACAAAACGAAAACGAAATTTTGTGCAAAAAACCTCACGAAAACGAAAACGAACCGAAACGGACCCCTAAACGACCAAACGACCAACGAAACACCATTTTTTGAGTCGTGCCCATCTCTAAACATCAGTTGTATTGCATACAAGATTCTTCTCTAGAATTACTTGTATGTGCAGTCAGTATTTAAAGATGCATTGCATTCTGTTCTTAAATAATCCAAACAATATGCTTGATTTTTGCAAAGTGCATAAACTATGCCAATGAAGAAAGAAAGCCTGTAGCTGGACTTCACTTCTGGTTTTCAATTAAGAGAGAAATAACCCTCGACTAGGTATACTGATCAGGAGAAAATAAAGAGAAGATGGAAAGAGTATACTGAAGACCTGTAGCATAGGGACAAAAGAATAACAGACCACTTTGAAGCTTATGGCGAAGAATCTGCAGTTCTAGAAAATGAAGTGAAAGCCTCTGTGAAAGCAGTAGGGTGTAACAAATCACCCAGGTAGATGGAATACAGATGGAATGCAGGCCTGACTCTACAAGGCCTGAGCCGGGCAGCTGAGGAACGTACTCATTCATCAGCCTACCTCTCTGGCCAGAAAGGAACATGTCTGTTTGAAGAAGAGCCAAATGGAGAGGAGGTGTGTGTGCATGTGCGTGCATGACCTATGCCCTTTTGTTTGAAGGACTGGGGTGTGAAAACCAATCCTCTGTTTCAGATGCAGATTGGTAATAACTAGGGATGAGCATTTCGTTTCTGAACCAATAGATTACGAAATGAACCACGGGAGCCCAGGTGGTCCTCGAAACCGGCTTATACATGGAGATCCAATTGCTTTACCTTTCTCTGTCTCATGCAGGGTTAAAATCCAACGAGGAAGCATCCTGCAACATCATCTTTCCTGCTTCATGCTTCTGGCCAATCAGAGAGGGAGGCGGGATGATGGCTGTCCCTGCACAGCTCCTGATTGGCCAGCATCAAAGATCTAGAACAGATGACGTTGCAGCATGCTTCCTCGTTGGATTTTAACCCTGTGCGTAACTTACTGGTTCTGAAACAAAATGCCCATCCCTAATAATGACACCGCTGCTGCTGGTGCTGGTGTGGGGCTGTGTATAAGCAAAACACTTTTGTTTTGAGACTACGCAGGCCAATTCTTCCCTCATAAGAGACAACAGGGAACCAAACTCTTGATCTCTGGCTCTGCAGTCAGGTGTCCAACTCAGATTGCTCTCCAGACAGCCCTCAACTGTTGGCCTTGTCAAATTATTGAAAACGTGCCTCTCCCTCCCAATTTTAACACCTGTGAAATGTACCATCTGTCCCCTATTTCTAGGGTTGATAAATTCAAAGCTGTTGTTTATTCCGTGGAGGGGAATGTGGCAAGCTCTATTCATCTTGAGGGGCATAGAAGCCCTCTCTTACCTCAACCTGATTTGGGGTTTCTTCTTAGGGCACCAAGTATGTCTGGAACCGAACCGAACTGTTGAAAGCGGCAAATGACCCGAACGTTCACCGCCTGATGGGTAAAACATCCAGATCTCATTCTGTATTCCTAGGGCTTCAGAGGAGGAGGAGACTTACTTATCACTCCTGTCTCAAATCTATATCATCTCATTCCCTACATCTCTTGATGATATAGATGATATAGATTTAAAACGGCAGAGTTTCCTCTAACTGTTTCCACATCTATGATATGTTTTAGCTCCTAAATATTGTCTTTAAAATAATGTAGGTGGCCTTGGAGTTTTTTTTTTATGGAGAAAGGCGAGAAAGAAACGTTTCAAACCAATCAACCGATCGATATTTCAGTGATCACTTTAAACATGCATGATGCGTGAAGTGGTCACTTGACATAGGCAGGTAAGACAAGGCTACATATAGATAAGAATCCAGTGGAAAAGAAGAGTAGGGAGATGTTTTATCGAACCACTAATACAAAATGTAAGCTTTTGTGGATAAAATCCCAGGCCATCAGGCTGAGCATCAGCCCTTCATAGACAGTGTAGAAAAATCTGAGGCAAGAGCGCAAAAAATTCATGGCAAATGAAATTTAGGAAACACTTGTCTGAGCTACATCCTCTCAAGACAGAGCAAATGTGAGTTTTTAATTATGTATATGAATGTTTACCTAGTGATTTTTTGTTTACTAAAAAGAGCTCACTCTCCTCTCTGTTTTCACCAGGCCTCTTTGAACCTGAGGAAATGAAATACGTACTGTTTCGGGACAACACCACTGACCCATCCTTGGTTGAGATGACAGAAGTGGCTCTCAAAATCCTTAGCCGCAACCCCAAGGGGTTCTATCTCTTTGTTGAAGATAAGTTGGGTTAATATTGGCTTCCCTTCTGACTCTTGGTTTCTCCTTCTCTCTGAGATGATGCCCTGGCCCAGCAGTTTATTTATTTATTTATTTATTTATTTATTTATTTATTTATTTATTTATTATTGAATTTATACCCCGCCCATCTTCCCAAGGGAACTCTGGGCGGCTTACAGTAGGCTGAGCTAGTCAGTAAAGTTTCAGACAACAGAACAAGACAACCAATGATAACAATTATCTTTTTTTTTTTAATGGATTAACCACGATCAAATGTCCCTGTTTAAGAGAAGGGCTTGAAAAGGAAGGAGACCAAACAGCCATATGGAGGAGCTGTTCAAGCAGACATGTCCAAACTTCAGCCCTCCTTCTAAGCTTAGTGCCAATGACAAAGGACTGTGGGAGTTGTGGTCCAAAACATCTGCAGGGTGGAAGTTTGGACATGCCTGTGTTAAAGGAAAGGAGCAGAGCGATCCATTGCACTTCAAGCACTTCAAGCAAACTACAGGAAAAGAGATTCCATTTCAACACCAGGAAGAACTTCATGAAGGTTATTGCCGTTGCCAGAGCAACTGAGGAAGAGGGGCAGGGGCAAGGAAATGGGGAAAAGATGCAAAACTTCAGGAAATCGTCATCGTCGTCGTCATCATCATCCTAGAATGGCAGAACTGGAAGGGGCCCTATGGCTCATTGAGTGCAGCCCCTGTCAAGGAGGCCCAGAGGGGAATCAAATAATCATAGAATCATAGAGTTGGAAGAGACCTCAAGGGCCACCCAGTCCAACCCCCCTGCCATGCAGGAACCCCCATCACAGTACCAACCCCATCACAGTACCAACCTCTGCAGCTGCCTAAACCACTGAGCTACCCAACAGCCCCTAAAAAAAACAAAAACAAAACTATAATTCCCACAAATCTCCAGGCTATTTTCCAGGCGTGTGTGTGTGTGTGTGTGTGTGTGTGTGTGTGTGTGTGTGTGTGTG
>JAHTLZ010000379.1:63282772-63293845 GCA_023846285.1 Phrynocephalus versicolor | reverse complement strand
GTGTGTGTGTGTGTGTGTGTGTGTGTGTGTGTGTGTGTGTGTGTGTGTGAAAGAGAGAGAGAGAGAGAGAGAGAGAGAAAGAGAGGACCTAGAGACTTAAGGAGTACAATTGTATGGACTGGCGAAAGCAAAGGTAACTATTAGGGATGGGCACGAAATGAATTTTTATTTGTTTCATTATTTGTTATTTGTTATTTGTTTCATTACATAATGAAATAAATAAACTTCCTCCTCACAAAGAAAAACAAAACAAAATGAAATGGAAATTTTCATTCCGTTCCATTTCATTTTTTCTTTTTCCCATAGAAATGCGTTGAACATACATTTTTAAACATTTTCCCTGCCTCATGTGCTGATCAGCTTTGTGCAACAAAAAATAAAATGTTTTTAACATCTCTCAATTTCCCACATTTTTTTTTAAAAAAAATCATCTCAAATGGAATGAAACAAAATGAAATGAAACGCTATTTTAGCGTTTCATGCTCATCTCTAGTAACTATAAATGGGAAAATGAATAAAAGCTTAGCTAGACGGCCCATCTGGAGTCCCCAGAATAGGGTTGCTGAAGGTTGCTTAAGAGCATGATATGCTATTTGGCGTGATCCTTGCATCTACGTGCAAGGTTCGTGTCAGGAAACGACGCTGCACTTCAAGAGATCCTATTTGGACCACCTCCCTTTAAAGCAGTGGTTCCCAACATTTCCAATGCAGCGACCCTTTAATACAGTTCCTCATGTTGTGGTGACCCCCCTTGCCCTGCTTGGAAGAGGCCACAAGCCCTCTTTGGCAGGCCACTGCCACAGGTGCCATAGAGAACTTCCCTCAGTCTATAGGCACCCTCAGCCAATCACAGCCTCCGGTGCCATTGACTGACATCCCCTCCAACCTATAAAGCTGCAACTCATAGAATCCCACCCCTCCTCTACCAGACCCAAGCCATTTGTGCCTTTTTCTTCGCTGGCTCTTGGCGACCCTGCTTGAAATGGTTGTTTGACCCCCAAATGGGGTCCTGACCTGCAGGTTGGGAACCACTGCTTTAAAGGGAAAGGAAAAAAAGAAACAGAAAAAGAAAGGAAAAATAATCTCCCCCTTGTCCCCTTCATTCTTCTCCTTCTTCCAGAAGAAACCTGTCCATTAAAAACAAAAATTTCCTAAATGTAAGAGTTGCTCTTACTACACTAGACTTTAAAATGTAGACAATAACAATAGTTTATTTTATTTATTTATTTATTTATATAGCTTGTATGCCGCCCACTACCCAAAGGTCTCTGGGCGGCTCACAATCAAAATGGACAATTAAAATATCAAAATACAACAAAATTAGAACAATAAAAACATGTAAATGCAATAAATACGATACATGAAGGAACAAAGGAAGATTTCAATTTCTCAATATGGTTAGGTGTCCTCGGCTGTTCTACTTTGGTTTGATCCCTGTGATCGCCCAGGCTGGAACAAAACCAAAACGTAGCGATCCTCCCTTCACCTAAAGAGCGGTAACCCTTGATAAGGAGCCAAAAAGTTGCCGGTAGGATCTTTCTGAGGACGGGGTGCTTCATGCTGGCCCTGATGTCATGTAGTCACTGGGAAAATAAGCCAAACAGCGTGCCTTGGAATGGACATGGAAAACCTCAAAAGGAAACTGAGGGATATGTATGCATCTGTGCTTGTTGCGTACCGTGCGAGGGTCCTGCACTCTCTCGTTCTAATGTCTACATGGTCTTTTTGTCCACACGAGGCATGATTGACTACGGACACCATAGTGGGGTTGCCAAATGGGCTCTGACAGAGGCAGTGGAGCTTGACGACACCATCCAGCGGGCCGGGGAGCTGACCGATGAATCGGACACTTTGACGGTCGTGACCGCCGACCACTCCCACGTCTTCACCTTTGGTGGCTACACCTTGAGGGGCAGCTCCATCTTTGGTAAGAGGCTGGTGCTGGTGAACATGGGCAGATCCCGGGAATTGAATTCAGGAGGACCCCTGAGCCATGATCTGTTACTCTATCCAGAAAGGTATAGCGTAGAAATCAGCTCTGGTTTTGCAGGTCAAGAATCGGTCGTTTGGAAACATTTGGCAGCATGAATAGGTGTTACATGGAACTGAGTTTTTGATTTTGCAGATCACAGATTTACTGCATGGAGTACAAATGGTGTCTTGCAGCCTGGGGAGTTGTGAGACATTGGTGCTTTCACACACGCATGGAATGCAACATCACTCTGTGTGGATGCTGGGGGGGAAACATTCCAAAGGATAAGAATGCATCTGGCTCCAGCCCCTTTGTCAATTTGGACTATTGCCTTATGGTTGACACATATTATCAAGACAAAGCAAAGGAACTCGTTCATCCACAGAAGTCAAAATATGAATTGGAGACGGAGTCTCAGGATGTATAAAAGTAGAAAAGACCTTTATTATTTATTATATATTTATTTATTTGTTGTATTTATAGGCTGCCCATCTTCCAGACGGAACTCTGGGCGGTTTAGAATTAGAATATAAACAACAGTAACAACAGCAAAAGAGAACAAGAAAAAACTACCAAAATAGGAGGAGGGAACCTTCGCAAGAGGCGACGCGGGAGGCAAGGAGGAGAAGCAGAACAAAAATTAAGTAAAAAAAATAATAATTAAGTATTCTCACTTACAGCCTCGTGGCGCAGTGGTTAAATGCCTGTACTGCAGGTAAAACTGTGATCACGACCTGGCGTTCAATCTCAAGTAGCCGGCTCACGGTTGACTCAACCTTCCATCCTTCCGAGGTCAGTAAAATGAGTACCCAGATTGCTGGGGGGCGGGCAATGTGTAGCCTGCACACTGTATACTGTAAACCTCCCAGAGACTACTTGAAGTGGTATGGGGCGGTATATAAGCAGAACACTTTGCTTTTGCTTTGCTTTAATTCATCCTCAAAAAGCTCTAGCTCGACGCGTTTCTGCAGGGCCTTCTTCAGGAGCGAGATTTTTTATTCTTTGTTCTTCAGAGATCCTGTATCTGTAGAGACCAAAGAAGAAAAAAGTTCACTCCTGAAGAAGGCCCTACCGGAACGCTTCGAGCTAGAGCTTTTTAAGGATGAATTAAGAGAGAATAAAGGTCTTTTTCTACTTTTATACGTCCTGAGACTTTGTCTCCCATTCATATTTTGACATATTATTGAGGCCTGCTCATAAAGGTGTATATGTGTGTGTTTGCTTTTAAAGAGCTGGTGGGGTAGTGCATCAGAAGAAAATGCCATAGAGAGCAAATGGAGCTATCTAGTTTAATGTTGAGTACTCAGTAACATCATTGCACACACAACTCGCCCATTCACATATAGATGGACACACTCACAGCCTTGCATCCCTCCAGATTTATTTCCCCTACTTATGAATGGCTGGGCCAACAAAGGGCCATGGGGAGACAGGCACACCTTGATATTTCTGTGGGTGTCTCTCCAAGTAATGATTGCAGTCCTTCTTTCATGGTTTTTTTTTGCAGCTTTAGGGTCCTATAATTGAAACTGCTTTCTCGTCATTTCATCTACAGTGGAACCTTGACTTACGTCATTAATCCGTTCCAGTGGTTTAGACTTAAGTCAAACATGACTTAAGTCAAACGAACTTTTCCCATAGAAAGTAATGGGAAAGTGGATTAATCCGTTCCAGATGATGAAAAAGACCCTCGAAAACAGCAATTTAACACAAATTTGACTGGGACAGGAGATTCCTTCCGGGGATGTAAATGAAATGTCTCTTCAAAGAGAGGGGGAGGAAATGGAATTATAGTCCACAAGTTATACACCTCCATTTTTTAATGTTCATAGCAACAATGTCTAACGTTTAAGTTTTACTGGTTTTTAACCTGACGTTCCAAGTCCTGAACAACCCTATGCTCACCATTAGAGTCCCACAACTGTACACCTCCCCAACTAAAATGCTTCCATTGTGGACCAGACTTCTGCAGCCAGATTTTTTACAAGACTGAGCCGACTGTCTAACCAACAAGGTCAGCCCTGAGCTCCCGGCCCTTCTTCTGCTCCGGCAGCAGCAGCGGATTCAGTGTGGCCGAGGACCAGCTCCAGGTGCTCTGAGCTGGCCTTGCCGAAGCTGCCGCTGCCGGAGGAAAGGAAGAAGGCAGGAGCAGTTTGGAGGCAGCAGCCAAAATGCTGGGTCGTGGCTGCCGCCCGATTCCAGTGCCTTGCGCTGGGGCTCCGAGATGTAAGTCAAAGCCTGCGACTCAAGTCAAACAGGCCCCTTCTTGCTGCAAGTCAAATATGCTGTAAGTCAAGCAGTATGTAAGTCAAGGTTCCACTGTACAGCTGTTTCCTTCTGGTTCTTGTTGGCTCTTGGCTCTTCCTCTTCTGGTGACTTATTATTTCCAACCTCTGTTTATAGCTCCCTCTCTGCACGGCAGCCTCTCCCTTTTGGGGTTTCAGCTCGTGGCTCAGACGTTAACCTGCAGCACTGCAGCCAAAACGCTACTCATAACCCAGGTCCAATCCCAGGTCGCTGGCTCAAGGTTTACTCAGCCTGCCCTCCATGCAAGGTTGATACAATGAGGATGCGACTTGCTGGGAGGGAGGTGGGGTCATGTGTAGCCTGCAAAAACTAAACTACAAACTTTCAGGGAGTGCTTTAACCGCTACGGGGCAATGCATAAGCAACACACTTTTTGCTTTGAGGTTGCACAAATCAGGCATCTTTGATGGCAAAAGCCATCCTCTTATTCCCTCACATCCCCTGGCTTGGCCTTATCCCTAACTCACTTGGTTATTGCCTAGTTGCATCACCTATTCATGGCACTTCTTCCTTCCACAGGACTGGCACCGAAGCAAGCTTCGGACAAAAAGCAATATACCTCCATTTTATATGGAAATGGGCCGGGCTACCAGATCACCCCAGAAGGACGCCCCAATTTGACGTCACAACAGGCTGGTAAGAACGCTGGCACTGACCAATGGCGGGGACTTGATAGGAGGAACAGTGGTCCACCGAACAGTGGTCCTTCATCTCACAGCTTCCAAAGGTGTCAATACTACGGTTCAAACGCGGGCCAAAAGGGAAGGGGACAGGATGTAATGGTGAAGTCTAACCACTCCTTCTAACCCTTGCCTCAGTTGAGTGACCAGTTTTGCTCCAAAAAGAATGCCACTGATTTTTAAAATTGCAAATCTGATGTATCTGTTCCTTTTTATTTTCCTAGTGCAGAATTTTTTTCCTCACCAAAAATTTTGAAAACATGCGCCTGAGGGGGGATATGATTCAGATGTACAACATAATGCAGGGCATGAGTAAAGTGGATAGAGGGGTGCTCTTCTCCCTCTCACAACATACCAGAACGAGGGGACATCCACTCAAATTGAGGGTTGGGGGACTGAGGACAGACAAAAGAAAATATTTTTTTACCCAGCGTGGTGTTAAGTCTGTGGAACTCCCTGCCACAGGAGGTGGTGATGGCATCTGGCCTGGATGCCTTCAAAAGGGGATTGGACAGATTCCTGGAGGAAAAGTCCATCAGAGCTGACGAACCAGGATGGAGATGTGTCATCTCTCATTTTGGCCATCCTTAGGGGGTTAGGCCGATTGGACACACAGCCTGTTTTTTCCCAGAGCTTCGACCCCTCCCAGCCTGCACAGCTAATAGCTGTCTTTGGAAGTTATCATCCGGAAAGGAAGTTGGCCCAAGCCGCTAGGGAGACAACCTTTGATTTCATCTTCCTTCTTTTCCTTTCTCTCAACAGAAGGCAACAGCTATCACCAACAAGCCGCTGTGCCTCTTTCTTCAGAAACCCACGGTGGCGAAGATGTCGCGATCATGGCCAAAGGGCCCATGGCTCACCTCTTCCACGGCGTGCAGGAGCAGACGTACGTCGCTCACGTGATGGCCTATGCCACCTGTTTGGAACCATACCAGGACTGTGGTCTGTCCCGCTCTGGCTCTGCCAGCATCGCCAAGTTCACGCTGATGCCTCTTCCACTCCTCATGTTGCCTCTTTGGGTCTCTTAGGCCGCTATCTCACCTGGGAGAAGATCTGGATATTGTGAAAGTCCGGCTTTTTTTCTTTCTTGGTCACGTGACTGAAGATGTGGGATCTCTGTTCCCAAGTACAAGGATTTTTTTTTTTAAAAAAACATGCAGACCAGCCCCAAGGCCAGAAGGTGGCGCTAGAAAAAGATAAAAAGAATTTAAAAAACCCAGCGCTGACAGCCCAAAGGCCAGCTGATCAGTGCTGGGGAGGGGGGATATTAAAATATATTTTTTAAAAAGTGCCAATAAGCCCCAGGACAAACTAGTCGGCACTAGAAAAATAAAATAAAATAAACAGCGCTGACAGCCCGAAGACCAGCTGATCAGCACTGGGGGGGAGGGAAATTTAAAAAAAAAAATTTAAGTGCCGGTGAGCCCCAGGACAAGCTGGTTGGGGCTAGGGGGAAAATCAGAAAACCGGATCATATACGAGCTCCCACGGACTTTTGGCTTGCATTTTTTTACCGGAGCAAAGAATTCCCAACTTCTCCGGTAGGTCTCGCTAAAGGGGACATAACCATTTTTTTTTAAAAAAATCCCCGTGGCCGTGGGGACAAAATTTTTGCAAATGCTTTATCTTGAAATTTAATCAGCATTTTAAAGGACGTGTGATAGAGCCCTGAGTCTTCTGGAGAACTTTGCACACATCTCCCTTGTTCTCAGACTGGGATAATTCTTGCTTGATAAACAATGTCCTTCTGAGTTTTCCATTCTAAACCAACCACTAAGCACCTTGACGCAAGGCAGATCAGAATGTCCATCTTATTCAGCTGCTGCTAATGTTCTATATCCAGACTAGGACTGCTGGATAGCTCACTGATGTATTCATTGACCTTCTTTCCATAACTGCTGGTTATATCTCAAAGGCTGCTTTTACACGAGCCCTAACATACGCTGGCAACTTAAATGCAGATCCCCCCAACACGGTTTTTGTTCTGCTTCCTGTGTTCCCACTTCCCGCACTCTGATTCTATTTCTTTCTGCGGTGAGGGGAGAGAGAAAAAAATGCAGGCTCCCCTCCGTCTGCCGTTGGCAGCAGCTAATTGTTCCAGCCCGTTAGGATTCCTGTCTGTTAAAAGGGGGGAGGAAACCGAACAAAAACAAACAAAAAGTGGAGGAGGGCCAGGAATGCAATGCTTTAAAACAGCAACAAGGAACAGCAACAAGGATTTTACCTCCTCCAGACCAGGTACTTGTAAAATGCCCTGGGGCGCGCTTAAGTGGGCGTGGTCGGACTTTAGTTTTTATAAAGTCCGCTGCTGGTGAGAAAACAATTTTATGCTCCGCATCTGCAAGCATTTTGCAGCGGATTTCAGGGGTCATGTAAAAGCAGCCAAAGTTTCAATGAAGGGATCTCAACAGCTGTGGTCCTGTTGGGAGTCAGCCGTTGGGAGACTATGGATCCCCCACTATGCTTCTTTTATGATGGAGGAATGGACCTCGTGATGCATGAGGTTCTTTCTACCTCTGCTGTTCTATGAAGATGACAAAAATCACAGAGAGACACTGAGATTGGGTGCCCCTCAAATTTGGACTTTTCTTTCCACGGAGACCCACCGACCCCTGATCCCAAACTTCTTTTGGATGGAATGCAGGACATTCTAAATATTCCAAGTGATTTTGGATCTCTGGAGATAGGGTGGTATATCCAGCTGGCTGAAACATGGCCCATGCCTTTGGGAGAGGGTCCAATTTAATCAACGACACCCATTTGCCCATGCAGACAAAACAGCTCTGGTCTTTTAATTCAATAGAATCAGCGGCAGAAAAATACAACGCAACATTTCTGTACAAAATGCTGACCACCCCTTCCAGCTCAGACTGCACCAATTAATGGCCGAGAATGTACATAAGAGGTTTCGGAGGTTGGAGAGGGACCAGGGAAACACAAATCCATCCATGTCTTTATTTTTCAAGAGTAACCCTGTGCCATTGACAGGTGTCAGCCCGGAGGGAGGAGGCTGGCTGGGCCGCAGTTTGCCAGGAGGGCCCTCAGACCATGGGAATTGGAAATGTCTCAGGTGCATCCTTCCTGGGGCCGAGGGAAGTTTGATAGAAACCCAGTTCTAGGATTTGCAACTACGAAATTCTGAGAGAGTTTGACAAGCCACCTTCCTTGTCTGTGGCGGTTCAAACTCGACTCTCATCAAGAGCTGCCTCAAAACACAGACCGCCTGCTCTGTCTCCACGGGAATGGCCAGTCTGGCAGTAGTATACGCCGGTAGCCTCGTTGGCTCATACCTGTCAAGCTTCCCGTAATGGCCGGCAAATCCCGTTTTTCCACCCCTTTTCCCGCCCTCTTCCCGGGTCATTTATTTTCCCGGAAATGGTGCAGCAGTGAGTTCAGAGGGGCAACGTGTGCGGTGTGGGGTGGCATCCGTGTGGGCATTTGTGGGTGGGTGGGTGGTTGTGCGTATGTGTGCATGGGTGAGCGGACGGGCATTTATATGTGCAGGTGCGGGTGCAGGCAGGCGGGCGGGCGTTTGTCCACGCACAGGCATTATACCTCCCTCTTCCCATCCCGGGCGGTGGCAAAGAAAATTTGACAGGTATGGTTGGGCTGCTTTTCTGCAAAATAACAACCCAGATGTGCACAGTGGTCAGCACAAGGGTGGATGCAGAACTCCAATTACTGGAAGAACAAGTCCAAAAAAAAATCTTTCAAATTAAGGTGCTCCATTTGGAGGGATTTATGGAGTTGTGGAGCAGTGGGAGCGTGCCAGCTTTACTTGAAACCACACATCTGGAGATGCCTGGTCCAGGCTGCAGCCTTGTCCCCACGGTGGCAGTCTGTGGGAGAATTATAGATCGTATTTGGCCATTGTTATGGGATCTTGTTTTTCAGAAGCAATGCCTCTTTTTGTCAAATCCTCTAAATCTCAATGATGTTGGTCCAAGCCTGAGTTACAACAAAATAAACACCCTCAACGGCACATTTCTAGGCTGGAAGAGAAAGAAATGGCATGCATGTGCTATTCAACTGGCACTTGGCAGAGTGCAGAAAGTTAACTAACATGGCGAATGTATTCATGGTGATTTTTACTTTACAACGTAACAATGTGCCAATACTGGTATAAACTGGGAAGGGCTGAAGCACTCAGAATGTGTCACTGGTTAATAAATGTTCATTAAATTATTTGTTGCTTTTTGAATTTTTTTTTTTACTAAAAGCACTAAAAATTTATATGATGAATTTAGTTTTGAGCAGCATAGAAATGTCAATAAATAAACAAATACAAGTAGTACCTCTTCAGACGAATTTAATTCATTCTACGGGTCAATTCGTCTGACGAAAACTTCATCCAATGAAACAAGGTTTAATGCGGTTTCCCATAGGAATGCATTGAGTTCGTCTTGTGAAACATCCCATAGGAAAATTCATCTTACGAAGTTTTCCTATTCCTGGACATTTCATTCGTCTTACGAATTTTTTGTCGTAAGGGGCATTCGTCTTACGAGGCATTACTATAGACAAATATTTCAGGAACTATTAAAATATTAATTAAAATGACTCAATGATGTATGTAGATTTGAGGATATAACAAGGGCATTACTTGCTGTACCTCAAGCCATATAATGTTAGCAATAACCTAAAAATGCAAAACAGGGGCATTGGTATGCCCTTACCACTGCCAAAACCTTCTAAACTCCCAAGATCTGATACTCTGAGATACAGAGTTTTGTGCTTCCCTAGGTGTCATGCTTTTTCAAGAACTACCAGTCCCAGAGTTCCTTGTGTGTAAGCTGGAGGCAGGGATGGCTGGTGGGAGGGGCAGTGTTCTAATGGGGAACATTGATCCCAGGGACGGCATGAACCAATGGAAGGATTTGGTGTCCCCTAATAAATTCTGTTTGAATGGAAACAAGGCAAAACTCTTTGATTATTTCAGGCAGATATAAAGGGACATTATTCATGCTTTTTTCAATAAGGAAAAAAAAGGCTAGGAAAATAATTTATTTAAGTTAAGGGGCCTATTTCTAAAATGCATGGTCTACTAGACCGGCAATACTTGGGTGGGGGAGGAATAAGTATTGACAGAATAATACTATTAGGACCAACCCAAAACTCAGAAGATGGTCAACATACTCTATAAGACTCTTGAGGCAGGAAAAAGGATGTGTTTGTGTGTGTGTGTGTGTGTGTTTGGAGTGTAATAGAGAAGTCCTAACATGGGGAAAATGTGGTTTCAGAATTAAAATTTTTTGTTTTGTTTTCACATATGGAAACAAAAACAAGAAAGACCTAGGCCCTGTCTGCAGGTTCAGGAGTCCATGTGGCCTCTAGGGCTGGCTCAAGGGAGCATCTGGGGCTCACCCCATCTCCCTTTGACCTCCCCATCCGCTGCCCTCGGTGTCCGAAGGCCCAGTGGTGATGCTGGCCAATCCCAGGTACAAGTTGAGGGTAGGGGAGACGAAGCAGCTGAGCATTTCACCAGACAGAGCATTTGTGAACTGGATTCATAGGCGAGTTCTTAGGACAGTGGAAGACACGGCCGAACTCCTCAAACTGCGAGACGCTGCCCAGAACTCTGGAAAAGCAGAGAAGGAAGAAGAAGAGAGCAAATGTGGCATGAAAAGCAATGCACAGTGACATGGCAAGACTTCCATATCCATGGTTTCACTTTTCCACAGTCTGGAAATATTAAAAATATTCAAAGAAAAAAAATTAGAAATATGCATTTTCATAATGCATTTACCAGAACCGGCCACTAGAGGTAGGCAGAGACTATGCTATATATTTTTCAGAAACAATAAATCACAATTTCTCTGGCTCCTTTGGGTGCCCAGTTCTGGTAATACACAGAATATGTTTTTCTTGATCCCCCCTTTCTTTCATCATACTTTGTAAAGTGTTTGCTCTTATCCCTGTAAATTTTGTTACAGTCAGTTTGACATCCCTTTATCTGCATGCAGTCCCTGTAATAAAAAAAAATTAGGATACTCTTACGCATGTCAGTGTCTCTCAGCCATCACTCCTTTCAAGCCCTGTCTCCAAAATCATTCATTCATCCATTCTTTTTCTTTTTCTTTCTTTCTTTCTTTCTTTCTTTCTTTCTTTCTTTCT
>JAHTLZ010000379.1:63223879-63252827 GCA_023846285.1 Phrynocephalus versicolor | reverse complement strand
TGAGAACCACTGAGGGGGTCCTCTACTTAAAAGATTCCTGGAGACCCAACTCCGAGAGGGTCTAACAGACTCTTAATTGTGGAGAGGAAATAATATAAAGCTAGTATATTGATGCCCATTGTTCCACCTTAGACATTCTCTGAATGATAGACTACAAATCCCAGCATCCTCATCCCACACAAGAGTTGTAGCCAAAGAGAGTTGTAGCCAGGCCAGCCAAAATGATTGCTGGCCTGGGGGACCTCCCTTCTGAGGAAAGGCTAAAACATTTGGGGCTCTTTAGTCTGGAAAAAAGGTACCTGACGGGAGATATGATTGAGATGTACAAAATAATGCAGGGCATGAGTAAAGTGGGTAGAGGGACGCTCTTCTCCCTCTCACAAAATACCAAAACTAGGGGACATCCACTCAAACTGTGGGTTGGGAGAGTGAGAACAGGCAAAAGAAAATATTTTTTTACCCAACGTGTTGTTAGTCCGTGGAACTCCCTGCCACAAGAGGTGGTGATGGCATCTGGCCTGGATGCCTTCAAAAGGGGATTGGACAGATTCCTGGAGGAAAAGTCCATCACAGGTTACAAACCATGGTGTAGATGTGTAATCTCCAGGCTTAAAACCAAAGTACTTCAAGGGACAGATGCAGGGGAGTGGTATCGGGAGACAGAGATCTAGTCTCATGCGCTCCCAAACACATATGGTGGGGCCACTGTGAGATACAGGAAGCTGGACTAGTTGGGTCTTTGGCCTGATCCAGCAGGGCTCTTCTTATGTTCTTATGAGGGTTAGACTTTGATAGGAAGCCTGGCTGAGGCTCAAGGCTGCTCAGGGCGTTCCATGAGTAAGCCTGCATTTGAACTGCACCTCCTCACTTCTCATCCATTCTAGCCACTCTACCATACTGCCGTGGGATCACCCTCACTGCAGAAACTCACCTCACACTAAAACTGATACTTTTTTGCAGGTTAAAAACAACAACACTTCTTTACTACCCCTACCTTCCCCTCATATCACCTCAGGTGTTTGTTCTTGTTCTTGTTTTGTTTTGTTTTAAAATGGATTTGTTTTACACAGTTATCTGGATTTCATTGTTTGGCTTGTGAGTCAGTGCTTTCAGAGGTCCTCCAGGGTGAGTTTTTACATCACTTATTAGTTTATTGTTTTAATATGTTTGCTGCCCTGGGAGTTGTTAAAAATGAAGGATGTCAGAGTTTGCTACATAAATTAATAAGCAGGGTTGTGTAAGCGGTTTTGAATACACATTCTCTCTCTTGAGAGCCAACGCCACAGGATTCAGCAGACAGATATGGAGAGCAAAACATTTGCACTGCATTTACAGCATCTGCCTGCTAGCATTTGAAACCATTTGTTTTCATTTTCATTTTGAGCTGACAGGAAGATTCGGAGAGACAAAGTCAAAACAAGTAACTTTTCTGAGTTCTGACGTGACCACTATCCATTAGTCTGTCAAGTGAAATAATGGTCTTAATTTTTGCACATCATTGTATGAAAAACCTGTTGGATGCCTCTCTTGTCATAAGAAGAGCCATGCTGGATCAGGCCAACGGCCCATCTAGTCCAGCTTCCTGTATCTTACAGTGGCCCCTACCAGATGCATTTGGGAGTGCATGAGACTAGATATCTACCTCCTGATACCACTCCCCTGCATCTGGCCCTTGAAGGACCCCAGTTTTAAGCCTGGAGATTACACATCTCCATCATGGTTTGTAACCTGTGATGGAGTTTTCCTCCAGGAATCTGTCCAATCCCCTGTGGCAGGGAGTTCCATAGACTAACAACGCGCTGGGTGAAAAAATATTTTCTTTTGTCTGTTCTCACCCTCCCAACCCTCAATGTGAGTGTATGTCCCCTAGTTCTGGTATTTTGTGAGAGGGAGAAGAGTGTCCCTCTACTCACTTTACTCATGCCCTGCATTATTTTGCACGTCTCAATCATATTCCCCCTCAGGCGCCTTTTTTCCAGACTAAAGAGCCCCAAATGTTTTAGCCTTTCCTCATTAGGGTGGTGCCCCAGCCCAGTAATCATTTTAGTCTCTCTCTTCTGCACCTTTTCCAGTTCCACTATGTCTTTTTTGAGATGCGGTGACCAGAATTGTACACAATACTCCAGGTGCAGCCTTACTATCGTTTTGTACAATGGCCTTATAATGCTGGCTGTTTTAGTGTCAATCCCCTTTTTGATCATACCTAGCATGGAATTGGCCTTCTTCACTGGTGCCACACACTGGGTAGACTAGACACCTTCATTGAACTGCTCTAGCAGTTAAGAAATGTTTCCTGATGTTCACATACAAAGCCCTAAACATACAAACATACAAAGCCCTAAACGGTTTGGGACCGCAGTATCTGACAGAGCGGCTCCTCCGAAGAAGAACTGCCAGGATCACCTGTGCCAGCCAGGCAGGACACCTGGGAGAGAGTTACCCTAATTCGGCTAGCAACCTCGCTTCAGATTTTTTTTAAAAAACTATTGAGAACCTAGTTGTATAGAATGGCCTTTCCTGATTTATCAAACATCCATTAACACACTATTCTTTTTACCGATTGTCTTGTCTCTATTTTCCTGTTTTATCAATCTCCTGCTATTTTTATCTTCATTTTAGCTTAATTTTAGTTAATTGTCGTTGATTTATGTATGTTTTGTTTTATTATGTTCATTGTATTTTGGTTATTTAAATGTATTCCTTTGTTAGCTTGTCATCTGATTTCATGTTGTCAACCGCCCAGAGTAGCCCTAGGGTTAGGGTTAGGGTTAGGGTTAGGGTTAGGGTTAGGGTTAGGGTTAGGGTTAAGGTTAGGGTTAGGGTTAGGGTTAGATGGGAGGTATAAAAGTCAAATAAATAAATAAATAAAATATTCAACCGAAATCTGGCTCTATTATTTAAAAGGTCTTAAGAAAACTCATCATGGCCAGCTGGGGAATCCCTCTTTCCCATTTTAACTCCATCCACAAAAGACACGTTTGAGGCAACAAAGCACAGGGATGCCTGCAATTTCCTGGAACACAAACCCATCCGGGCCAAACCCGGTTCGCGCCCCCCCCCCCGTTGCCCACCTTATACGTGGGCTTCCTACCTTAGCCTTGCTGTTGGAGGAGAAGTATTCTTCCACAAACAGGGTGCCCAAGGCCATCCCAAAATGCTTGTTGGCCTGGCTCAGGCAGATCTTCCCCAGCTCCTGTTGCTTCTCCGCACCTTCCATCTCCTTGGCGAGCTCGTGGATAGCATCCCGGAAAGGGGTAGAGAGGTGTTCGCTCAGCACCACGGCAATGCGCCACAGCATGTAGTTGTGGAGGATCCTGCAAAAGACCGAGCACACGGTAGATGCCTTCTGGAGGGGGTGCAGTGGATACCCCCCCTCAAGGATCCCGGAACAATAGGGCGGACAGTAATCATATAATATAAGCTTAATCACTGAGTTGGTAGAGACCTCAAGGGCCATCTAGTCCAACCCCCTGCCATGCAGGAACCCCCATCACAGTATTTCCAACAGGTGGCCATCCAGCCTCTGCCTAAGAACCTCCAAAGAAGGAGACTCCACCTGAAAAGTGCGCTGGGACGTGCTTAGGTGGGCGTGGCCGCACTTAATTTTCTGTAAACTCCAGAGCTGGTGGGGAAAGAATTTTAAGCTCCAGAGCTGGGAGCCATTTGCGGCAGAGTTTAGGGGTCGTGTACAAATACCCTTTGTCAACCAAGATACATGTGTACAGTAGGACCCCAGTATCCATTGGACATCGGTTCCAGCCCTTCCCGTGGATAACAAAAACTGGATAAGAGAGACCCCCCCCCCAAATGCTGTTTTGTGACAGTAGCTTGCTTTACGGCTGCTGTTTTATGACTAGCTTGCTTTACAGCTGCTATTTGTGAAGTAGCTTGCTTTGCGGCTGCTGAATTATTTATTTATATTTTTTCCTCTGCCAACCATGGATAACTGAATAAGTGGTTAATGCCTCTGTAGATACAGGGATCCTACTGTATTGTCTTTCTAATTATGCAGGTCACCTTGGGTCCATTTTAAGGAGAAAGGTGGGATATGAGCATTTTAAATGAATGAATGAATGAATGAATGAATGAATATTTTCCTGCTCAAGGACAGTGAGGGTTCTGGTGCTTCAGGATTTTCTAGGCAGGCTTGTGCCCACTTTGAGAGTGCACCCACATCTGGCTGGGTAGTTTTGTTGCCTGTTGCATCACATCTGGCCCTCCAAAACATCTTCCCCCAGCCCCACCTCTCCCTCCCGATCCTAACCTGATTGGTGTGGTGTGGATCAGCTCGGACACCCGCTGCATGTAGTCCGTAGCGAGCAGGACCACCTCCTCATCCTCAGAGAAATTCTCTTGGAAGATCCGGTCAAGGAGCCGCTTCCATTTCAGCTGGGGAAAGCAGGAAGAACAGCATTGTTATTACCGGCAGGATTTTCCCACAGGACATCTGAGTTTCTGCCCCGCAGATTATAAGTGATTTTTCTGGATAGTTTCTAGGGCTTCTCAAGGAGGCAGAGCAAGGACTGCTGGCAAGAATCAGGAATGGTAGTGATAAAAATGGGTGGTTCTTAGAAAACTGCCACGCAAGGAATTAGTTCATTCAGTTTATTAGACAGATATAAGAACGCAGAGTTATAGGTAATATATAGCAAGAATATAGCAAGCAGGTATCACACACAAAGCAAGTATCACACACAACAAAGATGTTAGTGGGAGTTCCATCACAACATAAGGTGGCCCATAGTACGGACCGAAACCCTGCTGGTCTGGGGGCTTCCCCCAAAGTGGTCTCTTACACTTTTTATACCTTTTTCGTAACCGCAGCTTACGCATGTTATACGTAATGCTTTCTTAGAATACGCTCGGTTTGCTATCATGATTTTTAGAATGACCTGACCTTATTTCTCAGTTCAAAGTTGGTTCCCCATTACTGGCTAACTGCCATATGTTGTTCTCAGCAAATTGACACCTCGGCACTCTAAGATAGTGCCAACATGGGCCTTGTTTTGTCTTCTACTTCCTAGCTTGACTCCATTCTAGCTAACCACAAAATATTTACTGATCTTCATAGACTGGCACCCACGGGCTTTATCTTTTTTTGTCTTTATGCCAATCCTTGGTCGTGTCAATGAGACCTTCAGAGAAATGTAACTGGCACCCACAGTCGGGTTTAACGCTTAAATATTGTTTATAATAATTTTTGGCTTTTCTAATGTTTATAAATCCATATCAGTAGGAACCCCATATCAGCCTGGAGTGGTTTCCAAGCCTTCTTGCAGATGCTGCTAAATGTGGATTATAGCAAACATCACTTTAATAGCCAACAGTATACATAGCACAGTCTTTGGCTGCCTCTAATGTCCAGTTCTGATAACAATGGAAACATGTATTTCTCTAATCATATACACTGTGTTCTCTGTCTCCCTCTAGTGTCAGGTTCTGATTACAAAATAATGGAAACATATTTCTCTAATCAATGATCCACATAGCATGCTCTCTGTCTCCCTCTAGTGTCCAATTCTGGTAATTTATTTATTTATTTTATTTATTTATTGGACTTTTATACTGCCCATCTAGACCAAGGGCTACTCTGGGCGGTTTACAACATGTAACAACAAACAAAGGAATACATTTTAAAAACCAAAATACAAGGTACAAAATAAAATAAAGTATACATAAATCGACAACAAAAACTAAAATGAAGCTAAAATGAAGCTAAAAATGGCAAGAGATTTGATAAAATGGTTTAAAAATAGTGCCTTACTAAATGTTTAAAGAATCAGGGAATGCGACATAATGCAAACATACAATGCTATACATTGTACTCTCAGGTTCCCTCTAGTGCCACTGCCCACTTCAGATAATTTCATCTTAGAATCATAAAATCATACAATCATAGAGTTGGACGAGACCTCAAGGGCCAACCAGTCCAACCCCACTGCCATGCAGGAAACCCATCACAGTATTTTCAACAGATGCCCATCCAGCCTCTGCTTAAAAACCTCCAAAGAAGGAGACTCCACCACCCTCCTTTGTGGCAGCATCTTCCACTGCCGAACAACTCTAACTGTCATGAAATTCTTCCTAATGTTCAAATTGAATCTCTTTTCCCATAATTTGAAACCATTGCCCCGAGTCCTTGTCTCCGAAGCCATGGAAAACAAACCAGTCCCCTCTTCAATGTGACATCCGTTCAAATATTTAAACATAGCCATCATATTCCCCCCTCAGCCTTCTTTTTGAAAGGCTCAACATTCCCAGCTCCCTAAGGTGTTCCTCGTAAGACATTTCTTCCAGACCCTCAACTATCCTGGTCGCCCTCCTCTGGACCTGTTCAAGGTTGTCAACATCCTTTTTAAATTGAGGCGCACAGAACTGGACACAGTACTCCAGGTGGGTGTCTGTCCAGAGCAGAATCAAGTGGTACTGTACTATCACTTCTTCACCAATATCTATTTCTAGGATTTTTCTTTTAATATTTTTTAGTATTCTGGCACCATGGATAAGTAAATCTGTGAAAAGTGATCCTGTGGATATGGCGTCCTACGGCACAATGTTATTGGAGTTGAGAGGGAGCAAATCACAGCCAAGCCCCAAGAGATGATGATGAACAGAGCCCGGGCAAGGGAGACAAATGATGCCACTCTCCATATCCAGGTTTTCAAAAAAGTGGTAATCTGAATGCTTGAGCACAGGGAGGGTTGTAGATCTGGCCATCTTCCTGAATTTATTCATTTATTTGAATAGAAGAGGTGTCCCTCTTCAAACCCGTTCTCCAAGTGAAGACAGTGAACAGGAAAAGCTAGCATTAGCTCTTGTTCCTCCATGTTGCATTCAGATTAACCCTACACTCCACCCTTCCAAATACCCAGGTTTGTTGTTATATGCTGTTGAGTCCTCTCCAGCTTTTGGCAATTCTAGTGGGGCTCATAACATGCACTGGTTTTACCAGGGCTCTTTTCATGGTCAAGCAGGGATTTGAATCCAGGTCTTTTGAGTCACTGTGTCACTGTGGAGCACAGAGCATCTGAACATTGCAAAATTAGAGCTACCAGTCACAGGGGAAGGCCCATGTATTACCGATGGTCCAGGACAACATTTTCCTTCGTCGTTGAAGGGGAAATGGGACCAGTTATCCCATGGGGGAGTGAGCGCTCCAAGGCTGGAGGCACTATAGAGATAACTGCACCACCCTCCGTTAAATCCGCTTTGATTTGGGCTGCTGCAATGAGCAGGGGCTGGACTTGATGGCCAGGGCTATAGTCTGTAAAAGGTATTCCCCAGTGAGCTGGCCAGGAAAGGTGGAATGCTAAAGTGTGTGTGTGTGTCCTGTCTGATCTATGCAACTGATGAGAAACCATGAGAACTTGAGAAAGTTACTTGTGGGACAAGACCCAACCCATGCCTCATGGCAACTCAGTCTTCTTTCTTTCTTTCTTTCTTTCTTTCTTTCTTTCTTTCTTCCTTCTCCTCCTCCTCCTCCTCCTCTTCCTCCTCCTCCTCCTCCTTCTCCTCCTCCTCCTCCTCCTCCTCTTCCTCCTTCTTCTCCTTCTCCTCCTCCTCCTCCTCCTCCTTCTTGGCGGTTGCCTGTCCCTCCCATTTTCCCCTGTCCTTACAAATGTTTACAATTTCATGCGGCTCCCCACCACCAAAACCACCAAAAATAACCCACAACGACTTACATTAGGTGTGATTTGTTGAAGCTCCCCCAAGGTTACTTTGTTGTACATGGAGTTGATGTCCCTGCGGAGGTCATCATATTCGGAGACGGTGATCTGTAAAACGACATGGTCAAGCTAAGAAAATAGGTCAAGATTTCCAGTCAGATTGAGCGCTGTAAGAGATATGAAGATGGGAGACCACACCAAAGCCATCGCTCTGGGCAAACGGTCCAGAAAAAGGCCGGGGGGACCCAAGCGTGCAGCTTTGATGTTCAAAACTCCGTCACTTCTGAATTTATTGGCCCAATGTCCGCTATCAAGAACAGGAGGCTATATTCAGGATCCTTCTCTAACTCGGTCCCACGTCCCTTTAAAAGCAGTTTAAATTACTAGATAAACCGTGTCTAAAAATGCTGTCCCCATGGCCACCAGGCTTTTTGGAAAAAAAGAAAAAAGAAAACCCAGTAATGCCCCTTCAAGCGAGGCTTCTGTGACTCACCCAAGAGGTAGAGATGATGATCCGGGTTTCTTTTTCATAGCACTGACTGGTTGTTCCTGGGGCTGATGGGCTATTTTTTTTTTTAAATTTCCCTCCACATCGGAGCAACTGGAAGTTCACTTGGGTGCTCTAAGCATTAATTTTCCCCAGCCAAGTGGTCCGTTTTTTTCAAATGCTAGCGCCACCTGCTGGCCAAGGAGGGCTGAACTGCACTTTAAAATTAAAAAACCAGCTTTGGACGTGGCAACTCCTGTCCCACTTATTCAATCACGTGATGGGACAAAGAGGAAAAGCCGGACCTTCAGAAGATCAAGATCAAAACCCAGGTGAGATAGCAGCCTGAGATGAATGTAAAAGGCTGGTTTTCATAAGTTTCTTCTTGTTCCTTTTCTCCTTGGTTTTAATTTTCCTCCTACAGGTATTTTATTCTTATGCTTCTATATCTAATTTATGGTTAATTAATATGCACTTTATTTGTTATTCCTTGTTGTTTATAATTTCTACCTTGCTATATTGCAAACCGTCCAGAGAAGCTTGAGGGGAGGGGGTCTAAAAATCTAATAAGTAAATAAATTCCTCCAGACGCACAAATAAGTTATAGCAATTTCATATCCTTTTCTGTTTTCTCTCTCCACCCTACAAAGTTTTTCCACCTATAATTTGGCCAGAGACTTAGAATTGTTTGCGATCGTGCTCTCCCCTGAACCTACAGGACATTCATACTACAAATGTTGGGATTCCACAGGATGGAGCCGTGATAGCAGAAGTGGTTTTTAAACTGCCATAACTAAATACTGTAGGTGGTTTCATTCTATCTAGGAATGCTGGATTGTTCCAGAGTTTTAAATTTCTGTTTGAATCCCTCTGGACACACAGTAAAAGTGCAGGGATTCACAGAGCAGAATTAGCTTCAAGTTCTCCAGAGTAGGTGATTGCTTTTTTCCCTCTCTTTCATCAGCTGGCACTTACTGTCTCAATAACTCAATCGGAGACATTTCTGCTTTTGTTCTGGATCGTGTGTGACTCACATGCAACGAAACAAAGTTCAGCACAACCCAAAATGTTTGCCCTGCTTTTCTCCTCAAGAGGAACCAAGGCAACCAACGCCATTAAAGGTCTTTGCCTGCTTCCAGAAGGATAATAAAAACGGGGTCAGCCCAGCCTCCTGTGGAAGGGAGTTCCAAAGTCTGGGAGTAGCCACTGAAAAGGCCCTCTCCTGTGGAGGCACCAAAACGTACCTGTGTGAAGGTGGCGGGATGGGGAGAGAGAGAAGCCTCTCCTGATTATCTTAATCCTCGAGCAGACTTACGGAGAGGACTGTAAAACATTTCAAGGGGCTTTCAAGAACTGATGTGGAAACAGAAGGGAATAAGCCTTGATAGCAAAGATGGCAAGCTGTCTGTCTCTAGAGAGATGTTGCCGATGCTCACTTACGTTGGCCAGCCGCTGCTCCAGACGCAGGATCTCGGTGGCTTTCTGTTCCACGTGTTCTGCACCCAGCAGACTCAGCAGGCGCTCCACGAACACCCGGTAGGCAGCCAAGATCTGAGGAGGAGTGTGACGATTGAAAATGTCAGCAGCAGCAACAAAAGGTCAGCCGATTGCGAGGTAAGAGTAGGCAGCCTGGAAGACCTCTCTGGGAGCCTAGGATCCCGAACCGCAAAGCTGGAAGTGGGCTTACAAGGGCACTGAGTCCAGCCCCCTGCTCCAAATCAAAGAGGATCTCCCAGGGTGGATTCTCCAAGCTGCTGGGTTCACCCGCACCATTTTTGTGGCACTACACACCAAGAGCCCTTGTTGTCCATGGCCAACACTGGCCTGCTGCCCGGAGGCTGGGAGGTTGGGAGAGTGAGGACAGACAAAAGAAAACACTTCTTCACCCAGCGTGTTGTTAGTCTATGGAACTCCCTGCCACAGGAGGTGGTGATGGCACCTGGCCTGGATGCCTTCAAAAGGGGACTGGACAGATCGCTGGAGGAAAAGTCCACCACAGGTTACAAGCCATCGTGGGGGATACGTGTTCTCTCCAGGCTTAATAAAGCAGAGTACTTCAAGGGCCAGATGCAGGGGAGTGGTATCAGGAGACAGAGATCTAGTCTCGTGCGCTCCCAGACGGATGCTGGTGGGGCCACTGTGAGATCCAGGAAGCTGGACTAGATGGGCCTTTGGCCTGATCCGACAGGGCTCTTCTTATGTTCTTATGTTCTTAAGGGATTTGATTCCATGAGATCGGCCTTCTGTGACACTAGGGGTGCTGCCGCTGTGTCAACCTTCTTTTACTACAAATTTATTTATTTATTTATTGTTGTATTTATATCCCGCTTATCTTCTAAACAGAACTCTAAGCGGCGTACAAAACTAGCGAACAAACACCAATACAAGACAATAATATAGTCACAATAAAATTAAATTACAAAATAGTAAACAATATAAACAGAATGAATAAGTAGACAGAATATTCACAATACTTAGAAATTAAAATTGCAACTCCTTTAGATTTTGAAATCTCATACCCTTCCTCATAAATATTAATGTTCTGTAGTTTAAGTTTGTTGATCCCGTCTCTGGACTGATGAGTCTCTTGAAGGAAAATAATGTCCACTTTACTCTTCTTCAATAGAGCTTCTGATTTTTTTAAAAAAACAATTATTTCAAATGAAACAAAATGGGAGGATGGAAACAAAACGAAACACCATTTTGGCGTTTCGGGCCCATCTCTAGTTGTGAGTAATCAAAGACCCTCCTAGACAAACATATGAAGGAAGGAAGTTTGTTAACTTGTTATGATCGCTCAGAAATCTTTGGAAACATTTTTTAAAATAAAGTTGTGCTATTGGAAGAGCCCCATGTCGATCCTCTGCATCTGTCCTGCCCTCTTCTTAAGACTGTGTTTCATTCTTTGTTTCGTTTCGTTTAATAAAAAAGATTACACAAATTACATAAAAATTAAACATCCCTATATAAAATTCTCATCCACCCGCACCATCCTGCACACATATCAATGAATTTTCTAGTTATGGAAGGGGAATTAAAACCTGTAGAGTTTAGGTTTTCTTTAATTTCTGAGCCTCCAAGTCCCATGAAGGAGGAGACATATCCATCTGTGAAGTAAAAACAGGTGGGGATTTTTTTGGGGGGTGGGGTAGGGAAAATGTTTAATTATCTAGATGAACACTCCAGATCTGTGTCTTTGCAAAAAAGTGACGGGGGAAAAAATAATCTCTGGGATGTAATATTCATTTCCTCATGTTGATTGTAGTTGCAAATAATGCTCTGCAGGTAATTTATTCCTACTCTTTAAGAATGGAAATGTGCTACATTAGTGTTTTCTCTGTACTCTGTACTTGCACTTGCTTGAAACTGCAGACTTGTGCATGCTGCTTTCTTTCTGCATGCCTACCAGGCGACCCACCGAAGTGATCAACAGCAAACAAACAACTGCCTCCAGCAGAGGAAAGGGACGGGAACCAACACCCAGCAGAGAGGTGGGGCTCTCTTTGAATTCAACGGCTAGAAGGAATGATTGGTTGGGGCATGATAGATTGACAGTTACATCAGCCCAGAAAAGTGTCTCCCACTCACACACAAACTGGCATGCCTTTGGCCAGGAACGGCTCTTTGTAAAACTTACGTGGGGCAGGGTGGAATGTGCATTACCTATCAAGGTTTACTTACATCATGTATAATTTTTGCCCTTACCTTTTCACTCTCCTCATCCTGCCCTAGGTAGAGAGTTCTCTCCGACAATGTCAGCCCATCTTGGTCGATCTGGGGAAGAGGAGAGAAAATAGGCCTGAAACAGATGTGACGGCAAAGAATCTTTCTGCATTTTTATATCTTTCCATTGCTGTATGCCCATCATGGGAGCCACACTACCAAGCTTCAGTTATCCCAGTCCAATCAAGTCACTGTCACCACTATCACTGTGGGCAGCTAGGACTAGAGAGATGGGCACAAATTAAAAAAAATGAATTTCAAAATTCATTCACTGATTTGTTAATTCGTATTCATATGAATCGATAATCACTATTTCAGAAAGGGGGGTAATAAAGTTTATTGGAGAAGGAAACCAGAGTATCACCAAAATATAGCTCTCATCCAGTGATGGGGTAGAGCAGAGAAAAAAGAAACTGTCTTACGGCAATAAAGCTTCATAAAATCCACAATTATTTACATACTCCGGAGGCTGCAGCTAAGGACTGTTCGCCATTACGGCAGCCGGACTTTCCCCAGCAGGGAGATAAGGCTATTCTGGAACAGCAGTCTGCTGCTGCATTCTTTGCACCCCCAAGATGCTGCCTCTCTTCACACACACACCGCCTAAAGGGACTTATCCTTTTTTAGAGTCCTGTTTATCTGGGGAAATTCAGCTCGATAAACCGGAGAGATTATCAAGGCGTCTCGCTGCGGCAAACCAAATTTGAAGCCCACCAAATTTGAAGGGAAGGTTTCGATGACAATCTCCTACAATCGCTCCAGTTTTGGTGAAGACTGGGTTTCTGCTATGCAAGTTACACACATACCCAAAGTGGGCTCCGCCAGGAAAGTTCCTCCCAGAGACCTAGAGACACCAAACTGGCAGAGAAGTTTCCTCTGACTCTTCTCTACAATCCTTCCAAGTTTGGTGAAGATTGGGTTTCCCTAAGGCAGTTGCTAAAAGGCACTTTGTGGGTGCAAATATGATGTCTAAACCCTGATCTTAATCATACTTGGTGAGATTGTAGAGGAAAGTTGGAAAAAGCTTCTCTGCAAGTTTGGTGCCTCTAGGTGCCTGGGGGAGCAGTTTCCATGGGAGTCCTCTTTGGGTTGCATAGCTCAAGACATCTGGAACGCAAAGTTGACCAAACATTCAGGGATTGCAGAGGAGAATTATGGGAAGGTCTCTGCAGTGTTGGTGTCTCTAGTTATGGTGAGGGCCATTTTTTAACGGTGTTTTCAAGTAAAAACTGAATTTACAAATCAACACATTGATACATTTTTAAAAAATCATAAATTTTGTTTTTGTGATTCTTTGATCTTATCAAATCATGAATCAAAACAAAACACCAATTTTGTGATTCATGCCCATCTCTGATAACGACAATCCATTGTTATTATAAGGTTAAAAGTGTTCTGGTTATGTCTGTGAAGATTCCTAGTCATTCAGGTGAGTTGATCTAGAACAGTGATGACGAACCTTTTAGAGACCGAGTGCCCAAGCTGCAATTCAAAACCCACTAATTTTTTTGCAAAGGGCCAATACAGTAATTTAACCTGTATACAGGTGGCTATGAAGGGGTGATGTCGAGTACCCACAGAAAGGGCTCCAAGTGCCACCTTTGGCACCCGTGCCATAGGTTCGCCATCACTGATCTAGAAGTTGAGTCATGGCAACTGGACTTCTTTTCTTGAAACTGCTTATATACCGCCCCATCGTGCTTAAAGCACTCTCTGGGGAGTTTACAATTTAATTAGGCAAGCTACACACTGCCCTCTCCCCCCCCCCCCCAAGTGAGCTGGGTTTATTAACCTTGGAAGGATGGAAGGCTGAGTCAACCATGAGCCGGTTAACTGGACTTGGACTCCAGGTTGTGTGCACCGTTTTAGCTGCAGTACAGCAATTTAACCACTGTGCCATGAGGCTCCTTGATTAATTAAGAAATTCAAAAGGAAATGCTCTTTTTCTTCATTTTCTACGGTAACCACAACTCGATTGCCTTACACAGTTGCAGTGGACAAAAGCACAAACAAGTGTCTGTTTCCTGGTCTGTGCAACCAGGCACCTAATACCAGTAATCTTTTATCCAACTGATTGTGTGCATCGTTGCACAATAACAGAATCACAGAATCATAGAGTTGGAAGAGACCTCAAGGGCTATCCAGTCTAACTTCCTGCTAAGGCCCTGGGGCCGGATGCGGCCCCCCAAGGTCCCGAATCCGGCCCCTGGGACCAATTGCAACCCCCCCACCTACCCCCTGTTTTGTGAGCAAGCCAGCCTCCGCAGCTGCTTTTGGACTGTAATCCGGACCCCAGTGGTGTCTGGGTGGTGGTGGACCGGCCCGCTGTTTGAAAACTTTGAGGACCCCTGGTCTGGAGGGACGCTCTTCTCCCTCTCACAAAATACCAGAACTAAGGGACATCCACTCAAACTGAGGGCTGGGAGAGTAAGAGCAGACCAAAGAAAATAGTTTTTTCACCCAGCGCGTTGTTAGTCTGTGGAACTCCCTGCCACAGGATGTGGTGATGGCATCTGGCCTGGAGGCCTTCAAAAGGGGATTGGACAGATTCGTGGAGGAAACGTCCATCACAGGTTACAAACCATGAGGGAGATGTGTCATCTCCAAGTTTAAAACCAGGGTACTTCAAGGGCCAGATGCAGGGGAGTGGTATCAGGAGACAGATATCTAGTCTCGTGGGCTCCCAGAGGCATCAGGTGGGGCCACTGTGAGATACAGGAAGCTGGACTAGATGGGCCCTTGGCCTGATCCAGCAGGGCTCTTCTTAGGTTCTTAAGTTCTTAAAGTTTGTCTTGGTGCCCTTCCTTCCCCCCCTCCCCATCACACCCACCCAGCAACGGGGAGGGCTGAACCCTGCGGGCACGGGGTGGGTGCGTGCGCACGGGCGGACAGGTGTGTGTGTGTGTGTGTGCATACAAGTGCGGGGTAGTGTGCACGCCTTACACTTTTCCTACCAAGGCGAGGAGGAGGAGGAGGAGGAGGGCGCCGCGGCCACCGCGCGCCTGCCTACCTGCCTGCTTCGCTGATCGCCTGGTGCGCGGTGGCGGAGGCGACAGAGGGTGTGCCGTCGCCAAACCTTAGGGGAAAGGAGGACTGCTGGGTGGCCAGAGGGTGCATGGCTTCCTCCTCCTGCTCCCCCTCCAGGTGCCCCCAGATTGCTGCAACCCGGGCAGATGTACCCTCCCCCCCTCCAATATGCCCCATAACCCACATCTCCCAAGTAGAGATGGGCACAAAACAAGCGATTTTTCGTTTTCGTTTTTTCGTTTCGTTACATAACGAAATGAAAAATGGATTTTTGACTCCAAAATGAAACGAAAAGACCCGAAACACGAAAAATTTTCTCGACCGCTTCATTTTCGTTACGGCAAATACATTGAATTGTGCTAAATGGTAACGAAGCAGCAATTTTTCATTTTCGTTTTCATTTTTTCATTTCGTTATGTAACGAAACGAAAACGAATTTTTTTGTAAAAAACCTCACAAAAACGGAAACAAACCGAAACGGACCCCTAAACGACCAAACGACAAATGAAACACCATTTTTTTGAGTCGTGCCCAGCCCATCTCTACTCCCAAGTCCATCGTTCCATTCTCTACCCCACACTGGTGCCACTATAAACACTCCTGTTCCTTATCAAACCAGCCTATCCCCCAGAGGACAGATACTTGAGCGTCCCCACCGCCAGAAGTTTAAAAAATGTCCCCCTGCGTCTTGCAAGCGAGCATCCCCCCTGGATGTCTGTGAAGATTCTCAGTCATCCAGGTGAGTTTATCTGGAAGTTGAGTCACGGCTACTGGACTTCTTTTTTGAGAGATAGAAACGTTTTGCTGTTCATCCAAACAGCTTCATCGGTCTGAATACAGCTAGTGCAAATCCTCCATCCTCCCTGGATGACTCGTGGCTTAATTGTTTCAGCAACAGCAGATAAAGGCCCTGGTGCTCAGGTCTTAGATCCACCCTGAGTCCTTTCTCCCATTGGCCATCTTTGTCCTATTTCTGTGCCTTCTTGGCCTCCCCTCCCCCCTCTCCCAGATCTTTTAATTTCCTGGCTTCCACTTTTTCTATTGTGGGCAGTGACAAAGCTTCTTACACCAACACTGAGATGTGGCCCAAGCCGTTTTGTGTTGGCCCGCCAGTCATAAGCAAGATTCTCTTATGCTAATACAAAGTTTCTAACTGGGGCCTCGCTGACATATAAGTCCCTCTGGATGGCACTTTTTTTTTCAATTCCATTCCCAAACCCCAGGTTTAAGAACTTAGGGTGCTTTTACACGACCCCTAAAATCCGAGGCAAAGGGCTCCGAGATCCGGAGCTTACAAATATTTCCCCACCTGCTCCGGACTTTAAAAAAAAATTAAGTACGACCATGCCTACCTAAGCGCGTCCCAGCGCACTTTTCAAGTACCTGGCCGATAGGAGGTAAAAAAATCTTCCGATGCGGATTGTAAAGCTTTGAATGCCAGGCTCCCTCACCTTCGCCGCCCCTTTAAGAGACAGGAATCCCTATGAGCCTGCATTTTTTCCTCCTTTTTTTTCCTCCCTCCCCTCACGCAGACAGGAACAATGGAGTGTGGAGGGGTGGGAACAAAGGAAGAGGGACAAACCCCCACGATCTCTGGTCCAAATTTAAGTTGCCACCGGATTTTAGAGGTCGTGTAAAAGCGCCCTTAGTTAACTGTTACTGTCACCTGTCAATTTTACATCCCGGCGACAACTAGAAAAATGTGTCAGGAGGAGCACAAGACAGCAAGGTTTGTCATCCTTTGATAAGAAAATAAAGGGTTACTGTTTTTCCTCTCATGCTAACACTCTGCAGGCTAGATTGTATAGGGCAAGGGGCAGTCTGAAGGGGAAGCACTCTGCACAGGCTCAGAGGCTAGCAGTTGCTTAAGAGCGTTCACATGTTTCAAATGATCAGGCAGCCAGTGGTGGATAAAGATGCCAGCATGCCTCTTTCCCCAGTGCATGGCAAAAATGCTCTCTGCACATGGCCAGGGGCTCTCTGTGTGTAGCCGTCGATGCTTTAAAGCTCTTTAGTGGAAAAGCCACAAGTTGCTGCTGGGAAGGCCACCTCTACACACCGGGTCACAATTCTGGGGAACTTCCTCTCATCCTGTGGTTGAATTAAATTTCAGAAGCAACCATGAGGATTAGGGTGGGCTGCACTCCACGGCTGGGGTGGCCACCGATTTGAGCCAAAACAAAAATCAGCATTATTTTAGCTTAAAGTTCATACCGCCAGTAACAAACCCTTAAGGGACAGAGGAGTAGCAAGGATTTGGAGCGCCTGGGGACAAATTTTGGTTTTGTGACCTTCCTGCCCCCCCCCCCCACAATGCACCCACCTAGCAACTGGGGCGCAATCCTGTGTGCATGGTGTGTGTAGGCTTGTGCTCGGGCAAGGGCAGACCGGTGTGTGTGTGTGTGTGTGTGTGTGTGTGTGTGCGTGTGCGTGTGCGTGTGTGTGTGTGCGTGTGTGCGTGCAAGTGCACATTTTGTGTGCACGCCTTGCACCTCTCCCGCGGTGGCCTGAAGCAAGGCAAGAAGGAGGAGGGGGCACTGTGCTCCCTGCCTGCCTGCCTGCTTCACTGCTTGCCTGGTGCACAGTGGAGGGGGTCCCATCACCAAGTCTTAGCTGGGGGAGGAGGAGGAGAACTGCTAGCAGGAGGGTGCACAGCTTCCTCCTCCTGCTCCCCTTCCAGGTGCCCCCAGATTGCTGCACCCCTGGGCAAATGCACCCTTACGCCCCCCTCCCAGATACGCCCTTGTTAAGGGAGGCAATTTCTGCATTTGCAATGGTTGAGATAGCTCAGGGGGTTAGGCATCTGATTGTGTGGCCAAAGGATGGGGAGATCAATGCCTTACAGCACCAGACAGGAACATGGAACCTGAATCCCTCATCTAAAAGACACAACAATCACTGGGGGGGGGGGAGTTCAGAGCTGACAAAGAAAACAAAAAGCAGCCTCTGGCATGGAAACCAGTTAATATTTCGTTACGGAAAAGCTGGAAAAAAGGAGCAGGATCCGTTCCTTGATCATCCCACAGCACAGGACTCGCAACAATATAGAAAGTCAGATTTTGGCTGAATATCAGGGAAAACTTCTTAACTGTTAGAGCAGTACGACAATGGAGACAATGACCTCAGCAGGTGGTGAGTGGCAGGCATTCAAGAGAAATTGGGACAACCACCTGCCAGGTCTGCTTTGATTTGTACTCCTGCCTTGAACAGGGGATTGGACACAATGGCCTTATAGCTCCTTTACAACTCAATTATTCTATGCTTCTATGGGGGGGGGAGTGAGGGGGGCTGCAAACAGGAAAACCCAAAGGTCTTGGCTACCTCATCAGGAATGATGGGAAAGTATTGGGGTTTTTTTTTTGTCTCTTCTCTGTCCCTCAGCCTGGTTGAGGGCTCCTGCTCCTTCAAGGGAAGGCATACATGTGTATTTCAAAATGTCTAAGCCAGCTACGTATGTAGGAGAAGAAGGACTGGCAGTGGGCTCTGATTTTGCAGGAGTGATCAATCCGCTCCGGATTTTAGCCCAAACTTTTAAGGAGCTCTCCAGGGTGCTGACCCTATCGCAGTGCAAGACTTTGATGCTTTGAATCATCCCAGCCAAGGTGGAAGCTAAAACCCAGGAGCAGGTTCATCGTCTTTGGCGACAGCGAGGTCTTCAGCCTTTGTGCATGCTCAGGAGCTGTCAGTTCATCTTGCATGACTGAGTGGGGAGTCTTGAGACGAAACAGTCCTGACTAGGAGACAAAGCCAACTGGACACATACACACACACGCATGCATGCATTCCCCTTCAAATTATGCTGCTCCCTCCCTGCATTCTCCAGCACTGGACGCCATTCAAATAAAAAGAAAAGCTTCTCTTCTGGAGATGTAATCAGCTAATGGTGACAGTGGCTGCGAGCACAGCCTTGCCAAGGAAGAATCAATCACAAGAACCTGTCAGAGGCACCAAAATAATTGATTTATTCAAATTGATTTGGACTCTTTTGTTTCCCTCTCTGAGGAACAACGTCCTGGAGACTCATAGGAGCTCCAGAAAAGGTTGTGTCTCTTTTGTCGTTCTGCAGATCAGCGGAATCAGAAGTCAGCATCCCTGAGACCGTTGGCTCTGATAAGTTTCTAGTCCTTATGGGTGAGAGTTGAAAAGATGCTGCTTTGGGTCACGGGGGGAACTTAGGGCGTCAGACTCTACCATTTGAAACAGCCCCTGTAATGCAAGGCAAGGGCCACGAACCACATGTTTTGCCGGGGGACGGCATGTGTATTCAACGCGTCCTACTGTGCAGAGTTTGGTATCTCTAGGAGCATTTATACACGACCCCTAAACTCCGCCGCAAATGGCTCCCAGCTCCGGAGCTTAAAAATGTTTCCCCACCAGCTCCGGAGCTAACAGAAAATTAAGTGCGACCCCGCCCACCTAAGCACGACCCAGCGCACCGTTCAAGTACCTGCTCTGGGAGAGTGAAAAATTTTGATGCGGAGAGTGCCGGGCTCTCCTCGCTTCTTTTTGTGTTTTTTTTGTTTGTTTTTTTGCCTCCCGCCCCTTTAAGAGGAACCAGGAAGTAACGGGGGTCGGAGCAACTTCCACCAGCACTCAGAGATAAGAGTGCATTCTTTTCTCCCCTTTTTTTCTCCCTCCCCTCACGCAGACAGAACAAGGAAGTGTGGAGGGGATGGGAACGCAGGGAGAGCGACAAACCCTCAAGATCTCTGGTCCGAATTTAAGGGACCAGCGGATCTTAGGGATCGTGTAAAAAGGCCCTAGGTTTCTAGTAAATAGAAATGAGAAGAGCTATTTATCTATTCTGCTCTGGTCAGACCCCACCTGGAATCCTGTGTCCAGTTCTGTGCGCCTCAATTTAAAAAGGATGTTGACAATCTTGAACGGGTCCAGAGGAGGGCGACCAGCATGGTTGAATGAAGGTCTGGAAGAAATGTCTTACCAGGAGTGGCTTAGGGAGCTGGGAATGTTTAGCCTTTCAAAAAGAAGGCTGAGAGGGGATATGATAGTCATGTTTAAATATTTGAAAGGATGTCACATTGAAGAAGGGGCTGGTTTGTTTTCCATGGCTTCAGAGACTAGGACACGGGGAAATGGTTTCAAACTACAGGAAAAAAGATTAAATTTAAACATTAGGAAGAATTTCATGACAGTTAGAGCTGTTTGGTAATGGAATATTCTGCCACAGAGGGTGGTGAAGTCTCCTCCTTTGGAGGTTTTTAAGCAGAGGCTGGATGGCCACCTGTCGGGAGTCCTGTGATGGATCCAATAGTTTCCAGAGACTGAAATCCAGTAGCATAAATAATCCAGCTACTCTTAATCACAGCCAAGAAATCAGGTTTACAGCAAACTGGCTAAACAGCCCTGGCTAAACAGCAAGAACATATTGCAATACATAAGTTATATATAACATCTCTTTCCAATCAATCCTTTACTTTCACCTCACATGTCACAATGCTTCTCTCATCCATGCTTCTGAGCTACGCTCCACTGTCCTTAGACACTAGCCTACTTGTCAAGGCCACTTAGCCTTCTTGTCAAGGCCACTTTACCAAGATTGCTTCAGCCCACAGCTGGACTCCATATCTCTAATTGTAAGTGGAAAAACTCACTCACATTATAAGAATATTCTTGACAATCCGTTCATAGGGTTGCCATAGGTCCGAAGTGACTTCGCCGTAAATCAGAAGTGACTTCGCGGAGCATAAAAACAGCAACTCTAGTCAGGATTTTATTTTTATTTATTTTCATTTTAGAGAATTTTAGAGGATTAGTGATTAGTTTTCGGCCTTGGGACTACAATTCACACGATAGTTCAGTGAAGACACCCTCTTAGCTTCCTTGGCCTGGGTAGGGCCTGGTTAGGTTCTGGATAGATTTCAACTGAAAGGTAACATGAACTCCTGTGTTTAAAGTTAAAGAGAAATAAAGTAATAACAATGCCAGACAAAACGCTACTGGGAAAGGAAAGCCTCAAATGAAGAGTATGTTTGATGATTGTTTAAGTTGTAACTTAAATAAACTACGTTCTTATTTTGAAATGTTATAGCAAGTGTCAGTCTCTGTTTATTTAGTAGATAAGTCATAATTGCTTTGAAAATGGTGGCAACGGAAGAGGCACCAGGTCACATCACAGTTATATACAGTGGACCCCCGTATAACAAACAGTTTGTATAACATAAAATCTGTACAACATAAAACATTCCGGAGGTAGGGGAAATTTGCTTAACATAATCGCCTATGGGGCAAATCCATACAACATAAAAATGGGATTACTCCATTTTCAATGCATTCCTATGGGGAATTTGTATAAAGGAAAATTTGCTTAACATAATTTCATTCGGAACGCATTAAATCCTTTATACCGTACCACTGTACATGAAAGGCCCTTCTCTGTGGCTGCTCCCAGTCTCTGGAACTCCCTCCCGCTGGAGGCCAGGACTGCCTCGTCTCTGCTGTCTTTCCGGAAGCAGGCAAAGACCTTCCTCTTCAGGCAAGCTTTCCCTGAATGAGGGACTACCTACTATGCGACTTTTATAAAGGATTACCATGATTGCATTGTCTGATTTCATAAGAACGCCCGTGTTCTCCATGTTGCTTTTCACCACTCATAATGGATTTTGTGTGTGTGTGTGTGTGTGCTCTTTGCAGCTTTAATGTTACCTTTTAGTGTTCTAAGATGCCTCTTCTAATTCCCTGTCAGAGATGGGCATGAATCAAAAAATGGCATTTCGTTTGTCGTTTGTCGTTTGGAGGGTCCATTTCGGTTCATTTCTGTTTTTCGCGAATTTTTGCAAAAAATTCATTTTTGTTTTCGTTCATTTTGTTACCATTTTGTTACCATTTATTTCAATTTTTTGTGATTTTTTTTAGGATTTTAAGCAATTGACTCATATTGCAGTAATGGAAACGAAACGCACGACAAAATTTCCGGTGTTTCTGTTCGTTTCATTTCATTTTAGAGACAAAATTCATTTGTCATTTCGTTGCGTAACGAAACAAAAAAACGGAAACGGAAACAGAAAATTGTTCATTTCGTGCCCATCTCTATTCCCTGTTCTTAATTTGAATATGTCTTAAATATCCTGGGTTGTATATTGTCGCTCTTTATTGTAAGCCACCTTGGGTCCTTTTTTCAAGGAGAAAGGTGGGGTTAAAAATATACTAAATAAATAAATAAATAAATAAATAAATAAATAATGGGTTGCAGGGGTTTTTAAAATCCAGGTTCTCTACCTTCCTTAGCCATTCCAATCACGGTAGTCTAAAAGAATGTATTTCCCCTTTTTCTGCCAGCTGGTGTTGCAAGGTCAGCAGCCTCTCTTTCTCAGAAATAAAGTAAAATAAAATATAATAAGGTAGGAATTAAAAAAAACCCCTTAATTCTGCTGCTAGAGACTAGCACGTGTCTTTCCTCATCACCCCTTCCCACCCTCACTAGAGAGGCATGCTTTTGGTGCATTGTGGTTATTTGTTGTGCCTTGTACTGTCCTTTCCCCAAAGTTTAGGCTTTAATTGATTTTACATCTTTAGCAATCTCAAAGCGGAGCCGAAAAGACAAATTATAAGCAGGTAATTAAATGCATGGATATCCCCCCTCCCAAAAAGTCAGAGGGGTGCTCTTGATCTTCAGGAGGAGGAGGCACTTCCCAGCTCTGTATTGTTTCTAATTGGCATCTTCATAAACGAAGAAATAACACTATGGGGGAAAAAGTACCAATGCCCATGTGCAGAAACTGTGCCTTTTTTAAAAAAAATCAGGAGGGGCTCACGGTTAAAAAGAATAACAGTCATTAGTGCTTACTTACATAGCATTTAATTTTTTTTTTCACTGATTCGTTCAAAGCATTTCACCAAGATTATGTTCTTTTATAATGCAGAAGTTTCAGAGAGGGTAGCCGTGTTAGTCTTTTCAAGAATTTCAGGCAGAAATCAAAGAAAAACAAAACAAAAGACACAAAACATGTGGCACCTTAAAGACTAACTTTCATATTTTGATGTAACGTTTCATGGACTACACGTCCACTTCTTCAGACATATAGCAGCTTTTGTGTCTTTTGTTTTGTTTTTCTTTGATTTTTACAATGCAGTAAGCTGGCCTTCTCCCAGAGCTTGGAAATGTTGCTCTTCTGAACTACAACTTCCAGAATCCCCCAGCAGGCATGTTGCATAGGTGCGGGATTCTGGGGGTTCTAGTCCGCCCCCACCCCCCAGCTCCAGATTATACCCCTCCTGAAGATGGTGGGCCTGGAGATAAGGCTGAGCCAGCAGTGACACAATGAAGGCCACCATCTCAGGGTTGACAAAAGGAAAAGCCATCCAATAATAGAATCATGAAGTTGGAAGGGTCTTACAAGACCATCTAGTCCAGTGGTGGCGAACCTTCAGCCCTCCAGATGTTTTGGACCACAACTCCCACAGTCCATTGTCACTGGCAATACAGGATTGGAGTTCTGGGAGTTGGGGGGGTCCAAAACATCTGGAGTGCCAAAGAGTCACCACCACTGATCTAGTCCAACCCCCTGCTCAATCCAGGGTTCCAAAATCAAAAGAGATCTGACAGATGCCTATTCTATGTTCAATAATAATAATAATAACCTTTATTGTCATTGTACAACCAGTGTACAATGAAACTGGCTGAGCCTCCCTCCCTTCCCCCCCACCAGCACCATCCCACTAAAAAGCCATCCCACTAAAAAGCCATGGGTTCCATTGTTGTACGGCTGTAAATTAGGAAGTTTTTCCTGATATTCAACCAAAATCTGGCATCTGTAACTTCTTTGTTGCATGTCCTGCACTCTGGGTTGATCAAAAATAGATCCTGCCACTCCTCTGTACGATAACCCTTCAAGAATTTCAAAAGTGCTATCCTATCTCCCCTCAGTTTTCTTTTCCCTAAACCAGATGTTTTTGACCACAACTCCCAGAGTCCTTTGTCATTGGCAATACAGACTTGGAATTCTGGGAGATGTGGTCCAAAACACCTGCGGTGCCAAACGTTTGTCACCACTGCTCTTGGCTAAACATGCCAAGTAGAGATGGGCACAAAATGAAAAACAGCACACCGTTTCGTTGTGTCATAAGGTTATGAAATGTTTTGTAACGTAACGAAACAGCAGACGTTTTGATATAAAACAAAACACCATTTTTACTGTGGAAACGAAACAATTCATGAATTACCCTGCTCCGCTCACTTGTTCTGGCCACTGCTGCCCAGCTGGGTGGTGGTGGCCAGAACGGGAGAGAGAAGCAGGGTTTTCAATTTGGTGCTGCTTGCTTTCCTCTCCGCACCCAGCTTTTTTTTTTTTTTGACAGGTCGGGCTGTGGGGAGTGGAGGACAGCCCTCCCTCCACACAGCCCAACCTGTCAAAAACCACCAGCTGGATGGTGGTGGCGACAATGGGAGAGTGAGCAGGTGGAGCCAAATTCAAAACCCAGCTCCACTCTCCGGTTCTCACCTCTGCCGCACAGCTGGTGTTTTTTGACACGTTGGGCTATGGGGGGGAGGCCCCCCTCCACACAGCCCAAAATGTAAAAAAAAAAAACAGCTGGGTGACAGCAGCTTTTGTTTCGTTTCGTTTCCTTACAAATATTATATTAAAATTTGTTAATTACAAAATGAAACAAAAATGCTCTTTTCGTGCCCATCTTTAATGCCCAGTCCATCCTCCTAGGGCTTGGCTTCCAGCCCTCGATCATCCTTATTACTCTCCTCTGAACTTGTTCCAGTTTGTCACCATCCTTCTCGAAGTGTGGTGTCCAGAACTGGACACTGTACCCAAGTCGAGACTTAACCAGTGCCAAATAAAGGGGAACTCATGTCTCGTGGGGCTTGGAGACTATATTTAAGTTAACGCTGCCTAAAATAGCATTTGGCATTTTCATTGGCTCATATTCAGCTGCTACGCTGATTCCAAGATCCTTCTCGCTGGTAGTATTGCTGAGCCAGATATCTTCCATCTTGTAAGTGTGCACATTTCCTTTGCTCCAACATACTCTGGGTACTTTTTTTCCTTGGCCTAGATAGTAAAAAACAATGCTAGTTTTGGATGATTAGAGTTGTGGACTTTATCTGCTGGAGTGTGTCAGGTTAGGGACTGTTGCATTGCATTATGATAATTCTGGCCATAGGCTGTTTCAATACACAAAACGTTTGTTGATCTAACCACGTTTTGAATTTTGAACATTTTAGCTCTGCAGCAGAAGGGCATGGATTCATAGAACAGATTGATTTCAAGTTCCCCAGAATAGCCCATCTCTTTTCTCATTAACTGGCACTTACAGTCTCAATCACTCCCTCTGAGCCATCAGCAGTACAAGGAATAAAAAGGCTGCGTGGCTTACAATTGAGCAGACCAAACAGCAAACTAACAAAGGGACTGCTTTCAGCAAAGAGTCTCCAACAGGCTCTACCGAGGGGAAACACTGAGCAGAGAGGTGGGACTCTCTTTGGATTCAGAAGCAGAAGAGAACTCTTGGTTAGTGCTGGATTGCCTGACAGCTCTGACCCCTGCCCAGAAATGTCCTTCCCAGCCAAACCTGCTAAAGGCAGCATGCAAGATTGCAGAAATCCCAGCAGCTGATCTATGAACATAAGGACATATCCCTGAACACAGCTTTTTAACTGCTTGTCTCAAAACAGCCAGCTGCTATGTCCACCTGGTGGTAGTGGTGGTGGTTTGTGGTGGCCCTGGAAAAGTTTTATTCACTTCTTATTTGCAAATATCTTTGGTCAGAGCTATTCAATTATGATTTCTGGCACAGTGCCAGCCAATTGTCTGTGGGTGGCTTTTGGCCACATAATTCACTGCTTGTCTTGGGCCCTCCCACCCTCACCGGCCACCTAATCTCCCAGGTTGGTAAGTAAAATCCTAGCAAACCAAATGGTGCAACTGTGTTTTGGCCTTTTGAATAACCTTGGTGGGCCTTCCTATTTCATGAAATCCAGGTGCCCAACAATACTTTTTTTAAAGTACGATTGCACGATTCCTGGAACTGGAGGGTTTTTTTTTTTTACTATGACCTATGCCTGGTACGCACCCCATAGTTAGAAGAATCCGGTTCTTCCCTGATCTCTCTCCTACTTTCACGTAAGACGGTCACAACCCTGACGCAACCCGTGTATGTCACAGACGCTTTGACTCAGAGATCTATTGTACGGTGCCGCATTCACAGCTCAAGGTCAGGAACGCAGATACGGCTGGCAGTGCCAGCTAGGAAATGAGCTACGCGATGCCTCTTACCAAAGCGATACAGCTTGGCTCCTGTTTCAAAAGGTTAAAAAGTGAGGAGGAGGAGGAAAAGGCTGATATTATTATAAGAATCCTTGATTAAGCTGGGAATACCTTGGAGGCATGGAGCAATCAGGGCTTAGAGGAGCCCAGCCCGGAGAGGACAAAGGGAGCGCAGGTGTAACCACCAGGCAGAATATTACAAACTCCCCTGCAAAAAAAAAAAAGCGGCAAGGAGGCATAAAAGGTGCAGATGCCTGACAGAGGTTATCAAGGGAGAGGTGGCATGCTTTGTTTTAAATGGGAAATTAAATCAAGCGCAAAAGGAGAGGTAGAGGAGGTTCTACCCACAAGACGCCTGGAATCACAGTTGTTTAAAATGATCGATGTCTGGATATGTCAATGTGAGGAGAGGAAGGCCAAGGCGGTGCCCGAAATGTACATTCTCTGCTTATTTATGTAAAATATTTCTCTCCCCACCACCGTTTTCACCGGAACGGCAGCATTTATGGCCTGTCGCACAGGCAGCCATCCCCGCGCACGCAGGCACATATATATCGCATTATTGGGGAAATGACCTTTTCTGTTGTCTTTGGTCTAGCAAAGAGCCGTCGTTATTTCGGTCCCTAGGTTGGGAAATATTGGGAAATGAGTATTCGATGGCTGTTGACAGCCAACGGATACTAGCTGCAGAATTTGTCATTGGCTGACTTGCCTCAGTTTGTTTGTTTGTTTGTTTGTTTGAAAAGAAAAGAAAAGAAAAGAAAAGAAAAGAAAAGAAAAGAAAATTGAGCAACGAAATAGTTCCATCACTGGAAAGTTTTTGGCAAAACAGTCAGAAGTCGGAGCTTGTGCTGCTAGCTAAAATATCCCAAGCTTGCTTGGAAAAGAAGGGGCAAATGAAGCATTTTACAAAGCTTGGGGTAGGGATTTTATTTATTATTGTTTTTTTGGGGGGGGGAGTAGCAAACCTCTGACTGGGGCGGGTGGTGGTGGTGCTGGCAGTGGTTTAAAAGGTGTGATCACACAGGTGTATTGTTCACCTTTTGGATTTGTTGTGCCCAAAGTCCTGTGAGAGCTATTTCCCATGATGCACAAGGCATGGTCGTCCATTCTCACCTTGACACTGGCGTAGCTATGGAAGGTCAAGGGGCGGTACATCTGTCCCTGGGTGCCGCACCTGGCGGAGCCCAATTGGGTGCCAAACGACTCCCTGCCCAGGAGCCGCAGGAAGGCGCATCGTGGGGAGCCTGCTAGGGCCGGCATGGAGGGCTTCCTGGCTGCTGCCACCGCCTTGTACATGCCATCTTAGTACCTCCCTGCCCCTGGGGGGGGGGGGCGAAAACTGACTTTGTCCCTGGGCACTGGCAACCCTTGCTATGCCTCTGCTGATCTGTGCCCAAGCTGGACCTTTTAAAAGAACATAAGAACATAAGAAGAGCCCTGCTGGATCAGGCCAACGGCACATCTAGTCCAACTTCCTGGATCTCACAGTGGCCCCACCAAATACGTCTGGGAGCGCATGAGACTAAATATCTGTCTCTTCATATCACTTCCCTGCATCTGGCCCTTGAAGTACCCTGGTTTTAAGCCTGGAGATGACACATCTCCATCATGCTTTGTAACCTGGGATGGACTTTTCCTTCAGGAATCTGTCCAATCCCCTTTTGAAGGCATCCAGGCTAGATGCCATCACCTCATCCTGTGGCAGGGAGTTTCAGAGACTAACAATTATTTAATAATAAATAAGAAGCAACTTGAGGGCCCAGATCAACAACTAATGAGATTGCTTGTTACGCAAAGCTTAACTGGTCATGGGTAATGCCATTAATTTGCCACCAACTACTGTACTTGCAAGCTCCAGAGCAGTTCTACTATCTGACAGAATGGCTCCTCCCAAAAAGAACTGCCAGGATCACTCGGTCAAGCCAGGCGGGTTATCTGCAGGTACCGACCCCGAGGGATGCCCAGAAAACATCAACAAGGAAAAGAGCCTTCTCGGTGGTCGCACCTCATCTGTGAAATGAGGTTCCCCAAAAGATTCACCTGGTGCCTCACTACAAGCCTTCAAGAAACTGCTGAAAACCTGGCTTTATAGGTTGGCCTTCCCTGAATATTCTGATTCAACCAACTAATATAAATAGGACGCTGTCATTTTCCCCGCCTTACGAAAATTTTTATTAGATATTTTTTCCCATTTGTTCTTATTTTGAATTCTTAAAGCATTTTGATTTTTTGTATTTGTGCTTATTTGTTTATTTGTTCCTTTTATTGTTATGATTTGATTATTTTGTTTGATTGACTAGTTTTTATTTTTATGTTAAGTTGTTTAATCTATTTTTATATTTTGTATATGTTTGTAAACCGCTCAGAGTAGCTTTTTTGCTAGATGGTTGCAGTATATAAATCAAATAAATAAATAAATACTACAAGGGCAAAGATTGTGGTGTAACAACAGTGACAGAACCAACATGGGAGAACCTTCAGGTTCCCCAGAGCAGCGTCACTAGCTAAAGATGACCAAGGAGCCTGTTTTTCCGGTTACGGCTTCTAACAAAGGCCTCTTCCTTTCCTCGTTATATGGAGTCAATTAATCTTGACAGGAAGCTATTACCTCTGCTTTCGAGCCATGCTGAGACAGTCAATGAAAAACGAACAGGGATGGCTCCAGTTCACGGTCACGAGCAAGGCACAAGCCGGGCCTGGCCCAGCATCATCAGAGGAGAAGAGGAGATTTTTGGGGAAGTTGCTCTCTCTCTTTCTCTTTCTCTCTCTCTCTCTCTCTCTCTCTCTCTCTCTCTCTCTCTCTCTCT
>JAHTLZ010000379.1:63206824-63218160 GCA_023846285.1 Phrynocephalus versicolor | reverse complement strand
TCTATCTATCTATCTATCTATCTATCTATCTATCTATCTATCTATCTATCTATCTATCTATCTATCTATCTATCTATCTATCTATCTATCTATCTATTCATTCCTTTCTTCTCTCTTCTTTCATCTATCTATCTGTCTGTCTGTCTGTCCGTCTGTCCGTCGATGTAACCCACTGTTATCTTATAGCTGTTGTGCGTTTTTCGGGTTGTTTGGCTGTGTTTTGAAGAACACAGCCAAACAGCCCGAAAAATTCACAACAGCTGTCAGATCCTAGCTGTGAAAACCCTTGAGAATACACTGTTATGTTCTTCAGTGGTGTTGTCCCATGAGAGATAACCACATTTTCCCCTAAAATATGTTGCAAAGGGGGCCCTTTTGGAATTGGGGGTGGGCTGACACGTAAGCTTCATTCGTTTCACAGTAGATCCACTCCTGCTGTGCAGAGCATACAAAGGTTTAATAGAGTGCCACGAAGTCAGACATAGGTAACTCTGTATTCAGAATGGTCCTCTTCATTGCTTGCCTTTTCCTTGCTGTTTATGGGATGCTTGGAACTAGTATTGTTGTAGGTGGTACGATGGCTACTGACACCCAGTGTGGGTTAGTGGATAAACTGATGGGCTAGGACTCAGGAAAACTGGGTTCAAATCCTTGCTCAGCTCAGTGGGGAATGGAGCCAGTTAAATCACACCTTAAGTAACTCACTTCCCATGAAAGCCCTCTTAGGGTCCCTATAAGGGCTCTATCACGCATCCCTTAAAATGCTAATTAAATTTCATGATAAAGCGTTTCCAAAAATCTTGTCCCCACGGCCACCGGGCTTACAAAAAAAACCCAGTTATGCCTCCTTTAGCGAGTTTTCCAAGAGCTACCAGACACGTTGGGAATTTTTTGCTCTGGTAAAAAATGTGAGCCATGAGTCCGTGGGAGCTCGCATATGATCCGGTTTTCTGCTCCCCCCCTCCTAGCGCCGACCAGCTCATCCTGGGGCTGGTTGGTGCTTTTTAATTTATTTTTTTTAAATATCCCCCCCCCAACACTGAGCAGCAGGACTTTGGACTGTCAGCACTGGGTTTTTCCCCATTTTTTCCTAGTGCCACCTGCTGGCCCAGGGGCTGGTCGGCACTTAAAAAAAAAACCTTGTACATGGGAACGGAGATCTCACATCTTCAGTCACGTGAACAAGAAAGAAGAAAAGCCGAACTTTCACAATATCTGGATCTTCCCCCAGGTGAGATAGCGACCTTAGGATCTATATAAGTTGGCTTTGACTTGACAACACTTAACAACAACCACATTACTGGTGGCGGTAGTGCTATGGATAATCAGAGCTCTTACTCTGACAGGGCAATTGAGGGTTTGACCCAGGACACCAAAATATAGAGGGCACAAACTTTGCTGGTGGAAGGGTGTGAACCCACACCTTTGTATTTTCTTCTGGAAAAGCATCAAAGGCTGCTATCTCACCTGGGGAACATCTTGCTCTTCTGAAGGTCCGGCTTTTCCTCTTCGTCCCATCACGTGACTGAATATATGGGATAGCAGTTGCCATGTACAAAGCTGTTTTTTTTAAATTTTAAAGTGCAGTTCAGCCCCATGGCCAGCAGGTGGCTCTAGCATTAAAAAGGACCATCTGCCCGGCAGAAATTAAAACAAAGAGCACCTGATGGAGCTTCCTGGTGCTCCGAGGGTCGGGGAAAATTAAAAAATAAATTAAAAAACAGCGCTGATCAGCCCCAGGAACAGCCGGTCGGCGCTATGAGAAAAAAAAGAGAAGAAACCCAGATCATCTGTGTGGTCCAATGATGTCTGCCTCCTTAAAAGCTGGATTCTTTAAGTGAGGCAAAAAATTCCCTACCTCTCCGGTAAGTCTTGGAAACCTCGCTTAAGGGGGCATTACCGGGTTTTCTTTTCTTTTCTTTTCTTTTCTTTTCAAAACGCCTGGTGGCCGTGGGGACGGCACTTTTGGACATGGTTTATCTACTAATTTAAACTGCATTTAAAGGGACATGGGATAGGGTCTAAAGGCTGCTTTCACATGACCACTAAAATCCGCAGCAAACTTTGATCCAGATGACACACACATCCCGGAGCGGTCACATGGGCTGCTTTCACACAACCGCTAAAATCTGCTGCAAACCTTGGTCCGGATCACATACACATCCTGGAGCAGTCATATGGTTGATGTTGTGGATTGGATGTTCCCATGGTCGCGTTTTGAAAATCCGGAACCGTTCTGATCCCACAACTGAGAACTGCAGCAAAGACACCATAACGGAGGCGAAAAGGTTTTGGTGCGAATTTTCTATATTCCCATGGACTCGAGTAACAGTTTAAAATCCACGTCGGAACAGCGACAAGGATTTTACCACCTCGAGACCAGGTACGTGTAAAACGCACTGGGTCGCGCTTAAGTGGGCGTGGTCACACTTTATTTTTTTTAAAAGCCCACTGCTTGTGGGAAAATGATTTTATGCTCCACATCTGCGAACATTTTGCAGCGGATTTTAGTGGTCGTGTGAAATCAGCCAAAGTGCTCACCCCTGACTATTGCTTCCAGCAGGACCTCTCCAGAGGCGGAAAGAAAAAACAAGCAGTAGCACGGCAGATGGAGTATGGCTGTCCTGCTCTCAGATAAAGCTATTCCTCCATGTTTTCCATGCCCACATCCCCCTCGAGTGGCACAAGTGTCACCCACAAGGCAGCCACATTCCAGGTGTCAAGACTGCTGGTTTTAGCCCATCCAGATCCTGCACTTCAAGAAAGATTCTGATAAATCGGAAGACGTTTAGAGAAGGGCAACAAGGATGATCAGGGAGCTGGAAAACAAAACTGTGGAGTTTTGTTTCAGTCTAACTGGGCATATTTGGCTGGAGAAAAGAAGACTTGGGGGGGGGGCATAGGATATCATAAGAACATAAGAAGAGCCATGCTGGGTCAGGCCAAAGGCCCATCTAGTCCAGCTTCCTGTATCTCACAGCGGCCCCATCAGATGCATTTGGAAGCGCACGAGACTAGATCTCTGTCTCCTGATACCACTCCTCTGCATCTGATCCTTAAAGTACCCCGGTTTTAAGCCTGGAGATGATACATCTCTATCATGGTTTGTAATCTGTAATGGACTTTTCCTCCAGGAATCTGTCCAATCCCCTTTCTAAGGCATCCAGGCCAGATGCCATCACCACCTCCTGTGGCAGGGAGTTCCACAGACTAACAACGCGCTGGGTGAAAAAATATTTTCTTTTGTCTGTTCTTACTCTCCCAGCCCTCAATTTGAGTGTATGCCCCCGAGTTCTTTTATTTTGTGTGAGAGAGAAGAGTGTCCCTGTATCCACTTTACTCATGCCCTGCATTATTTTGTACGTCTCAATCATATCCCCCCTCGGGCGCCCTTTTTCCAGACCAAACAGCCCCAAATGGTTTAGCCTTTTCTCATAAGGGAGGCCTCCCAGCCCAGTAATCATTTTAGTTTCTCTCTTCTGCACCTTTTCCAGTTCCACTCATTTTTTCCATATCATTTTTTCAGATACTGGAAAGGTAGTCATTAAGAGAATGGTCGAGATCTGTTCTCTGTTATCCCAGAATGCAGGACGCATAATAGCGGGCTCCAGCTACAGGAAGCCAGAATACGGTAGGATATCAGGAAAAACTTCTTAACTGTCTGAGCAGTACAGCAATGGAAACAAGGACCCCTGGAGGTGGTGAGTGCTCCAGCACTGGAGGCTGTCAGGAAAAAACTGGGTCCCCATCTGTCAGAACTGCTTTGATTCCTATTCCTGCCTGGAGCAGGGGGTTAAATCGATGGCCTTATAGGTCCCCAACTCTATGATTCTACAGGTGAGCTGGTCCTTTGGTCCCTTGCCCGTATTCAGCCTGGCATGGACACTGAGAGGCAGAGCAATGGAACGGAGACAGCCTGGAGGTCTAACTCGGTTTTTGTTTTCAAGTGTTTATGTTCCTTAGAATCCATACCCTCAAGTATACCTCCTCCCCTGCTCTCTCTCTCTCCTCCTCCTCCTCCTCCTCTCTCTTTCTCTGTGTCTGCAGATCCAGAGCTAGCCTCGGATAAAAAAATTGCCTGGCACGCTGCTTGCGCTAAACACTGCAATTACGAAGAGGGAAAATTGCCTGGCGAAGTTTTCCTCCCATCTAAGTCCTAATAATCTGGGTATAAAAGCGGCGCCTCCGCCAATGCCTGCGCGCGGCACTCATCATTGCCATGCAAATAAAGGCCCCGGCGCCCGAACACGGCGTCCCACCAACACCTCTCGGCCCCAGCGTGCAATTAGTGCCGACTCGCAAACAAGGGCATTTGCATCCTCGTTTTCTTGGCTAATTCAAGCTGTGTCAAGGAGCTGGGGAAACCAAAAGCCTGTTGCCCGAAGCTGCCCTGCCGAGGGGGGGGGGCAAATTTCACCAGCCCCACCCCTTGGGGCAAAAAAGGGGGCGGAGTAAAGCCACAAAACCACATATTAAAGATGAAGGTGCCAAAACACATTGTGTGCACAGACTCTTGCGCTGGAGAAAGGAGCACCACTCTAGAGGCCGGGGAAAGCAGCTGGTTTTAAATAAGCAAGGGAGTCCCTCGCTGTGCTCTTGGCCTTTCCTAGCTATTGATCGGCCTGTCGTTCGTTAATTGGGTCAGAAGGCTGTTTACTTTATTTACTTCAATATCAAAGGCCGCTACTGCACTTCAAACAGCAACTGCTTTTTGTTTTGAATCGCCCTCTGCCCTCCACCGGTCACGTGGTCGCTGAAGCGATTCAGCATTCCGCACTTGGCGTTTTCTCACGAACCGGTTTCCCTGTCCGCACTTTGCTAAACCGCTTTTTGTCTGTCCTTTTCCCGTCATCTGCTTCTATTTCAGAATCTTTTTTTTTAAGGGTAACGTCATGCCGTTGTTCTTCCATTCTAAGTAATGTAGCTAATTTTCCACTTTTCTGACAGCAGGATAAGGCATACAGAGGGGGAAACCCGGAAAAACCCGATGCATGGTATCCGCAGTTTCAGCTAAATCACTTCAAAAAGTGGTCTAGAAATCGGTTTTTTAAAAAAACACCACCCCTGGTGGCCGTCGCAAGAAAACCCGACACAGCGGCCGAAAAGGGGCGTGGCCAAGGGGGCTCCGCAGAAAAAGTGATTGGAAATGCGGTAAGTGATTTTTAAGGCGATTTGACTTTAAGCAAAAGGCGATTCAAAACCTAAATGCGGTAGGGCTCTAATAAATGTGCGCTCCATCCCCTGGGAGAGGTCTTTTCTGATGCTGAGGCCATTTTTGAACTGTATGGGCCAATGGATATTTTTTTAAAAAATAAAAATAAAAAAGTGGCAATAAAGAAAGCACACCATAGCATGAGTCAGTTGGAAGGGCCTTTGCTTCTAACCTCCTGCTTCAAGCAGGAGTCCACATCAAAATATACCTGACAGATGCCTGTGCAGTTTTCTCTTGAACGCCTCCAGCGTTGGCGCACTCACTAAGGTCATTGGGTCCACTGTCCTACTGCTCTAACAGTTAAGAAGTTTTTCATGATTATCAGCCTAAATCTGTTTTCCTGTAGCTCCAGCTCATTATTACATATCCTGCACTCTGGGATGAGAAGAGTACATATATTCAGGTATCTTCACAACAGGTTAAGCCTTAGGGTTCAAACCAATCAGTTATAACGCAAAAATGCACAGGAGTATATAAACCTATATGCACAGGTGTTGGCCATCGCACAGCTTTAAAACAAACAGAAGCCACAGCAAGAAGAATAAGGACAAATTCCTGCTGTTAAAAGAAATGAGTCCACCTTCTGTTCAGATAGGTTTCACAAGGGCTGACCCAGGGCATTGTGCTGCCTGAGGCAAAGGTGGCGCTTCTGCTGAACAGCAGCACCAGCCTGCGTGTATCTGGAAGTTGAGTCGTGGCAACCGGACTTCTTTTCTTGAGAGATCAAAACAATTCACTACTCATCCATTTATTTATTTATTAGATTTATATACCACAGCCATATAGTCCAAAGGCCCCAGTCTCACTATCGTTATCTGCGCATCTTAATTTGATGTGCACTATTTTTTCAGGCAGTCACATGACATTGGATGCGCAGTTAGCACCCCGACGACAGGGGAGTATTTTATTTCTCTGCGTCCATCCCGACTTGCTTACTACACGTCTTTTCCCTGTTTTTCGAGTTGTAATTGCAGGCAGAAAGCCAGTAAAAATTGTTCCAGCATGCTGGTATGCCACCAATTCAGTAGCATAAACAATTACCAAGGCAGAAGTACAGGAAGTGGCAGAAAAGGGGGTACGAATCTAATTGGTGCAAATTTTCTGGGGTCGCACCTCGTTTGAGGCATAAAAAAGTGTGCATCAATAACAGAAGTATTTTGCAGTCACCCCCCGACATTTCACGGTTCAGGTACTGTGGTCCCACTACATTGCGGGATCGCAGTACCTGCACCTTGAAGCCGCACGGGGAGCGGCGGGGGGCAATCGGGGGGTGATCCGGTCGCTCCGCACCACCCCTCCGCATTCCTCCAAGAAGCCTCGGAGCCACGTGGGGGGGGCATCCGGTCGCTCCGCGCCGCCCACCGCACTCCTCCAAGAAGCCTTGGACAGGCGCGCGATCTCCCCACCCCACCCCAGCCCCCCCACCCGCTTCCGCATATCACAGATTTTCATGCATCGTGGGTGGGGTGGGTCCCTAACCCCCACGATCGGCGGGGGGGGGTGACTGTAACACAACCCCTAGCGGTGGTACAAAATGCTGCGGTTAAAGTGCGTTTCCGGGGGCGTGGTCGGCCAGGGTACCAAAATACTGCTATTCAGAGTGAAGGCACAATCTTTTGCTGCGCAATCTTTCACAGCAAAAAGAGCAGCAAAATCGTCGTAAGACTGGGGCCAAAGGCTACTCTGGGTGGTTTACGGAACTCCTTGCCACCGGATGCGGTGATGGCATCTGGCCTAGATGCCTTTAAAAGGGTACCTCCACATGCCAGAGGCATGGGAGTGGCATCAGGATACAGGGATCTAGGTTTTCTCATGGGTTCCCAGAGGCATCTGGTGGGGCCACTGTGAGATACAGGGAGCTGGACTAGATGGGCCTTTGGCCTGACCAAGCAGGGCTCTTCTTATGCTCTTATGTTCAGATGCCTTGGATTCCCATTGACCTCCGATGGTGTTGCCATTCTGAGTAAAGCGGATGGGAACTGTAATCCCACACAGTGTGTGTGTGTGTGTGTGTGTACCATCTCTGGGGAGAGTTGTCTGACCAGGCTTTTAGTTGTGGGGCTCACAATCAAGTCAGACTTAAGTGGCATGGGTGACTTAACTTGGTCTCAGCTCACTGAGGTAGACCTGATTTATGACTCACAACCCGCCCACTTCTCCCTTTTTTTTCCAAAGGGTTAAAAATAAAAAGCTTGTTCTAAATAGGGACTCAAGATTTGGGTCTTGGGACTCTGGACTTTGATCCAAAGGCTTCCCAACATCCCTGCTATTTGAAATCAAATCTATGCTGTGTCGTTAATCGTTTCCTCATTTACTTAAGCCGGGGGTCTGCAACCCGCGGCTCCGGAGCCGCATGCGGCTCTTTGGAACATTTGCCGTGGCTCCGGGAGGGTTCAGAAATTTCAATACAAAGGCGTCGAATCTCACGAGGACAGCCCGTCCCACAAGGCGGCGCGAAGCCAAGCGCGGCCACACTCTCAGCACGCTCCCTCTTCTTCAGAGCAAGAGAGAGAGAGAGGGAGGCGTGGTGGAAAGTACCCGCCGAACGGCAGCCTTTTTTCTTTTTTTTTAACTTCAAAAAAAACCTCCCAGATCTGGATTGTTGCCTCCCCCCCCTCAGAAAAAAAGACGGGAGGAGAAAACCCTCCTTCCTTCCTTCCTTCCCCCCTTCCCCTTCCTTTCTTGCTTGGGTGTTTGGTGGGAGGGGGAAGAAGCGACATGTGTGTGTGTGTGTGTGTGTGTGTTGTGTGTGTGTGCAACGTGGAGGAAGAGAAACCCTCCTTCCTTCCCCCCTTCCCCTTCCTTTCTTGCTTGGATGTTTGGTGGGAGGGGGAAGAAGCGACGTGTGTGTGTGTGTGTTGTGTGTGTGTGGTGGGGGGGCAGCATTTAGACGGGACGGTTCAACGTGGAGGAAGAGAAAACCCTCCTTCCTTCCCCCCTTCCCCTTCCAAGCATTGCACATGTGCAGTTGGCATCTCTCTCTCTCTCTCTCCTTTTGCTTCACTACAGCCCCCCCAAAAAAAACTACGGCTTTGCACTAACTTGCCGGGATGAAGCTCCAAAAACGCGGGGGAGCGGGCGTGCACGCGCGGCGTGTCTCCGCAAAAGAGAGAGAGAGAGAGATTAGAAATTCCCCTCCTCTCCCTCCTGTACTATTTTTGGAAGATTTTTAAAAACTGCCCCCCCCCCAAAAAAAAAGTGGAAGCGGTGTGGGCACGATGCACTCGGGCTGCGCTTCCCTCCTCCATGGAGGGTGGGGGCGAGAGGAGGAGGAGGAGGAGGGAGAGATGGAGTGTGTGTGTGTGTGGGGGGGGGAGAGAGTCAGACTATGGCTGCAGGATCCGGGCAGAAGGCAGCGAGGGCGGAATGGGAACCTCAAGAAAGGCGGCGTGGGGAGGGGGCCAGGGCTAGTCTTTTCTCTCCCCCCCCCCGCCGCCGCCACCGCCCTGCTTCCTTTCTGGGTGCTTTCAGTTCTGGCCCAACAAGCAAGGGGTTGGTGGCGGCAGGAGCGGGGAGGGGGGGAGCGGCGGCAGCGGCAGAGAGGCGAGAAGCAACGGAGGAAGTCGGCTTTTCTTTTTCCTGCGCGAGATCAACTTGGCAGTCGAGGGACGCGGCGTGACAGCTAGTTCGAGCCCGCCCACCCCGGCCCGAGGAGGGGTCTCTCTTATTAGACTTCCAGCGGCTCCCTCCTGGAGTCAGCCGGTTTCAGCGGCGGGGTGGGGGCGCCAGGCTCAAGTTGTTCAGGGGCCCCTGCCCGCCCGGGGAGGCCAACGGTGCGCCACCTGGCTCGAGAAGGTGAGCCGAGCCGAGCGGAGCGCCTGTGCGCCTGCCTGCTTGTCTCGCTCGCTCTCGCTCTCGCTCTCTCCGAAAGCCCGCCAGCAGGTGCCTTCCGCTCCATTCCAACACACAGAATGTGCCTCCTGCGCGCCCACCCACCCCCCAGCCCAGCCCTCCCCGAGGCTGGCGGACACGCAGCCGCCCCAGTTGCGCGCGGGGGAGAACTTGAGGCAGGTGCGCGCCTCGATGGAAACCCTTGGGACAGGGTGGCGGGGTGGGGGGAGGCGGCGGCGGCTCGGGCTCGCCCGCTTGCTTGCTCTCCCGGCGCCCGAAGTGCCGAAGAAGCAACTTTCAGTGGCTTCCTTCTCAGAAGCCCTTCGGGGGTGCCCGGAGGAGCCGCAGCCGCCAGCGCTCCTTCCCACCCCACCTGAGCCCGGCGCCAGGGCTCAGCATGTCCGAGGAGCGCGCGAGGGAGTGTGTTGCTTGCGAGCGCCCAAAAACCAGGAGCGAGGGGAGGGGAAAATATATTTGCAGTGTTATATTTGTTTTAAATGTCGCAATGGTTTTGCGGCTCCCAGGTTTTTTTTTCCGTCGGAAACGGGTCCAAGTGGCTCTTTATGTCTTAAAGGTTGCAGACCCCTGACTTAAGCGATGCAGACTATCTGGAAAGCCCTATTAGCAGCCAAAGCTGTCGGTGTCAAAAACAATTATTGCACTCCTCAATTTAAAAAGGATGTTGACAACCTCCAGCGGGTCCAGAGGAGGGTGACCAGGATGACTAAAGGTCTGGAAGAAATTTCTTACAAGGAGCGGCTTAGTGAGCTGGGGATGTTTAGCCTTACAAGAAGGAGGCTGACGGGGGATATGACAGCTATGTTTAAATATTTGAAAGGATGTCATACTGAAGAGGGGAAAGGCTTGTTTTCCATGGATTCAGAGACTAGGACTCGGAGCAATGGTTTCAAACTACAGGAAAAGAGATTCCATTTGAACTTTCGGAAGAACTTAATGACGGTTGGAGCTGTTCGGCAGTGGAAGATGCTGCCACAAAGGAGGGTGGTGGAGTCTCCTTCTTTGGAGGTTTTTAAGCACAGGCTGGATGGCCATCTGTCAGGAGTCCTGTGATGGGGGTTCCTGCATGGCAGGGGGTTGGACTGGATGGCCCTTGAGGTCTCCTCCAACTCTAGGATTCCATGATTCTAACAGGGAAACCTTCGGAACTAGAACAGGAGGGAGACGAATCTGGACAGTAGCAGAGACGGCAGATCAATGGGCCATTGTTGGTATTTTTCTCGAGGGAGTCCAAGGGAGGAGGCTCACGTTTCTTCTCATGAGAAGCGCCGTTTCACGCAGAGCCCGTGAAAACGATAGCCTGCCGCCTCCCTGAATATGCATGAAGGACGGAGATGTAGACATCGCGTCCTGGACGTTTTTCTGAACAGGATGGCCCCTCTTTTGTTCGCTGGCAGAAAATTAGGGATGATCAGGATTTAAGTGCAGGTAACAATGTTTGAATTGCTTCCCTCGTTTTTTAAGAAAAAAATGGTGCAATTGGCGGAGCTGCTTGTGAAAACTGGAATGGAAGAAACAAAGGGACCTCCCCCGCCCCCCCAAGGACAGCCGTACGCAGCGCCGAGTATGGAAACCAATAAAAAGGACTGTGGGTGGACAGGTAGGGGTGCACACATATGGTACCTCCACACTCAGGCTGATGCCTTCAAGGTGGCAGAGGTGAAATTAAAAGGAGAACGTACTTTCTCAGGAGCCATTAGGCACTGACTAACTCATCGGTGTTAATGCATTTAAGTCGGCAAGAAAGGTAGAATCAGAGCAGGGGTGTGTTTCTTTTTTGGAGGCTACAACTCCCAGCATGCCTCATGTCTGGGGGATTCTGGGGGATTTCATCCAAGAAAGGAATGTGTTGGTTGCAGGTATACCCTGAACCCGGAGGGCACCGGCATGGGTCTCATCCAAAGAGCTGCCTTCCCTATGTGTAACAGCTAAAGCCTTCAAGTCCCCCTCCAAGTTGGGGATGGTGGGAATTGCAGTCCATATCCTTCAAAGAGTGCGAAGTTGGGAAAGGCCCTTGAAAACTAAACTAGACAAACTTGTTTTGCTATAATCCAGCTTCCTGTGTAATTTCCTTTTGTCACAACCTAGCCACCTTAGCTTGGCCTTTTTTAAAAGTATAATTTATTCCGGCCAAAGAGTCTCCTGCAGAGCCTTTGCATTTAATAGACAGACAGACAGACAGACAGACAGACAGACAGACAGACAGACAGACAGACAGACAGACAGACAGATAGATAGATAGATAGATAGATAGATAGATAGATAGATAGATAGA
>JAHTLZ010000379.1:63185914-63197701 GCA_023846285.1 Phrynocephalus versicolor | reverse complement strand
TTAGGCCCCGTCCAAACTTCACTAGCCTTTGTTTTTGTGTGGCAGCTGGTTTGTCCTCTCCTCTCCTCCCCCTTCTATTTACTCTAAAGAGCAGGGCTGTGCAGGGGATTCTGATAAAATCAGCCTGATTCGAACCAGTTCCCATCAGGTTCATATCAAAGTGATCCGGCTTTGGGAAGAAGCAAAATGAATTTACAAATTGATTTTTGATTTGTTTGGTTTTGTTTGCAGACACAAATCAAATAATATCAGGCACAAACGGCTTCAGCCTTCATCTGTTCTATCCACTCCCCCTCATGAGGATCTCGCTTATGAGGAAAGGCTAAAACATTTGGGGTTCTCTAGTCTGGAAAAAGGTGCCTGAGGGGGGATATGATTGAGATGTACAAAATGATGCAGGCCATGAGTCAAGTGGATAGAGGGACCCTCTTCTCCCTCTCACAAAATACCAGAACTAGGGGACATACACTCAAATTGAGGGATGGGAGAACAGACAAAAGAAAATATTTTTTCACCCAGCACGTTGTTAGTCTGTGGAACTCCCTGCCACAGGATATGGTGATGGCATCTGGCCTGGATACCTTCAAAAGGGGATTGGACAGATCCCTGGATGAATAGTCCATCACAGGTTACATTACAAACCATGATGGAGATGTGTAATCTCCAGGTTTAAAACTGGGGTACTTCAAGGGCCAGATGCAGGGGAGTGGTGCACTCCCAGACGCATCTGGTGGGGTCACTGTGAGATACAGGAAGCTGGACTAGATGAGCCTTTGGCCTGATCCACCATGGCTCTTATGTTTTTCTTATATCTTTTTTAAAATCCCCATTGTAACAATGCCTAGTATGGAGACCTTTGAAGTTAGCTATTCAAGTAAGATGGGTTTACCCTCCTATTTAGGCTCTAAATGTCTCTACATTATTTTATTTTATTTATTTATTTATTTATTTACTATTACATTTATATATTACAGTATCTAGCAACAAGGCCACTATGGGCAGTGTCATGTGCAGCCTATCAGAGGTGTTACTGTCAAATTTACAGATGGATTCAGATCCTGTCCTAAAATGAAATCCAATTTGGCACCAGTCACTCTGGGCCCATTTGTGACATATTAAGATGCCCCCAATGGGTCCCTAAATCGGAGCAGGGGCCCCATTCAATGCCCTGACAAGAATCTAGGTGGGAATTCCCGGCATGATTGTTGCTCATTCACTGTTTCGAGAGCACTCAAATAGAAAACTACTGTACAGAATTTCATCACAATCTGACCCACAGCCACGGACCTATGGATACTTGGATAATCCATCCACCCCCACCCCCACAAAGACAGTAGTTTCTTCAAAGCGGGAGGGGGGATATGGCAGGGGTTGAATATGACAAGAGAGGCCTTACCTCCTGTATTTTTTTTTTAAAAACCAAGAAATTAAATAGAAATAGCTCTTCTGCAATTCTTCAATGCCCCCCCCCCCCGTTACTCCGGCATGGTGACATGTCAATTGAAAATCAAATCAAATTTATCAAGCACCCGTAAAAGGACCAAAGGCTTACACCTAGATCTTACACATTTAGGAAGAAGTAAGAACCGCTTATTTTAGTGGGATCTCTCCCTGTTCTGTTAGTCCACGGACAACCTTGAGAAGAGGGAGGCAGGTTTAATCTGAATAGTACAGGATGGATCTACAACTGGAAAGCCATAGCAAGCAACAACAGAAAAATTATAATACCCTCCAAAATCCCACCCATCTTCCCCGAAGGCTAACTCCTCCTACAGGGAATTAATTGTACATTTTCCTGTAAATGCTTCCTGGAAAATTGCATTTGTTCTCCTGCTGGTTTCTGCTTTAGCAGAGGGGCGTGCAGGGTTTTTTTTCTTCCCAATTTGCGATGGAAAGAAAAGGGGCGGGGGAAGAGATCTACTTACGGGGGGAAAGACAAGTTGATTACAAATGGATCGTGGTGTAATTCAGATCCTTCATAAAATCCAGGGAACGAGGCAGAACAACTGGGCTGAGGAAGGGGGGGAGGTTTGTTTGGAAAGAGCTTAAGGGAATGCTCCCTACAGGAACAATCAGAAGGCAGGTTGTAATTATTGCATCATTTCCTCATCATGGGTTTTCCATGGTGGCGTTGGGGAGAAAATGGAAGACCTCACTTGCAAGATCCTACTTATTGTTTCAGGTCATTCATCTCTCAGCTTGTTCCCAGGGTGAAAGGGCTGTCGAGGTGAAGGCTTGCAAAATTGTGTGACTGGTGATAAGCATCATCAATCATCTCCGGTCTTCCGGATGGCATCCAGCACACAGCCTCCAAATTCCAAATGTGTTCACAGGGCCACAACAATCGGAGATCCTCTCCTAATCAGGCTGATATTGGCAACCCCTTTAAAAAAGTCTTAATCCCTCCCCTCTTGTCTTTTAGGGTTTTGAGGTTGTCCAGATTGACCTGGAGTTTAAGGGTATTTACACAGGAAAGAGTGAGATCTCAGGGAGAGCGGATTGAACTCAAAGAGGCAGTAAGTTTTCTACTTGGCTCCAGAGCTGTTGTTATGGGCTGTATCCCCATTTCAGAGAGAAACACACACAGGCAGGCCTGGGGCCCTGCAGGCTAAGCTTGGAAATTGTGGCAGAGCTTTGAATCTTTGGTTTGATTCTTTTTGTTGGACAGCAGACCTGCAGGGAGTCCACTTCAAGTTCCCCAGATTAGTAGTCACACAAACACCCTTTTCCAGAGACATCCATAGGAGAAAGAATAAAAGGGTTTCACGGCTTACAGTTGGAGAGATCAAACAGCAAAGGGACGAACATGACTGCCGTCCAACAGACTTGCTGCTTCCAATGGACTCCCTAAACAGAAGCAGTGGAAAGAGAAACAGGGATGTCTTTAAATTCAGATGGGCAAGGAAGAAATGATTAGTAGAGATGGGCACGAATAAAAAAAAATGGTGTTTCGTTTGTCGTTTGTCGTTTAGAGGGTCCGTTTCAGTTCGTTTCCTTTTTTTGTGAATTTTTGCAAAAAAAATGTTTTTGTTTTTGTTCGTTTCGTTACCGTTTCGTTACCATTTATTTCAATTTTTTGTGATTTTTTTTAGCATTTAAAGCAGTTTACTGTATTGCCGTAACGAAAACGAAATGCACGACAGAATTTCCGGTGTTTCTGTTCGTTTCGTTTTATTTTAGAGACAAAATTCGTTTGTCGTTTCATTACGTAATGAAATGAAAAAACGAAAATGAAAACGAAAAATTGTTCATTTCGTGCCCATCTCTAATGATTAGTATAATTATCCCTGTTCTAATGGAGGTGGGTTTGGGTCTTGGAATGGGCCACTAAGAGCCATTATTTTTACAAAAGACTGTCTCCTTTGTTGACAGTTGGAGAGATCAAACAGCAAACTGACAAAGATCAAAGGGCAAATGGCAGAATTGGATGCCTGCATATTTTTTTTCGAACTCCCCATTTACCCCTGCATCGCTGTTCCGGTGTTGTTGTGCTTACAACAGCACACCTGCAAGTGGTGACGTTCAAGGCAGGGGCAGAAGGAAAGGTCAGTTGGCCGTAGGAGCAATGCAGGTGGTAATTATAGGGTGGGTGATCTGAAGATGAGCATTAATAAACTTATGCCATGGTTCATTTGCAAAAAAAAATTTTTAAAAAAATTCTTCCTCCTTCTGTGGCCTGTTGGTTTCCATCGCTGCCTCCCCCCCCCCAAACACTATCCCCCCACACCACCCCCCACACACCTCTGGGCATCCTGAACTCCTCCTTTTTTATTATTCCGCTACCCTGCCAATGCATTCATGCTCCGCTAGCAGGTGACAAATAGGATTTTTCCACTTGTATGATCAACACGGCATGGTTTTTGCAATTGAAATCGCAAACCAAATTCAGCTCATTGGCTCCTGCCAGGGCGGCCTTTATCCAGGCAATGGGCAAATTAATTGTCCGGGGGGGGGGGAAGGAAACGAGTCTCTATGGTGTTTTACCCCCTCTTCGCCCACCCGCTCCCTTGAAGCATCCACTTGGCTGAGTCTTCCTTTGGTCCCGGGAAAACAGGGAAGAGCAAAACCAGTATATCTGATCACGGAACAGATGGTGAGCCATCCAGGCTCAGAGATGGGAAAGGTTTCTTTTAGAGATGGGCACAAAACAAACTTTAAGTTCGTTTCGTTATTTGTTATTCGTTCAGTTATATAACGAAACAAACAACAAACCCCAGAGGGGATTTAGAATGAAATGAAACGAAATGAAAAAAAAATTGGTTTGGTTTGGTTTATTTCGTTAATGGCGGTGCCAGAGATGTCTCCTACCTGGTGCTGGTCCTGGAGGTCTGGTCTTCCTGGCTTGAGGGAGGGCAACCAGAAAACAAAAAAGCTGACGGCCGCACTACAGTAAAAATAAATAAATAAATAAATAAATAAATTTAATTTTTAAAAAAAAAATTATAAAAAAGGAGCACCAACCCGGCCCCAGGTGCAAATCTCAGGTGACCCAGCCAGCATAGCAACAATTGTGGGAGTTGCAGTCCACCAAAGGAGCTTACCCATCTCTGGATAGGTTGCGCTGGAAGCTAGTAATGGGCTTTTAAGGGGCTTTCAGGTGCTTTGTGCATCCAAGGCAGGTACATACAGGTAGATACATGCAGCTCCCATCAACCCATAGCGTAGTGAAAGGAGAAGGATTATGGGATCTAGAGTTTCACCATAGCTGTCACTGCTCCCAGACTCTGGAACTCCCTCCCACTGGAGGTCAGGCTGCCCCCCCCTCTTGGCTGCCATTCCTTTCTCTTCAGCCAGGCCTTTCCCTCGGTGTGTGTCTGTCTGTCTGTCTGAGAGAGGTTTTAAAACAGAAGATTGTGCCTCATTGCTCTGAATGTGTTTTTGGCATTGATTTTGTTTATTACTTTAGTGCAGCATGTGTTTGATTCTTTGAAAATATTTGTATGCTTACTCCTTTTAACTTTTAAGGGGCGTGGTGGGCTAGAGGGCTGAAACTGTCGGCTGCAAAGTCAGCAGCTCGGTGGTTCGAATCCCAGGTGCCACGCAGCAGAGCGAGCTCCCGCTGTTCACCCCCGCTCCTGCCAACCTAGCTGTTTGAAAGCATGTCAGTGCAAGTAGATAAATAGGTAGGTATCACTGTAAAAAGCGGGAAGGTAAACAGTGTTCCATGTGCAGAAGTGCGTTCAGCCATGCCGGCCACATGGCCACGAACTTGCACAACACTGGCTCTTTGGCTTGAAAATGGAGATGAGCACCGTCCCTATAGTCGGACACAACTAGCATGCATGTGTGTGTGTGGGGGGGTTGCTTTCCCTTTCCCTTTTAGGTAAAGCTGCCCAGAGACCTTTGGGTAGTGGGTGGCATATAATGCTGCTTTTACACGACCCCTAAAATCCGATGCAAAGGGCTCCCAGATGTGGAGCTTAAAATTGTTTTCCCACCAACTGCAGACTTTAGAAAAAATTAAGTATGACCACGCCCACCTAAGCATGCCCCAGTGCATTTTACAAGTACCTGGAGGTAAAAAATTTCTGATGCGGATTATAAAGCTGTGGATGCCGGGCTCTCCTCACCTTCTGTTTGTTTTGTTGTCCCTGTTGCCCCTTTAACAGACAGGAATCCCTACGGGGCAGACGGAGGTGAGCCTGCATTTTTCTCTCCCTTTTTTTCTCCCTCCCCTCACCGCAGACAGGAGCAATGGAGCACGGAAGGGTGGGAACACAGGAAGCAGAACAAAACCCCACGATCTCTGGTCCGAATTTAAGTTGCCAGCGGATTTTAGAAGTCGTGTAAAAGCGCCCTTAGTTGTTTAAATAAATAAATAAATAAATAATTTTTGTCTTTTTCTGATGTAAGCCACTTCGAGTCCTTTCTAAGGAGAAAGGCAATGTACAAATATTTTCAATCAATCAATCAATCAATCTGTCTGTCTGTCTGTCTGTCTATATCTGTAGTCCAAAAACCTGGACTTGAAGGATTCTAATTTTTAAACTACTCAGATTCAGGAATCTGCCAGCAAGAATGCTCCTCGTTTTAATATCCTCCCCGTTCCCCCAGCCCCAAAACTCTGAATCAGCCTTGTTGTCTGCATCGCTGATGCCTCCTTGGGAATCTGTATACAAGCATAGTTGTAATCAGTGTCAGCATATCAACATTTGCCATTCACCCACTGCTCCATTTCTACTGTGTATACTACAGGAGCACAAAAGCGCACTGTGGAAAATGTAGTGGATTTTTTTTTTTTTTAGATTATGGTTAAGTTATCTCCTTGCAATCTGGGGAAAGTATCACAGCTTGCCTCACACTCTGCACTGCACCTCGTTCAGCCCCGGAAATAAAGCTGGCGGAACGTAGCTGGAAAGGTGTGTCAGTTTGTTTATCCGCTAATTAACTCTGACACATCCTCTGAAATACCAGGCCACGTCCGGGAGTAACTCGAGACTCTGCTTGATATATTTGCTATACGGCAGCTGTTCCATAAACACATTTTATAGGCTATTAATAATCTGAGATCTAATAGAGATTTTCCTGTAAAGCTCTGACCTGCAATTAAACTGTTTAAAGGCTCCAGTCCCTCCTGGGAGCTGTTGGGAGAGCGAAATGGGGCATCCCAAATGTTTTTATCTTCTCCGCAAGCTGACGACAACATGAACCAGCAAGTAAATTAACAGGCTCCCTGTCTTTCCCCTTTTGAGATGGGGTAGGAGGGAAACCCTAGGCATGGCAGGGTTGACGAAATGGACTATCTCGGAGCCTTGGAACTCTGGTCAGGCATCTGACTGAAAAAACAACAACTCCAAGATGGTATCCTGCAACAGAGGGGGGGGGAATCATACCCCTGTCTTGCTGTTCTCACCCTACAATCCGAAATTCAGCATCTTATTAAACTCAAAGGGACTGTACTTCCTTTCAAAGTATTCTGGGTCTGCCTCACCTGCTTTATTCTCCTTGGGAATCTTTGTGTTTTGCCATTTGGTGTTTTCCACTTTACTCATGCGCGGCCTTATTAATAATGAGAACCCAGCAATAAGGCGATGGGGAATTTGTGGGTTAATCTCATGTACTGTACGTAAGAAAATTTATTTTAACTATTCAGAGGACAACTGTGGGAGAGGAAATAATGTGGGGAACATCATGGCCCAATTGCCTCATCACTGAAACACTACCTACAGACAAGCCCTCCCCCTCTACACACACACGCCATCTTTATAAGAAGGTACACTGCCGGGTAGTTCAGTGGTTAAGGTCTCTGCCTGTAGAGTCAGAGGTTGGGAGTTCGATTCCCCTACAGTTCCTTCTTGATACGGAATGGGTTTAATGATCTGCAAGGTCCCCTTCCAGCTCTGGATTATTCTAAGAGTATTTATTTATTTATTTATTTATTTATTTATTTATTTATTTATTTATTTATATTTACAGTTTATATGTCGCCCAATACCCAAAAGTCTCTGGGCAGCTTACAATCAAAAGAATTAAAACAGTTAAAACATAAAATATCAATAAATAATTAAAAAAATAAAAAAACTTACACTAAAATCATTATACTAAGGTCGTTACTTCACGTCCCATTCATCCCTCCTTGCTGTCCCGCTTGGGACCAGTACAAAAAAAAACCTTACCTCATGTCCATAGCGTGACAGCAAAACCTTGTCTCGACCATGCCCCCTAAACCGGGAACAGAGCGTGACAAGCAGTACCTGCCCCTGGACTGGGGAATTCTCTTGTCACTGTTGGTTCCCAGTTCCTGTTCCGAGAAAAGGGACCATGTGGTAACCACTTTCAAGCAACAACCAGTGTTGTTCACCTATTGGTCAGCGGCTGAAGCGGCATTCAACATTAGTTTCCCTATGGGAAACACCATGCAGTGCATATGTTTATTAAAGAAAGTACTGTACTGAAAATTCTGTAGCATTGACGTGTAAATCCTGGAAGACCAGTAAATCGAAATATCGAAAAGTTTTATTTACAATATTAAAAAAGGGTTAAGAAAGAAAGACAAATTCAGAATTTGTGACGGAACAAGGACAAGAGGTAACAGTTGTCACGAGACAAGTAATCACGCTCATGAGGAAACCTAATAGCGGAACAAGGTAGAACATGATGTAACGGCCTAAGATTGCCATCAGAGAACCCATAATCTATATTGTATCAATTAAAAAACTTCTGGGACAGGAAGGTTTTTACCTGGCGCTAAAATGTCATTAATGTTGGTGCCAGCCAGATCTCATTCAGGAGGGCATTCCATAGCCTGGGAGCAGCTGTTGAGAAGGCCCTGTGTCTACAAGCCATCCCTCTCACCTCCTTGAGGGATGGCTCTTTCAAGAGGGCCCCCTGGCTCAATCTTAATTGCAGGGTAGTATCATAACTAACCATCCAATATTATAATGCCATTGTACAAGACGATAGTAAGGCTGCACCTGGAGTATTGTGTACAATTCTGGTCACCCCATCTCAAGAAAGATATTAGAACTGGAAAAGGTGCAAAAGAGAGCAACTAAAATGATTACTGGACTGGGGGACCCCCATTATGAGGAGAGGCTAAAACATTTAGGGCTCTTTAGTCTGGAAAAAAGGCACCTGAGGGGGGGGGATATGATTGAGACATACAAAATAATGCAGGGCATGAGTAAAGTGGATAGAGGGAAGCTCTTCTCCCTCTCACAAAATATCAGAACTAGGGGACATCCACTCAAACTGAGGGTTGGGAGAGTAAGAACAGACAAAAGAAAATATTTTTTTCACCCAGCGCATTGTTAGTCTGTGGAACTCCCTGCCACAGGAGGTGGTGATGGCATCTGGCTTGGATGCCTTCAAAATGTGATTGGACAGATTCCTGGAGGAAAACTCCACCACAGGTTACAAACCATGATGGAGATGTGTCATCTCCAGGCTTAAAACCAAGGTTGTACTTCAAGGGTCAGATACAGGGGAGGGTATCAGGAGACAGAGATCTAGTCTTGTGCCCTCCCAGATGCATTTGGTGGGGCCACTCTGAGATAAAGGACTAGATGGGCCTTTGGCCATGCATGAACAAGCTAGTTCAAATTGTTATGGTTGGAAAATGGAGAAGCCCTTCAGAAGTAGAGGAAAAAGCTGCCATGGTTGGGGGTGGAGGAACAAAAATTGAATTAATCTTCATAGTCATGTTGTCAGTAAAGAATACAGTGGTACCTTGTATAAAGGAATTAATTCATTCCAAATGAAATTCTGTTAAGCAAATTTTCTTTTATACAAATTTCCTATAGGAATGCATTGAAAACAGAGTAATCCCCAATTTCAACCATTTTTATGTTGTACGGATTCGCCCCATAGGCAATTCTGTTAAACAAATTTCCCCTACCTCTGGAATTTTTTATGTTGTACAGATTTTATATTAAATAAACTGTTTGTTATACGAGGATCCACTGTATTTTGAATGGTCCCCTCTGATAGCCAAAGTAGATTCCTGCAGTATTTTTACTTTGTGTAGTTGCAGCCTACCTCGGTGAGTGGATTCCTGTCGGGCTAGGGTCATAAAGAGGAAAAGGTACCCAAATGATGATGAGGAGGAGAAGGCAAACAGTGAGCAACAATTGCTTGGAATCTGCTCCCATCCACCCCCTGTGAGTATACCCTCCATCCTATTTATTTTCCCCTGTGATGACGTGGCTCAGACAGAAGGCAAAACTCAGCCCAATCTGCCGGTGGCCCGGAATAATTACCAGCAGTGGAAACAGGATTTCGTTTGATTTGATGTTGTTAATTTGCCTTGCTTGCGCAACATTTGACTTCAATTAGTCCACTTTTGAACAAACTAATCAGCCTACTTAAGCTAATTGAAGCTGCAGAGAAAAGAAGAGGATGAAGAAAAAGCTGACATTCTGAAAGAGGCGGTTTTTTTCTTTTACTTTTAATAAATAAATAAATTAAAAATGCACAGCTAGGTTCCAAATCCAGGCTTTACCTGAGAGAACAAATATTTTGAGGTTGACAGGAAACGTAATCCTTTTAAAAAAAGAAAATCTCAGCCCATTTTGTGCCTTCCAAAAGCACGCAGGGCAAACGACTGCCATTCTACAATGGATTTTACAAAGAGAAGGCTCCACTTGTTTCTGTCTTACCATTCACTCAAAGCTTGGGAAAGTTACTTTTGTTAGACTCTTCACTCCCAGATTCCTGGTAACGAATCAAACCTCTGGATTCAGCTTTCATCCAAATACAGTAGTACCTTGGTTTACGAGCAAAATCCGTTCCGGAAATATGCTCGTAAACCAAAGTACGGTGCATCAAAAACAATTTCCACATAGGAAATAATGGAAACTTACATGTTTTGTTCAGGGGCAAAGTTTCCATTATTTCCTAAGTGGAATTAAGAGGAGAGCAGCCGCTATGGTGAGGGGCTGCAGGGTGCATGAAGGGCTGCCCAGCAGCTGCAGCGGCAAGGAGCTATCAGAGGAGGATGGAGTGGTGGTGCTCCAGTGCTTATTTTGGAAGACGAGCTTGTTAATCGGAACAAGTGTTTTGCTCTTCACGCAAAACACTTGTAGACTGGGGCACTTGCAAACCGAGGTACTGTCGGACCCCCATATCCACTGATTCATTATCCATTGGTTCAGTTATCCACAGTCTGCAGAAAAAAATTAAATAAATAATTCAGCAGCCGCAAAGCAAGCTACTGTCACAGACAGCAGCTGTAAAGCAAACTGCTCTCATAGAACAGCAGTGTAAAGCAAGCTACTGTCACAAACAGCGGTCAGAAAGCAAGCTACTGTCTCAAAACTGCAGCCAGAAAGCAAGCTACTGTCTCAAAACTGCAGCCAGAAAGCAAACTACTGTCTCAAAACAGCAGTTTTGGGGGAGGTTTTGGCGTTGTCTCTTATCCACGGATTTCATTATCCACAGGTAGGCCTGGAACCAATCCCCAGCAGATACCAGGGTCCTACTGTATTATTGTACGCATTTTGAGGTTTTCTTACAGTAGTGGCCATTTTAAAACAGGGCTTCCACCCACCAGGTTAAAACCCTTGCTTTAGAGAGGGGTTCAGGAATTGTAATAAATCCAGGTTTATGTTTTGTGTTCTCAACTACGATACCCATCCCATAGAATCTAGTCATTTTTGGAGGGCTGTCCATTCTCTCTACCTCCTTGGCTGTTTTCAGAGAACCCTTTATTCCTATCATCCCAGTGATGGTCACAACAATCTTTTAAGGTATGCTACTACCATTTGCATCTTACAGAATAGGAGTGTGTGCCTGTGAATGTGTGCATAAGACAGAGGGGCTCCATCATGTGTTCCTCCTACACTAGGTTGTGCAGGGTTGTCTGCCTACTCCTTTAGCTTTCTGGGTGTTTCTTGTGGGAAGCCAAGATTGCTCTTTCTTTCTTTATGCCTGTCAGAACCCTGCACAATTCAAAATCTTAGGTGCACATGGATTATAGGCAAAATCAAAAACCCATTAACATGTGAAGATAATTCGACTCTTTTTTTTATCAGAAGCAGCAGTGCTGTTGGCGTGACTTTGGATCCCAGTTCTAAACCTGAGTCCACAACTTTGATACCAAGTCCCAAGTCAGAGTCTTTGGCATCAAGTCCCAAGTCTGAGTCCAAGCCATTGATACCAAGTCCCTAGTCCGAGTCTAAATCTTTAGTACTAAGTCCCAAGTTCAACTCTTTGATACCAAGTCCCAAGTTTGAGTCCCAATCTTTGATACCAAGACCTAGTCTGAGTCCAAGTCTTTGGTACTAAGTCCCAAGTTTGAGTCCAAATCTTTCGTACTAAGTCCCAAGTCTTTGATGCCAAGTCCCAAGT
>JAHTLZ010000379.1:63172113-63182874 GCA_023846285.1 Phrynocephalus versicolor | reverse complement strand
ATAGTAGTTGTCCACATAAACTGGGCAAGTATAGACCAATTTGAGCCAGTGGCTGAGTTATTATTCCTCTACAAAGGACATTTATACACAACCCCTAAACTCCGGGGCAAATGGCTCCCAGCTCCGAAGCTTAAAAATGTTTCCCCACCAGCTCCGGAGTTTACAGGAAATTAAGTGCGACCCCCGCCCACCTAAGAGGGACCCAGCACACTTTTCAGGTACCTGCTCTTGGGAGGTGAAAATTCCTTGATGCGGATGTGCCAGGCTCTCCTCGCTTCTTTTTGTTGTTGTTTTTTTGCCTCCCGCCCCTTTAAGAGAAAGAATCAGGAAGTGACGGGGCTCGGAGCAGCTTCCACCGGCACCGGGAGGTAAGCCTTTATTCTTTTGTCCCTTTTTTTCCTCCCTCCCCTCACAGACAGGAGCAAGGAAGTGCGGAGGGGTGGGGACACAGGAACAGCAACGAACCCCTAAGATCTCTGGTCCGAATTTAAGGGGCCAGCGGATCTTAGGGGTTGTGTGAAAAGGCTCAAAATGAGTCCTATGTGATATCTTCTGAGAGGTCTGCTCAGCTGCAGCGGGGGCCAAATCCGAAACCAGCCCCAGTACCGACGCTCGATGGGACAGATGGCTCACAAGAGCGTGCAGCAATGCCACTGGATTGGGTGAGGAATGTCCCCTGTCAAGAATACAGGGGTATCCCGACTTATGAGATCAATCCGTTCTGAGAGAACGCTTGTAAATCAATTGGCTCGTAAGTTGAGGTTTCCCATAGGAATGCATTAAAAGTCAATTAATCCATTCCGGAGGGATGGATTTCAATGCATTCCTTTGGGAAACTGCTTTAAACCACTCACAGCTCTCCCCCCCCCCCACCGGGCACGGTGGGGGGAAGAAGTAACCGATGTTTTAAAATGTCTTTAGCCACCGAGGCAACCACTTGTCTTCGTGACTAAAGACATTTTAAACTACTCACGGTTCCCCCCCCCCACGCGCTGGAGGGGAAAAAGGCAGGTGGTTTAAAATGTCTTTAAGCCACCAAGGCAACCACTATTTTTTTTGCGCGTTTCCCGGGGGGGGGTTCTTCTTTTTTGCCATTTTAAAACAACCTTCACTTTCCCCCTCAATCAGGCGCATTGCATGGGAAAGCGCAGCTTGGTTAAAATGTCTTTGAGCCACTGAGGCAACTGCTTGGCTGGGTGGCTACAAGATATTTTAAACAAGCTGTGCTCCCTCCCCCTCCAACCAGGTGTGTTGCAGGGAAAAGTGAGGGTTTAAAGTGTCTTATAGCCACCGAGCCAAGCGGTTGCCTCAGTGGCTCAAAGACATTTTAAACAAGCTGCGCTTTTCCATGCAATGCACCTGATTGAGGGGGAAAGTGCAGGTTGTTTAAAGATTCCAAAAAAAGACCACCACCACCTCACACTGGCAAACAAGCAAACAAAAATTACAGTACAATATGTCATCGATGCAACCAATACGGATTTGACCAAACTCCGGGAGGCAGTGGAAGACAGGAAGACTTGGCGAGCTCTGCTCCATGGGGTCACGAAGAGTTGGACATGATTGAACAACTGAACAACAAAATATAAAAATAAGAGAGGAAAAATCAACCTACCTTTCCAGCAACAGAGAAATGCAGGAAAATGGCACGGGTATTTTAAAACCTCCCAAATGCAAAGCACCAAAGGAGAAACAGTTTTCAAAATAATAATAATCGTGAGTTGGGGAAACCCTATCTTTTGCTCGTAAGGCAGCGGGATTTAAAAACCAATGGAATTGTGCTCATAAGTCAGGATTTTCATATGTTGAGCGTGTTGTAAGTCAAGTTACCACTGTATCAGTGAACTGTAGGGAAAGGGGCAAGGGTTGGCAGATTGGAGGACCCACTACTACATCATCCCCGGAAGGCTCGTTCACAGCCACAGAAGGCTGCTCTGTGGGGGCGCTGCTTTATCCATTGATGATTTCTAGAGATGGGCACGACTTAGCGGTATTCCCGTTTCCGTTTCCGTTTCCGTTACTCGTTTCCGTTACTCTACGGAAACGGAAACGGGAATTACTCCGCCAGACTTCGAGCTCGAACCGACGAACGAACAATTTGGTCTGATTTTTCGTGCTCGTTACTTGCATCGCGCGATCGCGTGCGATGCCAAGCGGCACAGAAAAAAAGTTTTTAAAAGTTAAAAAGCCCGGTTCCCGGCCAAAAAGCAGGCGGAAATATGCCTGCCGTGCCTCAGGGCACCTACCAGAGGGGTGGTTTCTGGAGGTCCCCGCCCGGCCTCCCCCCCTCCTCCGTCCTGGGATGCTCTGGTGTGGTGGTGGGACTCGCCCGCCGCAAAAAGCCCAGTCTCGCCGCCGGCCGCCAAAGCGCAAGCAAGCGGCACGGGCGGCACAGGAAAAAACTTTTTTAAACTCTCCCCCGGGTCTCCCCCCCACCCATTCCCGGGCCAAAAAGCAGGCGGAAAATGCCTGTTTGACTAAGGGCACTCACTAGGGCACCTACCGGAGGGGGGGTTTCTGGTCTGGAGGGGGGGTCCCGCCTCCCCCCGTCCTGGGCAGCCGGACTCGAGTCGCCTCGTCGCCATGCCATGCGGTGCGGGCGGGGGATCGAAAATGGGGCGGCGAATGCAATATTGTTTTTGAAATCGTGGTCCAAAAACACACAAGCACAACAGAAACACGCGGAAATGTATGAACTGCCAGATTTTTCACAGTAGCAGTGGGTTTTTTCTTGCAACAAAATGTCTCTCCTCTCCTCCTGTGTCCTCCATTGATTTTATTTTATTTTATTTTTTTTACACCTGCGCAGTGTGCAATGATGGGCTGGCCCAGTGGCCTGGCCAGCCATGTGGGAGGGGACGGCCATGCAAATTTTTGGAGCCATCTCACCAATCGCATGGCCACTTGGCCACTGAGACTTCTGGGATGTGCCAAAAAGCCCCCTAAAACTTGCCCTAGCCCCCTAACCCGCTAACCCTAATCCTTGACTCCTTACCCATACGTCACAGACTGTCTTCTTAGTGGGTCAGAGAGGCACCCAGAGGTGCAACCCAATAGCCCACCGTAACCTTACCCGTCATTAGCCTAACCCTAGCCCTAACCCTAATCCACCTTAGCCCATAGCCAGATCTACTTGCATTGCACTACACACGCAAGTACGATTCCCTTCTTTGTGGGACATGGCAGGTGCGAGAGCCTTGTGCAGGGAAGGCATGACGCTATCACTCTCACTGGTCTCATAGCCTGCAACTGGTATGCATATCCATATGGTTATGCATGCCATTTTGCAGCAGCAGCAGGTGAGGAGGGGAGACCCCCATGTTGAGGGGTCTCTTGGAGCCTGCTGCTGCTGTCCCTTCCTTTATAGCGGGCCGGCGGAGGCACCCACCCCACAGAGGTGCCTCCAGGAGCCCGCTACCCCCCCAAAAAAACCAGTATAACGAAAATGAAAAAACGAAAAACGAAACGACTAATTTTTTCGATTTTTCGCGAAAAACGGAAACGAAACGAATCGGACCCTAGCCGAAAACGAAAACGAAAACGAAGTTTTTTTCTGAGTCGTGCCCATCTCTAATGATTTCTCCTTCCACTTCTCCTTTGAAGGGTTCTTTGCCTTCTTTTCTCTTTTCCCAGCTTCATGGCTGGTTTCAACCTGCCTTGGTATCGGCGTTGGAGCCAAAGGCGTGCTGGAAGTTGGCCTCGTCGGCTGAGCGACCGATGGTGCCGCAGTACAGGACTATCCATGCTAGGGACGAGGGATTTTTCCCATAGGTGAGATCGAAGTCGCTTCAGGGCTTGCTTTAACTTTTTTACAGTCCATGCAAGCTGGAAAGAGAATGAGCTTCCCGCAAGCAAAAAAAAATAAAGCACATAGAATGCCCACATTTTTTTTTTACTGCTGCAGGCTGGGCACTTTTCGAACGGCCCAGAAGAGGCCATGAGGCTGGGGCCCAGACGGGACACCCGAACCGCACAAACAAAGTTTTTAAAGGGGGAAAAGTGGGGAGTGGAGAACCCTCTGCCCCGTGAGGGGAAGAGGCAGGGGTCTGGGGAAAGCAAGGATTAAGAAAGAGAAAACAGAATTAAGAAAGAGAAAAGGTTTAGTTTTAACCCTAACCCTAACACTAACACTAACACTAACCCTAACCTTAACCCTAAGCACACCCGATCTCGCTTGATTTCGGAAGCTAAGCAGCGTCGGCCCTGGTTAGTGCTTGGATGGGAGACCACCAGGGAATACCAGGTGCTGTAGGCGCCTGGAGTAGGAACTGCCAAGCCACTCCAGTACTCCTGCCAAGAAAACTCCATGGACATGGAGTCACGTAGAGTCGGTCACGACTGTAACGACACAACACACACACACACACAGCGGGCCCTCGTATAACATTTTCTGTTTAACAGAAAATCTGCTTAAAGGAAAAAAATTCCAGAGAATTGGGGGAAATTGCTTAAAAGAATCACCTACGGGGCAAATCCGTACAACAGAAAAACAGTCGCGATTAGGGATTCATCCCTTTCCAGTGCATTCCTATGGGAAATGTGTACAAAGGAAAATTTGCTTAACAGAATTTCATTTGGAACGAATTAATTCCTTTATACAAGGTACCACTGTACTTTGTTTTCTGCAGACGCTCTGGAAGCTTGAAGCAACTCAAGTGGCCGGCAAGAGAAGAACTGAGATTGCATGGCACTGGCATGCCTATCCGAGGCGGAGGAGGTGAGCAGGTGATTGATATTAAAGTTCTGGAAACATCTGAGGAACTTTGCTCTGAGGCAGAAGAAACCCATGTGTCTGTGTTCACAGAAGACCAGGAAGAACAACCGTTTCTGTTTCTACAAAAAAACCTCTCATTCTTGCACCTAACAAACAGTTCAACCCAACAGTTCGAAAGCATGTAAATGCAAGTAGATAAATAGGTACCGCCATAAAAAGCAGGAAGGTAAACATTGTTTAAATTAATGTTGTATCTCGATTGTGTTGTGATTCTGTAGAAAGCGTTATTGTTTTATTATTCTGTGACCCACCCACAGTAGCCCTGTAGCAAGATGAGTGGTATATATGTATGTATGAGCCTTTTCACACGACCCCTAAGATCCGCTGGCCACTTAAATTCGGACCAGAGATCTTAGGGGCTTGTCGCTCTTCCTGTGTCCCCACCCCTCCGCACTTCCTTGCTCCTGTCTGCGTGAGGGGAGGGAGGGAAAAAAGGAAGAAAAGAACGTGGCTCACCTCCGTTCTGCCTCTCGCTCTTGCCGCGGCAACATTCCAGTCTCTTAAGTAGCTCTTAAAGGGGCGGGAGCCAAAACAACAACAAACAGAAGCGATGAGAGCCCCGCACTCACTATCGTTACACCGCATCAAGGAATGTTCACCTCCAGAGAGCAGGTACTTGAAAGGTGCGCTGGGACGCGCTAAAGTGGGCGTGGTCGCAATTAATTTCCTATAAACTCCAGAGCTGGTGGGGAAACATTTTTAAGCTCCGGAGCTGAGAGCCATTAGCCCCGGAGTTTAGGGGTCATGTATATGTATGTGGCGGCTCAGCAGCCTAGAGCACTGAAAACTGGCGGCTACCAAGTCGGCAGCTCAGCGGTTCGAATCCCGGGTGCCACGCCGCAGAGTGAGTTCCCACTGTTAACCCTGGTTCCTGCCAGCCTAGCAGTTCAGAAGCATGCAAACACAAGTAGATAAATAGGTACCACTGTAAACATCAGGGAAGTAGAACAGTGTTTTCTTGCAGCCATGCCGGCCACGTGGCCATGGACTTGCACAACACTGGCTCTTTGGCTTGAAACAGAGATGAGCACCGCCCCTAGAGTCGGACATGACTAGCACACATGTGTGTTGCAGGTGGGGGGGGGGAGGAACATTTCCTGTTACCTTTTTACTCACCTAACGACCTCTATCATCACCTCTTTTCCCTCCCTGGCCTCTGCTTTCAGTCTCTTGAGGAAACTTCACAACAAAGACCTAAACAATAGAGCCAAATCATTGCATACAAATGCAGTGACTCATCCAACAGCCAATTAACACTGACTGTATAACTTATATTCCTTTATATATTAACTGTACACCTCATTCTGCTACTATATATCTGAAGAAGTGGACGTGTCCACAAAAGCTTACATTAAAATATAATAGTTAGTCTTTCAGGTGCTGCATATTTTTGTCTTTTGTTTTGTTTTGTTTGGATTTTTTGCCTGGAATTCTCGAACAGACTAACACAGCTACCTCTCACAAATCTACAAGAAGAGCTGTGGTTCCTAAGCTTGGGTCCCCAGACATTCTCGGACCACAGCTGCCCTAAATCCTGGCCAGCCCCGCTTGGGGTGACAGCTTCTGGGAGTTTTTGCTCAAGAACATCTGGGGACCCACCATGGCCCTGTGTGGTGAGGACTTCATCAGAACACAAGAACATCTTTGATGGAACAGGCCACAGCCCATCCAGTCCAGCGTTCTGTCTCACACAGCAGCTCACCATTTGCTTCAGGGTATTCCCAAGCAGATGTCTTCACCTGCTTACGACTCCCTGCAAATGGCATTTTGAGAGATATCCTGCCTCTCTCTCCAACCCGGAGGTTGTCCTTAGGCATCCCTAATGGTAGCCACTGGTACCCTTGTTCTCCATGAACTGGTCCAATCCTTTCTTAAAGCTGTCAAGGCTGACCGTGGTCCCCACTTCTTTTGGTAAGGAGTTCCACAGACCAGCGATCCTCTCGGTGAAAAAGTACTTTCTCTTATTTCTTTGAGATCTAGGCCCCAAAAGTTTCATGGAGTGCCCCCTAGTTCTAGTGTTGTGTGATAGGGGAAACATCTTTTCCTTATCTACTTTGTCCACACTGTGTATGATTTTATAAACTTGAATTAGGTGACCTCTTAGGCGCCGTCGTTCAAGAGTGAAGAGGCCCAGCTGTTGCAGCCTCAGATGATAAGGAAGGTGTTCCAGTCCCCTAATCATATTCATTCTGGTTGCCTTCCTCTGCAGTTTTTCCACGTTCATATTATCTTTCTGGAGGTATGGTGACCAGAACTGTACACAGTACTCCAGGTGAGGCCCCACCATAGATTTATAAAGAGGCCTAATGATACTTGCTGACTTATTTTCTATACCTTTTCTAATGATTTCAGATGGTTCCCCGGGCACATTTCCAGGGAGAGGTGGTGTCCCCTCCCAGGTGCCCCCTCATTCTCCCCGGGGTCTGCCTGTGTTGTATTTGTGTCCACACTTTCTCTCTTTCACTCCCTCTCTCTTTGTGAAATTAATCTGAGGTGGAGAGGCAGCATTATTTAAAGTGTGGCTACTATTGCAGATCATTGGGGAAGCGTAGATGACGGCCAAGTGGCACTTTGTGTTTTTAATATGCATTTTCTCTCTCTCCCCCCCCTCTCTTTTCTCCGGCAGTGCATTTTCGGGTGTGTAATTTACTGCCTTTTTTTCAAGGCCCGATTGGTATCATTTCTCCAGCAATGACAGCTTTTATTTGCTCCGAAATGAATGCTGTGAAATTTCCCAAGAAATAGCCAAACGCCGGCGACCGTCTTGCTGGTACAGAGTTTGGGGTATGTGCGTCGTTTTGCCCTCCCTCCCGGCCCCTGCTAGGAAAATCATCCAAAGCCTCCCACCCACCCACCACAACTGCCAGTCACCAAATTCATAGCTATATCCTAACACCCGCCGTCATCATAAATAGGCATTATTATGTAATCATCTTTATGGCCATTACAATGGGCCAGGAATGGGGGCACCCCCTTCGCATCATCTTTGCAGAGCTGCTCGCTCACTGCTTTCTCACCAATTTCCTTGCTGGATAATGTCAAGGATGATGTAGATCAAAACCTGGAAAAGAGATAATATGGCTTACAGTATTCCCAGGCGCTGTGGTCCATGGCTATGCTATGCAGGGGATACTACAGGGGTACCTTGTATAAAGGAATTAATTCGTTCCAAATGAAATTATGTTAAGCAAATTTTCCTTTATACAAATTTCCCATAGGAATGCATTGAAAACAGAGTAATCTCTAATCGTGACCATTTTTATGTTGTACGGATTTGCCCCATAGGCGATTCTGTTAAGCAAATTTCCCCTATCTCTGGAATTTTTTATGTTGTACAGATTTTATGTTACACAAACTGTTTGTTATACAAGGGTCCACTGTATTTGTTTTATTTAAAATATACTCTGCCTTTTTAAAAGGAACCAAGGCAGCTTATTTCAATAAAAGACAACATTAAGCTAACACAGGACATTAGCTAGATGAATGTAAACAATTTATATCACAATTTTTTTAACCCTGTTTTGGCCTGTCTTCATTTTTAATACAGTTGGAGAAGTTTAAAAAAGGAAGGGTCTGGGACTCTCTGAGAGATCCTGGAATCAGAAGCTTCATCAAAGAATTGCCTGATAGTTCAATGGATTAGGAATCTGGAGCCAGAGGTTGAGAGTTTGAGTCCCCACTGTGTCTCCTTTATGGGGGGGAGGCAGGACTCAGTGACCCATAAGGTCCCTTCCAGCTTTGCAGTTTTAAGATTAGTTTGATTCGGAGTTCAATCTGTTGTGACGTGGGTTTAGTGATTTCAGCAAGTGATTTCAGCTCTTTGACATAGCAGGCTGGAGACAGCTTCTTGTGTAACAGCTCTTTATTCAGGGAGAGAACAAGACTGGGGACTGGGGAGAGGGAGCTACATTTATAGGAGCGAGGACTGGCTAGGAAAAGATACATTTTGGAGGGAACAATTACAACCGATCACACAGCTGCCCTTTGGCAGAAACCAATAGGATTGAGGATCCAAATGCAGCAACTTGAATAAACCAATAGGCCTGTTCCCTTTGGAACAGGAACAGAAACCAATAGGATTGAGGATCCAAATGCAGAAACTTGAATAAACCAATAGGCCTGTTCCCTTTGGAACAGGAAGGCAGTTACTTCAACATAAGCAAGTACAGATAATAGGAATACAGCTCAATACACAACACAATCTACCTGAGTTACCCCAGTAACTGAGCTCAAAGTGGCTACCTGAGTTTTATTCTGATAGGCTCAAGTAGCCGGTTTAAGGTTAACTTGGCCTTCCATCCTTCCAGGGTCAGTAAAATGAGTACCCAGAAAAGGGGCAATATGTAGCCTGCATAAGTACCATATTTTCCCATGTACAAGACTATATTTTTTCCTTAAATTGTTAGACTAAAAATTCAGGACACGGAATTATACGCGGAAGCAAGCCAAGGAGAGAACTGTTGCGAAACGGCCCATAACTTGTCTCTGCAAACAGTTGTCTTATACACGGGGGCGTCTTATAGATGGGAAAATATGGTATATTAAAAACTAGAGAGTGCACTGTGGGACAGTACATAAGTTGGAACACCAAAATAACACAGTGCTGCAGTACACACACACTCTGTGTCTTCACATGGAAACTGACTCGATAAAATAACTCGAAAGTGTGAGGAAGGCATGATTAGTAACGCTCCGATCCCCCTTTTCCTCAAAATCAAAAACAAGATTTGCAAAAGCCTTCCGGTTTGCATGCGCATCATTTCACTTACATGGTGTGTGGGAGGTACCCCTAGATGTACTGCACATTGATTATGCAGTATGAGGCAGCAGTCTGGACGAATGTATTTGTATCTCTCCACGCTCCGCCTGATTCTTTTTCATTTTCCAATCCTTTCCTGCATCAGTAAAAAGCTCCTTGCCTGTATCGTGGTAAATCCGGAAGATACTACTTCTGAAATGCTGGCTGTTTCCGTGGAAGGAGACCTCTGCTCCTGGACTATCCCGCCTGAATGGGCAACTTGGTGGTCAGATTTTAGAATGCACCCTTTTGAAAGTTCTCGTCATACATCAGGAAAAGTGTGACGTTCACAGTTTCCCCCGTGGTGCACCAGAGCACTATTGTTTGCTTTTTAAGTTTGTGAAGCATTTAAAAGAGTGGTTCTCAACCTGTGGTTCCCCAGAGGTTCCTGGACTGCAACTCCCAGAAGTCTTCATCTCTAGCTGAGCTGGCTAGGATTTCTGGGAGTTGCAGTCCGGGAACATCTGGGGAACCACAGGTTGAGAACCACTGATTTAAAGCATAGAAGTCACAGTCTGGAGTGGAGAAGCCGAAGAATTGTTCTATATGTATGTCATAGAATCATAGAATAGCGGGGTCTGAAGGGGCCTACAACAAGGCCATCAAGTCTGACCCCCTGCTCTAGGCAGGAATACAAACCATGACTGGACACGTGTAATGGGTTCCTACCAAATTGTGAAAGCTCCAAACCCAGGTTAAGAAGACCCTACTCTAATGACAAGGCCTGTTTGGTGTTGGTCCCATTACCAGCGCACCTGCTCACGAGGTTTACATGTTTCCCTCCATTCAATGGGACTGGGGAGCATCTTTATTGTAAGAGCAATTGGTCATGTCAGTTGAATCCTAGCCACTGAGATGTTAGGGCCAAATGGGGTCATATCTTTGTAGTGGCCTTTCTCTTCAGGCAAGCTTTCCCTGAATGATGGACTACCTATTCCAGTGGTGGCGAACCTTTGGCACTCCAGATGTTTTGGACCACAACTCTCAGAATTCCAGGCCTGTATTGCCAATGACAAAGGACTGTGAGAGTTGTGATCCAAGGTTCACCATCACTAACCTATTATGTGTCTTCACAACTATAACAGAACACACAGACACAGACACAGACACATACATACATACATACATACATACATACATACATACATACATACATACATACATACATACATACATACATACATACATA
>JAHTLZ010000379.1:63157780-63172103 GCA_023846285.1 Phrynocephalus versicolor | reverse complement strand
ATACATACATACATACATACATACATACATACATACATACATACATATGATCAAATAGACTTTGTGTTTATAACCACTTATAACCTTGTGTGATTGCACTGACACTATGTTTTCAATGTTAGTTTCCATCCCTCATAACTTTTGCATGGTATTTTTACTCTCTCTTTAACTGCTCGCGTTCTCCTGTAGCTTAATGTAATGTTGTCTTTTAATGCCTTAAGATGCCCCTCAATTCCCTGTTCACAATACTTGAACATGTCTTAACTGGACTGGACTGTATGTTGTCCTTCATCACTGTAAGTCGCCTTGGGTCCTTTTCCAAGGAGAAAGGCAGGGTAAAAAAAATACTCTCAATAAATAAATAAATAGTGTCAGAGAGTTGGCTTACAGGGTCTGGGAAGGTGATACTATTGTCTCTGAGCCAGCTGTTTTGGGAGCTGGGTTCGAGAGGAACACCTCAGCAGGTGGACTGCAGGGGAAAACAACAGCTACCCAGGTGAAATGACAAGACCATCTTTTCAGTAGCTGGGCAGGTGGTAGAGTTGACTTGGCTGTTGCAGGGATCATCATCACTATTCTCGCAAAGGCTCATGCCTGCTGGATCATGACCTGTGCCGTATTGATATTCTAGGTCCTGTGTAGGAACTGGTGGTTGTGAGAGACTCTCAGTCTAAGCCATCAGGCCCTATACTCTGTTGTTGTTGTCTATCAAGTCACTTCCAACTTTTGGAAAGCCTATGAAACTGGGACCTCCAAAATGCCCTGCCATCAACAGCCCTGTGCAGATCTTGAAAACTCAAGGCTGTGGCTTCCTTACTGGGTCGATGCTTCCCACATTCAGCCTTCCTCTTGTCCTGCTTCTCATAGCATTGTGGTCTTTCCCAATGAGCCTGTTGTTTTCACAGTACAGTATATCTGAATATGATGGCCTCAGTTCAGCCCCTTTTCACTTTCTACAAAGAATTTAGAGTTGATCAGATTTAGAATCCACTTATTTGTACTTCCGGCACTCCATGGTACTATCTATAAATCGTTTCTCTAACACCACACTTTGAATGAATCAATTATTTTCTTGTCCAGTGCCTTCACATCTCCACGCAGTGGTGTTTTTAAATTGCTTTCATACTTGATTGTTTTAAGCCTAATGCATGTTTAATTGTTTTTAAATACAGTATTTATACGATGTTTCGAAATTACTTATTTTTCCTGCTGTGAGCCCCGTTGAATCCCTTATGGAGTGAAAGTTGTCATGTTAATAATTGAAATCAATCAATAATAAAATAGAGGTAAGAGTGGAAGTGCAGATGCTCATTGTGATGGTCCCTTTGGATGCCTCGCTTTGTAGAGTTTAGACATGCAAACTGGATTGAAGCATCTATGGAGGAGCAAGTCTTTTGTAAAGTGAATGGCTCTTCATTGCCAAAGGAGCCCAAACCCTTTCAAATACTTTGTGTCACCACAAGGCGAGCTTGTTCATGGAAAATCAGTTTTTCTCTCAGCTACTGGCTGATTGTAGCTAAACTCAAAGAGAACCAGTAATTGGGGAGGCAAGAGAATAGGGGTGATGATGAATGACATCACAGTCTTGCTGCTCAAAACTTCGCAGGGCTTCAACTCTAAAAGCCATGACTGCACTTTGGAACTATAGTGAGCTTTGTATCGGCGGTGGCGCCCAGAGATACATCTTTATTCTCCAGGATCATTTCCACATCCGTAATAGATTCCCTTCTGAATCCATCTTCTTCTTGACTTTGTGTTGTGCGTGTTGTGTCATTATATTCGTGACTGACTCTTCGTGACCCCTGGTATTCCCTGGTGGTCTCCCATCCAAGTACTAACCAGGGCTGACCTTGCTTAGCTTCCAAAATCAGGCGAGATCGGATCTGCGTAGTAGAACATAACTCTCCTGTTACAACAGCTCCACTGGCTGCCGATCCATTTCCAGGCAAAATTCAAAGGGCTGGTTCTAACCTAGAGAGCCTCCTGGAGTTTAGTTTAGTTCCTTGCTATCTAAAAGACCGTCTTTCCCTCAGTGATTCTGCCTGGCTGTTAAGATCACCAGGTGAGGCCTTTCTCTCAGTCCTACCACCTTCACTGCTGTGTTTACTTGGGGAGACAGGAGAGGACTTTCTATGTTGCTGCCACCAGACTTCGGAACTCCCTCCCACAGGAAGCCAGACTAACCTCATCTCTGCTGGGCGCCCACTTGCCAGACAAAGGTTCTCCTCGGGCAGACTTTTCCACAGTGACCGGCTGCCTGAGAGGGGGTTTGCACACATTATTGTACTCTGTAGCTTTTAAATACGTTTTAATGTTGATTTCTAACTGTTTCAATATAACACGTTTAATTTTTTAAAAATAACATTTGCACGCTTACTGCTTTTTATTTTTAAATATTATATTTTCTATGATATTGGGTCCGTTTAAGGAGAAAAGTGGGATTAAAAGTATTTTAAATACATATATAGAGGCAATAGTCTCCGTCTGGATGGATGATTGGTCTATTTACCTTCTGCCTTGTTGCAAGTGAAGTAATGGGACCAAGTGCATGCACCTACAAAGCCATTTCCTAGTCACTTTTGACTTTTCATGTGCTGATAAGAAGAGCCATGCTGGATCAGGCCAAAGGCCCATCTAGTCCAGCTTCCTCTATCTCATATTGGCCCCACCAGATGTGCCTGGGAGCGCACGAGACTAGATATATGTCTCCTGATACCACTCACTTGCATCTGGTCCTTGAAGTACCCCAGTTTTAAGCCTGGAGATGATACATCTCTATCATGGTTTGTAACCTGTGATGGAGTTTTCCTCCAGAAATCTGTCCAATCCGCTTTTGAAGGCATCCAGGGCAGATGCCATCACCGCCTCCTGTGGCAGGGAGTTCCACAGACTAACAACATGCTGGGTAAAAAAATATGTTCTTTTGTCTGTTCTCACTCTTCCAATCCTCAGTTTGAGGGGATGTCCCCTAGTTCTGGTATCCACTTCTTTGTACGTCTCAATCATATCCCCCCTCAGTTTCCTTTTTTCAGGCTAAAGAGCCCCCAATGTTTTAGCCTTTTCTCATAAGGGAGGTGCCCCAGCCCAGTAATCATTTTAGTCGCTCTCTTTTGGACCTTTCCAGCTCCACTATGTCTTTTTTGAGATGCGGTGACCAGAATTGTACACAATACTCCAGATGTGGCCTTACTATCGTTTTGTACAATGGCATTATAGTGTTGGCTGTTTTATTTCCAATCCCCTTTTTGATGATCCCTAGCATGGAATTGGCCTTCTTCACCGCTGCCACACACTGGGTAGATTTTTTTTGTACTTAAATGGCCTCGTGAGGGTTGGTTTGGGCTACACACACCAAAGTGTAGCACCGAAACATTGGAAATACAAAACCAAGTCCATCCGTTTCTTCAGAAGCGTCTTAAGAGACAGGCTGAATGACAGAACAGATTGCTGCCGTCTTGCTTAATGGAATGGATGACCCAGCTCTAGTGGAGAAGACCTACTTCCTTGGAGGGGTCACACAGAGACTGGAGGGCCCCTCGGATCTGAGCTTCTCTTGGCAAGGGACTGCCATGCTGCTGATATGGCTGATGTGGTGTTCTGAGCCTCCCTGCAAGGAGACAGCTGTGCCAGCAGGAGGGGTGATGCCCCTTGACGGCTGAGGAACCCCCTCACCTCCGCAGCTGTTGTGGGATGAGGGGAAAGACCAGGGCCCCACCTGTTTGGGGCAACAAGGTCAGGCTAAGTGGCATCTATGGAGGCTGCTTCCCATCTGTCACCTGGGAGGAGGCCAGCGGAGGAGCAGGCAACAGATGGGAGAGTGACGGGGCTGCAGGGAAGTGGGTCCCACAAACAAGGCCATTAACGATGTCCTAAAAGCTGAGAGGCAGGGCAGGGCAGGGGACAGTCACCTTCCTCACAGAGCTCAAAAGAGGAACAGGGGGACTTCCCAAGTCTTCCGTTCAGCATGGCTGCTAAATTTATTTATTTATTTATCCCCTGAAATGTGGCTCTCTCTCTCTCTCTCTCTCTCTCCACACACACACACACAACAACAACAACAACAACAGTTGTTGTTGTTGTTGTTGTTGTTGTTGTTGTTCAAATGGTCCACTGGAATTTGTGTCAGATCTATCATCTGCCGGTAGCAATGAACTGGTAGGATCATAAGCCTGAAAAAGTGATTGAAAATGAGCACGCAAAATTACTTTGGAACTTCTGAATACAGACAAGACAGGGTTTTGAAGCATAATACCTCAGATATTACAATTGTGAAGAAGAAAAAAGTGTGGATCGATGTTGCTATACCAGGTGATAGTAGAGTTACCGAGAAACAACTTGAAAAAATTGGCAGATATCAGGATCTGAAAATTGAACTTCAGAGACTCCAGCATAAACTGGTACAGGTAGTCCCAGTGGTAATCGGCACGCTGGGTGTGGTGCCTAAAGAGCTAAGCAAGTCTTTAGAAGAAATTGGAGCTGACAAAGTCACCATCAGTCAACTGCAGAAAGCCGCCTTACTGGGATCTGCTTGCTTAATTCGCCAATACATCACATAGTCCTAATCGCTTGGGAAGCGTTTGACTAGTGATTTGTACTACAAAATCCAGCATAGTTAGCTGGGTAGTATAATAATAATAATAATAATAATAATAATAATAATAATAATAATAATAATAATAATAATAATAATAATAATAATAATAATAATAATAATAATAATAATAAATTGGCCAGAATGAGGGACTAGAATGTTCAAGGTCTTGATTCACTTTCCCTTTGTGTCATGAAATGTGAAACCATTGAAGGAAAGACGGGATGCAAATAGGACTTAACGAACAGGAAATGCAATAAAATATAATCCTGTGGAAAGTTAAGGTTGTGCTTTGGGCACATCATGTGAAGGCAAGTGTGGTGAAAATGTACAGAGCCCCCAGTTGTTTCACGGACCATTGGCCTGTAGGTGGCTTCTTTTTATTCTCGCTGCCACCATTCAGGTTTACCCAGCTGAAATAACTGAGTCCCAGTCAAGTTGTAACATTAATAAAGTGAAACTAAGCTTATTGAATTTAACAAGCTGTTTCAGTTCCAGGTTTCCTTGCGCCCCTTAATTGAAAGTTCCTCAAAGCAGTTTTTTTTTTTTTGCCTCAGGCTGGAATATCTTATAAATGGGGGCACACTGCTACTTTTGTGTCCCAGTTGATCAGTGAGGCTACAAAATAGAACAGGCTGAACTGTGCTTTCATCATTATAAGGCTAATTACACTGGTGACAATGAGGCCTGTAATAAGACTTCCTGGGGTAGGAACTGGCAAGCCACCCCAGTATCCCTGTCAAGAACATTCCATGGACAGAAACAAAAGGCTAAAAGATATGACGCTGGAAGATGAGCCCCTCAGGTCGGAAGGCGTCCAACATGCTACTGAGGAAGAGCGGAGGACAAGTACAAGTAACTCCAGAGCTAATGAAGTGGCTGGGCCAAAGTCGAAAGGACGCTCAGTTGCAGATGTGCCTGGAAGAGAAAGGAAAGTCCAATGCTGCAAAGAAATATATTGCATAGGAACCTGGAATGTGAGATCTATGGACCAGGGTAAGCTGGATGTGGTCAAACGTGAGATGGAAAGAATAAACATTGACATTTTCTGCATCAGCGAACTTAAATGGACAGGAATGGGTGAATTCAGTTCAGGTGACTATCACATCTACTACTGTGGACAAGAATCCCATAGAAGAAATGGAGTAGCCCTCATAGTCAACAAAAGAGTGGGAAAAGCAGTGCTGGGATACAACCTAAAAATGATAGAATGATTTCGGTACGATTCCAAGGCAGTCCTTTCAACATCACAGTAATCCAAGTTTATGCACCAACTACTGGTGCTGAAGAGTCTGAGACTGACCAATTTTATGAAGACTTACAACAACTTCTAGAACTGACACCAAAGAAAGATGTTCTTCTCATCATGGGGGATTGGAATGCTAAAGTAGGGAGTCAAGTGATAAAAGGAATAACTGGCAAGTTTGGCCTTGGAGTTCCAAATGAAGCAGGGCAAAGGCTAATTGAGTTTTGTCAAGAGAATAAGCTGGCCATTGCAAACACTCTTTTCCAACAACACAAAAGGCGACTCTACACATGGACATCACCAGATGGACAATACCGGAATCAGATTGATTATGTTCTCTGCAGCCAAAGATGGAGGAACTCTATACAGTCAGCAAAAACAAGACCGGTTGCTGACTGTGGCTCAAAACATCAGCTTCTTATTTCAAAATTCAAACTTAAGCTGAAGAAAGTAGGGAAGACCACTGGACCAGTCAGGTATAATCTAAGTCAAATCCCTTATGAATACACAGTGGAAGTGAAGAATAGATTTAAGGAACTAGATTTGGTGGACAGAACACCTGAAGAACTATGGATGGAGGCTTGTAACATTGTACAGGAGGCTGCAATGAAAAATATTCCAAAGAAAAGAAAATGCAAGAAAGCAAAGTGGTTGTCCAACGAGGCCCTACAAATAGCGGAGGAGAGAAGGGACGCAAAATGCAAGGGAGCAAGGGAAAGATACAGAAAACTGAATGCAGACTTCCAAAGAATAGCAAGGAGAGACAGGACGGCCTTCTTGAACGAACAGTGCAAAGAAATAGAGGAAAACAAAAGAAAAGGAAAAACCAGAGATCTATTCAAGAAAACTGGAGATATTAAAGGGGCATTTCGTGCAAAGATGGATATGATAAAGGACAAAAATGGTAGGGACCTAACTTAAGCAGAAAAGATCAAGAAGAGATGGCAAGAATATACAGAGGAATTATATCAGAAAGATCTGGATGTCCCTGAGAACCAAGATAGTGTAGTTGCTGACCTGGAGCCAGACATCCTGGAAAGTGAAGTCAAGTGGGCATTAGAAAGCATTGCAAACAACAAGGCCAGTGGAGGTGACGGCATTCCAATTGAACTCTTTAAAATCTTAAAATAGGATGCTGTAAAGGTACTACACGCGATATGCCAGCAAATTTGGAAAACCCAGCAGTGGTCAGAGGACTGGAAAATTTCGGTTTACATCCCAATCCCAAAGAAAGGCAACACCAAAGAATGCTCCAACTATTGCACAATTGCACTCATTTCACACGCTAGCAAGGTTATGGTCAAAATTGTACAAGGGAGGCTTCAGCAGTATGTGGACAGAGAAATTCCAGAAGTGCAAGCTGGATTTCTAAGGGACAGAGGAACTAGAGATCAAATCGCCAACATGTGCTGGATTATGGAGAAAGCCAGAGAGTTCCAGAAAAACATCAACTACTGTTTCATCGACTATGCCAAAGCCTTTGATTGTGTGGACCACAACAAACTTTGGCAAGTTCTTAAAGGAAAGGGAGTGCCTGACTACCTTATCTGTCTCTTAAGAAATCTATATGTGGGACAAGCAGCAACGGTCAGAACTGGATATGGAACAACTGACTGGTTTAAAATTGGGAAAGGAGTACGACAAGGCTGTATACTGTCACCTTGCTTATTTAACTTATATGCAGAGTACATCATGCGAAAGGCAGGTCTGGATGAATCACAAGCCGGAATTAAGATTGCCGGAAGAAATATCAACAACCTCAGATATGCAGATGATACTACTATGATAGCAGAAAGTGAGGAGGAATTAAAGAACCTCTTAATGAGGGTGAAAGAGGAGAGTGAAAAAAATGGGCTGAAGCTCAACATCAAAAAAACTAAGATCATGGCCACCAGTCCCATCACCTCCTGGCAAATAGAAGGGGAAGAAATGGAGGCAATGACAGAGTTTATTTTCTTGGGCTCCTTGATCACTGCAGCTGGCGACTGCAGCAACGAAATAAAAAGACGCCTGCTTCTTGGGAGGAAAGCAATGGCAAACCTAGATAGCATCCTAAAGAGCAGAGACATCACTTTGCCAACTAAGGTCAGGATAGTCAAAGCTATGGTTTTTCCAGTAGTGATGTATGGAAGTGAGAGCTGGACTATAACGAAGGCTGATCGCCGCAGAATCGATGCTTTTGAGCTGTGGTGCTAGAGGAGAGTCTTGAGAGTCCCCTGGACTGTAAGGAGATCAAACCTATCCATCCTGAAAGAAATCAACCCTGGATGTTCACTGGAAGGACAGATTTTGAAGCTGAGGCTGCAGTACTTTGGCAACCTCATGAGGAGAGAGGAGCCCTTGGAAAAGTCCCTGATGTTGGGAAAGATGGAAGGCAAAAGGAAAAGAGGACGGCAGAGAATGAGATGGTTGGACGGTGTCATCGATGCAACCAGTATGGATTTGACCAAACTCCGGGAGGCAGTGGAAGATAGGAAGGCCTGGCAAGCTCTGGTCCATGGGGTCACGAAGAGTCGGACACGACTCAACAACTTAACAACAAGAACAAAGCAGTTGACGCTCAAATTCTGTCCTTTTACTATTTTCAAACCTCTCCCATCTGTCTCCCTTAACTTTTTCTTAACCTGATCTGTTCTTAACCTTATCTAACTCATATGTCCCTCAGGCTGAGTCTTTTAAACCTGTGGGCTCTGCCTGCAAACTCCCCCCATTGGTTCACAGCATTAACCCTTTATGTCCTCCTGCACAAACATATTTGAATATGAAGAGGGTAAACACCACAGCAAGGTTCTGTGGGAAAAGACAATAATGTTGGGAAAAGGTGAAGGCAGCAGGAAAAGAGGAATGCAGAAAATGAGATGGATCAACCTGATAAAGGAAGCCACAGCCTTGAGTTTGCAAGACCTGAGCAGGGCTGTTAATGACAGGAATTTTGGGAAGGCCATTCATTCATAGGGTTGTTGTTAAATTAAAAGTGAACTGACATTTATAACAGCTAAGTGGAAGAGTGTGTTTACTCTGTGTATGCCTCCCCTACCTGAAAGGACTTTGATTGGCTCCATAACTGTGCCTCTGTTTTGCATATCCTCTCTCCAAGATATCCTTATGGATTCATTGATGGATCTCGGGCTAGCAAATCCTTCCTTCCCCTCAGTGCCCTTCGTTTTTTGTTCCAGATTCGTGAGACATATTTTCGTACGACTACATTTTTGAAAGGATGGCATACTGAAGAGGGAACAGGCTTGTCTTCCATGGCTTCAGAGACTAGGACTTGGGGCAATGCTTTCAAACTGCAGGAAAAGAGATTCCACTTGAACATTAGGAAGAACTTCATGACGGTTCGAGCTGTTCAGCAGTGGAATAATATGCTGCTACAGAGGAGGGTGGTGGAGTCTCCTTCTTTGGAGGTTTTTAAGCAGAGGCTGGATGGCCACCTGTCAGAAATACTGGGATGGGGGTTCCTGCATGGCAGGGGGTTGGACTGGATGGCCCTTGAGGTCTCTTCCAACTCTCTGATTTTATGATTCTATGACTCTATGATTCATTTCAACTGTTTTAATATTGTAAGATGCCTCTTCTAATTCCCTGTTCTTAACTTGAATATGTTTTATTTGTTCTGGTCTGTATATCGTTGCTCATTATTGTAAGCCGCCTTTGGTTCTTTTCCAAGGAAAAAGGCGAGGTACAAATGTTCTAACTCAATCAATAAAAATAAACTGATTCACTAAAAGCCATTTGAAACAAATAAATCACTTGGAAATACTGCAGTGTTTTGCAGATACTCCGGGCTGCCAGAGTGATGACCAAGTGGTCCTTTTCCAAGGAGAAAGGCAAGGTAAAAATACTCTAAAATAAAATAAATAAAAATAAGTTGGCCTTACAGCAAGTCAAGACTGAGTTATCTCCGGAAGCAAAAATGATGACATTCATTTTGTCCTACTTTGGGGACATCGTGCGAAGACAGGATTCTCTGGAAAAGACAACAATGCTGCAGAAAGTGGAAGGCAGGAGGGAATGAGGAAGACCAAACACAAGATGGATCAACTCCCTAAAGAAGTCACAGAGCTGAATTTGCAAGACCTGAGCAGGGCAGCTGAGGGCATTTTGGAGAAAGCTCCTTCAGAGGGTTGCCATAAATTAGATGCAATTTAAATATTTGGAATAGAAATTCTAAATTAACAATGGTGACATCATATGAAGAAAATCTGTATAAAATGTTTTATAGATGGCGTTTTCCACCTGCTAAGTTAGCTAAAATGTTCACAAACGTGTCTAGCAAATGTTGGAAATGTGCACAAGAAACAGAGACATGTGATAAAGTGAAAAAATATTGGATTAATATGCATACTGGCCTTATTCGAATGATAAAAATACATGTAGAACTGTTTTTACTAGGCATATTACGAGAAAATTTAGATAAACAAAATACTTATCTAGTAGTGCACATTCTGACAGCGGGGAAGATAGTTTGGGCACAACATTGGAAAAATTAAGAGACACTAACAGATGAAATGATTATTAAGAAAAATTTGGAATGTGCAGAGATGGACAGACTGACAATGAAAATCAAGGAAAAAGACAACTCACAATATTACCAAGAATGGAATCTGTTTTTATCAATGGCTAGAAAAAAGAAACAAAGAATAAGAGTAAGCTGGTTGTAACATAATGACTGAGCTGCCTAGATGCCCTAAGCACATTCAATCTCGCTTGACTTCGGAAGCTAAGCAGGGTCGGCCCTGGTTAGTACTTGGATGGGAGACCACCAGGGAATACCAGGTGCTGTAGGCGCCTGGAGTAGGAACTGGCAAGCTACTCCAGTATTCCTGCCAAGAAAACTCCATGGACACGGAGTCACAAAAAGTCAGTAATGACTGTAACGACACAACACACACACACAAACACACACACACACACACCATAATGACTGAAATCCATGTAACAATATGTGTAAAAATATCACATATATTTCCTGTAGAAAATGAATAACATATACAGTGGACCCTTGTATAACAAACAGCTTGTATAACATAAAATTTGTACAACATAAAAATTCTGGAGATAGGGGAAATTTGCTTATGGGGAAAATCCATACAACATAAAAATGGGATCACTCCGTTTTCAATGCATTCCTATGGGAAATTTGTATAAAGGAAAATCTGCTTGACATAATTTCATTTGGAATGAATTAATTCCTTTATACAAGGTACCACTGTAGTATTAAAAATTAGATGCACTTTGATAGCACATAATGACAAAATGACTAGAATCCTGCATTATGTGAGCGTGTGGGAACAATCATGCAAGAGACGGGAGACATTTTTTGCCTGCCTGTTGCACACCGGTCTGCCTTCTCCTTGAACAATCAGTGGTGCAACTCCCAGGAGGCAAACTGCAAGAACCCCTGGTGTGACTATGCTCAGAGACAGTGTAGAACAGGATGTTGGTCAATGCTGCACATACAACAGAGATGTTGCACTAAAGGCACTCTCCCAGGGATGCACAAGACTCCATTTGCAGGAAGGCATCTGAACATTGGCACTTATTAGGTGGCCCGTGGGGAAAAAGCTGAAAGGGCCCATCTCCTTTTAAAATAAGCACTTGCACACTCCCCTGCATCTGACCCTGGAAGTACCCCAGTTTTAAGCCTGCCAATGACACATCTTCCTCATGGTTTGTAACCTGTGATGGACTTTTCCTTCAGGAATCTGTCCCTTATGAGGAAAGGCTAAAACATTTGGGGCTCTTTAGTCTGGAAAAAAGGCGCCTGAGGGGGATATGATTGGGACGTACAAAATAATGTAGGGCATGAGTAAAGTGGATAGAGGGATGCTCTTCTCCCTCTCACAAAATACCAGAACTAGGGGGCATACACTCAAATTGAGGGCTGGGAGAGTAAGAACAGACAAAAGAATTTTTTTTTTCATCCAGCACGTTGTTAGTCTGTGGAATTCCCTGCCACAGGATGTGGGGATGGCATCTGGCCTGGATGCCTTCCAAAGGGGGTTGGACAGATTCCTGGAGGAAAAGTCCATCACAGGTTACAAATCATGAGGGAGATGTGTCATCTCCAGGCTTAAAACTGGGGCACTTCAAGGGCCAGATGCAGGGGAGTGGTATCAGGAGACAGAGATCTAGTCTCATGCGCTCCCAAACGCATCTGGTGGGGCCACTGTGAGATACAGGAAGCTGGACTAGATGGGCCTTTGGCCTGATCCAGCAGGACTCTTCTTATGTTCTTATGGTCTTATGTAAAGAGGTGGGGATGGTGCACCATTTCCTCCGTAGGCCATCATCAACAGTGCAGCCATAAACGCACACCTACCGCTGACCTGTGGACTGGCGCCCGCCCTTTGATCAATTGTGCCTTTGCTCCGCTGCACAGAGCTGGCATTTACAATGCCACAGCAGAGATGGAATTTTCCAGCCTCGCTGGCGTGGGCGATGCCAGGGTGCGGGCTGTTAATTTTATTTACAAACAGGCAGGCGGGCAGGCGCAGGGCAGATGAGTAATCAGGACTGTGGGCCCATAATGTTAATTATCACAATGTAATTAAAAGCACATAAAAAGCCTCACACTTCATTAAATTAACTTCCCGGCGTGGTGCAATCGCAGAAGAAGGTGGCAGTTTAACCCACCACGTGCTGTGGTGGAGAAGCAGGTATGATCAGAATCCCAGGACAAGGAAAAGAGGCGATGGGAGAGCTCCATAGGTTGCTGGCTGGATAGTTCAGTGGTTTAGGGATCTGGCTGGGGAGCCAGAGGTTGGGAGTTCAATTCCCCACTGGGCCTCCTGGGAGAAGAGCCAGCCTGGGTGGCCTTGGGTAAGCTGCACAGTTCCAGAGCACCCCTGAAAGAAGGGAATGGAAAACCAGTGTTCTGAGTATTCTAGAATCGTAGAATCATAGAATCAATGAGTTGGAAGAGACCCCAAGGGCCAACTAGTCCAGTGGTTCTCAACCTGTGGTTCCCCAGATGTTCCTGGACTGCAACTCCCAGAAGTTTGCATCACTAGCTGAGCTGGCAGCATTTCTGGGAGTTGCAGTCCAGGAACATCTGGGGAACCACAGGTTGAGAACCACTGAACTAGTCTAACCCCCTGCCATTCAGGAACCACAGTACCACCAAAAGATGACCATCCAGCCTCTGCTTAAAAACCTCCAAAGGAGGAGACTCCACCACCCTCCTTTGTGGCAGCAGATTCCATTGCTGAACAGCACTAACCATCAGGAAGTTCTTCCTGATGTTCAAATGGGATCTCTTTTCCTAGAGTTTGAGACCATTGCCCCGAGTCCTAGTCTTCGAAGCCATGGAAAATAACCAGTCCCTTCTTCAATGTGACATCCTTTCAAATATTTAAACATAGTTATCATATCCCCTCTCAGCCTTCATTTTGAAAGGCTAAACATTCCCAGCTCCCTAAGCCATTCCTCTTCCAGACACTCAATCACCCTGGTTGCCCTCCTCTGCACCCACTCGAGGTTGTCAACATCTTTTTTAAATTGAGGTGCACAGAACTGGACACAGGACTCCAGGTGGGGTCTGACCACAGCAGAACAGAGTGGTACTATCACTTCCCTTGATCTTGACTATGCTTCTGTTGATGCAACCAAGAATCACATTGGCTTTCTTGGCCACCGCATCACACTGCTGACTCATGTTCAATTTGTGGTCCACCCAGACTCCCAGATCCCTTTCACAGGTACTATTTTCCAGACAGGTGTCTCCCATCTTATATCTGTGCAATTCATTCTTTTTACCTAGATGCACCGCCCTACATTTCCCTCTGTTGAAACCCATTCCATTAGCTTTGGCCCAGTATTCTCCCTGGAAAACCCAGAGAAGCGTCACCACAAGTCAGAACTGACTTGATGGCACATGATGATGATGATGACGACGATGACAACGACAGCGATGATGACAGTGACGATGATGATGATGATGATGATGACAACGATGATGACAACTATAACAACAACGACATCAGTAGGAAAGTGCAGTGAATCAGATCACTGGTCCATCAAACTCAACATTGCTAACTCTGTCAATAATGGCTCTTTCAATGGCTCTTTCTTGAACTCTGTTGAGATTCCAAGCAGCATCCATTCTTTACAATCATATAATCATCGTAGGGTTGGAAGGGACCTTGGAGATCTTTTAGTCCAAACTCCTGCCCAAGGCAGGAGAACTCATACCACCCCAAACAGGTGGTTGTCCCACCTGGAGATGCAGGGAGTTAAACCTGGGATGTTCCGAATGCAAAAGGGAGGTGTTGTATATTTCAGCGATAGCCTTTCCCCAAGTCAGTTAACGGATCCCATTTTTTTAAAAAGTTGCTCCAGAACAGAGAATCCGAACTGAACAATTCAAATAGCAAGGAAAGGGATTTCGTTAGGACGACTTTCAGGACACTACAAGTTGTTTGACTGTGGCAGCAGTGTGTGTGTGTGTGTGTGTGTGTGTGTGTGTGTGTGTGTGTGTGTGT
>JAHTLZ010000379.1:63136155-63154776 GCA_023846285.1 Phrynocephalus versicolor | reverse complement strand
TTAAGTCGCGCTACTCTTAAGTTGGGGTACCTATCTAAAAAATTAAAAAATAAGTTAAAAAAACAAAAAATGTATTTGTAAGTCAAGCAGACCATATCTAAAATTTGTAAGGCGGCAGTTAAAATGCCAACAGTTTTCTGCTCTTAAATCGAATTGCTCTTAAGTTGAGCTGCTCTTAAGTCAGGGCACCACTGTATTTTTACCCCACCTTTCTCCATGGAAAAGGACCCAAGGCAGCTTCTGACATGACGACCTCACGAATCAGTGACGTCCAAGCAACTTGTCATTAACGGCCCATTTAAGCTCTTGAATAACCGAACACTTAGAGTTGGTCCATCCCGTATCTGGTTTTTCCTCCTTTCCTGCTCCCTTCCACTTCTGGCAGCATCGATGTCATTCCACAGAATCACACTAGAATGGAGTTAGAAGGGCCAAGCCCTCGTTAAAGTCAGGAACCCAAGCCAAAGCAGATCTGAAAGATGGCTGTCAAGTGTCCTCTTCAATGCCACCAGCATTGGAGGGCTCACCATCTCCTGAGGTTATTTGTTCTGTTGTTGTATGGCTCTAACAGTTAAGAGTTTCCCCCCTGATATTCAAAAGCAAAAGCAAAGCAAAGTGTTCTGCTTATATACCGCCCCATACCACTTTAAGTAGTCTCTGGGCGGTTTACAAATTTAATTACAGTGTGCAGGCTACACATTGCCCCCCCAGCAAGCTGGGTACTCATTTTACCGACCTCGGAAGGATGGAAGGCTGAGTGAACCTTGAGCCTGCTACTGGGGATTGAACCCCAGGTCGTGAGCACACAGTCTAAATCTGGCTTCCTGTCGCTATAGTGCACTTCTGTATTTTGTGCCCGGCACTCTGGAATGATCACTTCCCCAGTAAACCATGTCTTCTGGTGATATATCCAAAGTAATCATTTTAGCTCTCTGTTGGGAGTTCATGCTTCATTTGATCTGGCACCTAGTATCTGATCTATTTGTCTTTCTTGTTCTCCATGGTATCTGTAAAGCTCTCTTCCAGTGGCACATTTCAGATAAACTGATCTTTCCCCCCTGTCAGTTCTCCTCAGGGCCCAGCTGTTACAGCTGAAACTAGTAACGAGAAATAGCATAGAATGGATAATCTTCTGCTTTTTCCAGCGTGGCTGTGTTTTCCAGGGAGTCTTGACTTTTAATGATGTGCTAATATTTAATATTTAATATTTACCCCCAGACACCTTTCATTGCACCTCATTATTGCCCCCCAATATTTATTTATTTATTTATTTACAATATTTTTTTAGCCAGCCCACTACCAAGAAGTCTCTGGGTGGCTAAAATAGTCTGTATTTTGTTCTAGCAACTCTTTGCAAATAAGGCAACTCTTTCACAACTTTCCTCTCATGCCATTTGCTTGACTACTGCAACACACTCTACATGGGGCTTCCCTTGAAGCATTTTCAGAAGGTCTACAGTGAAGTGGCCAGATTCTTGGGCTGAGGAAATTCACCCACGCCAATTCTGGTCTGCTTGCTTTATCAGTCCACTTCCACATGGGGCTCAAAGACCTCGCTACCAGTCAGAAAATCTTCGTCTAAGTTCTGCTGCCCATCTTACTTGGTCTTCCCAGGTCTCAAACCTGTAGGGGCTGATACGAAGCAAAGCTCATAAGACATTGACATAGTGTTGCACTTCATGTGTACCACTGTAGTGGTTTCCACTATGGGCAGTATAAAAAATCACCAAATCAAGTGAATCAATTGATAAATCTTGTGAAAAGCCAGTTAGTATCATTTATTATAGAATCGCAGAAGAGTATCATAGAATCAGGACGTTGGAAGGTGCCTAAAAGGCCACTGAGTCCAATCCCCTACTCAAGGCAAGAATATAAATCAAAGGATATCTGCCAGGTGGTTGTCTAAATTTCCCCTTGAATGCCTCCAGAGTTGGAGCATCACCCCCTCTGGAGGTAATGGGTTCCATTGTTGTAAAGCAAAGCAGAGTGATCTGCTTATATACCACCCCATACCACTTCAAGTAGTTTCTGGACTGTTTACAGTTTGATTACAGTATGCAGGCTACACATTGCTGCTGCCCCGCTCCCCCCAGCAAGCTGGGTATTCATTTTACCAACCTTGGAAGGATGGAAGGGTGAGTCGACCTTGAGCCGGCTACCTGGGATTGAACCCCGGGTCATGAGCACAGTTCTAGCTGCAGTACAGGCATTTAACCACTGAGACACGAGGCTCAGAGGTGGGTTTTTCTTTTGCTTTTAATAAATAAATAAGCTACATGCACAGCTAGGTTCCAAGCAACTGGACTTCAAGTCTGAAACGTTTTGCTGCTCATCCAAGTAGCTTTGGCAGTCTGAGGAAAGTTGAGGCAAGGCTTCCAAGCTATACTTCACCTTGGTTTCACACCACCCTGGTCCGAACAGGCTCGTTAGGTGGAAAGTGCCTAATTAGGCTGATAAGGCTGAATACACTTGTAAGATTGCAATCCCCTTTTTGACTGACCAGAAGCATCGCTGTCTTGTCTGGGTTTAGTTTTGATTTGTTCTTCCTCACCCACTGATCTCAAGTCGAAATAGCTTCCTTGTAGTCTGGAGGTGACAAGAGGTAGAGGTGACACTTTACCCCGAAACTCCAAATAATTCCCCCCAGTGGTTTCATATAAATGTTAAATGACATAGGAGATAGAACAGAACCCTGAGGGACCCCACAGGTCCATGGTCGTGGTATTGAACATGAGTCCCCTAACACCACTTTTCTGCATTCTCTCCTATAGGAAGGACTGAAGCCACTGTAGGCCACTGCCCTCCGAGACCCATTTCAGAGAGACAAGTCAGGAGGATGCTGTGGTCAATACTGTCAAAAGCAGTTGAAAGGTCCAGTAAAATTAAAATGGACACAGACCCCCTATCCATTTCCTGGCGTAAAATGAGAACAAGAACTGGCTTGTTAGCAAGTCGGAATTACAGCACGACGCTCAAGCCCGTGAGCTCATCTGTCAAGCTTCCAGGCCAGCCTCTCATTATCAGCTTTGTCTACCTTGCAAGGCTGTTTCTTGTGGTTTAAGGATCTTCGGGGAGCAGTGGTTCAACAGCAGCACTGCGCCCAAAACTCGGCTTAGGACCTGGGGTTAGGGTTAGGGTTAAGGTTAGTAACCCTAAGTCATTTACCCAGGAATAGGATGTTAGGGTATTTGTACACGACCCCTAAACTCCACCGCAAATAGCTCCCAGCTCCGGAGCTTAAAATTGTTTCCCCACCAGCTCCGGAGTTTACAGAAAATTAAGTGCGACCACGCCCACCTAACCTGCTCTCCGGGGGTGAAAATCCCTGGTGCGGATTTAAAGGACTGAGTGTCGGGCTCTCCTCGCTTCTGTTTGTTGTCCCCCCCCCCCCCCCCCTTTAAGAGACAGGAATCGACGACGGGGCTGGGGGCGGCTTCGACCGGCAGAGGAAGGTGAGCCTGCCTTTTTTCCTCTCTTTTTTTCTCCCTCCCCTCACGCAGACAGGAGCAAGGAAGTGCGGAGGGGTGGGGACGCAGGAAGAGCAACGAACCCCCAAGATGTCTGGTCCGAATTTAAGTGGCCAGCGGATCTTAGGTGTCATGTGAAAAGGCCCTTAGATACCGGCTGGTAATTGTTCAGTACCGTTGGATCTAAAGGGCTTTTTTAACGGTGGTTTTACTATTGCCTCCTTCAAGCACGCCAGAATCCTGCCCTGTTGCAAGGAGGCATTCACTGCTCTTCCTAACCAATCTGCCAGACGCTTCTTGGCAGCTTTTATGAGCAAGAAAGGGCAAGACTCCAAGAGGCAAGTGGTGGCCCTGATCTCTCCAGGGGTCCTTACCTCATCGTCAGGTTGTAGGAGCTGAAAGTCATCCGTTAATACAGGGCAGGCAAGGAGGGCAGTTTTATTTATAGGCTCCTGAACAATAACAGCATCCAGGTCAGCCCAGATCTGTACAATTTTGGCTGTAAGGTGTTGTACAAATTATTTGTAGCAAGTTACAGAGTGATCTGTGTTATCTTCCCAGAGTAGCTATTTTGCTAGATGGTTGTGGAATATAAATCTAAACAAACAAACAAACAAACAAACAAACAAACAAACAAATATAAATCCACCCATGTGTTAACATGTAGCAGACTCTTGACTATTTGGAAAAGCCGAAGCAATGGTGGTAGAGAAAAATGATTTTTTTTGCTGCTTTCACTGCCTTGGAATAAGCTTTACACTAGCCTTTCACTGTTTCTTTATCTGTTTCACTCTGGGTTTTCTGCCAATGCCTTTCAGCTCTACGGACTACCCTTTTCATATCTGCCAGTTCCCCAGTAAACCAAGCCGCCAGTTTGGCTGTACTTCAAGGAAAGAGACAATCAGGTCAATGGCTTTGCTCATTTCCCCATGCCGAGAGAATTCCTGTCTTGTCTCTGGCTCCAAGGAACTGGGGGATGTGACATCTAGTAAGAGGGATGGAGTTGCGATATAGACTATTTGCCACTCCACCACCCTGCTCCCCTGGTCTTGCCTGTTGTTCTACAGAGAAACCCGGAGGACAGAGGTGAGTGAGGTTGACATCCTGAGACTCATCCAGCCAAGTCTCTGGGATGCATGTGAGATCAGCACCTGCTTGCAGGATCAGGTCCTGGATGATTGTTGATTTCCCATTCAATGAACTAGGCTTTTTGCTGCAGATACCCATGGTGTGTGTGTGTGCGCGCGCACATGCGTGTGTCAATTGCAGGGTCAGTGATGTGACAGCTGTCTGGGGAAATGGAGGAAAAGCACTCCTATGATTGCCATTTGGCATGTGATAAATCAAAGAGGAGGCTGGCTGATGTAATAAAGCAGCAGCCATTGTCATGTTAAGTAATTTGCATTTGCATTTCAAGGATTTGCTATATGGAGCCGTTATTTGTAGTTCTTCTGAAATTGCTCCCCCCCCCCTTCATCCCTTGCCTGGGCTCCACAAAACACCTTGCCATGGGGGGGGGCAAAAAATATTTTAGCGTTTTGTATGCTTTGATGCACATGTGGAAAGATAAGCCACATCCTGATATTATAAATAAACAAACAAATAAATATGGTCCCTTGTAGAATCCTGAAACAGGAGAAGTGAAATACCTCAATGTGAAAAATATGTTTGTTTGTTTTCCCTCCATGGACCACCTGAATTCTGACATTCCTGTGTATTTACATTTTATAGATTCTCTGTCATGGAATTAATTATCAGTTCTATTTCTATTGAGACAGGATTCTTGATTTCCCTGTTATATTGGTTTTCTTACACAGGGGTTAGAATAAGCACAAGATGTTTGAAGGGCCAAATTTGTGCTTCCAGAAAAATGTCCATTTAAAAGAAAATTAATCTCTCTCTCTCTCTCTCTGTGTGTGTGTGTGTGTGTGTGAGAGAGAGAGCACTCTAATTAGAGATATATTTCTTGATTTTTTTTATAATGCAGCAAGCATACTGCAAAGACCAAACAATTTTGAGAATTTTAGTGGATGCTACAGAGAATTTTTAGGAAAACTTACAAAGAAATGTAGACACAGATTTTTCTTCTTGTTTCATAATACAGAAACTGAAGGGATAAACTAGAAGCACCATCTCATACTAGACTTTTGAATGGAATTGTGGTAGTGCTCTCAAGTTGCAAGATGGTCAGAAAATCTTTTTCAAAAGGTTAGTTCAATTTCTTTAAACTTCCAGGAACTTAGAAAAGTTTTTTTTCGGAATGGTAACTCTCAGAATCTCTCTCTCCATGCCTCCTCAAACCTACACATGGCTGGGAGCTGGAATCCAAAAAAAGAGGGAGAAAACAGTTTAAGCTCTCAAAAATACTACTCATCGGTAAAAATAAAAGGGAATCAAATCAGGGAAAGGCTGCTGACTCGAAGCCCTGCTTGAAGCATAACCAGCATCATCTTCCGGAATCAGACCCCAGTTGGAGAAAAGCTACTGGTAGAGAGGTAGAGTCTTGTGGCACCATGGTTAAACTGCAACACTGCAGTGGAGCCTCTGCTCGTGGCCTGAGTTTGATCCCAATGGGCTCAGGTAGCTGGCTCAAAGTTCACTCAGACTTCCATCCTTGGCAAACTGAGTCTTTGGATGTAGGGGGTGCAAAGCACATCAGGTGTACCCATGAGGCTGCCAGATGATGGCTTTCATCTGCTCGGGGTCTAACAGGAACCCATATGCCATTGTCCTGTGCGAAAGGCTGACACCGCTCCCAGCATGGCCGGGAGGAGCTAATACATTTATCTGCCATCTGGGCAGCCGTTTCCTCCCCATAATCGATAGACCCACACTCAATAGGAAAAACGAACAGTGTCACTCTGATATGTCTGTGAAGATTCTCAGTCATCCAGGTGAGTTTATCTGGAAGTTGAGTCATGGCTACTGGACTTCTTTTTTGAGAGATAGAAACGTTTTGCTGTTCATCCAAACAGCTTCATCGGTCTGAATACAGCTAGTGGCGCAGTGGTTAAATGCAGGAGCCTCGTGGCGCAGTGGTTAAATGCCTGTACTGCAGGAAAAACTGTGCTCACGACCTGGGTTCAATCCCCGGTAGCAGGCTCAAGGTTCACTCAGCCTTCCATCCTTCCGAGGTCGGTAAAATGAGTACCCAGCTTGCTGGGGGGGGGCAATGTGTAGCCTGCACACTGTAATTAAAATTGTAAACCACCCAGAGACCACTTGTAGTGGTATGGGGCGGTATATAAGCAGAACTTTTAGTGCAAATCCTCCATCTTATAGGCAGCTTTGACCTCTTGTCACCCTGGCCTGAATTAGGCTCATAAGATGAACAACGGCCTAAATAGGCTCGTTAGGGAGACAATAGTATCCTTAGCCTTAAGGTGAACAATGGCCTAAGGTGCTGAAACCTATCAAGAATGGGTCGTTAGCTATGGCCTTGGTGGTGAAGGCTTTTTGATTTGTCTTGGTACTTTGGAAAACACAGCCTGATAAGTAGCAGATAGACTATGCCGGAAGCCCCCCACCTCTGTTGAGGGAGGGGTTTTCAATGCTCACCTGAATGGCCTCCCTTACTCCTCTTTCAAACCACCTCTCTTCTTTGTCTAATATGTGTACATCCTCATCTTTAAAAGAGTGCCCTTTGTCCTTCAAATGGAGGTGTACTGCTGATTCTGGTCCTGAGCTGTTGCCCCTCCTATGTTGGGCCATCCTTCTGTTTAATGGCTGTTTAGTTTCTCCAGTGTAGAGCAGAGAGCATCCCCACCTCCACAGAAGCCAAAGGATCCGATACCAAACCATAAAAAGAGCAATATAGTATATGCGGTCCAATGCAGTGAGGAGTGTTCAGACCTCTACATTGGAGAAACTATAGACTACATGTGAAGGGAGCAGGCATGCGCTTGATGGAAGCCCACGATGCCTGAGGCAGGAGGCCCAAATGGGGCTTGTGCCTCTGCAATCGGCATGAACCGAGATGCTAAATGAGACTCACGGCTTCCATGCTTTAGCAATAGGTATTGGTTCCTGGAAAATCACAGCCCCCCCCCTTTCCATAGGGGACCATCCTTGTGCAATACTCCCCCTTTCAAAAGGTGGAAACCCATACAGTGGTGGCAAACCATTAGCACTCCAGATGTTGTGGACCACAGTGCCCAGAATTCCAAGCCCATATTGCGAATGAGAAAGGGCTGTGGGAGTCGTGGTCCAAAACATCTGGAGTGTGATGTGGCGGCCAGGAAAGCCAATGCGATTCTTGGTTGCATCAACAGAACCATAGTGTCTAGATCAAGGGAAGTGATAGTGCCACTCTATTCTGTTCTGGTCAGACCCCACCTGGAGTACTGTGTCCAGTTCTGTGCGCCTCAATTTAAAAAGGAAGCTGACAACCTCAAGCGGGTACAGAGGAGGGCGACCAGGATGGCTGAAGGTCTGGAAGAAATGTCTTACGAGGAGCGGCTTAGGGAGCTGGGAATGTTTAGCCTTACAAAAAGAAGGCTGGGAGGGGTTATGATAGCCATGTTTAAATATTTGAAAAGATGCCATTTTGAAGAGGGAACAGGTTTGTTTTTCATGGTTTCAGAGACTAGGACTCGGAGCAATTGGTTTCAAACTACAGGAAAAGAGATTCCACTTGAACATTAGGAAGAACTTCATGATAGTTAGAGCCGTTTGGTAGTGGAATAGGCTGCCACAAAGGGTGGTGGAGTCTCCTTTGGAGGTTTTTAAGCAGAGGCTGGACGGCCATCTGTCAGAAATATTGTGATGGGGTTCCTGTATGGCAGGGGGTTGGACTGGATGGCCCTTGAGGTCTCTTCCAACTCCATGATTCTATGATTTATCCACTGTGCTACCAGGCTCTGCGGCCAAATTCAAGTCATCAATCAAATATTGGGGGAAAATAACGCTTTGGCTAGGGAGATGCCAAACCTCATTGTTGCGCTACGGCTGCTAAGAACCAAAAAGCACTCTGTACATGCCCTAATGTATTCTTGCTATCTTCTAGGACAGAAAAAGGACTTTGAAAAACAGTCATGGCTGCTCCCAGGTTGTGGAATGCCTTCTCTTTAGAGGTTAGGTCCGATCCCTTCTTTTACATCATTCCGCTGAAAGCTGAGCCTTGTTTTTCTTGTATGTTTAGTTTTAGTTAATTGATATGTTTAATGCATTATGATTCTACTTAAAGTGTTATTGTTTTATTATTCTGTGACCCACCCACAGTGGGCTAGTAGCACAATGAGTGGTCTGTCTGTCTGTATGTACGTGGTGGCTTAGCGGGCTAGAGTACTGAAAACTGTCAGGCGCAAAGTCAGCAGCTCAGCGGTTTGAATCCCAGGTGCCACGCAGCAGAGTGAGCTCCTGCTGTTAACCCGTGCTCCCGCCCACCTAGCCGTTTGAAAGCATGTAAATGCAAGTAGATAAATAGGTACCATCGTAAAAACTGGGAAAGTAAAAAGAGTGTTTCCTTGCAGCCATGCTGGTCATGTGGTCAGACTTGCACAACACTGGCTCTTTGGCTTGAATATAGAGGTGAGCACTGCCCCTAGAGTCGGACACGATTAGCATGCATGTGCGGGGGGAGGAACCTTTACCTTTATCTTTATGCATGCATGCATGCATCCCCTTTAAAGCAGGCTTTATTAATAACTACAACTGAATCACCAGATGCAGGCCCTCTCCTTTCTAAGTTTATTTTTAAAGTTTTAAATGTTTTTAATTACTTGATGGATTTTTAATTATTTTTTGTTCTCTGCTTTTAAAGCTATAATTGAGTTTTTAATGCTACTTGTTATAACACTATAAGCCACATTGGGTGCCTTCACTTGGAGGAGAAAGGCAGCCTACAAATGATACAAATAATTAAAAAGAAATAAAATAAATTTTGAGGCCCTGTTAGCTCACAGTGTTGGTCTTGGAACCTCATTTTGGTTCGGCTGATAAAGTGCAGGATGTGCCAGTGGTATTAGACTGAGCTTGGAAAAAAATATTTGAAATATTTTACCTCACCTTTCTCCTAAAAAAGAAACCCAAAGCAGATTAATTAATTAAAATACAATATTCAAGCTAAAATAAATAACTATTTTAAATATTAAAGAATTAAAATTATATTTAAAATAGTTTTTGTTAGTTTTTCAGGCTGTTTGGGCTGTGTTCTGGAAGTTTTTCTTCCTGACGTTTCGCCAGACCCTGTGGCTGGCATCTTCAGAGGGCAAGTTGCTCAGACAACTAGTAAGGAGCTCGGAGAACACAGAAGTACTGGTAAACACTACCAATCACTATGTCAGTCTACACAGGGAAGCCATCGAAATCCACAAACACAAGCACAGTTTCAACAAAAACGAAGAAAGTCCAAAAAATCAACAAAGCCTGGCTTCCGGTACAAAAAACGGCAGAGTGCAAAAGGTCAAAACTCAGTGATTCCCACCCAGCCACAAGCAACAGTTGTCAGTTCACAGAATATAATAGCTAACAACAACCATCAACTACACAGGAGGATCGTTGCTACCCCTGATTGAATTGAAACTTCTTAATCCCTTCATCACAATACAATGATTAGCACCTACTCTCCTGCCTAGGACAAGTTTCCTCTTTCCCACAACTTTAAAAACTGGTTTTACTCACTCGATACCCTAGAGCACAGAGATAACTCCTAGTTCCCTGAGCTCCTTGGCCTCTGAAGATAACAGCCAGAGTCTAGCGAAACGTCAGGAAGAAAAAACTTCCAGAACACCGCCAAACAGCCCAAAAGACCTGACAACAACTATCAGATCCCCGGCCGTGAGAGCTTTAGAGACTATATTTAAAATCTTAGATAACAGTACAGTGGTACCTTGTATAAAGGAATTAATTCGTTCCAAATGAAATTATGTTAAGCAAATTTTCCTTTAAACAAATTTCCCATAGGAATGCATTGAAAACAGTGATCCCATTTTTATGTTGTACAGATTCGCCCCATAGGCGATTATGTTAAGCAAACGTCCCCTATCTCCAGAATTTTTTATGTTGTACAAATTTTGTTATACAAACCGTTTGTTATACAAGGGTCCACTGTATTATTAAAACAGATACTGTATAAAAGCAACAAAAATACAAACCTTCCTATTTATTGTCTCCCAGATAGCCAGTCACGGCCTGAAGAGAGAGGTCTTTGTCTGCTGCTGGAAAGACAGCAAACAGGGGGCCAGCCGGGCCTCCAGTGGGATGGAGTTCCAAAGTCTGAGAGCAGTCACAGAGAAGACCCTCTCCCGTGTCCCCATCGCACACACGTGTGAAGGTGGCAAGTCGGAAAGGCGTCTCCTGATGATCTTAATATCCAAATAGCCTATTTGGACCCATGCCATTCAGGCTTTATAGGTTAGAACCAGCACTTTGAATTCTGTCCAGACAGATGAGACAGTGTGGCTGTAACTGTGTGTGTCTGTGTGTCTGTCTGTTCCCCATGTCAAGCCTCAATCAGAAATCTGGCTCCTGAATTTTGGAGCTGCTGATGTTTCTGAGTAATTTCCAAAAACAGCTCCACACTCTGTTACTCGTGATGTTTTGGAACTACGGCTCCCAAATCCCCCAGCTAGTTCTCTGAACTACCACTCTCTGATTCCGCTGCCCTTGTCTCCTTCAGAGATAGCTCTGGAATACCCCTCACCCCAATCACGCTAACATCTTCCGTGCTTAACGCTTCCCCCCGCCCATCTCTTCCCAGTCAAAGGAGGCTGAGGCTTCGGGGGGGGGGGAGGGCTTGGCCAACCTACAAATCAATCTTCGGAGCTGGCACGCTGCCTGGGTAAACAATTCCCCTGAAGCTCAGAGGGGGATTTTGGAATCATAGAGTTGGAAGAGACCTCAGGGGCCATCCAGTCCAACCCCCCTGCCATGCAGGAACCCCCATCACAATATTTTGTGGAGTGGGGTGGAGGGCGAATATGCCACGGTAGGGGAACAGATGAGAACGGAAGAGCAAGCAGGGGACGGGTTCCTATTCCAGTGGGCTGCCCCTCAGCAGCTGAAGACGTCTTTCCATTTTGGAAAGAAAGAAAGAAAAAACACCTCCCAAGTCCAACACTAAACAGACACCAGAGCAATCCTGTGTTAGCATTTCCACACACTCACTGGTGTGTTAGGGGAAGCCGCGTCCTTGTGACCTGTTTGGTTTCTCAGCAGCCAGGATCAATGTTGGGCGGATGAACTGCCTTCCAAAGTAAGAGCCTCATCACACGGATCATTTGACTCCTTTATTTTCTCCTTTTTAAATTCAATATATTTGTAGGCACAGCCACGTGGTATATATACCCCTGAGTCCGTTCTCGCGGCTGTCATTTCAACCGGTCCGTTTCTAGCTATTTGTACCGGGATTGTAGGTACATGTGCCATCTCATACAAATTGGCTCATTTCCCGTCCTGTTTCTGGATTCTTGCTTCCCTAAAAATCTGCTGCTCTCGGTGTTGTTTAAATCTGTGAAGTGACGTAGCGCTAAAGCGGCACATACATCCGCCTGTAATGATGCGAAACGGTAGGAGGAAGAATTAAAAATGACTTGAACCGCTGAACAGCTAGGGACAAATTAACCATGAGCCACACGAAGGCAGCCATCGGCTAAGTGATAAACACTTGTGGAAGAAATCTGTTAAAGAAAAAGTAATCTAGGATTGATCGCTAAAAGTGTTTTTTTTTAAATATATATTTGTAAGGGTGTATACAAGTGGTGACCATGAAGTGATCCTCTGACTCATTTGCAAAGTAAATAAATCATCAGCAATATTCACCCCTGCGGGAATGATAAGGGTTGAAATGATAGAATGATCAGATGATTTTAACAAGGCCGTGCTGGTGAGGTTAAAGACCCCCTCCCCCAAATTGCCTGGCCAAATTAAGCAACATGAATTACCCGTGTGTTGTGTGAATTTAAATTTACAAGACAATGTAAATAACGGTGGGAATTGATATAACTGGGGTTCATTTGGCTCATGGGACTGCCAAAACTTACAGGGAACCTGCACCCCTGACTCTCGACAGCTGAGAAGGTCTGTAGCAACGCTGGCTGGTGGTACGGGAGGGGCCAGCGGGTCAGTCCGCGATGGCGCAGCGCTGACAGCAAGTGCCAACCTGTCAGCGAATGTGACAAGTCGGACGAAGAGAGAACAGCCCAGGGGGGGACCCGCATTAGCAAGAGTCAACGACAGCGGTAATTGAATCCTGGCTGGTCTTCTGCTCTCGTGACAGCCAGGGTCATCAGGACTCGGAAGGCCTTGGGACTGCCCTGGTCGGGGCCGCCTCTGGATATTTGGCCACCTGAGGCACAGCAGGTAATGATCCCCCCCCCCGACTCTGTGTTAAGTGGCCGAAACCCAACCAGGTGCTTTCGCCACTGAGGCCTCTCACACCTCTGACAGCTAATGTCCAAGAGCTAAACCAATGAATGAATCACCATGCAAGAAACCCCAAGAAGTACTGCCCTGGGCAGCTGCCTCACTTTCCCCAAAGGCAGGGCCGGCCTGGTTCTCGTTGGCAACTTCCAAGCATACGGAAAGCTTAGGGAGTTATCCCTCGCTATCTGTGAGGGAAGGGATTGGCAGGTCAGGGCCCCAAATTATCCTAACAGAGAGAGGAGAAAAAGAGACATAGCAAGTAGTCTCTAATGGCCCTGTTGCTGGGGTGAAGTCCTTAGAGGGTGGGTGGGAACCATGGTGAGTCTGGGGCCACATTTTCTGCCCCTGCCTTCATCTGGGACCTGCACAAAACACCTAAATGACCCCAGTCACCCAAAAAGGAAAGAAAATCCAAGAAGTATCCTAAACATCTATTTTTTAAAAAATAAACGGGTGGTTTTTAAACTGACAAACGGTGCTGGAGTAGCAGCTTTTAAACTATTTAGAACGTAAACTCATCCATCTCAGATTCTTCCAGGATCGGTGATTCATCTTCTTTGGATGGGCAATTTGTTAGGTCGAGGATGGGGCACAAAACAGTTCGGATGGGGGCTGCACACCCCCCCAGGGTGTGTTTTGCCCTCCATGGTGTCAGATAAAAACATTCTTCCCCAAATTGCGTGACTGGAAGAGGATCTACAGTGCCCGTGATTTTTTGGGGGGTGGGGTGCTCTTCTTTCTACCAGGGAACTCATCTCTGCTACTGGGTCCTTTTCATTTCCTGGAGAGGAACCTACACAATGGGTACGGGAATTTGGAAATATTTTAAGCACACCTGAAGTTGGGGAAAACTCAGGGAGGCATGGGAGAGACAAGCTCTCCGTGATGTGAGCTGCTGAGAAATGGACTGGTAGGTTTCCAGTTGGGGTGATGGTGGTGGGGAAAGGCTAGGTGAGATGGCCACTTTCTGAGTAGCACAGGCATGTCCAAACTTTGGCCCTCCTGATGTTTTTGGACCACAACTCCCAGAATTCCAAGCCTGTATTTCCAATGGCAAAGGGCTGTGGGAGTTGTGGTCCAAAACATTTGGAGGGCTGAAGTTTGGACATGCCTGGAGTAGCAACACTAATAGTTATGCTTCCCAACTGCCAACTAATTCAAGAGCAGGTTCGCTGCATTTCCTGAAACCCTGTGTGGCTGAGCAGAGAGCAAAGGCAGGCAAACCAGAAATGACCAACTCACTCCTTGACATTTCTTATTCTTCTTCTCCTTCCGCCAAAAGGTACATTTCACACAACCAAGCTATCACAGGAGAGCAGCTGCCAATATTCAAAATCAAGGAGGCTGGATTCTGCCTTCAGCTGGACTCCAAGGCAGTGTTCTTGGCCCTTCAGTGGGGAAAGCCGACCAGAAACACAACTGGGCAACTAATCCCATCATCCCCCAACAGAAGAGCACCGCTAAAAAAAACCCTGCAACCTGATCCCAGCGCAGCAACCTGCTTGGCAATAACGGTGCTGTCTTTCACCACCCTCCAACTTTTCTACAAATGTCCCTGGACTTCCAAGCCACTGGCACCCAAATTGTGCCTCGCTGGCATTGCCCCGGTGCAAGTTCGGTGACCTTGGCCTACAGCCTCCGTTGGCATGTGAATGGAGGGCATGAAGTGATAAGCATCCACTCTTCGCCCCGGTGGCATTGCACGGTGCCAGGGACTCTTCCCCAGTTCTATGTCCCGGGGGGCCATAAAACAGGCCACCTGGGGGGGGGGGCGAGAAGAGAAAGGAGGCAAACAGAACCTAGAGGCAAACATTACAGCCTTCTATTATCCAGCTAAGTCCTCGTTTCTCACTACATCACGCTGGTCCGGTGCTCTGGAAGTCTCCAAGAGGGTTGGCCAACGTGGGCATAAGCCAACCAAGGGCCACTGGCCCAATGAGGTCCACAGTGAGCTCCTTGTCCTCACCTCCTTCCCCCCCCCACTCTAGAGTTCGGTGCTGGTGACGGCACTGACTCCGTGAACCAGCAGCGTGGGCCCCAATCCGCGCGTGACCAGCTCGAGCTGCTCCAAGTACCGGGGGTAGAGGTTGGTGTCTGCCGGAGGGCGGGGCAAATAGAGGAAGCGGACGGTGGGGGCGGAGCTCTGCTGGAGGACGAGCTGATTGACCGCGCCGAGATACTCGTCCGAAACGCAAGCGGCGTTGCCCGGGAAGTTGATGGCGTCGCCCTCCCGCCCCTCCTGCTGGTGGTGCCAATGGAGGGCGACCACGCTGTCCCAGAGCACGGTGTGGATGTCGGCCTGGATGCGCAGGTCTTTCAGGAGCTGCCGCAACTTGTCCTCTTGGCCCCCCGGGCGCCTTGCCCCGCTCTCCACGCACAGGAAGAGGCGGAGTCGGGCCCGGCGCCACGCCCGGGCCATGGCCAAGACGCAGGCCATCTGGAGCAGGAAGAGGCTGCTGGTGTCCACGTAGCGGGCGCTGTCGGGGCGCAGCAGGTTGATAGGCCAGACGTCGATGAGGGGCTGGGCCCGAGCGCCGGAAGCCTGCGGGAGCTTCAGCTCGTCGAAGGAGCGGGCCAGGAGGACGTTCCGCAGCATCTTCACGGCGTCGGCGATGATGGCCACGTATTCGTGGGGAGAGAGCCGCTTGTGGATCCCCGAAGACCACACGGGAGGGAAGTTATGCCAGGCCGCCTCCTTGAGGCTAAAGGACGGGTGTTGGGCCAGGCAATCCGGGGAGGCTCTGTTGTCATAGAAACCTAGAGCGATGGTGTTCGGCCTCATGCCTCCTGAGGATGAGGAAGAGACACCAGGGAAACACTAGTTGAGCTGAGACAGAATGAATTGGAAGAATCATGAAGCTGAGAGTTCAACCCCCTGGTCAATGCAGGAATACCAGTCAAAGCAGATCGGACAGATGACAGTCCAGCTTTCTCCTGAACACCTCCTACACTGGAACGCTCACCACCTCCCAAGGTCATGGGTTCCATTGTTGTACTACTCTAACAGTTAAGAGGTTTCCCCCCCCACTGAGATTCAGCCAAAAGCTGGCTTCCTATGGTTTGTGTGCCCATTTTGACGTATCCTGCACTCAGAGATGACCAAGAACCAATCCTGCCCCTCCTCTGTACCTTTCAAGTACAGCTGACCCTCGTATAACAAACGGTTTGTATAACATACAATCTGTACAATATAAAAAATTCCAGAGATAGGGGGAATTTGCTTAACAGATCACCTATGGGGCGAATCTGTACAACATAATCATAATTTATACAAAATTCCATATTCTATGTTGAAGCAAACACAGTACAGTGGCACCGTGTATAAAGGAATCAATTCATTCCAAATGAAATTATGGTAAGCAAATTTTCCTTAAAACAAATTTCCCATAGGAATGCATTGAAAACAGAGTAATCCCTAATCACGACCATTTTTATGTTGTACGGATTCGCCCCATAGACGACTCTGTTAAGCAAATTCCCCCTATCTCTGGAATTTTTTATGTTGTACAGAATTTATGTTATACAAACCATTTGTTATACGAGGGTCCACTGTAGACTGTTTTAGAGCAATTGTTGTGCACAAATGCCTGAAAAGCAGCGACAAATATAATGCAAGCATTCATTTAAAACACAAAAACAAGACAGTGGAGAAACAAGACAGAATCTGCTTATAAACTGATAATTGTAAAATGGACATGGATTAAGAATAGAGATGAACAGAAACAGCTGGTTTGGGGGGGTTGGAATTTACACAAACTGATAATTGTAAAATGGGCATGGAATGAGAATAGAGAAGGGCACGAACTGCTGGTTTAGGGGGTGGGTGGGATGATCTGTTTCATGACTGAACAGCTGAGCCATGGTTCATTATCCCACCATCTCCTCTCAATCTCTCTCTCAAAAAATATCCAGTAGCCATGACTCAATATCCAGATAAACTCACCTGGGATGACTGAGAATCTTCACAGACCCTCTCCTGAGGGGCACTCACTTGGTGGTAATACCCTGCCTGACCTCCTCCATGGATCAGCTGTTCAACAGGGTAACAAACTGTGCTGAACCGCCAAACCAGTGGTTCATTCCCATCTCTAAGCAAGAACAGAATAATCTGTTTATCCCACAGTGCCTCTGTTTTGCTCCTTGGGGAAACAGGAACCAACAAGGAAGAACTGGAACAAGGTGGACTTGGATAGAAATACGTCTGTGGAGTTTCTCAGTCACCCAGTGAGGTTATCTGGGAGTTGAGTCCATACTTCTTTTATCTTGTGGGAGTCAAATGTTTCTCTACTTTTCCAAGAAGCTTGGAGGAGTAGTGAAACATTTTGATCCCACAAGAAAAGAAGTCCAGATGTCACAACTCAACTCCCAGATCCTTGGGTAGAATCTGACTTGTACAGAACGCTGGCAGACTTCCACTGCCCCAGAACCAGCGCCGAGCCTTGAAATGTTGCACTTCTGGACTATAACTCCCCGAATGCTTCCGGGAGGTTCGGGGAGTTGTAGCCCTCCCCCAAAGCAACTCATCCTAGCTCTGATCGCCTACCACCGGGCCTACGACCCAAGCAGGAGGGCGACTCACCCAAGCCGGAGATGAAGAGGAGCTGCTGTGTGCCATGACGCACCGAATCCGAGAGCGTCAAGTTGACAAAGGCTTTGATGCTCAGCCTGTCCACCAGCTGCAGCCACGCGTCGTACTGGTCCACGAGGGGGTCAGCAGGCAGGGAGTCTGAGAGGACAAGGAGAAGGGTCAGCCTGCGGGGGTGGCTTTGGGAGTCCGAACCAAGAGAAAGGAGAGGGGGAAGACTCAGGGTAACCTTTGAAGAGGCAGCACTCAAAACAAAGATGCCATTGAGACCAAAAGTGGGCATAAATTGGGCGGGTGGGGCTTCCAGGAAACCGTGGCTTGGGAATGTGTGGCTCTCCAGATGCTGCTGGATTACAACCCCCATCAGGCCTCCTCCTTGCCAGCCACCCAAGGCTGATGGGAGTTGCAGTCCAACACACTCCTCGCCCCCCAGCACCAGGAGTTAATCGGGACAATCCTTAGATGCATCCAGGACAGAGAGCAGAACAATGATGGGGGGGGGCGTGCTATGATTCAGTGGTGGGTGTGTCCAAAGACAAAAGGGCGCCCCCCCCAACACCTCCATTATTTCACTAGCAGTACACAGCCCTAGCCATCCTTTGTGGGCCGACACTTCTTACACTTCCTGAGAACAAGGAATGTTCACAAACATTCCATAACATCTCAGCATAGGGGCCAGGGAAAAAGCGTTTCAAACCAAACGACCCCAACATTTATGCAGCTGAGGACCATAGATGTTTCAAAAGCTGCAGGCAACATTGTGTCATGTTCTTCTGTTGCTATCAAGTTAGGGATCCACCGGCAAAATCACTTTTGTTTTCTGTAAATCTATATATTCTCCACTCATTTTTCAGTGACCTGTAGTTAAGTACCAGAGAAGATTATCCAAAGAAGGTTATCACTGGCTTCAACCATCATAATTTCCATCTATATTACCCACCCCCACTTTTTCAATGCAAAATTTGAGTTTCGCAACTGTCTTCTCCTCAGCTTACTTCCGCGTATAAGACGGCCATCAATTTTTAGTCTAACAATTTTAGACAAAAATATAGTCTTATATATGGAAAAATACTGTACGACTGTTCAGAAAAAAATCTTTCCATTTGTTTTCAGTATTGGGTGGAAACCTCCAGCCAAATGCTAGCAGGGGTGTACCTTGAATCGCACACCTCAAAAAGGAAGTTTGCAGCCAACATATGAACTCAC
>JAHTLZ010000379.1:63116333-63136115 GCA_023846285.1 Phrynocephalus versicolor | reverse complement strand
ACTTTTTGGACTACATATCCCACAAATCCTCCCTACTAGTGTAGCTACAGGCCAGGCTAACTGGTGATTTCTGAAGACTGGAGCAATAAAATAAAAATCGTTGTGGGTTCCACCATGGAGGCCCTGTTACTTGCCTTACTATCGTATAGAGATGGGCACAAAAATGAATGTTTTATTCATTTCGTTATTTGTTTCGTTACATAACGATTAGCTGTAGTATGGGCTTGGAGCGCAGCAAAAAAAGAAAGTTTAAAAATCCCTCCTCCCCCCCCCCCCAATTGAAAGGAGGGATTTTTAAACTCTTATTCTGCCGCCCCAAGCCCTACAGCTGATTGGCGTTTGGGGCAGCAATCAAACAAACAAACAATTTAAAAAAATGTTTTCCCCGCACCCAATCGGGTGGGGGGAAAGGCGGGATTTTGAAAGTTTTTTTTTTTTTTGCCACCCCAAGCCCACACTACAGTTGATCGGGACTTAGGGCGGCAAAAAAAAAAGTTTACAAATCTCGCCTTTTCCCATGTCGGATAGGGTGTGGGGAAGTTACTCAAGCACCACACACACACACACACACACACAGAGAGAGAGAGAGAGAGAGAGAGAGAGAGAGAGAGAGTGTACATTAAAAACAAAAATGAAACAAAACAAAAAACGAAATGAACTTTAAAACAATCGTTTCAAACGAAACAAAATGAAACAAATGGAATGAAACGAAAAACGAAACAAAGCCTTATTTTAGTGTTTCATGCCCATCTCTACTATCATAAGATTCCAGGAGGATGGATTCACAAAGCAAAGTTTTGTTGGTAGCAGCCCCTTGACTGTAGGGGCCTCCTCCAAGGAAACTCGGCCTCGCTCTATCTCTGCTGAGCTTGATTGAAGAGGAGTCCTGTGGCGCTGCAGCAAAACTGCAGTAAAAGTGTGTTCTGCTTCTATACCGCCCCATACCACTACAAGTAGTCTCTGGGCGGTTTACAATTTTAATTACAGTGTGCAGGCTACACATTGCCCCCCTCCCCTGCAAGCTGGGTACTCATTTTACCGACCTCGGAAGGATGGAAGGCTGAGTGAACCTTGAGCTTGCTACCGGGGATTGAACCCAGGTCGTGAGCACAGTTTTACCTGCAGTACAGGCATTTAACCACTGCGCCACGAGGCTGTACTTGCTGTCAAACCTCTGCTCAAGGCCTGAGTTCGAGCCCAACAAGGTTCAGATAGCTGTCTGAAGCCAAATCACCCAGAGAGTGCTTTAAGGGCAACATATAAGCAATAACACTCTTTATTTCTCCCAAAGGCCCTTGAGTCTCTAAGGCTGGACTTTTAGAAAATACTTTGGACCGGCTTTTCTTTTTAAAAACATTTTAATCTGTTTTTGAAAAATGTTTCATTTTTGTTTTTAATATGTTCCATGTATTCTTAATAGCTTTCGGAGTCCACCCTTGACAGAAAACCAATGATCCAATGAAACAGAGAAACCAACCAAACGGGCAAGACACGCAAACTGGGGAGGAGTTGGAGCAGCGGCTGGCTCGAAATCCCCTCAAGCACCCAAAGAAACGAAGAAACCTTGGAATAAACTGGATACTTTCTCCGGCTTTCTAACTGGGGAAAACAAGCTGGAGCACCGGCAACTGACACATCATATCAGACCAAGCCACACCAGAGGCCATGAAGGATTATATTGGGTGAGCTAAAGTTCCGGAGGAAAGCCAGCTCACGGTGATATCTGAGCATGTTCTTCAGCAACAAAAAATTAAAAACCCAAATCCTTAATGGATTATCCTTAATATGAGTGCTAGATCTCAAACAAATAAGAGAAAATACTTTTTCACCCAGAGGATCACTGGTCTGTGGAACTCCTTGCCAGAAGAAGTGGTGACAGCTGTCAGCCTTGACAGCTTTAAGAAAAGATTGGACAAGTTCATGGAGAACAAGGGTATACTATCTATGGCTATCGTGAGGGATGCCTAAGGACAACTTCCGGGTTGGAGAGATAGGGAGGATATCTCCCAGTGCCATTTGCAGGGAGTCGTAAGGAGGTGAAGACATCTGCTTGGGAATACCCTGAAGCAAATGGTGAGCCGCTGTGTGAGACAGAATGCTGGACTGGGTGGGCTGTGATGGCCTGTTCCAGCAAGGCTGTACTTATGTAGTGACAGCACAGCACCTTTCTTCTCGCCAGGCCTTCACCCTCCTGCCTCTCGTGGCACCTCCACGAGATAAACCTGGTGGTTCCGCCCTCCGGCTGCCCCCTTACCTAGGTTGTCTAGCTCCACGTGGCCGAGGACGTACAAGCCACTCTTCTTCAGGTCATTCATGAAGCTGATGAGCGGCAGGGAGGTCCGGGGGTTCCGGACCATCAAGAGCACTTGAGGGCGCCAGAACTTGACGTGCTCCTTGCGGATGTCCAGCATCAGGAGGTACTTGCGGACCTGGGCAAGGAGAGAAGCACAAGGGCGCAAATGAAGGAAGCCTCAAGTCTCTATCACAGGTAGGGCAGGCCAACGCCCCTGAGCCCGTATGGAAGTTCATCGCTCTTTGATGCTTAACAACAACAACAACACTATGTGGTCATGGTGCATGGTGAGGTTAGATCTCAGCCCCGAGAAGCTTACAGTATAAAGCTCAACACAGGGAGGAAAAGAAGAAAGGGGGGTCAGAACAAAGGAGATCTTTATTTATTTATTTTATTTTAGAGTGTTTTTACCCTGCCTTTCTCCTTGGAAAAGGACCCAAGGCGGCTTAGAGTAATGAGGGATAATATACAGTCCAGTCCAGTTAAGACATGTTCAAGTATTTGAGAACAAGGAATGGAGGGACATCTTACAGCATTAATAGACAAACATTACATTAAAAAGCAACACAGTTATAAGTAGTCATAATGCATGTCCAAACTTTGGCCCTCCAGATGTTTTGGACCACAACTCCCACAGTCCTTTGCCACTGGAAATACAGGATTGGAATTCTGGGAGTTGTGGCCCAAAACATCAGGAGGGCCGAAGTTTGGACATGCCTGACTAGATAGATTCATATAAAATACACATGGCAATCCATCAGTCAGGGAAAGCTTGCCGGAACAGAAAGGTCTTTGTCTGTTTCCGGAAGGACATCAGAGATGAGGCAGTCCTGGCCTCAGGTGGAAGGGAGTTCCAGAATCTGGGCGCAGCAGTTGAGAAGGCCCTTTGTATAAGGATTTCAATTGCCCATGCAGTATGGTCACCGTATTTGTGGGGGATTGGTTCTGGCCCCCTCCCCATAGATACGGAAACCCACAAATAATAGCAAATGTGACAGACAGACAGACAGACAGATAGTAAAGGGGGGTGAACTCCAGAAAAATATTTTAACCTGTATTACCAGAACTGGTCACTAGATAGTGACAGATTCCATGCTATGTATGGTATTTTGGCTGTGAATAAGTAAAACTGTGGATATGGGGGTCCTACTGTATGTATTTAGGTTTTGTTGTTGCTGGCGGTACGGGACATTTTTAAGTGCTATGCAAAACTGCGCTGGTCTTCAACTCCCTTTGAGTTCCTCCAAAGCTTCGTAGGTGCCACACTTGAAGAAAATCCACTTTAAGTTCTAATTTAGGTAAAAGCTGGCTGGGTAGCCTAGCGGTTTAGGTTTTTGGCTGCAAGCCAGAGACTGGGAGTCTGATTCCACATGATGCCTCCCAGGAAAAGAGATGCCTCGTATGGCCGTGGACCATTTGCACAACCGCAAATATCCCTGCTCCATAAGAAGGGAAGGGAAAACCCTTTTGATAAACCCTGCCTGGAAAACCCTGGGAAGAATCACCATAATTCACAATCAACTCAACGGCACATGACTACTGTTTTATTTGGTAAAAGGCAAAACGGACCTTTCAATGTGTTGAAAACCCCTTGTGAAATTCCACCCCAAAGATGGTGTTCTCCCTTGTAAATGATACACTGTCCCAGGAACTGCCAAACTCGTTTTTGAAATTTCACAGCTGGCTAAAATATAGGTGAAAATGCTGGTTCGTCCATTCCTCCAGAAAAGTAATGGATGCCTTCAGTTGTATCCTGAAGAGCCTCATCATGCAGTGGTTAAACTGCTGCGCTGCAGCTAGAAGTGTGCCCATGACCTGGGGTTCAATCCCAGTTAGCCGGTTCAGGGTTCACTCAGCCTTCCATCCTTCTGAGGTTGGTAAACATTTCTGGAGGAGGAGCCTGTCCTGGATCCATTCCAGTTTGGATTCCGGCCGTGTCGGGGGACTAAGACCACTCTGGTCGCACTGCAGTCTGACCTCATCAGGGGCAGCTGACAGGGGTTGCTCTACCCTGCTGGTCCTCCTGGATTTGTCAGTGGCTGTTGATACCGTCAACCACGGTGTCTTGATGGGTTGACTTTCTGAGGTAGGAATCGGAGGCACAGTTTATTCCTGGCTCCAGTCCTTATTTGAAAGCCAACTCCAGAGTGTTCAGCTGGGTGAGGAGTTGTCGGCCCCTTGGGCACTCCCTTGTGGGGTACCCCAGGGGTTGGCCATCTCCCCCATGCTGTTTGACATCTACATGAGGCCGTTGGCTGAGGTCATTAGGGGATTTAGAGTCTGCTGTCATCAATATGCTGATGACACGCAGCTCTATCTCTCCATTTCCACCTCTGCAGTGGAGGCTGTTCAGACCCTTGACCTGTGCCTGGATGCACTCCTGGAATGGACCAAACCGGAGAAGACCGAGGTTATGTTCTTTGGGGTGTCCTCTGTCAGGTACAGTGGCCCTCTCTCCAGTCTGGGGGGTACTACCCTCCAGCTGGCGGATAGGGTCAGGAATCTGGGTGTGGTCCTGGTTCCAGCATTATCTCTGGAAGCCCAGGTGATGGCCATTTCCAGGACTGCCTTTTTTCATGTTCGGCAGATTGCCCAGATTCGTCCGTACCTGGACGAGATGTCCCTGAGAACATTTGTGCAATGCTCTTCATGTGAGGTTGCCCTTGAATATTATTCAGAGACTTCAGCGGGTCCAAAATGCGGCAGCCAGACTGGTGGTTGGTGCGGGAACATATGACTGCATCACCCCAGTTCTGGCTCGTCTGCTTTGGTTGCCCGTTGCGTCCTGAGTAAGATTCAAGGTTTTGATTTACAAAACCCTCCATGGAGCTGAATACCTGGTGGAGTGGATCTTCCAAAGATCAACTGGGGCCCGATCCACCAGAACATTGCAGGCCTTCTCACGTTGGGTGGCCATGCCCAGGGAGGGTAGGAAGGCGGTTACTCGAAACCGAGCCTTCAATGTGGCTGGCCCCTCGCTTTGGAACCATCTGCCAAGTGAGATGCGCCTAGCACAATCCCTGCCGGCCTTTAAAAAAGCGCTTAAAACCTTGCTTTTTAGAGAGGCATTTGGCGACCTTTAATTTGTTTTTGTTTTCTTTCTTTCCTGCCATCTTGCCAAGTACTTATTTACAGTGGTACCTTGTATAAAGGAATTAATTCGTTCCAAATGAAATTTTGTTAAGCAAATTTTCCTTTCTACAAATTCCCATAGGAATGCATTGAAAACGGAGTAATCCCATTTTTATGTTGTACAGATTTTCCACATAGGCAATTATGTTAAACAAATTTCCCCTATCTCCGGAATTTTTCATGTTGTACAAATGTTATGTTATACAAGCTGTTTGTTATACAAGGGTCCACTGTATTTATTTATATATTTTTATACCACCCATCTTCCCAAAGGAACTCCGGGTGGTTAAGAACAACAGCAAATAAAAGAAGACCTCAAGCACACAATACTAAAAATAATGGATAAAAGAAAAATAAATAAATAAAAAACCTGGCAAAATGGCAAAAGAGGAAAAAAAATTACTATATTTGTTATTTGTTTTGGGGGTTTTGTTTTCTTTATTTCTTCATGTTGTTAACCGTCTGGAGTTCCTTTGGGAAGACGGGTGGTACAGAAATGAAATGAAATAAAACAAAACAAACAAATAAATAAATGAGTACCCAGCCTGCTGTAGGGTCGATGTACAGCCTGCACAATTAAACTGGAAACCACCCAGCCAATGCTTTAATTGCTATGGGATAGTACATAAGCAGAACACTTTGCTTTTTTGCTCTGCTTTCTATTGCCAGCTTCCCCTCCTGCTGCCTCCTCTGCACCCCAACCCCTAGGAAGGCAGCCCGTCCTTCTTCACCACAACCGGGCGTAGCTGAAAGGGGTGTGTGCATGTCGGGGCAGGTGGGGAGCGTGTGGGAGACAAGGCACCTGCCTGTCAGCAGCCCCTCACCCAGACTGGCAGGAAGAGGGTTCCACCTGAGCGCCCCAACAATAATGAGGGGTGGCAGCCACCGACAGCACCATATGCCGATGGTTCCACCTTGATGCACGGGTGGCCACGGGGGCCCTTCTCTGGCTTCCAATCCGTGGCAGGAACTTGGCTCCAAAAACCAGTGGGACGGCGCTTGGATAGGCACACATCCAGAGTAGAGATGAGCACAAAATGAACAATTTTTCGTTTCCGTTTCCGTTTTTTCGTTTCGTTATGTAACAAAACAACAAACGAATTTTGTCTCTAAAATGAAATGAAACGAACAGAAACACCAGAAATTTTGTTGTCTGTTTCGTTTTCGTTACGGCAATACATTGAACTGCTTTAAATGCTAAAAAAAAATCACAAAAGATTGAAATAAATGGTAACGAAACGGTAAAGAAACGAACGAAAACGAAAACGAAATTTTTCCAAAAAATTTGCGAAAAACCGAAACGAAGCGAAACAGACCCCCTAAACGACAAACGACATGCCATTTTTTTAATTCGTGCCCATCTCTAATCCAGAGAGTTCTGCTCACCATGCTGGACGAGGCTCGGGGGGGGGAGGGGTTTATGGCTATTAGGGCAAGCCAAATTTCTTTTGTATTTTGGAGCGTGCAATATTTCCACACACCCCAACAGTCACTTTTCCCATGGTATCGAGCTGCTAGAGGAGAGCGGCCCAGATCTGGAGGACACCAGAGTGAGGCTGCATTACCAGCTGTTTCTCTTTCCGTCACTGTGTTTCCCTTTTAAAAGCCACAACCCCGAGCAGAGCTGGGACAAGGTTCCTTCTCTATTTCTAGTCCTTAAGACCTGGGAACCCTCAGCCGGCATAGCTGGGAGCTTCCAGCCATTTTAGTTCCTGCCCCCAGCAAAAATGGAACTTGTCCAAGTCATGGCTTTGCCCCACACTCTCGCTTTTTGGCATAACCTCCCATTAATCCTTCCCCCAAATGAGTGGTTCTCAACCTGTGGGTCCCCAGATGTTCCTGGACTGCAACTCCCAGAAGCCTCCACCACTCACTGTGCTGGAAGGGGTTTCTGGGAGTTGCAGTCCAGGAACGTCTGGGGACCTAGTTTGAGAACCACTGCTCCAGATCTTCACTGGCTCAAGTGCTGCTTCCTCAGAAAATCTTGGGCTCTCGTTCTTCTCCCTGTACTTCAGTCTCCACCACAACCTTTTTGAGGCCCCATAAGACCCTTGGCTTCTCCAATTGGGTTCAAGGGCCAAAGACACCTTTACCCCATGGGCTCCATCCTGCCCTATTCTGAGTGTCTCCTTCCCTTGCTTCCTCATCTTGCATCTCACAAAACACCAGAACTAGGGGACATCCACTCAAATTGAAGGTTGGTAGAGTGAGAACAGACAAAAGAATATATATTTTTTTTACCCAGCGTGTTGTTAGTCTGTGGAACTCCCTGCCACAGGATGTGGCGACAGCCTGGATGCCTTCCAAAAGGGATTAGGCAGATTCCTGGAGGAGAAGTCCATCCCAGTTTACAAACCATGATGGAGATGTGTCATCTCCAGGCTTAAAACCGGGGTACTTCAAGGGCCAGATGCAGGGGAGTGGTATCAGGAGACAGATATCTAGTCTCATGTGCTCCCAGATGCATTTGATGGGGCCACTGTGAGATCCAGGAAGCTGGACTAGATGGGCCTTTGGCTTGATCCAGCATGGCTCTTCTTATGTTCTTATGTTCTCCTCCATTGTGACCCCCCCCCCGCCACCTCCAAAAGGAGAGACCTTTCCTTTCATTTATGGTATCGCAAATATAGCAAGCACTGCAGCACTTCCACTTTGACGGCACGTTACGATGCTCCAGAGAATGTGGAAGATCAGTGCCACGTCTGCTGAAGCACAACGTGGCCTCTCCTTGGATGGCGCCTTACGAGATTTGCCACTCAAGAGGATGTAGGGCCTTAATGGTCACTGCGTCTAACTCTTATCAGGAACTCCTGTGCAAAAGAACAGGTAGCATCCCAGGCTCTACTGGGAGATCTCCAACAAGGTTGGGGCTCACCACTGGGAACACACTTAGCCTTGCCTGCTTTTGCAAGCGAAGTGTGCTCAGGTTCGGTGAGTGCTTCTCTGTTCGGCACTGGCCAGCCCACATCTTGAGTCCTGCATCCAGCTCTGGGCGCCCCTCTTCAAGGAGGATGCCAACAAAGTGGAGCAAGTTCACAGGAGGGCAAGGAGGATGATTAGAAGCCTACTGTGTTTTCCCGAAAATAAGACACTGTCTTATACAGTGGACCCTTGTATAACAAACAGCTTGTCTAACATAAAATGTGTACAACATAAAAAATTCCAGAGATAGGGGAAATTTGCTTAACATAATCGCCTATGGGGAAAATCCGTACAACATAAAAATGGGATTACTCCGCTTTCAATGCATTCCTATGGGAATTTGTAGAAAGGAAAATTTGCTTAAAAAAATTTCATTTGGAACAAATTAAGTCCTTTATACAAGGTACCACTGTATTTGTTTTTCCCCAAGAACATATACTCAGGCTTATTTTTGGGGCAGGTCATATTTCCGTGGAAACAGGGTAGAAACCAATCCCTAGGAGGACAAACTGAAGGAGCTTGGGCCTGTCTAGCCTTGAGAAAAGAAGAACGAGCAGAGAAAGGACAGCATTTTTCAAATACTCAAAAGACATACAGAGGAGGGGAAGGCTCTGTTCCCAATCATTCAAGAACGTCGCCTACTCATTGTCTCCAACTTTATACATTGTCCTTCAGTGACGTAAGATGCCTTGTGCCCTTTCCAAGGAAAAAGACAGGGTCACCACATTTTAAATAAACCAATAAGCCATTGACCATTTTACTGAGAAATTTCTCCTAAATCACTGATACAAATCTGTTCTCCTCCCACCAGATGCAGGGGAGTGGTATCAGGAGACAGATATCTAGTCTCATGCGCTCCCAAACGCATCTGGTGGGGCCACTGGGAGATCCAGGAAGCTGGACTAGATGGGCCTTTGGCCTGATCCAGCATGGCTCTTCTGATGTTCTTATGTTCACTTAACCCCACCAAGTTGGGTTCTGCTCTTTGTGCCGCAGCCTTGGCCCTGGATGGGGGTGACAACTCTTGAAGGATGTGAAGAGCGCCCGTGATCTGCATGTTGGTCAAAAGCACGACTGCTAGGCTGCTAGCCAACATTGGGGAGTGGGATGGGGAAAAATCACACAATTCATTTCCCCCCCCCCACTATTGCCCTGAGCCGCCAGTTCTTCCTATCCTTGCTCACTCTTTCGCACTCTCTCTCTCCCTCTGTCTGTCTGTCTGTGTGCGTGTGCATCCGTGCACATGTCACTCAGCCAAACCACAGCTCAGGACAGGCTAATGCATTTATATCCTCCGCTCCTGGCATTTGTCTTCACTACCAGGGACGGGCGCATTTGATCAGCGTCCATCAGGGTAACATCACCTCGGTGACTAAATGTTATTATCCTGATGCACAGCAGAGAAGCTCATCTTTTTCCCAGCCTGCCCTCACTGAGAGCTTGCCCCCTCCCTCCCGCTTGACAGGGCCAGGACGGCAAGTTTTTTTTTAAAAGGATAAGTGGGGTGGGGAGCAACACAAATAAATCAAACCCCCCCCCCCCAGCAGTGGTCTTGCGACACTTGTTTTGATCCACCTGCTGTGGGCGTCGTTTCATACATCCACCTGCCAAAAATGTGCTGAGCCAAAGTGATGCTATGGATGCCTTTGGAGTCCTCGCTTTGAAAGAAACAACAACTGGTCCAGGAGGTAGAGAAAACCTGCTTCTCTCCCCCGGATCTCCCATTCTTGGGGAGAACCCAAATGGCAAAATCCAAAGGGAGCCCCTCAAGTGCCAACAAGGAGCACCGTCCACTCAGACACCGTCCCTTCCTAGCTCTGCTGAAATGAACTGACCCGTTGCTTTCATGATGCTCCCGCTGATTTGAAGCGGGCTCGTGCAGGGGGCCCGCATTTCAGATTTACCGGTGTGCCACTCTGTGGGTCCCAAATATGCTGCCTGACATTTATTTGTTTATTTGCTTATTGTGAATCTTCTTACCCCACCTTTCTCCTTGGAAAAGGACCCAAGGTGGCTTACAGTAATGAGGGACAATTTACAGCCCGGAACATTTAAGACATATTCAAGTTAAGAACAGGGAATTAGAAGAGGCATCTTAGAACATTAAAAGGTAACATTAAAGCTACAAAGAGCACGGCAAAAGAAAAAAAATCCATTATGAGGGGTGGAAGTAACAAGGAAAACAATGGCGTTCTTATGAAATCAGTAAATGCAATCATGCATGGTAATCCATATAAAAGTTACATAGCAGGAAGTCCCTCATTCAGAGAAAGATTGTCTGAGGAGAAAGGTCTTTGCCTGCTTCCGGAAAGACAGCAGGGATGGGGCAGTCCTGGCCTCCAGTGGGAGGGAGTTCCAAAGTCTGGGAGCAGCAGCTGAGAAGTCCCTTTCATGTTTTCTTCTGAGATGCACCGGTGAAGGTGGCAGGATGGAGAGAAAGGCCTCTCCTGATGACCTTAGCACCCAGGCTGGTTCATACTGTGAGATTTGATCTTGGAGGTAGCAAGGACCCAGGCCGTTTTGTGCTTTGTAGGTTAAAACCAGCACTTTGAATTGTACCCGATAGTTGACTGGCAGCCCGGGGAGCTGCTTTAATAGGGGTGTGGTGTGATCTCTGTAGCCCGCCCCTGTCAGCAATCTGGCTGCTGCATTTTGGACCCGATGAAGTTTCCCAAGACTTTCTATCGGCAGCCCCACATAGAGGGCATTACAGTAGTGCAGCTTTTTCTTAAGCTGAGAGTACCAATGCTGGATACAGTCCAGTTCCGAGGAGGACGCATTTCAGGAAGGACAATGAGAAAGCAGTGACACCTGCAGTGCATTGTTTAGCATGGTTTTCCTCTTAGGAACGGGCAGAGGACCTGATGGCTGCCTACAAGGGTTAACCTTGGGCCTGGCAAATGGGCAAGCCCCCCCTCCCTCAAATGTTCCTGCGCTACTCCTTTCCTCTCCAGTGAAGGCTGGCAGGAATCACACTTCAACAATATCCCTGCACCTTCGGTTACATCCTACCGTTCCACCAGAAATGGCAAGGAAAGCTAAGAGCTCCCTTCTGTAGCTGCTAGACAAAAAAAAAAATTCGAGCCAGGTGGCCCATAAAACTGCAGCTGTTCACAGGTCAGTGGAAAGTCAGTAGGACTTTGCTTCTCTTGCCATTAACAAACATCAGGCAGACCCAGAGTCTCAGATGCATGGGGAATACCAAAGCTTGCCAACTCTTGAGGGCATCTGTACATAAGTAAGGTACCTGAAATCCACTTGACAGTGGAGTTTTAAAAAGGCTCTGAAATAGGAATCCTTAGGGCAGGGGTGTCCAAACTTTTTCCAAGGAGGGCCAGATTTGGCGAGGTGAAAATGTGTGCGGGCCGACCATTCAGCCGCATTTGGCCCCCGGGCCGGACTTTGGACAAGTCTCTATAACATGCAAGGAGGAAGGGAGGATGCTGCAGCAACGTAGCCGGGGGCGGGTAGGCTGGGCAGGTGGCTGGGTGGTGGTGGACAGAGGCAGGGAGGGCAAGTGAAACATAAAACTGCAAGCTGATGCCTCCATCCAGTATGGGGAGGGGCCAGCTGGCAGGGATGCATGATGGGCTGAGCCAGTGGGGAGAAGAGGCTGGGGGCCACTCGAAATTTGTAAACAGGACGCATTTGGCCCCCGGTCCTGACTCTGGACATACCTGCCTTCAAGTAAAGCCCCCTGGCGGTAACGAGAGATCAGAGAATCACAGAACAACGTTGTTGGAACAGGCCTAAAAGACCACCGAATCCAACTCCTCTGCTGAAGGGGGTTGGACTCAGCAAAGCTTATCTGACTGACGGTGGTCCCATTTTCTCTTGCATGCCTCCAGCGTGGGAGCACGTGCCACCTCCCGCAGTCATGGATTCCACTGTCATACTGTTCTAACGGTTAAGGAGTTTTTCCTGATGTTCAGCTGGAATCTGCCTTCCTGTATCTTGAGCCCATGATGATGACGTGCCCCGCACTCTGGGATGTCTGAGAACAAATCCTGCTCCTTTCTCTGTGAGACAGCCTTTCAAATATTTGGAAAGAGCTGCCATATCAGATAGACATTCTAAATCCCTACAAGACTATTGTTACTTAACATCCATTCAAGATTAAAAGGACCTTAGTGGGGCTTTGAGTTAAGTGAGTGGTTTCTTACGGCTAACTTTCATCACCGAGCAGGGATTTGGATCTCTTGAGCTCAGTCCAGCACTTTGGGTTGCAATTCTTAGGCCTTCCCAACCAGCATGGATGGATCCTGGAAGGAGGTTGACAACCTTGAACAGGTCCAGAAGAGGGGGACCAAGATGATTGAGGGTCTGGAAGTAATGCCTTACGAGGAGCGGCTTAGGGAGATGGGAATGTTTAGCCTTACAAAAAAGAAGACTGAGAGGGGATATGATTGCGATGTTTAAATATTTGAAAGGATGTCACATTGAAGAAGGGACTGGTTTGTTTTCCATGGCTTCAGAGACTAGGACTCGGGGCAATGGTCTCAAACTACAGGAAAAGATATTCAATTTAAACATTAGGAAAAATTTCATGACAGTTGGAGCTGTTTGGCAGTGGAATATGCTGCCACAAAGGAGGGTGGTGGAATCTCCTTCTTTGGAGGTTTTTAAGCAGAGGCTGGATGGCCATCTGCCAGGAGTCCTGCGATGGAGGTTCCTGCATGGCAGGGGTTTGGACTGGATGGCCCTTGAGGTCATTTCCAAATCTATGATTCTATGACTATTTTTACTGCCAGCTTCGGGCTTCAGCAAACTGCTCCAACGGAAGCCCCTGGGAACGGCCCCAGACTTTCACATTCCAGGAGAGCAGCTCCCCCCCCCAGAGCGGATGGCAAGATGTGGGCTTCTCAGAACTGCATACCTGTCAAGTTTTCCATAATGGCCGGGAAACCCGCTTTTTCCACCCTCTTCCCTGGTAATTTATTTTGCAGGAAATGGTGTGGTGGCGAGGTGGGAGGGGCAAAGTGTGCGGTGTGTGTGAGCATGCGGGTGGGCGGGCATTTGTGTGTGTAGGGTATGGGGGCGTGTGGGGCAGATTCGGTGCAGGTGCAGGTGGGCGGGCCTTTGTGCACGTATGTGCCTTATACCTCCCTCTTCCCATCCCGGGCGGCTGCAAGGAAAACTTGACAGGTATGGAACTGCCACGGCCAAAGGATGCTACACAGCAACAGGCCTGGCCTTGGCAGGGGTTGTGCCAGCCGTGGTGCTGAACCGGCAACCTGCCATGGCTGCGTTCTCGCCGAGAACCTGGGCTCTTGCTGTGCAAGCTGATGAGGCGGCAGCTGGGTAATGAGAGTGCTCCATTATATGCTAAAGGGAGCCTTTAAGTGTTGGTTTTACGACAGAAAAATTAAAAGGCTGGGTCTGGGCAAGGGGCCCAATGCGTCGGGGCTGGGCAGGAATCCGAGGGAAAGGCGGTGCCTGGGGACGGCGCGCCAGCTGGAGGAACGAGCCGTCTGCTGAAAAGGGGGCACGCAGAAGGACACCGCTGGCAACTGACGGAAGGCAGCTAAAAGTTCACAGAGTGGTTATTACGCTAGATAAATTATTCTGGGGGGAAAGGAGTCTTTCCTTTGTTCTCTCTTGCAAATGGGGGTGGAGGCTCTAAAGGACGGGACAGGCATTGCCGAACATATCACCACTTGCCAAAAAAAATAAAATTATTGGAAGGGAACGGATCCAAACGTCAAGAATAAGTCTTCTTTGCTCCCACATCAGGATACGTTTGAGGGCAAAGAAAGACTCCTGTTAATGGGCCTGGGGCACTTCTTTAACGGAGCCTCGGGTCCTGGGGTTAAACTGCAGTACTGCAGTGAAGACTCTGCTCATGCCCTGAGTTTGTTTCCGATGGGCTCAGGTAGGCGGCTCGAGGCTGATTGTGCCTTCCATCCTTCCAAGGTCAGTGAATTCTGTACCTAGCTTTTTTGGGGGGGGGGGGTGTTGGTGGAGAGGGAATGATCAGCCTCCATAATAAAACTGCAAACTGCCCAGTGAGAGTTTTAAGCACTATGGGGAGGTATATAAGCAGTGCACTTTGCTTTGCTTTATGGCCAAGGACGAAATAGGTGACAAAAACTTAGAGGATGTGCAAAGTTTAGTGTTTGTTGTTCTACTGCATGAAATGGGATGATGTATGTGAAGATTCCCAGTCATCCATGTGAGGTTATCCGGAAACTGAGTCATGGCAACAGGACTTCTTTTTTTTGAGAGTAGCGAAATGTTTCGCTACTCATCCAAGCAGCTTGGTCAATGGAATGATGGACACAGGCTGCTGTGCAAAAGATCAAAGCCCTTGGAATGTTTATTTATTGTAGGAGGCTAGGGGTTTCTCGCCTTGAGACGGTGACCAACAGAGAAGTACAAAAGCAGATGAAGAAAAACCAAGAAAGCAAAGCAAAAAGCAAAGTATTCTTAAATACTGCCCTGTAGCACTTCAAGCACGCTCTGAGCGGTTTACAATTTAATTATGCATGCTATACATTGCCCCCAACCCAGCAAGCTGGGTACTCATTTTACCAACCTCAGAAGGATGGAATGTTGAGTGTTTTAATCTTTTAATGCTCTAGGATGCCTCTTTTAATTCCCTGTTCTTAACTTAGAATCATAGTATCACAGAATCATAAGAGTTGGAAGAGACCTCAAGGGCCATCCAGTCCAACCCCCTGCCATGCAGGAAACCCCATCACAGTATTTCTGACAGGTGGCCATCCAGCCTCTGCTTAAAAACCTCCAAAGAAAGAGACTCCACCACCCTCCATGGCAACATATTCCATTGCCGAACAGTTCTAATTGTCTAGATAGAATAGAACATTCATTTTAGAATATGTCTAAAATGTTCTGGGTTGTATATTGCCCCTCAATATTGTAAGCCACCTTGGGCCCTTTTCCTAGGAGAAAGGTGGGGTAAAAATATTCAAAATAAATGAATAAGTAAATAAAATAAACCATGAGCCGGCTACCTGGGATTGAACCCCAGGTCGTGAGTACAGTTCTAGTTGCAGGACAGGCATTTAACCACTGCGCCATGAGGCTCTTTAAAAGAAAAAGAAAAAGAAAATATAAAAGGCACAAAATGGGGAAAACTGGAATATTTTGCAAAAATGCTGACAGCTTTGTGTGATCCTTCAAGGTAAACAAAGCTAGTCCAATTCCCCATTGTGTCTTCTGTGAGGAGAGCCAGTCCGTGTGACCTTGGGCAGCCAGGGTACACACCCACACACCCAAAGAAGGGAATGAAAAGCCACTTCTGAGTATTATCTACCAAGAAAATCCTAAAAAGGGGTGGCCCTGAGTCAGAATTAACTGACAGTGCATGATGATGATATGATGATATGATATGATGAGGCCATACATGATGGATTATTGTCGCAGTATACAAATATAAAAATAAATAAAATAAATCATACAAAAATGGAACAGGTGATACCTTTAGGCTACTAGAAAATCCACAAAAAATGTTGCTAATATTTCAAGGGCGAAACCCTCTTCCTCAGAGCAGTACCAATAGGTTATAACATGGCAAAAGACGGATTTGCCAGGAGTTATTTTTTAGATGTAAGGTCCTTGGCAAGATGAAGAGAGGGAGGTGTTTTTAGGGTCCCAGTCCTTCCAAAAACATGGCACGCGGCTCACGTAGGGTGTTTATACACGACCCCTAAACTCCGGGGCAAATGGCTCCCAGCTCCGGAGCTTAAAAATGTTTCCCCACCAGCTCTGGAGTTTACGGGAAATTAAGTGCGACCCTGCCCACCTAAGCGCAACCCAGCGCACTTTTCAGGTACCTGCTCTTGGGAGGTGAAAATTCCTTGATGTGGATGTGCCGGGCTCTCCTCGCTTGTTTTTGTTTTTGTTTTTTTGCCTCCCGCCCCTTTAAGAGAAGGAATCAGGAAGTGACGGGGGGCTCGGGGCAGCTTCCACCGGCACCTGGAGGTAAGCGTTTATTCTTTTGTCCCTTTTTTTCCTCCCTCCCCTCACGCAGACAGGAGCAAGGAAGTGCGGAGGGGTGGGGACGCAGGAAGAGCAACGAACCCCCAAGATCTCTGGTCCGAATTTAAGGGGCCAGCTGATCTTAGGGGTCGTGTGAAAAGGCGCGAACACACATTCACACCTCTCCTCAATGTGGCTGTCGAGGCCAATAGCCCCTGACTTGCTGCCGAAAGGGGAGGGGGTGTTTAGTGCAGAAGGCCCATACATTTCATTTGGGGATTGGGACAGAATTCTGAAATGTCCGCTGGGTGTCGCCAGTGGAGGCTGTCCTTACCTGGTGGAAGATCAGAGCCTGGCTGATGTAGCCCCAGCTGCTGCTGGGTGACGAGTAATGGAGGGCGACGAGGAGGAGAACCATGAAGACCACACTGGCCGAGGCGTAGATAGGGCTGATGAGGAAGACCATCACGACGCAACCCGCGATCCCCAGCACGCAGGTGTGCCACGTGAAGTACTGGAAGGTGGGCCTGCAGGAGGAGCACAAGAAAGAGGGTTACAAGAGGCAGGTCCCACGCTGGGCTCAGCGGGGCCAAAAGAACATAAGAAGAGCCCTGCTGGATCAGGCCAAAGGCCCATCTAGTCCAGCTTCCTGGATCTCACTGTGGCCCCACCAGATGCGTCTGGGGGTGCACGAGACTAGATATCTGTCTCCTGATACCACTCCCCTGCATCTGGTCCTCGAAGTAGCCTGGTTTTAAGCCTGGAGATGACACATCTCCATCCTGGTTTGTAACCTGTGATGGACTTTTCCTCCAGGAATCTGTCCAATCCCCTTTTGAAGGCATCCAGGCCAGATGCCATCACCACATCCTGTGGCAGGGAGTTCCATAGACTAACAACGCGCTGGGTTAAAATAATATATTTTCTTTTGTCTGTTCTCACTCTCCCAACCCTCAATTTGAGTGCATGCCCCCCAGGGTTTGGTATTTTGTGAGAGGGAGAAGAGTGTCCCTCTATCACAGCCCTCAAGGGATGTGAAAGCTCCTCTGTGCCGAACTGCCATCTTCAAATGGCAGAGATGGATGGGATCCTATATGGATCATCACGGCCAGCCCCCTCTCGTGGAAGCACGGTGGGGAATCGAACCCCCAACATGTGGCTCTTCAGCCAGAGGTCTCCATCATTGAGCCATCCTGCAGTTCCAAAGAACACAAACGGATGGAATGCCTGACAGGTCGGTAGGAAATCATCTTGACTGCCCTTTTAACCTCACCTATCTCAAAAGGCTCACAGACGGTTAACAGCATTTAAAGCCAATGAAAAAGGAATACAATTACTTTTGTCCGAAGGAGCCATTAAGAGAGAACAAGAAGCACTCTACGAGCCAACCACAAAAAGGCTGGCGTTGACTGAAGTGGTTAGATTTCTTCCCCTAGTTGTAAATGTTTCAAAAATGCACCCATGTCAATTGTATATGTGGGTGCTGCATGAAAATGTGCCCCCCTCCTTTCTGTCTCTCAAACACATAAGAACATAAGAAGAGCCATGCTGGATCAGGCAAAAGGCCCATCTAGTCCAGCTTCCTGGATCTCACAGTGGCCCCACCAGATGTGTCTGGGAGCGCACAAGACTAGATCTCTGTCTCCTCATACCACTCCCCTGCATCTGGCCCTTGAAGTACCCCGGTTTTCAGCCTAGCGATGACACGTCTCCATCATGGTTTGTAACCTGGGATGGACGTTTCCTCCAGGAATCTGTCCAATCCCCTTTTGAAGGCATCCAGGCCAGATGCCATCACCACATCCTGTGGCAGGAAGTTACACAGACTAACAATATTTTCGTTTGTCTGTTCTCACTCTCCCAACCCTCAGTTTGTGTCAATGTGCCCTAGGTCTGGTATTTTTGTGAGAGGGAGAAGAGAGTCCCTCTATCCACTTTACTCATGTCCTGTATTATTTTGTACGTCTCAATCATATCCCCCCTCAGGGGCCTTTTTTTCACAGTCTGCGCAATGGCAGTGATCAAAATAAGTCAACTTTTTCTCCATCATTGCAAACTCAAACTGGGATATCTCACCACCAAGCCTTCCCAACAGAGAGATGGCTGGGCTTAGGCATGGGGAGGGGAATTAAGAACAGAGACAAAGGTGATGGTGCTTGACAGAGAATTGATTAACAGAACTGCCTAACAATGAGTTTGGACAACACTGCTCAATTCAGGGCAATATGTGAAAGTACAAGGCGGACTTATGGCCCCCCCATGGTAACTTTGTTTCTCGGTTTTTATAACAAATCTGATCCATTAAAAATAAATAAATAAAAAAAGCAGGAATGATGACAACATATTCTTTAACTAAATTATGCACAAAACAAGCAAAACATTATTGTTTAAGTAACGGCATGAAAAATGTTCTACATTTCCAGAACTTGAAAATATTATTCTTTTTCGACCATACTGTCTGGTTCTCTTGGGAGTTGTTGCCTTAGTTCAAGCTCCTGGAAGTTTCACTTCATCAATATGTATTAGAGATGGGGGCAAATCAGAAAAATTGTGGTTTGTTTCGATTAGTGATTTGTTAAGGTCAACGAATCCCAAAAAGTGAATTTGTGAAAAAAAAATTCTGACTAATCAAAACATCCATTTGTAAATTCATGTTTAGTTTAAACCCCAATAAAATGTCCCCAAGAGACCCAGAGACACCACATTTGCAGGGAAACTTCCTATGACTTACAAGTCTTGGCAAAGTTTGGCGGTTTTTAAGCAGAGGCTGGATGGCCAACTGTCAGGGCTACTGCGATGGGGGTTCCTACATGGCAGGGGGGTTGGACTGGATGGCCCTTGAGGTCTCTTCCAACTCTTATGATTCTATGATTCTATGTCCAAGCAAAGGGCCCCCAAAAGAGCCACTCCCATGAAAATATCCACACACACATGGCACATAGAGACATCAAATTTCAGCGAGGTTTCCTCTGGTTTCCCTTACAATCCTTCCAAGTTTGGTGAACGCTGGCTTTCAGATGTCTGAGTTATACACCTACAAAGTGGGGGTCGTTTAAAAAAAGGGGCCTTTAACAACTGCCTCAGGGGAAACTTGGAAAAAGAGTACAGGAGAGCCGAAAGCTTCTCTACAAGTTTGGCGTCTCTAGATGCCCTGGGAGCCATTTTATAGCCCAACAAATCAGTGCATCAAAAAACCGGCAAAAATGCATCAATTCATATTCATTGGGAGCATCAATTTGTATGAATGCGAGTGAACACATTTCCCTGTTCTTAACTTGAATGTTTTTAATATTCAAGAACATTTTCCCTCATATTCATGTATATTGTCCCTCCCTTTATATTGCCCCTCATTACTGTATGCCACCTTGGGTCCTTTTCCAAGGAGAAAGGTGGGGTAAAAATATCATAAACAGATAGATAGATAGATAGATAGATAGATAGATAGATAGATAGATAGATAGATAGATAGATAGATAGATAGATAGATAGATAGA
>JAHTLZ010000379.1:63099270-63116323 GCA_023846285.1 Phrynocephalus versicolor | reverse complement strand
AGATAGATAGATAGATAGATAGATAGATAGATAGATAGATAGATAGAATTTTAAGTGAACTTTGCAATTTGTTTTTTAATTTGTGCCCATCTCATAAATCAGAATTGACTTGATAGTATATTACTTACACACACACACACACACACACACACACACACACACAAACCCCACCACCAGCTTTATTTATTCACCCTCCAGCACAATGAGGGCTTAAATTTCTTTTGATCATAATTAGGGCCTGTGGTTTGCCCTGCCTGTGAGGGCTACAGACTGACTAGAGCCAATGAAGTGTTTGATTGCTTTTAATTCCACTTTACGTTTTTTTTAAAAAAAATTCAGCTTGTGGCACTGAGGCGTTCTGTGGCGTGAGAGAGGCTGCCCCAAGGGCCCACCCTTGGAGGCAGGCGTGCTTGGCAGAGTGAGCAAGTGCCCCGTCGGCCGGGTCCAAGCAAAAATGCCTGCTTTATACAACTTAATTAAATTGTTCTCATCTAACCCGCTGTCTTATCTATATTGCTAAGGAAGATTTTAAAAAGGCTCGGCATGCTAATCACGCCGCCGGCTACCGCCCAAACGCCTCAGCGTAAATGAACCCCACAAAACAACGGGAGCACCAGGCGAAAGGCAAGGAGGGAGGGGAAACACGAGAGCGTTGGTGTGGAGGAGGGAAGGTGAAGGATGAAAAACACAAATTATGGCTAAGTGTGTAATCAATGTGTATAAAACACGGCTCTCTCCTGGGAGTTGGCAGCCGGCCGGAGTGTGCATTTACAGGCACTCTGATGAGCGCCGATATTAATCCCCGGCCTCCCGCTTCTCCTTGTGGGTCGGCCATCGGGTATTTTCCCCAGAAAGTGGCCAAGAGGTGAAATGGAGGGCAAAAGGATGGGCGGCGGGCATAGAGGTTTGGGGGTGGGCTGAGGGGGGTGCTAAACAACCACGCCGTGACCCCTCGTGCTTCCCAGGTGACTCAAATCAAAACAGTTTGCCTCCTCTGGTCCTTTAAACCCATGCAGTGCTGCACTCGCCAACTGGCTGGGTAGCCCCATGGTTCAAGGAGCGGGCTGAGCACCGAGAGGCTGGGGGTTCGATCCCCCAGTGTGCCTCCTGTGAGTATAGCCAGCCTGGGTGGCCTTGGGCAAGCAAAGCAAAAGCAAAACAAAGTGCTCTGCTTATATACCAACCCCTACCAGTTCAAGTAGTCTCTGGGCAGTTTACAGTTTTAATTACACTATGCAGATCACATATTCCACCCCCCCCCCCAAAACAAGCTGGGAATGTGCAAGCTGCACATTCTCAGGGTGCCCCCATTTAAAAAGGGAGAGGAAAGAATGAGAAACCATTTCTGAGGTACAGTATTCTCTACATGGGAGACCCCGAGAAAAGGACTGCCATAAGTCCGCCTGCCATGTCAGGAATGACTTGATGGAATATGATTATTAGAGGTATGCCTGAGTGAGGATCTTGGGGCTTTCTCTGGGGTGCCCAGACATACTGATGGAACAGCATGTACCCACTCCTCCTGTGGGGTGGGCATCAGGAGTGTGTGTGTGTGGGGGGGTTATTGATTGATTGAAGGAGGGTCATCTTCCAAAAAAGAAATATAAACTTATCCCATGGAACTCTTGATGAAGGATTTTGAGGGACTACACTTTATTTATTTATTTATTTATTTATTTATTTATTTATTTATTTATTTATTTATTTATTTATTTAAAAATTAAGATCACTTTTTACTGGCTAAAATCACTTTGCTGACAAATGTCATTGTTTGGTCGGCATTGTTTGTTTGTCTGTCTGTCTGTCTGTCTGTCTGTCTGTCTCTTCTCTATCTATCTATCTATCACTTGACTTTTATACCACCCATCTAGCAAATAATTACTCTGGGCAGTGCCCCATAGTGCTTGAAGTACTCTTTTAAGTACGCAGGCTACACATCCGCTCCTCACCCACCTTAGTGACTTGGGCACTCAACTTGGGTACACTGACCTCTGAAGGCTGAGTCAACTTTGAGCTGGCTGCCTGAGCCCAGGTTTAATCTCGGGTGGTGAGCAGAGTCTTGGCTGCAGCACTGCAGTTTAACCACTGCACCACAGACCCACCTGCTTTGAGCACATGCCCCACCTCCAGTCATTCCTCCCCAGGCGGAAGGAAACACAGAACAGGTGGGTTTGGGGTGGAACTCAGATGGCCACCCTACTTTCAAACGCAGGCACTCCTCTCCATTCCTCTGTCATCTTCTTACGTGCAACACATCCACACAACATGAGCTTAACCAATAGGACAGCAAAGCCATGGGAGCCAAAATGGCACCTTGACATTGCAGACTGAGAAAGCCCGTGACTAGTCCAAGGTCACCCACTGAGCTTAATGGCTGAGAGGGGATTTGAACTCAGGTCAAATCAACCCACTCATTCTATTATATACCTGTTTGTTGGCATCTTGTCAGAGCTCTGTTAACTTTGGGACCGCAGAATTCCTAGAATTCCACAACAATCTTCAGGGATTCTGAACCTGGGTTATTTTGCATATTGCAGTCCCAAATTCCCCATCATATATTAAAGTTCTGGCTTATACACGCTGCCAAAGGTGGTATCTACGATAGCAAAATGTCTCCACAGGCATGCTGGCCCCTCTATCAAACTGTCGGCACCACAGAGGTATCTCTGATGGCACTCCCGTGGGCCTTTCAGAACAAGAAGTGAAGCCATTTTGACTTTTGGCTCAACGGGCAGAATTGCCTCTAAGCCAGGCATGTCCAAACTTCGGCCCTCCGGATGTTTTGGACCACAACTCCCAGAATTCGAAGCCTGTATTGCCAATGGCAAAGGACTGTGGGAGTTGCTGTCCAAAATATCTGGAGGGCTGAAGTTTGGACATGCCTGCTCTAAGCCCAAACTTCTTCTAGAGATGCCACAACATTTAAAAGTAATGTGTTTTGATCTGGATCGTATCTTAGCCACATCTGGTGTGTTTTCCATCTTGGTTGCCTCCAGTGAGGGCTAGTTTCATAGTTCTGACGGATCACAGCACAGCACACAGGGGGAACCCTCCTGAATATTTTCCTCGTGGTAGGTACAGTGGTTAAAAACAGCTTTAATGCAACTATAACTGTGCTCACGACCTGGGGTTCAATCCCAGATAGACGGCTCAAGGTTCACTCAGCCTTCCATCCTTCTGAGGTCGGTAAAATGAATACCCAGCTCACTGTAGGGACAAGGTGTAGCCTGCATAATTACTGTAAGTTGTAAACAGTTCAGAGAATGCTTTAAGTGCTAGCTCAGTGGTTCTCAACCAGTGGGTCCCCAGATGTTCCTGGACTGCAACTCCCAGAAACCCCTTCCAGCACAGCAAGTGGTGGTGGCTTCTGGGAGTTGCAGTCCAGGAACATCTGGGACCCACAGGTTGAGAACCACTGTGGTACCTGATATATAAGTAGCACTCTTTGCTCCCTCCCATTCTCCTTGGATTCTTGCCAGGGGTTGCCACAAGTTTCTTTTTGATGTCATGTAACCCCCCTCCCTCCCCCACTTCTTTCTCCCAGGGATCTCCGGTTTGATGGCTTGAAGTGATTTCTGTTTTTATTCCTGCCTGTGATTATTTTGCATTTTACTGCTACGTAAACGGCCCAGTTTTTAAACAACAGCCATAGGGCGGTCTATTAATTTTGAAATACAATAAAACGTGAAGGTCAGAGCTACTGCAGTGACAGTAGCTAGGGTGCAGAAAAGCAGGCAGTGTGGTTCTTTCTGGATGGCACGACCATTGCTAACCTTGCTTAAAAATTAGGGGGCATTTTTGAACTCGGACCCAAATGCCATTTCCTGCCAGGCATGCTGTAAATCACTCACCAGGTCAGGCTTGGAGCAAAACTGTCAAAATCTGCCAAATTTGGCTTCTCATTCTTCGAGTGTCAAGATGATGTGACTTACGTTCCCGCAAGTCTGCAGGGCTACCTTCTTTCTTTCCCTTCCTGTCTATCATTTCTGTACCCATTTTTTTGGAAATCAAAGTATGTCTGTGAAGATTCTCAGTCATCCAGGTGAGTTGATCTGGAAGCTGACTACGAGATGGAGGACACGCACTAGCTGTATTCAGACTGATGAAGCTGTTTGGATGAGCAGCGAAACGTTTCTATCTCTCCAGGAAAAGAAGTCCAGTTGCCATGACTCAACTTCCAGACAAGTCCAAGTATGTTTGTGCACATCCTTTGAATGCACTCATGTTTACCCTTTTCCCCTTTCTGAAAACCAAACTGGGGTGGAAAGGGGGGGCATCAAAGCACCTCACGACCTCAGATATGTTCACATTTCTGGCTGCAGACTGCTGCACTCAGGACAGAGAAATGCGAGTTACTTCTCCTTTCGAGCATTTTTTCTTTCTCATCGTTTTTTTCAGGATACAGGCTTTGCGCCTGTGTAAAACGTTTTCCTAGCAGGATCTTGCAACAAAGGAGCCACGTCATGAAGACGAGGAACTACAATAAGCAATTTAAGTCGAGCCCTTATGGAACATGCGGCACAATCTTGCATTAAAATGCAAATCCGGTGACTATTTATCCTTTCTGTAGCTTCTGACACTGCCTGTGGCCACGTGGAAACCATACAGCTGGAAGGGACCTGTCTTAAGTCCATCCACTGTCAGAGAGACCCAGTGGGGAAATGAACTCCCAAGCTCTGATTTCACAGCCAGGTAACTAAACCACGGAGCTGTCCAGCAGTTCCTTGAGCTGCTCAGTAACTCTGGAAGCCATAAGCTTGTGGGGCAAGAGTCATGGTGGGTGTGGGCTCTTCCTGGAGGCCTCTGAGCAGCTAGGGTAAGCACCAAATGGCGTTTGGTGGAACACTATACAAACAAGGGACCTGGGCTGCTCCAGGTATTTCTAGAAGGGACCCTCCAAATGGAAAGATGTGAAAGGCTGCTTTCATCCATCGGTGCTTCCTATGCAGCTCTTAAAGAGTACTAGATGCTTTAGCATGAAAAGGAGATGTAAATGCAGTTAAACGAATGACATCCATGTCAGAGGTGGCAAAGCCACAGAAGAGAGAAACCAACAGCTATATGTGTTGTCTCATAAGAATCATAAAATACAATCATGGAATCATAGAGTTGGAAGAGACCTCAGGGCCATCCAGTCCAACCCCCCTGCCATGCAGGAACCCCCATCACAGTATTTCTGACAGATGGCCATCCAGCCTCTGCTTAAAAGCCTCCAAAGAAGGAGACTCCACCACCCTCCTTTGTGGCAGCATCTTCCACTGCCAAACAGCTCTAACTGTCATGAAGTTCTTCCTAATGTTCAAGTGGAATCTCTTTTCCTGTAGTTTGAAACCATTGCTCCGAGTCCTAGTCTCTGAAGCCATGGAAAACAAACCTGCTCCCTCTTCAATATGACATCCCTTTCAAATATTTAAACATAGCTATCATATCCCCTCTCAGCCTTCTTTTTGAAAGGCTAAACATTCCCAGCTCCCTAAGCCAATTCCTCATAAGACATTTCTTCGAGACCTTCAATAATCCTGGTCGCCCTCCTCTGCACCCACTCGAGGTTGTCAACATCCTTTTTAGGTTGTCAACATCCTTTTTAAATTTAAGCACAGGACTGGACACAGTACTCCAGGTGGGGTCTGACCAGAACAGAATAGAGTGGTAAAACCCAAACCTGTCCTGTTGACCTTCTTTCAAGGGAAATATTGAGATTTCGCCTTGGATTCTGCAGTGATGCAGGCATTTGAGCCCAGGTTTGTAAAGGTCCAAATCCCCAAGGGGCACAGAGGCAGACGTAAAAGTTTGCGGAACCACAGAAAGGAATATTGGCATACTGTTTAACAGGGGAATTCAGCCTATACTGTATTTGCTCTCAAACCCAAGAATAGGTGCTGTCGATGAAAAGTCTCAGGAAACCCCAACCGGTCCAAAACGCAGCGGCCAGACTGCTGACTGGGGTGGGGTACAGAGATCACGTTACACCCCTATTAAAACAGCTCCACCAGCTGCCAATCAGCTATCGGGCACAATTCAAGGTGCTGACCTTGGCCTTAAAAGCACTGTACAACCTGTGTCCAAGCTACCTCAAAGATCACAGTATGAAACAACTGAGGTGTTAAGGTCATCAGGAGAGGCCCTTCTCTCCATCCCACCTCCCTCACAAGTACATCTCGTGGGAACCCATGAAAGGGCCTTCTCAGCTGCTGCGCCCAGACTCTGGAACTCCCTCCCACTAGAGGCCAGGACTGCCTCATCTCTGTTGTCCTTCCGGAAACAGGCAAAGGCCTTTCTCTTCCGGCAAGCTTTCCCTGAATGATGGACTACCATGTGTATTTTATATGAATCTACGGGTTCACATAGACTTTGTGTTTATGACTACTTATAACTGTGTTGCTTTAATATAATGTTTGTCTATTAATGCTGTAAGATGTCCGTCAATTCCTTGTTCTCAAATAGTTGAACATGCCTTAATTGTACTGGACTGAATATTATCCCTTTAATTGTACTGGACTGTATATTATCCCTCATTACTGTAAGCCGCCTTGGGTCCTTTTCGAAGGGGAAAGGTGGGGTAAAAAATACTCTAAAATAAACAAATTACTCTATTGTTTGCAGGAAGGGGGCCTTTTCAAGCAATGTGGGTTAAAGAAAGATGTTTTGGGTCAGGCCTACATTTGCACGTGGGAATCAGGCACAGTGGCTCTGTGCCTGAGTGGCACACACTTTATATGTTCCATTCTGTTCCATTTTATTTTATATTGTGGGAGATACAGACCCATGTCTGGAGAAGCAGCATATTCTGCATGATTAACAGTAAAGATGTGAGGTTATGAAACTGCCGATACCCACCTGGACCTCCTCACAGAGGAAGCAAATGGCCCTCGGCCCCAGGTGGCCTGCTAATTTAAGTGCCCTGCTGGCTCATTATTGGGGTGAGAGGCTTTATTCTATATACAGTATATTCTCCGGCACTGCAGGACCAATCAGTGCTGAATAGGGAACCATCCGGAACAGCCCTGAGCCCTCGCGGCTTTTGCTGAGACAAGTGGGGAAGAGAAAGGAGGGACGGTCGAAACTTAATTACGGGTTTTCAGGGGGCACTCGGCCCCCCTGGCAAGAGGAGATCTCGTTTAGAGAAGGCTCAACAGCTATCGGGAAGGGTGAGTGCTGCACGGGATAATCAGAGAGAAAAGATGCTGGCTAGTTAGCACAGCAAGAGGGCATGAGAGAGTGTGCACTTCCTTGAACTGCAGCTCAATAGCAAGAACTGGAATTTTAAATAACCCAGATGTGGCCTGTGGTCCTGGGCGATCGGTCCACTGGGTGGCCATCTTAAAACTCAGGTGCTCCTTCCAAGTGTTGACACCAGTGGTTCTCTACCTGTGAGTCCCCAGATGTTCCTGGATTGCAACTTCCAGAAATCCTGGTCAGCTTAGCAAGTGATGAAGACTTCTGGGAGTTGCAGTCCAGGAACATCTGGGGACCCACCAGTTGAGAACCACTGGTTTACACCTTCCTAACTTAGGGTGTCCATGCAGGGACCTGAGCCTAGTTAAACAGCTTCTAAGCTGGAAGCTGCAGTAGTGAAGGATTCACAGTTTATGCACTTTATTTTTTGTTTGTTTGTTTTTAGGCCATCTTGCTCCTGTTTGATGCTTAGATAGATATCGTTTTATTTCTTATCATGTTTTTATTATTGGATTGTTTATTCATTGTGTGTTTTGATTGACCTTTGTTCAACTTTGTAAAGCGCCCAGAGTAGCTGTGCAGCAAGATGGAGCAGTATATAAATTTAATAAATAAATTTATTAAATAAATAAAATAAATAGATTGCACAGCCCAGAAATGGCCCCAGATGGCCAACACAGCATCATCTCCGTGGACCAGAAATGTAGTAAGGGATTGAGCTTAGAGGGGCTCTTGCATGCAAAACCTAGACCCTGCCACAGAGGGGAGGGTTTTTCTCAGATTCCCACTGAAGGACCTGCTCTCCCCTGGACATCAATAGGACCTTCCTGACTTTGGAACAAGACTGATCTGAACAATGAAGCCCTCTGTGATCGCGGTAAGTCTTTGGGTCTGATTCCGAAACTTTGGTACTGAGTCTCGCATTACAAGCCCCACGCCGCAAACCCAGTCCATGTCACCGAGTGTCAAGCCACCAATTCTGACTTGACTGCGAGTTCCATGACTTGAGTCTCCATCCCTGAAAGCTGTGCTGTCTCCAAACCAGTCTCCCAGGTTTTGTGAGCTTATTCTCTGTCTTGCGGCTGTTTTCCCATTTGTTTCATTTTGAATGATCAGCTGTAACAATCTGTACCTTCGGTTTCTCTTTTTGGGACTGAGAAATTCTCGATTTCCGCATGTTATGAGTTGCATTATTTCTCAGCCTTTTATCTTGCCTGATTTTGGAAACTAGCAGGGTCGGCCCTGGTTAGTACTTGGATGGGAGACCACCAGGGAACACCAGGTGCTGTAGGCACCTGGAGTAGGAACTGGCAAGCCACTCCAGTATTCCTGCCAAGAAAACTCCATGGACATGGGGTCATGAAGGGTCGGTCACGACTGTAACGACACAACACACAACACACTTTATCAGTGGGCGCCCTTTTATATAGCTAAGGAATACTTGAACATCAGCTGCCTGAAAATTCCCTGTAACCATTCATTCCTTCAAGGCCCTTCAGACAAGCTCTCAATTATAATCAAACAGTTCACCAGGGAGTGTGTGTGAGCATAGCATTCCAGTGGTCACCCAATCACAGTTGGCATCACATTGTACCCCTTGAGAAGATTATGGAGATTGCAGTCTATGGATGTAGGCAGGGCGAAAGGCTCCCCATCCTTATCTATTGGCTTGTTGTGGGGATAACATATGCTATTCCAAGATAATCTATGCAATCCATTTTCAGATCTCAGGAAGTGCATGATATAAATGTGTAAGTATCTTGGAAAATGTGGCGATGGATGCAAAATTCAACTGCTTAAGAATTCCAGCTTTAATTTTTTTTTTCCTAAAGCTGCTTTTAGCCTTTATTGCTAGAATGCTAAATGCTAATTTCCACCAAGCTTCGAGACGTGAAAGAAATGTTTTAGCTGCAAATATCTCAGAAGTCAGAGGTAAATAAGATTCGCCGCAGTGGGTATGGGACTCCCAAGTGTTCCCCGTGTAATGGGAGGCTCTCCTGGAACCACACACACATATGGCAATCAAGTGAACGCAAAAAAGTAGCATAACGCACACATACCAAATATTCCAAATGATGCAGACGTATGAACTGTGTTGAAAGAGCAAGACTTCTCCTTTGCCAGACTCACAGTAGTGGTATTGCTTGGGAGCACTGTTATAATTCCCCTTTCCCAATCAGCAAAACCCATGGCCCTATATTCCGTCCCATTGACTTGGGAGCCAGGAAGACTTACGCCAAGGAGACCTCTTCTCCCTCTCACAAAATACCAGAACTAGGGGACATACACTCAAACTGAGGGCTGGGAGAGTAAGAACAGACAAAAGAAAATGCTTTTTTTCACCCAGCGCGTTGTTAGTCTGTGGAACTCCCTGCCACAGGATGTGGTGATGGCATCTGGCCTGGATGCCTTCAAAAGGGGATTGGACAGATTCCTGGAGGAAAAGTCCATCAGAGGTTACAAACCATGAGGGAGATGTGTCATCTCCAGGCTTAAAACCAGGGTACTTCAAGGGCCAGATGCAGGGGAGCGATATCAGGAGGCAGATATCTAGTCTCATGCGCTCCCAGAGGCATCTGGTGGGGCCACTGTGAGATCCAGGAAGCTGGACTAGATGGGCCTTTGGCCTGATCCAGCAGGGCTCTTCTTATGTTCTTATGTTCTTATCCCTCTGCCTTCCTCCTCAAGCTCCACTCTGCTAGTCCACCCCCCCCACCCCATCTCCTTCCCTGCTAGTCACAGGGGCTTGCAAACTGGGTAATTATCAATTAGCATCCACTCTGAAATCAGCACTCGAATCTTCTCTGGAGGCTGAAGAACGAACGGGACACTCACCAGGCCTATTTCGGTCCTTCAGAGGCGGGTTTTCAATACAATACAGTACCAAGATTTGTGCTCGCCAGCTTTCTAATGCAAATGTCTTTTATATATTTTTGAAGACTACCCAGATTCCACACCTGCTCCCCAAAATGTCTCTTCTCCGCTTGATCTCCTGTATCAACTACTTTTGCACGGCCTTACAGGAATTTACCAGGTAGAACCGCAAGACGCAAATGTTATTCGTTTGGATCAAATGTTCAAAAGCAGGGCACAGGCAGCCACAGACTTTCCATACTTAGATAAAAATAGTAACAACACGGACTGAAATCCCTGCCACTTACCCCTTGTTTTGAGCCCAAATTCACAGGCTGCTAGAAGGGTGAAATTTATTTTATTTATTTATTTTTGTTTTATTTTAGAGTATTTTTACTCTGCCTTTCTCCTTGGAAAAAGGACCCAAGGCGTCTTACAGAATGAAGGATAATATACAGTCCAGTACAATTAAGACATGTTCAAGTGTTGAGAACAGGGAATTGAGGGACATCTTACAGCATTAATAAACAACATTACATTAAAGCTACAAGAGAATGCACACAGTTAAAGGGGAGTAAAGTTCCATGTAAAGTTATGAATGACAGAAAACCACGATGAGTGAAAGAACGTTAGATCAGCGGAGTGGATGGATGGCCATTTCCCACCCACTCTAGAAAGTCAGAATAAACACCAACTTATAAAATGCAGAAATAAAGAATTTGTCGGTCACAAAAAAGAGAAACTGGCGGTACAGATTGTTACAGCTGATCATTCAATTCCCCCCCCTTTTTGACGATGCTTGCCGATAATTCTCTTTTATTATTGAATTGTCCCCTTCTCTACCCCTTTCCCCCTTTTAAATCTTTTTTGATTTCTGTGGTTGCCATTTTGTGTTTTATCTGTTTTTTTTTAAAAAAATCCTTATTGTTAACTGCCCGGAGTTCCCTGGGGAAGACGGGTGGTATAGAAATAAAATAAATAATAAATAATAATAATAATAAATAATAATAAAAATAACACAAATGGTAAAACAGCTGCAAGACAAAGAATAAGTTTGGTGCTTGAAGAACAACACGCTGTATCGGGCACCCTCCAGATGCACCAAAATACAATTTTCACCAGCTGCACATCCAAGGCAATGAGACGAGTAGGAGAAAATTCACCCAATACTCTCTTCTGGAAGCTTCTACGAGAAAATGGAAAATAGCCATACTTTTCAACCCTGAGCAAACTTTCTTTCCTCTGCTTCCAAACCTCATAAGAACATAAGAACATAAGAAGAGCCATCCTGGATCAGGCCAAAGGCCCATCTAGTCCAGCTTCCTGTATCTCACGGTGGCCCCACCAAATGTGTCCAGCGTGGCCTCTACTTAACTTGCCCCACTTCCCAAATCTAACCCCAAAGTCCTCATCACAGAATTTTTTGCCTCAGGAGGATTACAAGCAAAACCAACAAAGCATTATAAGCAGCTGCAGATCTCAGAAATAAAACCACCAGACCTTTTTTTTAAAAAAAAAAAAACCACAGCTAGATTAGGAACGGCATATACTGTACAGTGGACCCTTGTGTAACGAACAGTTTGTATAACATAAAATCTGTACAACATAAAAAATTCCGGAGACAGGGGAAATGTGCTTAACAGAATCGCCTATGGGGAGAATCCGTACAACATAAAAATGGGATCACTCTGTTTTCAATGCATTCTTATGGGGATTTGTATAAAGGAGAATTTGCTTAACATAATTTCATTTGGCTTGTGACACAAAAAATGCATGAGAGACGACCCTTCTTCCGCAGACCTCATGCAATGCAGCAGCCCATCATCTCCGAGTGCTTGTTTATGCAATTGCAGAAGTTTCGGTGCATTTGTTGACTCAGGGGCGTCATCCTGCAACAACAGCTGCCTACAGAAATTCCTGGGTATTTCACTCCTGCCACACTCCGCTGTCGTGAATCATTTGCCGGTTGCGGCATGCTCTCGGTTTCTCCTGGGAATGCTGCGCTTCACTTCTCACCTTCCTCACTAAGAACTGCCCACCCCTGCTACCGGCTAGACATTGTCACCTACCTAGAGAACTGTGCGCACTTGACTCAAAACACAAATGTACACACACACACACACACACACAGAGAGAGAGAGAGAGAGAGAGAGAACTTTCTACTTCGAATTTCTGAAAACAAGCAAGTCTCTAGGCCTCATGATTAAAAATAAATAAATACGCAAACAGTCTGGAAAGGACCCAAGTTGGCTTAAGGTGCTGCCCACTTCCGCTTTGCAGTTCATACCTACCACGTGGCACGGAGAACCTAACAGATAAAGCAAAAATTCCACATCAAGGTATTTTAAGCAGAGGCTGGATGGCCATCTGTCGGGGAGTCCTGTGATGGGGTTTCCTGCATGGCAGGGGGTTGGACTGGATGGCCCTCGAGGTCTCTTCCAACTCTAGGAAGAGTTGTCTATTGTCTACCTAACGAGCCTATTCAGGCCATTGTTCATCCAACATCGGGCCTTCCTTGATAGGGGACGCACTTAGTGACCCATAGGGTCTCATTTAGCTCTGCAGTTTGATGACGACGGCAATGATGATGATACGTCAACACAGTCACAGAACGGCTTGGCCGTGCTGTGGCATGTGGCCAGGGGACAACTAACCCAGTGGATCTGTCTGTGAAGATTCTCAGTCATCCAGGTGAATTTATCTGGAAGTTGAGTCATGGCTACTGGACTTCTTTTTTGAGAGATAGATAGGATGTACACATATTAGACAAAGAAGAGAGGTGGTTTGAAAGAGGAGTAAGGGAGGCCATTCATGTGAGCATTGAAAACCCCTCCCTCAACAGAGGTGGTGGGCTCCGGCATAGTCTATCTGCTACTTATCAGGCTGTGCTTTCCAAAGTACCCAGACAAATCAAAAAGCCTTCACCACCAAAGGCCATAGCTAAGGACCCATTCTTGATAGGTTTCAGCACCTTAGGCCATTGTTCACCTTCAGGCTATGGATACTATTGTCTCCCTAACGAGCCTATTCAGGCCATTGTTCATCTTATGAGCCTAATTCAGGCCAGGGTGACAAGAGGTCAAAGCTGACTGACTATAAAATGGAGGACTTGCACTAGCTGTATTCAGACCGATGAAGCTGTTTGGATGAACAGCGAAACGTTTCTATCTCTCAAAAAAGAAGTCCAGTAGCCATGACTCAACTTCCAGATAACCCAGTGGATCTTCGCCACTGCAGACACTGCAAAAGGCAGCAGACAGGAGGGAGCCGTGGGCCTCCAGCTCATTATAACCCATCCAATGCCCTCTGAGACTACCGGCCTGCTGGTGCTGAGGCAGAGACACTGTTTTGGAGCCGCTTATAGCGGCAGACGGCTCCGGGAGCCGTATATCAAGGCCCTTCTTGGTGATTTACAGAGCGTGGCTACAATATAATCACAACTCGGCAACAATGTACCAAACAGATTTACTTCTCCTGAGCAAATCTGTCCGGGAGTAATTCATTACCCGGCGGGATGCTGCTTCACGACTCATCACCGATCGAAGAACCAATGGGCACGGCCCTCGCGGCTCATCTCTAGTGTCCTCGTCCAACGGGACCCGAGCGCACGGCTTTATCACCCGCAGGCCGCCCAATGGGGGAAGAGACTCCCGCTTCCCATCGATCAGCTATCCAATGAGATGGGACCGGATGCCCAAAGGAGGGGGGGGGTCCCCAAGCTTGCAATTCACCATTAAGTGATGCGCTTTTGGGTTTATGGTAGCCGAGATTTACGGCTTATAAACAAGTTATTATCCGACACGTTTCAGCTCATTGAAAAACAGAACTGCTGGTCGTAAACAATTCATTATCCACCATCTTGCCAATATATGGGCAGGCTGAGGGCATCGTGAATCACCAGCATGGCAAAAAAGCGAGATCGGGAAGGAAGGCGAACGCTGCCGGACGGCCACATAAGGTCCCTGGGGAAATCCTGATCCAGGCACAAGGGGAAGGTGTCTATACACCCAACACAAGCTTTCCTCGCCCTTCTGGGGTGAACCCTGTGCTCTTTGCATATTCCCATAAAATGCTCTCTCAACAGGAAGGAGATCTGAGTCTCATCCGCAGTTCCAGAAGCCAGACTGGGAAATCCAGGGGCATTCTGTTTGGATACGAAGCTGTTCTCCTCCACAACCAGGAGGCGGTGGCCTGATGGCAAAACTTCAAAACGCAGGCATTTGTCACCCTAATTGTGCCCCAGGTGGAGTCCAAAAAGGCAGGCAGCTGCGTCGACTCACTTAATATCAAAGTCAAGCAGCCAGTCTGAGCCATTTTCATCTCCACCAGGAGCCGGTCTTTTAAGCTACCCAAACACATTTTGTATTACGATAGGGAAAGCACAGAACAATGTTATTACTGGCGGTAATAACGTCCCAACATTCCGCCATTCCAGCTAGTCTGAGGCAGGGCGGATTGGATTTAAATTGATTTAAATTGTAAGAAATAAATTAGTTTTTAACGACGTAGTAAATCAAAAAAATTGATTTTTTTTTTAAAAACTGAATTAAGTTTTGATTCAAATCAATCTGATTTTATAAAAAAAACAAACCATTGATTTTTATCTGTGCAGCTTTGAGGACTCCAACCAAATTTAGACAGGAAAAAGCAGACCTAAGGTGTGATAGATTATCTTCCACTTGCTCCTGATCCTAGCATCCTAGCTCTTGCTCTCTGGAAAACATGTTACATAAGAACATAAGAAGAGCCCTGCTGGATCAGGCCAAGGGTCCATCTAGTGCAGCTTCCTGTATCTCACAGTGGCCCCACCAGATGTGTCTGGGAGCGCACGAGACTAGATATCTGTCTCCTGATGCCACTCCCCTGCATCTGGCCCTTGACGTACCCTGGTTTTAAGCCTGGAGATTACACACCTCCATCATGGTTTGTAACCTGTGATGGAGTTTTCCTCCAGCAATCTGTCCAATCCCCTTTTGAAAGCATCCAGGCCAGATGCCATCACCACATCCTGTGGCAGGGAGTTCCATAGACTAACAGCGTGCTGGGTGAAAAAATAGTTTCTTTTGTCTGTTCTTACTCTCCCAGCCCTCAATTTGAGTGGATGTCCCCTAGTTCTGATATTTTGTGAGAGGGAGTGTCACTCTATCCACTTGACTCATGCCCTGCATTATTTTGTACGTCTCAATCATATTCCCCCCTCAGGCGCCTTTTCTCCAGATTAAAGAGTCCAAATGGTTTAGCCCAGTGGTTCTCAACCTGTGGGTCCCCAGATGTTCCTGAACTGCAACTCCCAGAAGCCTCCACCACTCACTGTGCTGGAAGGGGTTTTTGGGAGTTGCAGTCCAGGAACATCTGGGGACCCACAGGTTGAGGACCAGTGGTTTAGCCTTTCCTCATAAGGGAGGTGCCCCAGCCCAGTAATCATTTTAATCACTCTCTTTTGCACTTTTTCCAGTTCCACTATGTCTTTTTTGAGATGCAGTGACCAGAATTGCACACATTACTCCAGGTGCGGTCTTACTATCGTTTTCTATAATGGCATTATAAAGTTGGAATTGGACTTGTTCACCACTGCCACAAATTGGGTAGACACCTTCATTGAGCTGTCCACCAACACACCAAGATCTCTTTCCTGATCCATCACGGATAGCTCAGAGCCCATGAGTTGATAGATAAAGTTTGGATTTTTTTGCCCCAATATGCATTACTTTACATTTTGCTACACTGAAACACATTTGCCATTTCGCAGCCCATTCTCTCAGTTTGGAGAGATCCTTCTGGAGCTCTTCACAATCTTCTCTGTTTTTTTAACACATGGAAAAGTTTCGTGTCATCCGCAAACTTGGCCACCTCACTGCTTATCCCGTCTACAGGTCATTAATGAACAGATTGAAAAGCACTGGACCCAGGACAGATCCCTGGGGCACACCGCTTTTCACTTCTCTCCATTGTGGGAATTTCCCATTGACACCTACTCTTTGTTTCCTGGATCTCAACCAGTTCTCAGTCCATAAGAGGACCTGCCCTCTTATCCCCTGACTGTTCCTCTGTAAGAGGGGCAGGGGAGCTCATGGTGTGCGAGGGCCATTTTCCAGGTTGGACATCAGCCTGAAGACTGCAACCCTGAGGGTGTGGGATCAATGAGTCTGAGCTGCGTATCATGTTGCAAATATTGAATTGCGTGCCATGGGGCACCTCCCTTATGAGGAAAGGCTACAGCCTTTGGGACTCTTTAGCCTGGAAAAAAGGTGCCTGAGGGGGATATGGTTGAGACATACAAGATTTAGCTTAAATGAAGTGGGCAAAGAGAAATACGCAATAAGAAATACCATCTGCTGCAAGTTATCCTTCAAGGAAAAATAGATGGGAAGCATGACGCGGGGTGTAGAAGAATACAATTGTGGCTTAAGAAGTTAAGCCAATGGCCCGCGGTGAGCACAGCTGCTCTGTTAAGAATAGCTTTAGACAGAAACCATTTCAGGCTACTGATCGCCAATGTTCTACTAAGACATGGCACATGAAGAAGTACAAAACTATGCAGGGCATGAGTAAAGTGGGTAGAGGGACGCTCTTCTCCCTCCCACAAAATACCAGAAGTAGGGAACAGCCACTCAAACTGAGGGCTGGGAGAGTGAGAACAGACAAATGAAAATATTTCTTTTCCCAGCTTGTTGTTAGTCTATGGTACTTCAAGGGCCAGATGTAGGGGAGTGATATCAGGAGACAGAGATCTAGTCTCATGCACTCCCAGACGCATCTGTTGGGGCCACTGTGATACAGGAAGGTGGACTAGATGGGCCTGTGGCCTCATCTAGCAGGGCTCTTCTTTATGTTCTTACGTACATAAATTTATTGCAGTGGTTCCTATAAAAGGTGCTGTCACATTCCTTGCTGTTGATTGATTGAAACAGGGGCTCAATCTTTTTTTAAAGATATATTATTTTCCATTGAGATCCCTTTTCAATAAAACACACACATCTCTCTCTCTCTCTCTCTCTCTCTCTCTCTCTCTCTCTCTCTCTCT
>JAHTLZ010000379.1:63082218-63099260 GCA_023846285.1 Phrynocephalus versicolor | reverse complement strand
TCTCTCTCTCTCTCTCTCTCTCTCTCTCTCTCTCTCTCTCTCTCTCTGTGTGTGTGTGTGTGTATATATATATATATGCTTCAGCACCCCTAGGGCTATCCTATGAGGCAGGATATTTTTAAACGTGGACGGACCATCAGTGATGAGAAGAGAAGGTGCCTTCTCTCCATCACAACCAGTCTAGGCTTGGGGACCAAAGTGCAGTTGAAATATTTTGCAGGTGAAGCATGGACAGGTAAGAAGGAGTTATGGAATGGGGACTTGTGATAGGAAATGCCAGTAGTTTTTTTTTAAATAAACTGCCAGTTTTATAGGGATTGCAAACAGCTACTTAACTATCTACCGCCTCCAGTTCTTTCTTAAGGAACTTGAACGAGGTCGTTTCTGGAACGTCCCCACCCCTCCGCACTTCCTTGATCCTGTCTGCGTGAGGGGAGGGAGAAAAAAGGGGACAAAAGAATGCAGGCTCACCTCCGTTTGCCGGTCCAAGCCTCCCCGCCCCGTCGTCGTCCTGATTCCTTCTCTTAAAGGGGCGGGAGGCAAAAACAACAACAAACAGAAGCGAGGAGAGCCGGGCACTCACTCCTTTACATCCGGATCTGGGATTTATCACCCTCCAAGAGCAGGTACATGAAAAGTGCGCTGGGACGCACTTAGGTGGGCGTGGCCGCACTTAATTTTCTGTAAACTCCGGAGCTGGTGGGGAAACAATTTTAAGCTCCGGAGCTGGGAGCCATTTGCAGCGGAGTTTAGGGGTCGTGTACAAATACCCTTAGTGGCCAGGGTACATGTGTGAGACAGTGGCTGTCTGGGGAGGGGAGATCTTCACTGCCCTATGATATTCCACCAAATTGTTGCATACATCAACAGTATACCCATTTCAATTTCTGTACTAAAAGCTCAGCTAGGTTTCTATTCAGCTGGAAAGCAGGAGGAACCACCGTCTGGGTGCCTTTTGCAATTCGAGCCAGCCAGGTCTGTCAAACTCAGCTCCTCCATTGCACATTTTCCTAATCTTATGATATTCATCCCACCCTGCAAAAATGTTAAAATCCCTTTGAAATTCTGCAGGTACTTCCGGGGCCGGGCACATTTTCTAATATATGCATTGTCGTATGAACACGGCACGCCTTTTCTTCCAAACTCCTACTGTTAGGCGTGTCCAAACTTCGGCCCTCCTGATGCTTTGGACCACATCTCCCAGAATTCCAAGCCTATATTTCCCATGGCAAAGGACTGTGGGAGTTGTGGTCCAAAACATCTGGAGGGCCGAAGTTTGGACATGCAATAGAGCATGCATTCCACGTGCAGGTTCATGTATGCCTTTTGTGCATCTTTAAGCTCCGGGCCAGCTGTGGGCAGAACAGGGGAGAGGTTTGGACCCCAAACTGGGAGGGTGAGGTGGGCTCCTGCCCAGTTCACAAGCTACCGTGTCTGCAATATCATGCATACCTCTGTGACCAGAGGGTTCTATGACAAAACCCCAAGAAAGTCCAAATTTTAGGGCTCTCGCAGGCACATGCCCGAACTCCAGCCCTCCTGATGTTTTGGACCACAACTCCCAGAATTCCAGGCTTAGGTTGCAGATGGCAAAGGACTGTGGGAGTTGTGGTCCAAAACATCTGGAGGGCCGAAGTTTGGACATGAATGGTGCTAGGGTGTTGACTTTTTGTTGTTTTAAAGTACAGTGGACCCTTGTATAACAAACAGCTTGTATAACATAAAATCTGTACAACATAAAAAATTCCAGAGATAGGAGAAATTTGCTTAACATAATTGCCTATGGGGAGAATCCGTAGAAGATAAAAATGGGATTACTCTGGTTTCAATGTATTCCTATGGGAATTTGTATAAAGGAAAATTTCCTTAACATAATTTCATTTGAAACGAATTAATTACTTTATACAAGGTACCACTGTATGAATCATAGAATCATAGAATCATAGAATTATAGAGTTGGAAGAGACCTCATGGGCCATCGAGTCCAACCCCCTGCCAAGCAGGAACCCCTTCACAATATTTCCGACAGATGGCCATCCAGCCTCTGCTTAAATACCGTCAAAGAAGGAGACTCTACCACCCTCCGTGGCAGCATATTCCACTGCCGAACAGCTCTAACTGTCATGAAGTTCTTCCGAATGTTCAAATGGAATCTCTTTTCCTGTAGTTTGAAACCATTGCCCCGAGTCCTAGTCTCTGAAGCCATGGAGAACAAACCTGTTCCCTCTTCAATATGACATCCTTTCAGATACTTAAACATAGCTATCATATCCCCTCTCAGTCTTCTTTTTGATAGACTAAACATGAAATCCGTTGATATGTAAATCCAGATGAAACACATTTCTCCCCCATCTCAATTTGCAACAGGACCTCAGGAGCTGATTCCAGCCCGCCAACCACACCAGTCTCTCGGCGGACGGCAGGCCCGCGATGCCACCGAAGCTTTGCTGGCATAAACCGCCCCAAGGCCACAGCTGGCTGGCAGCTCCTGCCACCTGCCGAAATCCCAGCCTCCAAACGGGAGAAGGAGAAGAAGTGCTTGTTCTGACATACAAAATCCTAAACGACTTAGGACCTAGATAACTGAAGGACCGCCTCCTTCCATATGAACCTACCCGGCAATTAAGATCAAGCCAGGGGGCCCTTTTGAAAGAGCCATCCCTCAAGGAGGTAAGAGGGATGGCCTGTAGACATAGGGCCTTCTCGGCAGCTGCTCCCAAGCTATGGAATGCCCTCCCGATCGAGATCCGCCTGGCGCCAACACTGATTACATTCCGGTGCCAGGTAAAAACCTTCCTGTTCCAGAAGGTTTTTAATTGATATAATATAGATTGTGGGTCCGCTGATGACAATTTTAGGATAATGATTTTAGTCTAAGGTTTTTATTGATGATTTATTGATATTTTACTTTTAACTATTTTAAATTGTTTTATTCTTTGGAGTGTAAGCCACCCAGAGACCTTTGGGTAGTGGGTGGCATATAAGTTAAATAAATAAATAAATAAATAAATAAATAAATAAATAAATAAATGAGAACTGACGGGAAGAGGCACCAAAGGGCAAACGGGAAAGACGTGGAAGAGCAACGCTGGCAAAGAGAGAAAGAGCCGTTCTTGCAGAGAGGGCGGGATTGCGCACCTTCTCCACGCGCTCCACCCTATCTTCCGCAACCGCAAACTCTGATGCCCCTCATGGGGGGGGGATTTCTACGTGGGCAGCTTGCCATTAAGAACCTTCCGTGGCGGGAGGCGGGACAGGTACGACCAAGGACCAGCAGGGCCTATCACTCCGGCTGAAAGGCTGTCAATTTTGCCCTGTTTTTCCTGCTGCTTCTCCCCTCCCCCCTTTTAATAATAATAATAATAATAAGTCCTGCCTCCCACCAGCTCCTATGTAAAAGCCTCCATAATAGAACTTAATCACAACAGCCATTAGCTGGGCCAAATGGTTACAATTACTATCTCAGGCAGCGGGGGGGGGGGACTAAAAACGCTCCCCACCCCGCCCAGGTTGCTCTGGTGCTCAGCGCTAATGCATCCAGCTGGGATAACAGCTCCAGCCTTCCTTAGCAACATTGATGGGCTCCCTATAGTCTCCCTCTGCTTCATAAACTATCCTGGGGCTGGGGGATTTGGGGTACGTTCAGCAGAAAGCAATTGCCTCCCCCACCTGCAAAGGTCCCCCTTAATGACCGTTATGAAACCAGCCACCGCATACCCTGGCCTCCTGATTCCCCATCCTCATCGGAGACGCCCAAAGTACGAGAACCGCAACGCACACGAGACACACCTACACCTTCGCTTTTACCCCTCCTGAAACCTCAAGCCTGGCTCCAAATCCCAGGAGTTTTAAAACAATGCATTTTTAAGATTCTCTTTTTGCCCTGTGTTTTATTAGCAGCCGGTAGAGTCCAGCCTCCAGTCAATCAGAAGGATCGATTTCATTTCCTAACAAACCCAAGCAGGTTTGTTTTGGGGGGCGCCTGTCAGAAATGAACAGCCCTCCATCAGCAGTGGGTTCGGGCCGGATCCAGTTGGGGCGGCCCCTTCCCTAGCTGTGCCTGCACTTTGCCGTTTTTGCTTGCCCAGCAAGTAGGATTTGCAAAGATAGAGCTAAGATGGCAGATAATGAATTTCAGATAACGCTTTTCAGAGTTTCCCAGGCAGAGAATACTCATAAGAACATAAAAAAGAGCCCTGCTGGATCAGGCCAAAGGCCCATCTAGTCCAGCTTCCAGTATCTCACAGTGGCCCCACCAAATGCATCCGGGAGCGCATGAGACTAGATCTCTGTCTCCTGATACCACTCCCCTGCATCAGGCCCTTGAAGTGCCCCGGTTTTAAGCCTGGAGATTACACATCTCCATCATGGTTTGTAACCTGTGATGGACTTTTCCTCCAGGAATCTGTCCAATCCCCTTTTGAAGGCATCCAGACCAGATGCCATCACCACCTCCTGTGGCAGGGAGTTCCATTTTGTGAGAGGGAGAAGAGTGTCCCTGTATCCACTTTACTCCTGCCCAGCATTATCAGAAGTGGCTTCCCATCATTCCCTTCTTCCGGGGGTGCCCTGGGACTGTGCAGCTTGCCCAAGGCCTCCCAGGTTGGCTCGACTTCCAGGACGCCCGGTTGGGAATTCGAATGCCCAACCTCCCAAAAGAGTGGCCTTCCGCCAGATGGGCGGTATATAAATCAAATCAAACCAATCAATAAACAAACCTCTGCCACACACACACACACACCCAAGCCGGATCCTTAAACCGCTGAGCTATCCAGACTATCGAACTTAGGCAAAAATATCTTCAAATTGCACAGAATAATAAATAAAGTGCTCTCTTTCATTGGAGAAAAACTTTAAAAAGCATAGCTGCAGTTCATGCCAGCGAACTGTAACTCTTTCATCTCCAATGCTGGGAAATGGGGAGAGGGGAGGGGACCATCCCAGACCCCACTGGGGCGCACGGCTGTGTGTGTGTGTGTGTGTGTGTGTGTGTGTGTGTGTGTGTGTGTGTATGCTAAGGAATAAAGAGCATCGAGATGGGATCCAGCCTCTCTCTCGGCTACTCTGCAAGATGCTGTAATGTTGGGCCTTTTGCCAGTCCACCTCTATGTATAGAGAGCACTTCGCAACATCTCATCATGCACTGCTGACCTAAGCAAAGAGGTAAAGGCTCAGAGCGGAGCCACGTGCAAGCGGGAAGGCTTTCTGTATTTGTACACGACCCCTAAACTCCGCCGCAAATGGCTGCCAGCTCCGGAGCTTACAATTGTTTCCCCACCAGCTCTGGAGTTTGCAGGAAATTAAGTGCGACCACGCCCACCTAAGCACGTCCCAGCGCACTTTTCATGTACCTGCTCTCGGAGGGTGAAAATCCCCAGATCCAGATGTAATCTGATGAGTGCCCGGCTCTCCTCCCTTCTGTTTTTTTTTTTTTGCCTCCCGCCCCTTTAAGAGAAGGAATCAGGACGACGACGGGGCGGCTTCGGAGGTGAGCCTGCATTTTTTCCTCTCTTTTTTTCTCCCTCCCCTCATGCAGACAGGAGCAAGGAAGTGCGGAGGGGTGGGGACACAGGAAGAGCAACGAACCCCCAAGATCTCTGGTCCGAATTTAAGTGGCCAGCGGATCTTAGGGGTCGTGTGAAAAGGCCTTCTGTCCCACCGAAGAAGATTATTCCAACTCCGCAGCAACCAGCAGCTCAAACCAGTGGCGGATCTACCATTTTGAAGGCCACGGTTACAGTGGCCCCTTCATAGCCAGCATCAAAGCCTGGGTAACCACTGTTGCCATCTTCAATGGTTGTTCCATACAGATTTACCACTATTTTAAAAAAGAAAATGTGGACCCAAGTCACTTCTGGGAGTTCTCTAGCATTGGGGGAGTTGAATCTCAAGCATCGCTAGATCCAGCCATGCCCCACAGTACACTGCATATGGCACTGAAACCCACTCTCTCAACAGAGGTGGGGGCCTCAGGCAGAGTCTATCTCAGTGTTGGCAAACCTATGGCACAGGTGCCAAAGGTGGCACTTGGACCCCTTTCTGTGGGCACCTGATATTGCCCCTTCATAGTCACCTGTATTCAGGTTAAATAGCTGTATTGGCAGTTTTCGCAAAATTAGTGGGTTTCAAATCAGAGTTTGGGTACTCGGTTTCTAAAAGGTTTGCCATCACTGGTCTATCTGCTACTTATCAGGGTGTGCTTTCAACAATACCGAGACAAACCAAAAAGCCTTCACCACCAAGGCCATAGCTAAACGACCCATACTTTATAGGTCTCAGCGCCTTAGGCCATTGCTCACCTTAAGGCAATGGATACTATTGTCTACCTAACAAGCCTATTCAGGCCATTGTCCATCTTAAGAGCCTATCTCAGACCAGGGTGACAAGAAGTCAAAGGTTACTACAGTGTCCCCCCCCCACCATTTCCTGGGGTTCAATCCCCGGTAGCAGGCTCAAGGTTCACTCAGCCTTCCATCCTTCCGAGGTTGGTAAAATGAGTACCCAGATTGCTTGGGGGGGGGGGCAATGTGTAGCCTGCACACTGTAATTAAAATTGTAAACCGCCCAGAGACTACTTAAAGTGGTATGGGGCGGTATATAAGCAGAACACTTTGCTTTGCTTAGATTGCAGATGGCAAAGGACTGTGGGAGTTGTGGTCCAAAACATCTGGAGGGCTGAAGTTTGGACATGCATGGTGCTGGGGTGTTGACGTTTTGTTGTTTTAAAGTATGAATGAAATCCATTGATATGTAAATCCAGATGAAACACGTTTCTCCCCCATCTCAATTTGCAACGGGACCTCAGGAGCTGATTCCAGCCTGCCAACCACACCAGTCTCTCAGCGGACAGCAGGCCTGCGATACCACCCCACCGAAGCTTTGCTGGCATAAACCGTCCGAAGGCCACAGCCGGCTGGCAGCGCCTTCCACCTATCGAAATCCCAGCCTCCAAACGGGAGAAGGAGAAGAACTGACGGGAAGGGGCGCCAAAGGGCAAACGGGAAAGACGTGGAAGAGCAACGCTGGCAAAGAGAGAAAGAGCCGTTCTTGCAGAGAGGGCGGGATTGCGCTCCTTCTCCACGCGCTCCACCCCATCTTCTGCAACCGCAAACTCTGATGCCCCTCATGGGGGGGGATTTCTACGTGGGCAGCTTGCCATTAAGAACCTTTCGTGGCGGGAGGTGGGACAGGTACGACCGAGGACCAGCAGGGCCTATCACTCCCGCTGAAAGGCTATCAATTCTGCCCTGTTTTTCCTGCTGCTTCTCTCCTCCCCCCTTTTAAAAATAATAATAATAATAAGTCCTGCCTCTCACCAGCTCCTATGTAAAGGCCCCCATAATAGAACTTAATCACAACAGCCATTAGCTGGGCCAAAAGGTTACAATTACTATCTCAGGCAGCAGGGGGAAAAAATTAAAAACACTCCCCACCCCGCCCAGACCAGGGTGACAAGAAGTCAAAGGTTACTACAGTGTCCCCCCCCCCACCATTTCGCAGTTCAGGTACCGCAGCCCCACTACATCACGGGATCGCAGTACCTGTACCGTGGGCAGGGCTGGGGGTGGCCGGGTTGCTACGCGCCACATCCCGCCGCCCCGAGAAGCCTCGGGGTGTGTGGGAGGGTGGTGGGGGGCGATCGGGTCGCTTTGCACCACTCATCCAGGCTCCCCCGAGAAGCCTCGGGGCGGCCGGGAGGGGCGGCGTGGAGGGATCGGGTCGCTCCGCGCCGCTCAACCAGGCTCCCCCGAGAAGCCTCGGGCCGTGCGGGAGGGTGGTGGCGGGAGGTAAGATCGTCCCCCCCCACCCGCTGTTTGGATGAGCAGTGAAAGGTTTCTGTCTCTCAAGAAAAAGACGTCCAGTAACCATGACTCAACTTCCAGACTGTATATGGCTTCTCCCCCTATAGGAGCGAGTGCCTGGCATGGAGATTCTGGGCAGAATCATAGAAGGATCGGGTTGGAAGGGGGCTGTCAGGCCATTCAGTCCAACCCCCTGCTCGAGGGAAGAATCCAAGCTGAAGGAGATCTTACAGATGGTGGTCTCATCTTAAAGGCCTCTGCCATTGCATGTACAGCAGGCCTGCCCAAAGTCCGGCCCGGGGGCCAAATCTGACCCGTCAGGCCATTCTGAGTGGCCCGTGGCTGGCTGCCCTGCCCCTCCCTCCCCCTCCTTCACCACCAGGAAGCTTGAGGGGCTGGGTCGGCCGGCTGGCCAGTGAGGAGAAGCTTGTGGGGCTGGGTGGGCAGGTCCTTTGGTCCCCACCTTCCTTCCTTCCTCTCTTGGTTTGCACCTTCCTCCCTCCCTCCCTCGGTCCCTGCCTTCCTTCCTGCGGGTGGGGTTGCAAGGGACCAGTGGGTGGGGCTTGCAGTGGGGTGGCAGGGTCGGGGAGCAACCGGCCCCTGACACATTCTCAGCCACCAAATCTGGCCCTCCTTACAAAAAGTTTGGGCACCCCTGATGTAGAGCATTGCCTTTTCTGGATGGCAGGGGGCATTCACCCTCTCCCAATCTCTCTGGGTTCCGTTGTTGCGCTGCTCTAACAGTTAAGAACATTTTCCTGATATTTAGCCTAAATCAGGCTTCCTGTAGCTTGAGCCCATTGTTACATGTCCTGCAATCTGCTTTCTCTCCATCCCAAAACCCTCATAAGTATCTTTCATGGGAACCCATGAAAGGGCTTTCTCTATTGCTGCTCCCAGACTCTGGAACACCCTCCCACTAGAGGCAAGGACTGCCCCATCTCTGCTGTCTTTCCAGAAGCAGGCAAAGACCTTTTTCTTCAGACAAGCTTTCCCTGAATGATGGTCTACCTATTATGTGTCTTTATATGAATCCACCCTGTTGTTGTTGTTCAGTCGTTCAGTCGTGTCCGACTCTTCGTGACCCCATGGACCAGAGCTCGCCAGGCCTTCCTATCTTCCACTGCTTCCTGGAGTTTGGTCAAATCCATATTGGTTGCATCGAAGACACCGTCCAACCATCTCATTCTCTGCCGTCCTCTTTTCCTTTTGCCATCAATCTTTCCCAACATCAGGGACTTTTCCAAGGACTCCTCTCTCCTCATGCGGTGGCCAAAGTACTGGAGCCTCAGCTTCAAAATCTGTCCTTCCAGTGAGCATTCGGGGTTGATTTCTTTCAAGATGGATAGGTTTGATCTCCTTGCAGTCCAGGGGACTCTCAAGACTGTCCTCCAGCACCACAGCTCAACCCTACATTATTACATGGATGCTGTGTTTATAACCACTTATCACTGTGTGTTTATATCTCCTTTTTGGATGGTCTACCATGCATGACTACATGGAATTTTTACTCTCTCTCTTTAACTGCTTGTGTTCTCTTATGGCCTTAGTATTATCTTTTAATGCTGTAAGATGTCCCTCAATTCCCTGTTCTGAAACTTGAATATGTCTTAATTGGGCTGGACGGTATATTGTCCCTCATTACTGTAAGCTGCCTTGGGTCCATTTCCAAGGAGAAAGGTGGGGTAAAAATACTCTAAATAAAATAAAATAAATGGAGAACAGATCCTGCCCCTCCTTTGTATGACTACCTTTCAAGTATTTGAAGCGTGCCATGCTGTCTCCCCTCAGCCTTCTTTCCCCAAGGCTAAACTTGGCCCAGGAACTAGAGATCAAATTGCCAACATGCGCTGGATTATGGAGAAAGCCAGAGAGTTCCAGAAAAACATCTACTTCTGCTTCATTGACTATGCCAAAGCGTTTGACTGTGTAGACCACAACAAACTATGGCAAGTCCTTAAAGGAATGGGAGTGCCTGACCACCTTATCTGTCTCCTAAGAAATCTATATGTGGGACAAGCAGCAACTGTCAGAACTGGATATGGAACAACTGACTGGTTTAGAATTGGGAAAGGAGTACGACAAGGCTGTATACTGTCACCTTGCCTATTTAACTTATATGCAGAGTACATCATGAGAAAGGCAGGTCTGGATGAATCACAAGCCGGAATTAAGATTGCCGGAAGAAATATCAACAACCTCAGATACGCAGATGATACTACTCTAATAGCAGAGAGTGAGGAGGAATTAAAGCATCTCTTAATGAGGGTGAAAGAGGAGAGTAAAAAAAATGGGCTGAAGCTCAACATCAAAAAAACTAAGATCATGGCCACTGGTCCCATCACCTCCTGGCAAATAGAAGAGGAAGAAATGGAGGCAATGACAGAGTTTATTTTCTTGGGCTCCTTGATCACTGCAGATGGCGACTGCAGCAACGAAATAAAAAGACGCCTGCTTCTTGGGAGGAAAGCAATGGCAAACCTAGATAGCATCCTAAAGAGCAGAGACATCACTTTGCCAACTAAGGTCAGGATAGTCAAAGCTATGGTTTTTCCGGTAGTGATGTATGGAAGTGAGAGCTGGACTATAAAGAAGGCTGATCGCCGCAGAATTGATGCTTTTGAGCTGTGGTGCTGAAGGAGAGTCTTGAGAGTCCCCTGGACTGCAAGGAGATCAAACCTATCCATCCTGAAAGAAATCAACCCCGAATGTTCACTGGGAGGACAGATTTTGAAGCTGAGGCTCCAGTACTTTGGCCACCTCATGAGAAGAGAGGACTCCTTGGAAAAGTCCCTGATGTTGGGAAAAATCGAAGGCAAAAGGAAAAGAGGACGACAGAGAATGAGATGGTTGGACGGTGTCATCGATGCAACCAAAATGAATTTGACAAGACTCTGGGAGGCAGTGGAGGATAGGAAGGCCTGGCGAGCTCTGGTCCATGGGGTCACGAAGAGTCGGACACGACTGAACGACTGAACAACAACAAACTTGGCCCATTTTGTTCCCATCTTTCCTCACAGGACAATCAATTCCGCAGGTGAAAGGGCTCATCTGTGGGCATCCTGCCAGCTTGTAAAATATAGGCACAGGATCTGCCCCCCCCCCCCCCGCAATGTGGGGAGGAGGTGGAGAATCAGCCTCTTTCTCCCCTCCTCTGTTCCGCGCTCAAAACTGAAGCACGATTAAGCCGGCCTAGGGTAGGGAATCCACAAGCGGTGATTTTTCTCTAATTGTTGTTTTCTCCCTGAAAGGTAATTAAAATCCCTTTTAATGTTATATGTGCTGGAGACCTCCAGAGCGGGAATTGGGGGGGGGGGAGAGAGAGGGGAATGAGTGGAGAGACCAAATTTTCATTTTAAGGTATAAGGAGAGGGTGCAATGGGAAAAAAAGGTCAGCAAACATGGGGTGGGGTGGGGCAACCCCTGTATGCCACAGAAAAAGATACCAAAGCTCACAATGGCCTGGGAATGATGCTTTTTAATTCAGAGGTTTTCAGATCGGATGTCTAGAAGACTTGGTGACGGTAAATGATACTAGAAGGAAAGTGACTCTGCACATGCTCAGAGGCAGCTTGTTTCAGAGAACGAAAGAAAGAATGAAAGAAAGAAAGAAGCTGACCGAGGCACCAGGCAGTTCACGAGCTGTAAACAAAGCTGTGTGCCACTTTCCTGTCCTCCCTCTGCAGACTCCTGTGTGGTTGGCTAAAGTGAATTAACCCAGAAAAACCAGACTTCCTAGGTGCAACTTCACAGCAGATCCGTCTGATTTTCCCCACTCTGTAGTCACACCTATTTTTTTTCCATCACCTCTCAGCTGGCATTCCCTCCTCCTTCTTCAATGATCTGACAATGCACACCCATCTCTCCATCTGTCACCCACCCTGTCCTTTCCTCCAACATTAACCTTTTCTTGTAAAAGCAAGGCAGCTGCACTGCTCAGCACCCGATGGTGACCAAGATGTTTCTGTGTGTTCCTAACTCCATCCCCTGATCATAAGAACAAAGGAACATAAGAAGAGCCATGCTGGATCAGGCCAAAGGCCCATCTAGTCCAGCTTCCTGTATCTCACAGTGGCCCCACCAGATGCATCTAGGAGGGCACGAGACTAGATCTCTGTCTCCTGATACCACTCCCCTGCATCTGGCCCTTGATGCACCCTGGTTTTAAGCCTGGAGATGACACATCTCCATCATGGTTTGTAACCTGTGATGGAGTTTTCCTCCAGGAATCTGTCGAATCCCCTTTTGAAGGCATCCAGGCCAGAGGCCATCACCACATCCTGTGGCAGGGAGTTCCATAGGCTAACAACGCGCTGGGTGAAAAAATATTTTCTTTTGTCAGTTCTTACTCTCCCAGCCCTCAATTTGAGTGTATGTCCCCTAGTTCTGGTATTTTGGGAAAGAGAGAACAGCTTCCCTCTATCCACTTTACTCATACCCTGCATTATTTTGTATGTGTCAATCATATCCCCCCTCAAGCGCCTTTTTTCGAGACTAAAGAGGCCCAAATGTTTTAGCCTTTCTTCATAAGGGAGGTGCCCCAGCCCAGTAATCATTTTAGTCGCTCTCTTCTGCACCTTTTCCAGTTCCACTATGTCTTTCTTGAGATGCGGTGAGCAGAATTGTACACAATACTCCAGGTGCAGCCTTACTATTGTTTTGTATAATGGCATTATAATGTTGGCTGTTTTATTTTCAATCCCCTTTTTGATAATCCCTAGCATGGAATTGGCCTTCTTCACCGCTGCCATACATTGGGGAGACACCTTCATGGAGCTGTCCACCAACACACCAAGATCTCTTTCCTGATATGTCACGGATAACTCAGAGCCCATGAATTGATAGATAAAGTGTTGATTTTTTTGCCCCAATATGCATTACTTTACATTTGACTACATTAAAACGCATTTGCCATTTCTCAGCCCATTCCCCCAATTTGGAGAGATCCTTCTGGAGCTCTTCACAATCTTCTCCGGTTTTTACCAGAGTAAAAACTGCTCACCCTACCACTGCTTCTCCTACAACAGAAATGATTTTCTGAGGTAGGAAGGATCAGTCCAAACAGCCTTCCATAACTTCCTGTCCATTCCCAGCTGGGCAGAACTACAACCCCCTCAGCATGCCCATGGATTGGACCATGATGAATGAAGATGACAGGTTCTTCTGAGACGCATTGGGTAGGAAGTCACAGGAGGGGCTTTCCAAATGGTGACAAGGCATCAACCCGTCAGAATTCACTGCCTTGGGAAAATCAACATACTGACTCTTGAGCAGCGCTCCATCACTCCGAAGGCCCTGCATTCTTAGTTTAAAGTATTTGATAATATACTCAAAGCAGCAGGAGACTGAACCAACAAAGGAAGCCACAACCACCAGTTTGCTAGACCTGAACAGGACTCATAATGGCAGGACCTGAAGATAAATTTGAAGAGAAATTGGGCTTTTTTCAGTGGTGGCCCCTCAGCAATGGAACCAACTTCCCCCTGAGATCTGTCCAGCACCTTCCCTTGCAGTCTTTAAGAAGAATCTAAAGACGCGGCTATTTAAAAAGGCTTTCCCCGGATATTAATCTGTTCTAATGATTGTTAATATATATTTATTCGCTTTTATCTGTAGCCCATCTTGCTCCTGTTCTATGCTGTTGTTATATTTGTATTGTATTTTACTGCTTACGGTTTGATTTCTGTTCAGCTTGTAAACCGCCCAGAGTAGCCATGTAGCTAGATGGAGCGGTATATAAACAAATAAGTAAATAAATAAGATCTTCTGCAGGTCATTAATTCCATTTATGAACAGACTGAAAAGCACCAGTCCCAGGAGAGATCCCTGGGGCACACCGCTTTTCACCTCTTTCCATTGTGAAAACTGCCCATTGACACCTACTCTTTGTTTCCTGGATCTCAACCAGTTCTCAATCCATACGAGGACCTGCCCTCTTATCCCCTGACTGTGCAAAGTGGATAGAGGGACACTCTTCTCCCTCTCACAAAATACCAGAACTAGGGTACATGCACTCATAATTGAGGGATGGGAGAGTAAAAGCAGACAAAAGAAAAAAAATTTACCCAGCGTGTTGTTAGTCTTTGGAACTCCCTGCCACAGGAAGTGGGGATGGCATCTGGCCTGGATGCCTTCAAAAGGGGATTGGACAGATTCCTAGAGGAGAAGTCCATCACAGGTTACAAATCATAATGGAGATGTGTTATCTCTAGGATTAAAACTGGGGTACTTCAAGGATCAGATGCAGGGGAGTGGTATGAAGAGACAGATATCTAGTCTCGTGCGCTCCCAGATACATTTGGTGGGGCCACTGTGAGATGCAAGAAGCTGGACTAGATGGGCCTTTGGCCTGATCCAGCATGGCCAGTACTATGTTCTTATGTTAATTTACAAGGTCACCATAAGTCAGAAGCTCCCTGATGGCATATCAGGACCGCTATCCACCAAATGAAAACTTCCTTCACCAAATATGGTCTCAAACCCTCCAAACATATTATGTTTACATTTACTGATTGAAAAAATTATTTTAGTCTACATTGCCTGATTTTAAAGGGGCTCAAGTCAAAGGGAAGGAGAATTCCTGAACAAATGAGATCCTAGTGCTTCCAAAAACACCTCTTAATAGCCAGATCAAATAACTGGTTGCCATTAAGCTCACAAATGATAAAAAATGAGACCTCAACTGCTACCCCTGCAACTTTGTGGAAATATTTGTCACTTGGACTGCTGCTGCTTCTTTTTAATCTCACTTGCTTCTTGAATATCTAGAATTTCTTCTTTTAAAAAATACTTAGCTACTCTGTTTCAAATGTGTTTTTAAATCTTATATTTATATCTTTGTGTGGTATCGTTACAATCGTGGCTGACTCTTCATGACCCCATGTCCATGGCGTTTTCTTGGCAGGAATACTGGAGTGGCTTGCCAGTTAGTTCCTACTCCAGGCGCCTACAGCACCTGGTATTCCCTGGTGGTCTCCCATCCAAGTACTAACCAGGGCCGACCCTGCTTGGCTTCCGAAATCAGGTGAGATCGGATGTGCTTAGGGTAGTATATAAATCTCAGCCTGAAGTTAAGCTGCTGTCACACAACACCCATGAGACTTGGTCCACTACAGCAAATGCCCACAGAGCTTGCGGAGAGCCATAGCTGAAATTTATGCTGGGGGATTGAACCCAAATCAATGTTTCTGCTGGATTCCAGACATAACGGTTTTAGATTCTGTCACGAGAATGTTTAGGCAGTTATTAACACAAGGTGCAAATATTCTGGGAAGTGAATGCTACAGCTTTCAATATCCCTAAACCCCTGCCCTAGTTCAAGAGAGGCCACTTGTATTTTTATTTTTTTAATTCTCTCTTTCTTTTACTGAAATTGCCCTGGAGATACAGCCCCATCTGATCAAAATCATCAGTTCAGCTACTTTAGAGAGGTAATAAAGCTTATCCATTAAACCTAAAAGCCTGCATCTTTTCGAAGCACCAATAAGTGCAGCTCTTCCTAGGACATTGAAACAGCAATGAGAGAAACACATATTTGGAGTTTAAATATCATGGATTTGACCAAACTCCGGGAGGGAGTGAAAGACAGGAAGACCTGGCGAGATCTGGTCCATGGGATCATGAAGAGTCGGATAGGACTGAAGAACAACATCATCATCATCAACAACAACAAAGAAGAAGAAGAAGGCCCACTGAATCAACAGAACTTACAGAGGAGCTAATTCAACAAATACCCACAACAAATGCAACAGGCCTACTCTAGTTGCAATTTATGAGGCTAAGCAACAGATCTAGTCCAATATAAGGCACATTCACACACGTATTTGTCTGGGAAAAGTGGATCAGGTGAGTCAATTTTGGAATTCATGCTATGCAATTTTTCAGACCCCACTCCACAACACGCGCGCGCGCACACACACACACACACACACACGCACGCACGCACGCACGCACGCACACACACACACACACAAACCATAAAGTTTGTTCTGGGTCACTGCCAACTCCTAGACCTCAGCCAAGCAGGACAGAAACTCATCAAAGCAGAAAGAAAAAACACTCTCTTAACTAATGCTTTCAGCAACAGTTAATTTCACTGCCTGACCCTCATTGACTTCTGATTGTAATGGGCTAGGATGGCAACCGAAAGAAGACAGCAGGAGCACCACCATGTGTAAGAATGTGTATGGGTGCAAAGACTCTGGACCACTCACACAGACTGCACAGAGAATTCCTCATCAACATGGGAAATTGGGATCCGGATCAGCCAATCGGCCTGGGAAGTTTTGAGATGGGTCATGTACAAAAGTAAATCTCCCAGCTTCTAATCTATTTATTTTATGTATCTATTTCTTGAATCTATACACTCTCCCATCAGTGCAATGCACTATTCTGGGCAGTTGACAATGAGTTGAAAACATGATACCATCACAAAATAAATAAATGGTTCAACACAACACAAAAACTTCGCGAAGTCTATATTGTAGCGATAAAACATGGAGCATGAGACATATAAACCAGGCATGTCCAAAATTCGGCACTCCAGATGTTTTGGACCACAACTCCCACAGCCCTTTGCCATTGGAAACACAGGCTTGGAATTCTGGGAGCTGTGGTCCAAACCATCAGGAGGGCCGAAGTTTGGTCATGCCTGATATAAACAAACGAAAGGAACAGGAAGAACGCATCAGGCAGGATTGCCAAACAGGCTTCTCTGTAAAGCCCTGTTTTCAGAGGTCTTTTAAATGTGGGGAGGAAAGAAGTCAGGTGCAACTCCGCCAGACGTTGGTTCCAAAGCATTGGTGCCACCGTAATGGAGGCTCTACTTCCAGTCAATGGTTTCCTGGCTTCCTTCAGAGACACGTTGGCTGGGAGGACCTAATGGAGCAGAGAGATGACCTTGGAGGTGGCCATTCCAACATCTAGCTCAGTCCTCTCAACTCCTGGATCGTGGAAACACTGGCACTTCCAATGTCTTGGACGCCCGGAATCTCTTCTCAGTCTGCAAGCTGTAAATCCAAACACCTGCAGGTCCAAACATGTAGACCTCCACCTTAATCTCCCTTGAACCTCAGGCAGACATCTTTCATGTAAACAGTAAATGCCTTGTAAGTGCATCCTTTACTATTTTGCAAAGTTTTCTATCTCTCTCTCCCTCTCCCCATAGTCAGTATTTCAGCTTGTATTCCATCCCATCTATCTATCTATCTATCTATCTATCTATCTATCTATCTATCTATC
>JAHTLZ010000379.1:63056917-63078197 GCA_023846285.1 Phrynocephalus versicolor | reverse complement strand
GTAGGAAGGGGACTCCCAGAGCTGCTCACGAGTAGAAGTCAGGAGCGGGGGGAGGGGGGTAGTTTGAGCCGTGTGGCCATCACAAAACACAATTGCAAAAATAGGTGACAGGTGTACAGGTGATAACCTTGATAGGCCACTAATAAAATAAAAAAACAAAGAACATTGCAAGCTTTCGAGTATCAATCAGAAGTTCAAACATGGTAAAAGATGTGCTTTACCAGGTGGTTACTTTTAAAGTCCTTGGTTAGATGATGTTCTTAAAGTCCATGACTAGATGATGTTGCAGACAGGGCAGGAGTCACAACAAGCGAGAGACCTCCCACCTGCCCTTCTTGCCTGTGCTCCACGAATACGTTAACTTAAGCTCCCTCTGGCCGTCCAGGAGCAATGGAAAAGACCAATGATCTCCATCCAGAGAGGCCATTTCTAGGATGTGGTGGGGGGAAAGTCGAGGAACAAGGAAGATCCTGGAAGGATGTCTTGGAAGGAGGAAAGGATACGGGACTCAGGTCTGGCTGGAGGTCTTAGGGAGAGAGGAAACTCCCTTTTGGTGGGTCCGGGATCAGCCCAAGGCTGCGGGACTCTGCCTCTCTGGGGGCACCACGCAGAATCAGTGCCTGGTGTTCCGAGGAGAGGTGGGGAATTGAACCTGGCCAGGGTTCCCTGTATAACAGGCCAATTACAGTGGTACCTTGTATAAAAGAATTAATTCGTTCCAAATGAAATTCTGTTAAGCAAATTTCCTTTATACAAATTTTGCATAGGAATGTATTGAAAACAGAGTAATCCCTAATCTCGACAATTTTTATGTCCTATGAATTTGCCCCATAGACTATTCTGTTCAGCAAATTTCCCCTATCTCCGGGATTTTTTATGTTATACAGATTTTATGTTATACAAACTGTTTGTTATGTGAGGTTCCACTGAAAAGGTAAATGGAAAGGCTCCCCCCGTACATGCGTGCTAGAAGTGTCTGATTCTAAGGGCGATGCTCATCTCTGTTTCCAAGCCAAAGAGCCAGTGTTGTGCAAGTCCATGGCATTGTGGCTGGCATGGCCGAACACATTTCTGCGCACGGAACACTGTTTTACCTTCATAAGAACATAAGAAGAGCCATGCTGGATCAGGCTAAAGGCCCATCTAGTCCAGCTTCCTGGATCTCACAGTGGCCCCACCAGATGCGTCTGGGAGTGCACAAGACTAGATATCTGTCTCCTGATAGCACTCCCCTGCATCTGGTCCTTGAAGTACCCCGGTTTTAAGCCTGGAGGAGATTATACATCTCCATCATGGTTTGTAACCTGTGACGGACTTCTCCTCCAGAAATCTGTCCAATCCCCTTTTGAAGGCATCCAGGGCAGATGCCATCACCACATCCTGTGGCAGGGAGTTCCACAGACTAACAATGCGCTAGGTGAAAAAATATTTTCTTTTGTCTGTTCTCACTCTCGCAACTTTCAGTTTGAGTGGATGTCCCCTAGTTTTGGTATTTTGTGAGAAGATACAGCGGCATGTATCTACTTGCATTTACCTACTTTCAAACTACTGTACTATTTTAGGTTGGCAGGAGCTGGGTTTAACAGCGGGAGCTCGCTCCGCTGCGTGCCACCTGGGATTCGAACCTCTGAGCTGCCGACTTTGTAGCCAACAGCTCAGTGCTCTAGCTCCCTGAGCCACCACTCCCAACACACACACCCTCCAAAAAAAAAAAAAAAAAGCTTCCTTCAAAGAGGTCCCCAGACCGAATTGGTCAGGCTTCCTGGAGATTAATTGGCTTCTCGTTCCAGACAAGACAAATAAGTGGCCACACTTTGTGTTTAAAAGAAGGCTCTTTGTCAGGGAGATGATGGATGACTGCAGTTCCATTGAGAACTGAAATCACTTTACAGGGGGCTGCAGCAGATGCTTGTTTTAAGGGTTGCGTTAAAAGCTTTATCTTTTTCAGATTAATACGTTGTTGTTGGGTCTTTTTTTTTTTTTTGGTTCACACTTTGCCAGCAGAGACCAGGGCTGGGGTGGGCCGGCAGGGGTGGGCAAGAACAGAAGTGAATTTGTGTTTTACATATATAACAAAACAACAGACAAAGTAAATACGCTACAAATCAGCTGTTAAAAACTAAGGTAAAGGTAAAGGTTCCTCCCGCACATGCGTGCTAGTCATGTCCAACTCTAGGGGTGGTGCTCATATCCGTATTCAAGCCAAAGAGCCAGTGTTGTGCCAAGCCCGTGACCACGTGGCCGGCATGGCTGCAAGAAAACACAGTTTTACCCTCCCGCTTTTTACGGTGGTACCTATTTATCTACTTGCCTTTTGTATGTGTGTTGTGTCGTTACAGTCGTGACCGACTCTTCATGACCCCACGTCCATGGAGTTTTCTTGGCAGGAATACTGGAGTGGCTTGCCAGTTCCTATTCCAACTTGCCTTTTACATGCTTTCAAACTGCTCGGTTGGACAGATCTGGGGTTAACAGCGGGAGCCCACTCCGCTGCGTGGCACCTGGGATTCGAACCACGGAGCAGCCAACTTTGCAGCCAACAGTTTTCAGTACTCTAGTCCGCTGAGCCACCATGCCCCACTAAACAAACCAGCAGTTATCACCCCTGTGCACCCCTCCCCCACTCTGGGGACTAGTCAACACTTATATTTTAAGTTACATTTCTCTCCAAAAATACATTGATTCCTCTCCATGTGTGTATATCCTTTCTGTTTCTGAAACAGATATATGAAAAAATAGATTTATTTAATGTATTCTCGAAGGCTTTCCTGGCTGGGGTCTGATTTTTCAGTCGTTATGTTGTGTCCAACTCTTCATGACCCCATGGACCAGAGCATGCCAGGCCCTCCTGTCTTCCAATGGCTCCCGGAGTTTGGTCAAATGCATGTTGGTTGCATCGATGACACCATCCAACCATCTCATTCTCTGGCGTCCCCTTTTCCTTTTGCCTTCAATCTTTCCCAACATCAGGGACTTTACCAAGGAGTCCTTTCTCCTCATGAGGTAGCCAAAGTACTGCAGCCTCAGCTTCAAAATCTGTCCTTCGAGTGAACATCCGGGGTTGATTTCTTTCAGGATGGATAGGTTGGATCTCTTTGCAGTCCAGGAGACTCCCAAGACTCTCCTCCAGCACCACAGCTCAAAAGCATCGATTCTGTGGCAATCAGCCTTCTTTATAGTCCAGCTCTCACTTCTATACATCACTACTGGAAAAACCATAGCTTTGACTATCCTGACCTTAGTTGGCAAAGTGATGTCTCTGCTCTTTAAGATGCTGCCTAGGTTTGCCATCACTTTCCACCCAAGAAGCAGGTGTCTTTTAATTTCATTGCTGCAGTCACCATCTGCAGTGATCAAGGATCTGATAGCTGTTGCAAATTTTTCGAGCTGTTTGGCTTTGTTCTGGAAGTTTTTCTTCCTGATGTTTCACCAGACTCTGGCCGGCATCTTCAGACGGCAAGGAGCTCAGGGAACCCCAGAACACTGAGAGAACTCCTAGTTCCCTGAGCTGAGCCACAGAGTCTGGTGAAACGTCAGGAAGAAAAACTTCCAGAACACGACCAAACAGCCCAAAAAACTCACAACAGCTATCAAATTAATTTAACATTCTAAAAACCTAACCTTTCTGTCAAAAATATCTCTTGATCCTTTAACTGACCCAAGTATAAAACACACACAGACAAGCTGTGGCACCTTAAAAGACTGCCATTTATGTCATCAGTGTGAGTGTTTACGAATTAAGATCCGCTTCTTTTGCCCGAGACAGCAATCGGCAAACACAGACGTGGAAACAAACCTATTATTGCATCCACGTGTTCTGCGCTGTCCAGTCGGAACCGACTTAAAGTCACCTTCAGGGCCAGCGCTAGGTTTTTTTTTGCGCCCTAGGCGAGGGGCGGGGTGGCGGGGGGCAGGCAGGGGCAGCGGCAGAGGGCGGGGCGGCAAGGGGCGGCAGATGACAGGGTTCGGCGACGGGCGCGGGGGGGGTGGGCAGGCGGCCGCGGCAGCGGGGGGGCCGGGGGGCGGCAGGGGGCAGCAGGCTGGCCGGCCAGCGCCCCCTCTCCATTTTGGCGCCCTAGGCAACTGCCTAGTTCGCCTTAATGGACGCGCCGGCCCTGGTCACCTTAATAGGCCTTTCAAAGGAAGTGAGATGTTAAAAGTGTGGTTTTACTAGTTCCACTCCCTTTGTGAGTTTCTGTGGCCACCCAGGGATTCGAACCCTGTTCTCCAAAGACTTAAGTTGAACACAGTTGAACTCCCGCAGTCTTTTGACGTTGGCAATACAGGCTTGGAATTCTGGGAGTTGTAGTCCAAAACATCTGCAGGGCCGAAGTTTGGACACCCCTGCGAGTCCATTGCTCTATCCATTACACCACATAGAGAACCCACAATACTTGATAGCCTCCAAGTGCTTATATGCGAGGGAATGAATGCAGTTCGTGACAGAAGGGGGGTGGGTTGGTCAGCCTGCCTGTATTAGTTCAGCCTCTGTCTTGAGCTAACCATGGTGGTTACTTCACGGCCTACATTGTTCCGCGATTAGGTTTGTACCGTGACAGCGTTGTTCGCGGTCACATGGTTTTGTCCCTGTTCAGTCCCTCTTTCCATTTACCCACGGGCGTGATTACTTGTCTAGTGACAACTGTTACTTTACGGTCTTGTTCCGTGACAAATTCTGAATTTGTCTTGCTTTCTTAACCCTTTTTTAAAAATATCGTAAATAAAACTTTTTCGATATTTCGATTTGCTGGTCTTCTGGGATTTACACGTCAATGCTACAGAATTTTCAGTACTTTCTTTAATAAACATTTGCACTGCGTGGTGTTTCCCATAGGGAAACTAATGTTGAATGCCGCTTCAGCCGCTGACCACTAGGTGGACACTGGTTGTTGCGTGACAGTTGTTACCACACAGTCCCTTGTCTCAGAACAGGAACCGGGAACGAACCGTGACAAGAGAATTCCCCAGCCCAGGGGCAGGTACGGCTTGTCACGCTCTGGTCCCGGTTCCGGGGGCGTGGCCAAGACAACTTTTTGCTGTCACGCTATGGACATGAAGTAAGGTTTTTTTGTACTGGTCCCAAGCGGGACAGCAAGGAGGGACGAACGGGACGTGAAGTAACCGCCCAACTACTGTAACTTCCAACTGGGAAGGTTTTTGGTTTGTCAGACTTTTCTTTGCTTTTCACTCCAACGTTGAAATCCGCTGACTGCAGCCGAATACAAAATCGCGACTGAGGTAAGTTGGAGACAGCTTCCACGCAAAGCTTAAATAGAAATCTCGACCGGCTTTCCTTCAAGTTATCTTGACCTTATGAGCCTCATTTTGGAAGGGACTTTTGTTTGAGTCAAGCCACTTGTATTTTTGCCTGCCTGTCGCATATCCTGTCTGGATCTCCTGGAAAACCATCCCAGGTGGATCCAGATGGACATAAAGCATTTTGCTCCCTGAGGGAAAGAGGCAGGGAGCCTCCATTCCCAATAGTACACACTGGGACAACCCCCACCCCACCCCAATCCTTCTCCCTACTTGCTAGCTGAATGCCTCAGTTTCCACCTGAACTTCTGTAGAAGGTACAAAGCATTTACCATGTGTGTGTGTGTGCGGGCATTCTAATGCATTGTGCGTGTGTGCACATGCGTGCATTTCAAAGTGGCTCACGTTTCCCCTTATAGCAGAATGTCTACAGGAGTGAAACCATGTTTGAATCTTCCGCATCATGAAAATGGTTAAAGTGCTCTACACCCAAAGGGTATTGGGGGGGGGGGGATACACAATGGTATTAAATAGCCTGGTACAAGTCCAATCAGCCTCCTGCGTCATGCAGATGCTAAAATACATATTTCAAATTCACCCCATTTTAATAAGCGGAACAGATTTTGCCATATAAGACTCTGTAGTCACCACTGTGAGTCATTTCGATTCCTGACACGCGGAATTGCAAAAGAATGTTCCTGCTTCCTTAACGGGGGGTGGGGGGGTCACGCACGACATGAATATATTAGTGTTTTGCTGACTCTTCATAACACCAAAAGCGTAACAAATAAGTAGATCAATAAATAAAACATGAGGCTCTCCTGGGCTTAAGGCAGCCATCTCACTTCACATGATGATACTAGGGCTGGGAGAAGTTTCCGCCCCACCCCAATACACGTGCGCACAACGCACCTGAAGTTTGGGGCCGATGCCCATTCCAGCGCCAGGCAGGCCAAGTCCACGGTGGCGTAGACCAGCAGGAAGAAGATGGTCACGACGGCAGCAATGGTGTTTAGCTTCCCCGAGAAAAGCACCATCTGCAAGGCAAAAGAAAATCAGCAAGACAGAATAAAGGCACGGGGGAGACCGACAGCACCAATGAACTACTGATGACTAGAGATGGGCACGACTCAAAAAAATTGTTTTTCGTTTGGTCGTTTGGGGCTCCGTTTCGGTTCGTTTTCGTTGGGTTTTCCCCGCAAATTTTTCATTTTCGTTTCGTTACCTAACGAAAACAAAAAACGGAAACGGAAACGAAAAATTTCTGTTTCGTTAGCATTCTTTTCAGTTCAATGTGTTTGCCGCAACGAAAACGAAAAACACGGCAAAATTTTTCATTTTCGTTTTGTTTTTGGAAAATTTTCGTTTTCGTTTCGTTACCTAATGAAAACAGAAAAACGAAAACGGAAATGAAAATTTCGCTGAGTCGTGCCCATCTCTACTGATGACCAAGGCTTAATTACTGAAAACATTTATGCGCGTCATCTTTTATAAGGCTTCGAAGTGGCTCGCATAATATTTGCAAATAAAGCAACAGCAAAAAAAGGTACTTAAGGTGCTGAATCTTAACCCAAATATACCAATTTCAGCAAAAGCAAACCTGCTATAGTAGTCCCCCGCCATGACGCGGTTCATATATTAAGGTCTCAGTATATCGCGGTTTTTTTCAAGAGAGAAGCAGCCTTCCAAAGAGAGGTTTTCAACCCCCTCTGGCACCTCAGCAAACAGACCTGGAGCTGCTTTTGCTGGCTGCACTTGCAAAGAGAGGTTTTTTAATCCCCTCCTGATAGCTGAGGTGCCAGGAGGGGGTTAAAAGCCTCTCTTTGCAAGCAGAGCCAGCAGGAGCAGCCCTTTCTGAGGCGTCTGCATTTCACTTCCAAAGAGAGGTTTTTAACCCCCTCCTGACATCTCAGCAAACAGACCTTGAGCTCCTGGCAGCAAGGTTTCCTGAAGTGTCAGGAGGGGGTTAAAAACCTTTCTTTGGAAACACAGCTGGCAGGAGCAGCCCAAGATCAGTTTACTCGGGTGTCTGCATTTCGCGGATTTTCCTTTATTGAAGGTGGATCAGGGACCAAACTCCCACAATAAGCGGGGGGAGTACTGTACCACCATTTTAGCAAAAATGTTACTGGATTTCAGTTTTGGCAACTAGGTTTGGCTCCGGTTACGGCGCCAATGATTGGAATGGAGGGAGAAACACTCCCAGGGCAAATGCAACTGCAATTAAAAAGCCACACATTGTATTTAGATGTTGATTACAATATTTACCGAAAGAAAAGAAATATGCTAACCCAAAATATCTCCATAATGGCTTTCCTCATGTGAAAAAGCAAAACCTGTGACCCATGGTTTTTGTTCATGTTTTGAAACTCCCCCCCCATCTACTTCTCCACACCTGCTGCTATATTCAGTGTGTGTGTGTGTTTTTGTATGCCCGTGAGGTAAACAACAACAGGTGGGGCCACTCTTCCCTCTTTCCGTGCTGAATGAACCCAGGAAGCCCTGCATGGCCAGCATGCTGCCCTGCGTGGTCATGAAATCCAGCAAACTCTGCCATTTTGATTTGGTCAAAAACAGGAAATCCATTAAAACAAGCCAAGAATAGGTATTACTGAAAGTTGTTTTGCATTAAGGGGGAAGAATATCGGTCTAGCTGCACGTAGACGGGAGCAACATCCAAGAACGATTCAGGTTACAGAGATGTTAAAAGCTGGACATCATTGAGGGACAACAGAGCATGCACTGTAAGGAGCCTGGGAATGTTTTGAGTATCATATCAGCCTGGCTTACATTTCAAAAAAGAGCAATTTTTAGCCTTCCTTGTCTGGGTTTTGTTTTAATCTCAATTCAATAAGCATCACCGAATAAGCTTATATTTCAAGGCAGAAACACACAAATCAACAAGTGGCAATCTGAAGGACACTTATCCTTCACTGTGTGTGTGTGTTGAGTCGTTACAGTCGTGACCGACTCTTCGTGACTCCATGTCCATGGAGTTTTCTTGGCAGGAATACTGGAGTCGTTTGCCAGTTCCTACTCCAGGCGCCTATAGCACCTAGTATTCCCTGCTGGTCTCCCATCCAAGTACCAACCAGGGCTGACCCTGCTTAGCTTCCAAAATCAGGCGAGAACAGATGTGCTTAGGGCAGTGCTGTCCAAAATTCAGCCCTCCAGATGTTTTGGACCACAATTCCCACAGTCCTTTGTCATTGACAATACAGGCTTGGAATTCTGGGAGTTGTGGTCCAAAACATCTGGAGGGCCAAAGTTTGGACAATCCTGTCTTAGGGCATCTAGACAGCTCCCAACTGCCTTTAAAATCTGTTGTATAAAACAGGCTCCCAAGACCAGGGGGGGAGGGGGGAGGAGGAAAACCTATCTAAGAAAACAGCAGTTTTAAAAATGACTAGTGCAGATGACACCGATAGAGGCAGACTGTCTGGCTTTCCTGATTTCAACATTTATCTTGCAAATAAATCTATCCTCTCTTGTTTCTTTCCTTTTAAAAAAATCTGCATAAAAGTTAAGCACAGACTTTAACATTAGAGTCCTAGAGATTTGCGTTTCTGGATTCAATTCGCAAAAGAAACATTTCTAGGCTCTGCTCCTTACTCACCTTTTTTTTTTTTGGTTCAGGTTAAAACTAAGTGAGGCTTAGAAAGCATTGAATATGTGTCCCTTCATTTTTTTTCAGGCTGCCTGCTCATACCCACCAAATGGCAGGAGATTTCCTGAATCCACCTTGAGCCGTATTTGCACAACACAACACACTAAAGCAAAGCAAAGCAAAGTGTTCTGCTTCTATACCGCCCCATACTACTACAAGTAGTCTCTGGGCTGTTTACAATTTTAATTAGAGTGCAGGCTACACATTGCCCCCCCCCCAGCAAGCTGGGTACTCATTTTACCGACCTCGGAAGGATGGAAGGCTGAGTGAACCTTGAGCCTGCTACCAGGGATTGAACTACAACTCGGTTTACTGCCCCTGAGAGAAGGAAACCTTTCACTCCCCTTTTAACAATGGATTGAAAAATAAAATTACTTGTCTGACACAAATTCATGGTGCAGGCCGCGTCTGGGCCTCCGTGCACAGTTCTGGTCCCAATACCCAAGGCCATAGAATTCATAAGGTTGACAAAACCAAAGCAGGGACTAGGGGCCCTTTCTTTAAAAAAAAAAAAATCACAATATTGAACAATTTTGACCGCCCACCCTGAACGTGCTTTCGTGTACAGTTCTTTTTGCACAATAAAATTATTATAAAAACGGTGAACCTCAGAAAAAAACCCCAGAGATTCAAAGAATCGTAGAATGGTCAAGTCTGAAGAGGTCCCCCAAAGGCCATCTAGCCCATCTCTTTTCACATGTGGGATATCCACAACAGAAGCTTTCCTGAATAGGATTTCTGAGGGTAAAGTGGGGAGGGAGAAATAGTTATAGTTCAGGGGAGTCCACCAGCAGAGTGCAAAATAAAAATGACACACCAACACCCACTCCCCTGCACATGGTGCTCAGGTACAGGCGAGCTCTCCTGTTTTAATCAACATAAAGCGACTTCTCTTCAGCTTCCAAGTTTCACAGTCCTTATAAAAGTAATTACAGTAGGGCCCCATTATCCAGGGAATCAGTATCCACAGATGCATTTATCCACAGTCTGAAAATGTTTAAAAGATTACAAGAAAAAACCCCCAGAAAAAATGATTTTCACATATATTACCATAATGAATCACTGGAGGGAGCCATATATCATGTTATGATTACAGTGGGCCCTTGTATAACAAACAGTTTGTATAACATAAAATCTGTACAACGTAAACAATTCTGGAGATAGGGGAAATTTGCTTAACAGAATTGCCTATGGGGCGAATCCATACAACATAAATGGTCGCGATTAGGGATTATTGTTTTCAATGCATTCCTATAGGAAATCTGTATAAAGGAAAACTTGTTTAACATAATTTCATTTGGAATGAATTAATTCCTTTATACAAGGTACCACTGTACATGTTATGAATACTGTATTTGTCAGTGAATAATATAGCTTGGTCTCTTCCCCCCTCTAGTGGCCAGTTTTGTTGATGCACCTGAAAATATGTTTTTCCTGGTTTTGATCTTATACTTTTATACTGTATACAGTGGAACCTTGTACTGTATAACAAACAGCTTGTATAACATAAAATCTGTACAACATAAAAAATTCCAGAGATAGGGGAAATTTGCTTAACATAATCGCCTATGGGGAAAATCTGTAAAACATAAAAATGGGATTACTCTGTTTTCAATGCATTCCTATGGGAATTTGTATTTTAACATAATTTCATTTGGAACAAATTAATTCCTTTATACAAGGTACCACTGTAGAATGTTTGTTATTATCCACAATTTTTTTAGTATTGGGGGGGCGGGCGCGGCTTTGCAACCAAGCACCAGTGGTCAGATGTAGCTACAAATCATAATAATGGCATGCCATCAGGTCAATTCTGACTTGTTGCAAGCCTTTCCAGGGTGTTACAGTAGACAATACACAGAAGTGGTTTCCCATTCCCTTCTTCTGGGAACACACAGGGACTGTGCATTTTCCCCAAGGCTACACAGGCTGGCTCTTCTCTCGAGAAGCACAGTGGGGAATTGAACTCAGAAACTTTGACTCCAACATGCACTACAAGTCATAATGGCCATATATTGCCTCCAGAATAAAAATCTGTACAGTTCCGAGAGAGGGAGGAAGGGGGCTGGCACGTCTCACACAGCAGAGGCAGTTGGCTCTGCATCGTCTTTTAGTCCAAACTTTAAAGGACTTCTCCGAGGTGCTGAACCTATTTTAGAGGAGAAGAATCCTGGGAGCACCACTAAAGTTTGGGACTACGATCGGCAGCGGATCCACTGTCGACTTCTTAAGTCTTCGCCTCCATTGTCTCTGAATGTCAGCTATTGGGGAATCTGGGCAACATGTTTTGCTTGTGTGCTTTTTGGAGGCAACGGCATGGGCCACTCTGGCAACCCATTACCGGACCAGAGAAGCTTTACATCTGCAACCGCTATCCCGTAACAAACCTGCCCCCTCCCATCCCAGTACAATAAGACTGGAGAAAGTTCTGTTGTTGTTGTTGTTTGTTGTTGTTTGTTGTTGTTGTTGTTGTTTGCCCAAGAGGACTTTTCCTTCCGCCTATTCCAGTAGGAAACACGGGGGGGGGGAGCAAAACCCACTTCTGAACCTGCTAGCTCCAATTTAACATCGAATGAGGGATGGAGCCTTTCCAGCAAGTTTCTGTGGCCTGTAAAACGGCCATGAGCTTCCCTGGCAAATGAAGTATTAGTCATGCTACGGGACGACACCAAGCACTAGGAACACAGCATGGCAAGAGAAAGAGGGGGAGAAGAAAAAGGAAATGACACCTTGGCAACTGGCGATTATATTGTTCTCCATTTCCCAGGCATGAAAATGTTCCCGAAGCAGACACCTCTACCCACTGGGGTTTTTTTTTTGCCCCAGGATGCCAAACGAACGGAGAGAACAAAAACAGAACGAAGGCGTCTCTCTGAGACAGCTGCCTGATTTGCAGGCAGGCAGGCAGGCAGGCAAGGTCACCCCAGCCCTGCCGCAAAACCAGCAGTCCGGACCCTCCTCCCCACCAAAAAATATCATGGGGAGGGGAAATTATGTGCAACAATAAAATATGAGGAAGGCCAGCCTTCTTTTAGAAGGGAACTGCCCACGCCACAACTTTGTGTTCTCCCATTTTATTTATTTATTTATTTATTTATTTATTTATACAACTTCTATGCCACCCACTACCCAAAGGTCCCTGGGCGGCTTACAATTAAAATGAACAGTTAAAACAGTTAAAACGTTTAAAAGGCAATGAACAATTTAAAAACAATAAAAGCATTTAAACACAAAACGCTAAAATTGCCACCAGGACCCACTATCTATATGTTATGTCAGTGAAAAAACTTCAGGAACAGGAAGGCTTTTTACCTGGCGCCGAGAGGTCATCAGTGTTGGCGCCAGGCGGATCTCACTTGGGAGGGCTTTCCATAACTGGGGGAAATCACCCCAAATCAAAATGGGGGTGGGGCCAGACACATACAAACAAGCATAGGGGGCTCATTTGGGCGCAAGTAAAGAAAAACAGGCATTCCCATAAGGCAGAAGGCTTTCCTGGAAAACAAAAGGCATCCCTCAAACTAGCGATCATAATGATAATTGTGTGCCCTCAATCAAGTCAAGTCCGAGCCAGGGTTTTCCAGGTAGAGAATGCTCAGAAGTGGTTCCCTGTCCCCTTCTTCTGGGGTCGCCCTAGGACTGCTATGCAGTTTGCCCCCAAGGCCACCCAGGCTGGCTCTACTCAAAGGCGGCATGGGGGGGGGGGGGGAGTCTAGAGATGGCCACGAAACAAATAAAAAATTCATTTTGTTACTTGTTATTCGTTTCATTAGGTAACGAAACGAATAACGAACAGCCCCCTCTAAAGAAAACGGAACAGAACGGAACAGAAGTTTCGTTTCCCCAACCCCACCGGTGTCTCTTACCTGACGTCCAGGCCGGGGACGAAGGCGGCGGTGAGGAGCTGCTGGGCCTCCAGAGGCGGAGGTGGCACAGTCCACCGTCGCTCCGCTCGGCTACTGCCGGGGATCCAGAGGCAGCGGGACGCCTACTGCTCCCCAGTGAGGCCTCCTGCCGTCCAGCGTGGCCGCTGCCAGGGCCTTCCGGGCCGCCACCACTGCCGGGATCACCGTGGCCCCCATCCAGGTAAGCCCAACCAGTTTGGTTCGGTTCGTACGAATTTTTGTTTAAAAAATTCGTACAAACCGAACTGAGCCCCCCCCCCCGAAACAGAACAAACTGAACCATCCTTTTTCTGTTTTGTGCCCACCTGTACTGAACTCTCAACCTGTGGCTGCACAGCCTGACACCTAAGCCACTAAAAAACTACCCAGCCAGCTCCAACTAGAATCTTCTCTTTAGTTGTAGAACTGCAGAGCTGGGAGGGGCCCTCTGGATCAACACACGTCCAGTCCCTGGCAAGGAGACCCATTTGGGGGGGGGGGGTTGACCTCCCAACCTCTGGCTCTGCAACTAAATACCTAAATCCTAGAACAACCCAGCACCATGCTCTAATCTTTGGCAGTCACACTCTCTTTCATAAGAACATAAGAAGAGCCATGCTGGATCAGGCCAAAGGCCCATCTAGTCCAGCTTCCTGGATCTCACAGTGGCCCCACCAGATGCCTCTGGGAGCGCATGAGACTAGATATCTGTCTCCTGCTACCACTCCCCTGCATCTGGCCCTTGAAGTACCCCGGTTTTAAGCCTGGAGATGACACATCTCCATCATGGTTTGTCACCTGTGATGGACTTCTCCTCCAGGAATCTGTCCAGTCCCCTTTTGAAGGCCTCCAGGCCAGGTGCCATCAACACCTCCTGTGGCGGGGAGTTCCACAGACTAACCACGCGCTGGGTGAAAAAATATTTTCTTTTGTCTGTTCTCACTCTCCCAGCCCTCAATTTCAGTGGATGTCCCCTGGTTCTGGTATTTTGTGAGAGGGGCGCTCTCACAAGCACCAGGTGGCATGGGTGCTTGTGTGCGTGCTTACTCACCCGAAGGGGAGTAGCTGTAGGTCCTGGGTACAGCACCAGCCTTGTCAGCATCTACCCTTCTCCTTCCAGTCTAATGGACCCCAGACAAGCGCAGTGGGGTGCAGGTTCGTGGTGTTAGGAAAACAATTCTCAGCATCCCTCTGGTAGCTCCGTTGCCTGGAGAATTCCGGGAGTTCAATGTATTCTCGAAGGCTTTCACAGCCGGGATCTGATAGTTGTTGTGAGTTTTTCGGTCTGTTTGGCCGTGTTTTGGAAGTTTTTCTTCCTGACGTTTCACCAGACTCTGTGGCTGGCATCTTAGGAGGGCAAGGAGCTCAGGGAACTAGGAGTTCTCTCTGTGCTCTGGGGCATAGAGGAACTCCTTGCCCTCTGAAGAAGCCAACGTCAGAGAAAAAAAACTTCAAGAACATGGCCAAACCGCTCGAAAAACTCACAAGAACAATTCTGGGATTTGTTGGCCAGATCTATTCACCTTCGGACAAGTGATGATGGAAAGGATATCCAGAGTTACTGCCACCATACCAAAGGTGGCACGGAAAGAGCTTTTGCCTGGCACGCAACATGCTCCTTGCCCACCCACTTCCCCCTCCACTGGACCGGCCATGAGGAATTTGTGGAGGGGAAAGTGGGGGGGGGGCAGGGAGCATGTCGGGTGCCAGGCTGACCCTGCCGTCGCCATTGCCATCGCCGCCCTTGGCGCTGCCCCCTGCCGCCCCTGACCCAGCCTCCGTCAACCCCGCCGCCGTCACGAACGCCATCCCTGCCCCTCCCGCCGCCACCTCCGCCGCCAATAACCCTGACCCCGTCGCCCTTGCTGCCCTCGACCTCACCCCAGCCGACCCCCCGCTGCTGCCGATCCCAATCCCCATCACCATTGCCCCTGCCACCCCTGACCCGACCCGCTTCCGCCACCATCACCGCCACCATCCCTGCCCCTCCCGCCGATGACGACAATGACCCTGACCCCGCCCCTCCATCACCCTTGCTGCCTTCGCCTCCCCACCACCACTGCCGCCGATCTCAACCCCTACCCCCAAGCCCACTGAGTTTGGGCACTCGGTGGCCAAAAGGTGGCCAAGGTGAAAAGGTTCGCCATCCCTGACCTAGGTTATACAGCAGCTCAGAGGGGCTCCTAGAGATTTTGCATCCCAGATGCCTCCCTGGACAAAGGCACTGGCCCCACCTCCTTGCCACCCGTAGCACACCCCTGACCAAGGAGCTGGGGCATCCCTGTGTAGCCTGGCCAGACACAATGCCTCAGAGGGAGGGGTCAGAAGGGATGAAGAGATTATTCAGACCCACTTTTTGTAAGGAGGGCCAGATTTGGTGGCTGAGAATGTGTCAGGGGCCGGTTGCGCCCTGACCCTGCCACCCCACTGCAAGCCCCACCCACTGACCCATAAGCCCCACCCACTGACCACGCATGTGCCCAACCTCACAATGTTCCTGCGCGCACGCGCCTAGCTTCACAAGGTTCCGGGTGATGCCGGTGGCGGCGGCCCATGCGCGTGCCCAGCCCCACAAGCTTCCCAGCGGTGCTGGTAGTGGTGGTGTCCCACCCCCCTTCCCGCCCGCCCCACAAGCTTCTGCTCACTGGCTGGCCAACCCCCCCAGCCCCTCAAGCTTCCCGGCGCTGTCAGTGTTGGAAGATTTTTTTTAAAAAAAAAATGGGGTGAAGGAGGGGCAGGCCAGCCAGCCGCGGGCCACTCAGAATGGCCTGGTGGGCCGGATTTGCCCCCCACCCCCCCGGGCCGGACTTTAGGCAGGCCTGAACTAAGGGATGTTTAGTCCATGGTGAGTTAATACCGTGCACCCGGAGGAGAATGCGCTTGGCTACTCTAATGGAGTCTTTCTCCCCACCCCACCCTACCCAGCCTTTGATTTATAATTCATTCGGCTGTTCATTGAGCTAAAAGAGGAGCTGTGGAAAGGACCATTCCCCGGCATCAAGGGGGCACACCAAGGATGGGGCCGGGAGGGATATGGATAGATGAGGGGCGCTCACGGCTCAGAAGTGGCCAAGGTCAAAAGGAAAAGGCGGGGTGCAAAATTTACACTGGCTGCCAGTTGCTGCCTGGGCCCAATTCAAAGTGCTAATGCTTACATATAAAGCCCTAAATGGCTTAGGACCTGGCTACCTAAAGGACCGCCTTCTTCCATATGAGCCTGCCCGTATTCTAAGATCAGGCCAGGAGGCCCTTCTGAAGGTGCCATCGCTCAAAGATGTAAGGGGGGCGGCGTGTCAAAACAGGGCCTTCTCGGTGGTTGCCACCCAACTCTGAAATGCCCTCCCTACAGAGATCCGCCTGGCGCCAACACTTTTGGCTTTTCGGCGCCAGGCAAGGACCTTCCTGTTTGGCCAGCACTTTAATTAGATCATTGGCTTGGACACACGAGCAGCAGGGTTTTAAACTTTATAATTTGTACCGTATGTTGTTTTAACTGTACTGTATTTTATAGTTTTCATAATTTTATTGTTTTATACGTTTTAATACTTGTTGTATGCCGCCCAGAGACCTCTTGGTAGTGGGTGGCTAAAAAAAAAATCTTGTAAACAAACAAACAAACAAACAAACAAATAAATAAGGGTCGCTTTTTGCCCCCAAGGTGTGATGCCATATGCAGAGTTGGAAGGGCTCCTCTGGGTCATCTAGTCCAGCCCCTCTTAAGGAGGCCCAATGGGGATTCGAACTCCCAACCTCTGACTCCACAGTGGTTCCGGGGAGAGTTCATTTATTATTAAATTTATATCCCGCCCATCTTCCCTAAGGAACTCTGGGCGGCTTACAAAGCTGATCAAATCAGCAAATATACAAACGCAAATACAAAACATAAACAACAGTGAGTTAAAACAGATGCACCCTGATCAAAACTAATATAGCTCAATAAAAAGTCATGCAGTAGAGCTAACCAGAGATAAGAGGCTTGATTTGATCTAGGACCTGGTTGTTTTCTGTTTTCCTGGAAGTCCAAGGCACCTGCAAAGCTCTACTCCTCCTGCACCACATTTCAAGCAAGACGGCCAGCTTACACACCCAACACATGTTGACTGGAAATATGATACAATCCACCAACGTCGGGGAAGGGGGTGGAGTTCCTCTTTCAGGTGCAGCGCCCAGAATCTCCCAGCCGGCAAAGCCATGATGTCTGTGGGATTCCAAAAGCTGCTTCCCCCCCACCACCACCACCAAAAAAGGAACTTTTCAGAGCTCTTCTTGATGCTGTATGGAGTGTATTCTTGTTTTCTTCTTAAGCGTACTGGGCTGTATATTGTCCCTCATAACTGTAAGCCGCCTTGGGTCCTTTCCCAAGAAGAAAGGCAGGGTAAAAAAATACTCTCAAATAAATAAATAATAGTTCTCATTCCTGGATTAGAGACCACCACTGTTCTGGGACTGTGTTTATTTTAAACACAGTTGAAGTGTTTAAAATAAACACTTCAACTGTTGTCTTTCCCTTTCATGACACCCTGAATTGGCATCTGAGATGGGCTTATTCTCGTTTCAGGTAATGGTAGGACCAGGTTGGCTCTTTACAGGTTTCTGTTTCTGATAAGATTGAATTCGAATTGATATTCTTTAATCAATAATCAATAAGCTTGTACATGCAACAGGGCTGTGACTTTGCACATTTTAAAGCTTCTGGGGCTCAGGAAGGCTATCTTGGCACCTCAAGGGCTGGGAGAGTGAGAGCAGACAAAAGAAAATATTTTTATGCAGTGTTGTTAGTCTGTGGAACTCCCTGCCACAGGAGGTGGTGATGGCATCTGGCCTGGATGCCTTCAAAAGGGGATTGGACAGATTCCTGCAGGAAAAGTCCATCACAGGTTACAAACCATGATGGAGATGTGTAATATTCAGGCTAAAAACCGGGGTAATTCAAGGACCAGATGAAGGGGAGTGGTATCAGGAGACAGATATCTAGTCTCTTGCGCTCCCAGACGCATCTGGTAGGGCCACTGTGAGATACAGGAAGTTGGACGAGATGGGCCTTTGGCCTGATCCAGCAGGGCTCTTCTTAGGTTCTTATGTACTTTCCAGAATCTGCCGCGTCGCGCCCGCTGCCTCGCCGTTGCCCCCGACTTCCTCTTGCATAGCAGCGAGCGACGTGCCTGCCGCTGATTCTGATCCATGGCCATTTCAATTGGGACCGATGCTCCTAATGGCTCCCTCCCTCTTCCCCTCCGCTTCTCTCTGAGAGCACCGCAATGTTCCTTTGCCGGCTAATGGGGCAATTTTTTCTGCATTACATGTATTTGTCCAATTTGGTGAAGCGGCGCAGCAGCGATTGGGAGACGAGAGGGAGGGAGGGAGGGAGGGGATGGTTTACTCTTGCAGATGAGCTGATGGGAGCCTCCGGGGTGCCGCACCGCCGTCCGTCTCCGAGGCGGAGTGGCGCATCTCGTTTTGACAGATCTGCACACGGCATCAAGACCAATTGCTTAATGCACCTGGGACGCCCCCAGTTGTGCTTGATACAGATCTCACGTCGGGCGAGAACCGCCTTGCTCAACTCCAGCCCTCCCCCCCCCCCGAACCCAAAGGCCTTCCCTTGTCCTCTCTCTGGGATGAGCAAGAGCTGAGCTTTGTTACACCCGGGGGTCTACCATTCTTGGGGAGTACAGTAACCCCCTGCCAATCATGGGGGTTAGGGACCCACCCCACCCGCGATGCATGAAAATCCGTGATATGCAGAAGTGGGTGGGGAGGGGCCTGGGGAGGGGGGGGAGCAATCGCGCACCTGTCCAAGAAGTCTTGGGGTGGTGCGCGCAGGCGGTGATTCGGGATCTTACCTCCCGCCGCCGCCCGCGCACGCAGCCCCGATGCTTCTCGGAGGAGCGGCGCGGAGTGACGCGATCTCCCCCGCCCCCCGGGGCTTCTCAGCAGAGCCTGGGGCGGCGCAGAGCGACCCAATCGCGCCCCCCCGCCGCAGCCCCGAGGTGCAGGTACTGCGATCCCGCGATGCCGTGGGACTGCAGTACCTGAACCACGAAATGGCAGGGGGGGTGACTGTACCTGAATGGCAAAATCTAGAGGGAGACCCTCAAGTGCCAACCAGGAGCGCCATCTACTCAGACACTGTCCCTTCCTAGCTCTGCTGAAATGGACCGATCTGTTGCTCCCATGATGCTCCCACTGATTTGAACAGGATTCGGGCAGGAGAATGTGCCAGGATGGGGCTGCATTTCAGATTTGCCAGTGTGCCACCCCATGGGTCCCAAATACGCTGCCTGACATTTATTTATTTATTTATTTTATTTTGAATATGTTTACTCCACCTTTCTGCTTGGAAAAGGACCCAAGGTGGCTTGCAGTAGTGAGGGACAATATACAGCCCGGAACATTTAAGACATATTCAAGTTAAGAAAAGGGAATTAAAAGAGGCATCTTATAACATTCAAAGTTAACAGTGGAGCTACAGAGAGCACGCAAGAAGAAAAGAAAAATCCATTATGAGGGGTGGAAAGTACCATGGTAAACACTGGTGTTCTTATGAAATCCACCAATGCAATCATGCATGGTAATCCATATAAAAGTCACATAGCAGGAAGTCCCTCATTCTGGGAAAGCTTGCCTGAAGGGGAAGGTCTTTGCCTGCTTCCGGAAAGACAGCAGGGACAGGGTAGTCCTGGCCTCCAGCGGGAATGAGTTCCAAAGTCTGGGAGCAGCAACAGAGAAGGCCCTTTCATGTGTTCTTTTGAGGTGCATCTGTGAAGGTGGCGGGATGGAGAGAAGGGCCTCTCCTGATGACTTTAGCACCCGAGCTGGTTCATACTGCAAGATTTGATCTTGGAGGTAGCTTGGACCCAGGCCATTTTGTCCTTTGTAGGTTAAGGTCAGCACTTTGAATTGTGCCCGATGGCTGATTGGCAGCCGGTGGAGCTGCTTTAGTATGGGTGTAATGGGATCTCTGTAACCCGCCCCTGTCAGCAATCTGGCTGCTGCATTCTGGACCCATTGAAGTTTCCTGAGACTCTCCACCAGTAGCCCCACATAGAGCACATCACAGTAGTCCAGCTGGGAGGTCACTAAGGAATGTGTCACAGTGGCCAGAGCAGGTTTGTCAAGAAACGGGGATAACTGGTGTACTAGTTTTAATTGTGCAAATGCATCTAAGCTCAAGGATGAGTCCAGGAGCACCCCAAACGAGTGCATAGGAACATAAGAACACAAGGAGCAGGGACTTCCCTGTACCACCTCCTAGAATCATAGAAATACTAGAGTTGGAACATAAGAACATAAGAAGAACCCTGCTGGATCAGGCCAAAGGCCCATTTAGTCCAGCTTCCTGTATCTCACAATGGCCCCACCAAATGTGTCTGGGAGCGCATAACCTCCACCTCCTTTTTTCAATTGGGGGGGGGGAATTCCACCCAGTACAGGTTGCATCCCTTTTCCTTGATCTCCTTTTGACTGACCAGAAGCATCTCTGTCTTGTCTGGGTTTAGTTTCAGTTTGTTCTTCCTCATCCAGTTCATTACCGAAACTAAGCACTGATCTAAAGTTGAAATTGCTTCCTTGGAGTCTGGAGGTGATGAGAGGTAGGGTTGAGTGCCATCAGCAAACTGGTGACACTTAACTCCAAAACTCTGAATATTTCCCCCCAGTGGTTTCATATAAATGTTGAATAACATAAGAGACAGAACGGAACTGAGGGCCTTTTTACATGACCCCTAAACTCCACCACAAATGGCTCCTAGCTCCGGAGCTTAAAATTGTTTCCCCACCAGCTCCGGAGTTTACTGAAAATTAAGTGCGGCCACGCCCACCTAAGGGCGTCCCAGCGCACTTTTCTTGTACCTGCTCTCCAAGGGTGAAAAATCTTAATGCGGATGTGCCGGGCTCTCCTCGCTTCTTTTTGTTGTTGTTTTTTGCCTCCCGCCCCTTTAAGAGAAGGAACCAGGAAGTCACGGGGCTCCCAGCAGCTTCCACTGGCACCGGGGAGGTAAGTCTTTATTCTTTTGTCCCTTTTTTTCTCCCTCCCCTCACGCAGCCAGCAGCCAGGACGTGCGGAGGGGGTGGGAACACACGAAGAGCGACAAACCCCTAAGATCTCTGGTCCAGCGGATCTTAGGGGTCGTGTAAAAGCGCCCTGAGGTACCCCGCAGGTCAGTGCCCGTGGTGTTGAACATGAGTCCCCTAATATCACTTTCTACATTCTCTCCTGCAGAAAGGACTGAAGCCACTGTAAGACAGTGCCCCCAAGACTCATTTCAGAGAGACAAGTCAGGAGGATGCTGTGGCCGATAGTGTCAAAAGCTGCTGAAAGGTCCAGTAAAATTAAAACGGACACAGACCCCCCTAGCCATTTCCCGGCGTAAAATGGGAACAAGAACTGTTCCACAGTCAGAATTACAGCACAACACTCAAGCCTGTGAGCTCATCTGTCAAGCTTCTGGGCCAGCCTCTCATTATCAGATTC